>CM059441.1:17543681-18223056 GCA_030390025.1 Squalus acanthias
AGCCTTAAGGATTTTCTTTTAAAAGCACTTTGAACCAAAAAATGGAGTTGTTTCTTTGCAGGAACTACACTGAGAAAGCTCTGCATCTTAGCTCCGGTAGGGCATTTCAAGGGCGTTATATCTTCTCCAACAAATTGATGTTAATTTTGGGAACAAGATCAAAAATCAGAGTCGTCAAAACATAAATCACACAGAAATTTGACACTAAACCAAATTAACGTTAATGGGGAAAATAATTTTTTTTAAATGCAAAGTAGATGACCTGTATCCTGAACAATTATTTTGCAGCAGTTGCTTTGGACCGAGTAAAAAAAAAAAGATTTAAATAATGGCAATCAATCTTAGCATAATTATTCCATCATTCCATCAGTGGATCGCCTGAGTGAAGATGCTGATGCCTCCATCAATCTTCCTCGGCTTTGTCTATTGCACCCTGAGCTGCAGGCTGAGTGAGCTCAGTAACTATTTCGAGCCTTTGCGAATTTGTTGTGAGAGTACCTCTCTCTCTCCAGCTATTTTATGGCAAACAGGGGGACACCTTCAATTAAATCAAATTCAAATACTTTAATCGCCAACATAAATCCAAGAGTAAATGTTAGCTCGACGGGATTGTGGTTTGGGTTTTGATCATAAAGCAATGTAGTCTTGTTTTTTTTCTAATAGGCATCTTAAGCTGCTTTTGCACTGGACTTAGACAAGATAAGGGAGTGAAGGGTTATGGGGAGCGGGCAGGGAAGTGGCTTTGAGCCCAAGATCAGCCATGATCTTATTGAATGGCGGAGTAGGCTGGAGGGGCCAAGTGGCCTATTCCTGCTCCTATTTCTTATGTTCTTATGTGCTTGCGCCGCCAGTTCCCAATTGGTCTAGCGCATCAAGTGGCAACGCTAATGTAAACTTACTGACTTTGCTAAGCCTGGGTTTTTCCAGCAGCCAGGTTACATTAGACTCACCATCGGTAGTTTGAGGCCTGCGCATGGGGAACCAGCGGTTTAGGCACCCCTGTAAGGCCAACATAAAACCAGATTTACGGCTCATTATCAGGATACCGTTAATTGATTTGAACCTTACAGTAGCTCACCCATTCTGCACGCCGCAATATATTCTGATCAAATGTTTGCACGGAGGGGGTGGGGAGCATTTACCCAGTGACAGTGTGTATCAGAAAATCACAGGCACCAGTTTGAAATTTTGAACGAGTTTGAAGGTAAATAGTGAAAGGTAACATCCGCTGCTTCATGAATAGGTATCAAGTGAACAGAAAATTTAGGATTAGGACCCGAAGCATTATCGGGGAGGTTGGAAGAAATGTTTTCACTCCGTTATTAGACTATTGAATGTATTGCCAGAGGTAGGTATTGAAGCCAATTCAATCAGGACATTTAAGAGGAAATCAGATAAACACCCTGTAGAAGAGAAATAATAAAAGATGTAGGAAAGATTAGGGAAACTAAATTAGAGTAGATAACTCCAATGTGGAGCTAGCGGTGACAGAAGCATAATGGGACAAATCATTGTGAAACTTGTCAATAGGCTGAATGGTTGTCAAATGTGCTGAAATTTCCATGATTCTATTATTCCTATTCATAACATGTATTACATAGTTCTGTTTCCCGAACAGAAAATAATGCTTTTTTTTTGTAAATCAGTTCGTATATAGTTCAGTGTAATCACTTTCCAGTTGTTTTTCCCCCCAGATGTTGTCCTTTTTTGATGGTGATGGTTCCTCAGGCAGTGACTGCCCTCCCTTACGCACCCAAGGGCACATTCTTCTTCTTGTATGAGCCATGGCAGTGACTGTCAGCAGACTATTTGACCATGGCGGGGGGGGCATCGCAGTTGAGCCCCCACCTTGCCACGGCCAGGCACTTTCCAGTGGGTTTGGATTGTGAATTCTGCCCCCACTTACGAGCTGAAGCTAATTGCGGTGCCCTCTTAAAGGAAAATGCCATTGTTCCCTCTTCTCTGCTCTTCAGCAGGAGTTGAGACATTAGGCAGAGTGCGGGCTGATTAAAGTCACTTTGTTAGAATCTGAATGAATCATTGGCATCAATATAGTACTGAAGTGTTCTGGTAGCTGGTCTTCTTTCAGATCACTAGGAGCGGACACTACTGTTTTGAGGGCGGCATTTTTTGGAGGGCTGTATAACAGGCTGCAGTGCTGCCTCACTTGCAGACTTCCATTTGCAACCTATGGTGGGATCCCAAATTATTAATTTTTTGGACAGTGGCTTCCAGTGATATTGTGGGTGCTATCAACTGCTTGTATTTGTGTCACTTTACATTCAGGTTCAGTTCCTCAACTGCTCTAGTCAAAAGCATGGGGGAAATGATACAAGAGTATCATGGTCTTGCTAAGAACATAAGAAATAGGAGCAGGAGTAGGCCATTCAGCCCCTCGAGCCTGCTCCGCCATTCAATAAGATCATGGCTGATCTGATCTTGGCCTCAACTCTACTTTCCCGCCTGCACCCTTGACTCCCATATAGCTCTATCTCCGCATTGAATATATTCAGTGACTCCGCCTCTACAGCTCTCTGGGGTAGAGAATTCCAAAGATTCACGACCCTCTGAGAGAAGAAATTCCTCCTCATCTCCATTTTAAATGGGCGACCCCTTATTCTGAAACTATGCCCCCCTAGTTCTAGATTCCCACTCGAGGGGAATCAACCTCCCTGCATCTACCCTGTCAAGCCCCCTCAGAATCTGCACAGTCCAAATATGTCAGTCTATCACAGTTGCTTTGAAGAGTTTGTGTGGGAGGCAGCTGAGGCTAGAGCACACACGGGATTAGGGATCTTCCGAGAAAAATGAAACATTTGCCTCTGGAAAGCTTCACCTTTGACCTTTGTATTATCGAGTCTCTCTGATGTGTCAGGTTTGGAGACAGAATTACAGTGAGCGTATTAGCCAAAATCAGTGTTTAAATATTTTGGGGCTGATGTTTAGCCGCAAGATTTTTGAATGACATATTCACGCATTGACAGCAGAAAACCCACAGGGGCTGAAAGTCGGCAAAACCTGCTCCGCCACTGGAAGTGCGCCAGGGTGGAGCTCCCGCCCGCCAGCCTGCGCCGGCCTTCACTCCATCCCAAGGTCCAAGGACGGGGTCATTTGCACAAAAAGCCCCATTTACGGTACTCCCTTGGCGTCTGCCCTGGAGGAATTTCAAAGCAGTTACCTTGCTTCTCCATTGGCGGAGGGGAAGGGTGTTGGATGTTCCAGTCGAAGATCATGCTTTTTCTGAGGCAGAGTGAATGACTGCCATTAATAAACAAGCATTGTGGGCCCCAGGATGATATCTTGGTAACAGCAATAACAACAACAACTCGTATTTATATAGCACCTTTAACGTCGTAAAACGTCCCAAGGTGCTTCACAGGAGCGTTATCAAACAAAATTTGACACCGAGCCGCATAAGAAGATATTAGGGCAGATGACCAAAGAGGTAGGTTTTAAGGAGGGTATTAAAGGAGGAAAGAGAGGTAGAGAGGCGGAGAGGTTTAGGGAAGGAATTCCAGAGCTTTAGGGCCTTGGCAGCTAAAGGCACGGCCGCCAATGGTGGAGCGATTAAAATCGGGGATGCTCAAGAGACCAGAATTGGAGGAGCGCAGAGATCTGAGGGTTGTAGCAAGGGCTGGAGGAGATTACAGAGATAGGGAGGGGCAAGGCCAGGGAGGGATTTGAAAACAAGGATGAGATCTCCAGTACACCGACATCATACTTTGCACTAAAAGACTTGAAAGAAAGACTTGCATTTATATAGCGCCTTTCATGACCTCAAGATGTCCCAAAGTGCTTTACAGCCAATTAGATACTTTTGAAGTGTAGTCACTGTTGTAATGTAGGAAGCGGAGGAGGCAGAACTATCAGGATTTCTAGCAGGTGAGGTCATCCCACCTCCTCTCTGACAGCCTCAAGAAGTGACCAGCCCCACCTGCATCAGAATGTTTTCAATGTTTATAAAAAAGGGGTAGAGATCCATTGGAACTGGATCCTGCTCCAAATTCCAGCTCGCCGCCCCGCCTCACTTATACCACTGCAGTCCTTCCGAGCCAGGGGATTTCAGGGTCCCGATGTTACAACCTAGATCTGCTAGTTGTGCACGACTTACACTTTGAGAAAAACCTTTGCGTTTTTCATTCTTTCAATGGGATTGTGAGCGCAACTCAGTGAAACCTCATGGCGGAATTTTAATCTGGAGGCGGGCCGGGAGAGAGGGGGGCTAGAAAGTGGTTGGGGAAACCCGGGAGAACGGGTTTCCCGCAGGCCCTGCCTCCAGATCCTTGTGGGGGGGGGGTCTCCAATCACGGGGCAGGGGCGCTTCATCCAGGAGGTAAGTGTAAAGGCGCTTACCTCCTGGATCCAGCGGTCCTCGTCCTGCTTTAGCTGGCGGGTTCTCCGAGGCTTGAGAAACCCGACCAGCCAGAGTTAAATTTGTAATGGTGGTTAAATCTGAGGCACGCCAGCCTCATTATAATAGTTAAATGGGCGACCCGTCTCCTGGGAGCTGGTTGGCTGCCCGCCCCCTGTCCCGCCTCTGTTAAAACCGGAAGTGGGCGGGTTGGAGGCGGGTAGGGGTCGGGATTCAGTTTTTTGACACTTTAACCTGCCACCCAACCCCAACCCACCCATTTTTGGGGGTTAAAATGCCCCTCCAGTGCGTGTGCTGTCTGTATATTTACAGGCTATCTGAAGGAGGAGTACCAGGCCTCACACTGCAACAATACTCTTCGTATTTTATTTATGTGTAATATTCTGTTTCTTCACCACACTAAGCTGCTTCCCTAAAATATTTAGATTGGTGTCCATGGGTAGCTCTGGTTGCAATTGCTGGAGAAGAACTTCCATTTCCTAACCATTTTCTTACCACACCATGCTGTTAGGATGCTGTATGACAGCCCGTGGGTCTTCTGCTAAACCAATCTCAAAAGCAGATTAATGCTTCCTTGTTTTATGAAATAGATGACAAGGGAAATACGGTACTGTGTGTGTCCTCAAAGCTGCAATAACCTTTTAATTGAACTTGTATGGAACTGTATAAATATAATCCAAAGCAGATTCATTCAATGTTTAGGAAACCATTATAGAACAGAGAGAAGACCTCTGAGACACACATGCTGATGAATAAAAATGGAAACAATAACAGAAAGATAACCAGACGCGCGGAGGAATAAAAGAAAAGTGAGGAACAGTGAATCTAAGCCAGCATTCTAACATTAGCTAACGCTGAGTTGATATTGCAACACCATCTTCAGGGGCCACTCTTCCTTTGGAATCAGTGCCGTAATATAAATGAGGCAGCGCTAGTGCCCCTGGAGGCACCAAGAGCCACCATGAATACAATCTTTGAGCAATGAATGGGTACAGTTGTGTGGTGGCTATTTGGTGCCCAGTATAGCAATCGCATCCGAGTTCATACAAATCTTTTGGTTCATATTGTGCACATCACTTAGGAACATAAGAACATGGGAACAGGAGTAGGCCATTCAGCCCCTCGAGCCTGTTCCGCCATTCAATGCGATCATGGCTGATCTGTAGAACCAACTGATTAAAACCAGCCCATTAATGTGTTTTGCAAGGATGTACCTACATTACAACAACAGTGACAAACACTTCACAAAAAAGTACTTCATTGGCTGTGAAGCGCTTTGGGACGTCCGGTGGTCGTGAAAGGCGCTATATAAATGCAAGTCTATCTTTCTTACTTTACAGATCACTTCAGCGATTTAAAAATCAGTCCCACAGTCTCCCAGCATTTTGAAACTTCAGCTGGCAATTTTACTTTGTATGTATCTTTATAAATATCTGTTTGTGTGTGTGTGAAGGCATTAACAGATATGTCACTGCATAGTAACATTCTCCGAGACATCGACTATTCAATGTATAAGGCAGGACCCTGTAGTAATGTTTGTGTTCATAGTTTGAACACATTTTTGGCATACCCTGCTTTTTCCAATTTTAGACTTCAGTCATGGGATTCATTAGCCACTGGGGTGAAATGGAAGTGTATGCTTTATTCCCTTCAAATACTATTAACTTTCTTTCTAAATAGGAATGTACATAGGTTGTGAAATAACATTCTTGCACAAGTAATTGCAGTTTGTGTTCTTCAGTGTACTCTCAAGTGTTGGAGATTTCTTTGTTAGACTCACACAGTGGTGAAATATCCATCACTGGCTGTGAAATGTCAGACTGTGGACTAACCTAATAACACACTGATTATAAAGAGATGCTTCCCCTGGGGCCATGTAGTTCCTTTGCAAAATTGGCCTGTGTGTGCGCGCCATAATTGTGGATTGGGGGAACAATTAGATCATTTTCTCAGGGCATTCAAATATTAGGATACACTCTATAATTCCTGGTTGATAGTTTCTATACTACCAGAGTAGCAATAATACTGCTGGGACTGGTATACTGACCACCAGCTGTGTAAGTAAAGGATGTACTGTATACAGCACCTTTCACGATCTCGGATGTCCCAAAACGCTTTACAGCCAGTGAAGTAATTTTGAATGGTAGTCACTATTGTAATGTCGGAAATGACAGCCTATTTATGCACAGCAAGGTCCCACAAAAAACAATGAGATAATAACCAAATGACCAGTTTTTTCAGTGATAGAATCATAGAAATTTACAGCACAGAAGGAGGCCATTCGGCCCATCTTGTCCATGCCGGCCGACAAAGAGCTATCCAGCCTAATCCCACTTTCCAGCACTTGGTCCGTAGCCTTGTAGGTTATGGCACTTCAAGTGCACATCTAAGTACTTTTTACCTGATGTTCATTGAAGGATAAATATTGACCAGGACACCGGGGAGAACTCGCCTGCCCTTCTTTGAGTAGTGCACTGGAATCTTTTATATCCACCTGGTTTAACGTCTTATCTGAAAGGCGGCACCTCCGACAGTGCAGCGCTCCCTCGGTACTGCACTGAAGTGTCAGTCTAGATTATGTGCTCAAGTCTCTGTGTATCATGTACTATTTGCAAATCTATAGGAGTGGCTTTCAAACGTTTCTGTGCAGCAGACCCCCTGCAATTATTGACACATTCCCTGGCACTCCTGCAGATTTTGGCACACTCCCAAAGACCTCCAGAAAATATTGACCTACTCTCAGATCACCTGCAATTATTGGTACACTCCCGGGGACCACCTGTGCTAAAAGATAGCATCAATAACCTAAGGGTGTTTTTTTTTCATTCACAGGATGTGGGTGTCACTGGCAAGACCAGCATTTATTGCCCATTAGAAGGTGGAGTGATCTGCCTTATACAACTGAATGGCTTGCTAGTTAAGAGTCAACCACATTGCAGTGGGGTCTGGAGTCACAAAGAGGCCAGACTGGGTAGGGACGGCAGATTTCCTTCCCTAAAGGACATTAGTGAACCAGATGGGTTTTTACGACAATCCAATAGTTTCATGGTCACCATTACTGATACTAGCTGATAGCTGAGTCACTTTTTTCTACTGTCATTATGTTATCCTGAATAAGTACAGCTACTCCACCTCCCCTTTTTCCCTCTCTATCTTTTCTAAATATATTATACCCTGCAATGTTTAATTCCCAGTCCTGATTTTTCTGTAGCCATGTCTCAGTAATCCCTACTATGTCTAGTTCCTCGCAACGCGTGATTGCCTCCAGCTCCCCTGTTTTATTACGGACACTATGTGCATTGCTGTACAGACAGTTTAACTCATTTTTAATAGGATTTCCTCTCACTTTATGTTTAACCATCTTTTTAGACTCCTGGGGGGAGAAACTCAGTATCGCCCCGTTCGGGGCGCGATTATTGGCCGGGCACAAAGTTTAGCGCCTGGCGCTAATTATCACCTCCGACTGCAAACTTGGTTTTTATCGCCTTTGGAGGTGATTGGAGCGCTAAATCAGGCGCTGCACACCTGTCTTAAGGTGCAAAGGCTGAAGAGCGAGGCGCTACCTCAGAGCGCTGGCGAAGCTCCTGTGATGTCAGTCAGCAATGGAACACAGACACACTGGCGCCGGCCAGTTCTTAAAGGGGAGGGTCAATCTTGCTCTCCATCCACACCCTGTTCATTGCAGCCTTGAATCTCGGCCTGGAGAGACCTGTACATCAAATCTGTTGGAAAGAACAATGGAGAGGCCCAGGGAAAGAGCTCAGAGTGCAGCCCCTTAAGTCTCTTCTAAATCGATGCAAGGAAGATCAAATCAGAAAGAACCTGCAAAGTGCTGCTCAGTACCCAAAACTCCTCAACACAGCGTTGAATATCTCCTGCAGTCTCTCACTCACACTCAGAATGCGTGGTGCAAAAATTTCGCCGACAAAAATAGCCAAGAAGCGGACGCCTTTAAATAGCGCTCCCCCAGTCCCTTCCCAACTGCAAAACACTCCCCTCAACCTGTCGTTGCTAGCGGCAGGCGGTAAGATAGGGGGCGCCACTTAATATCTGGTCCGGGGCGCTACCGGGGCGTTGCATGCTCGATTGACGTCACGATCTGCAGGTGCAGAAGATCGTGGCAGTAGTGTTTAGCGCCACCGCAAAATGTCTTGTCAATTCCGTGAGCGGCGCAAACATCGCTGCGCACGGGCGCTAGTTGCTTTGCGTCCCATTAGCGCCCTCTTAAGGTGCTAATGGGAGGCACAAACCAACTGAATTTTTCCCCCCTGTTCTATAACTTTATTTATTCCCTTGCTATCAATGTCCTCCCTTACTTTATTCTTTCCTATGCTCTCTTTTCCTGTTTTGTTTAAAATTAGGCTGGTTACATTTCTTGTAGATCCCTCCCCCCATCTTACTAGTTTAAAGCCTTTGCCACCTCCCTATTTACCCTTTCCACTAGGGTGAGGAACAAAAAACAAAGGGCCAAACTAATTCATAAAAAATGTGAGCATAAAAAAAGCCTGAGGGTTTTATACCTTAATGCGAGAAGCATCAGGAACAAGGTAGATGAATTAGCTGTGGAAATAGAGGTTAATAATTATGATCTAATTGGGATTACGGAAACATGGTTGCAGGGTGAGCAGAGCTGGGAGCTTAACATACAGGGGTATTCAGTATTTAGGAAGGATCGACAAAAAAGAAAGGGAGGAGGGGTAGCATTGCTGGTAAAAGAGGGGATAAATGCAATTGAAAGGAAGGATATTAACTCAGTTAATACAGAATCTATATGGGTGGAGCTAAGAAATAGCGAGGGGCGAAAAACATTAATAGGAGTGGTATATAGGCCTCCAAATAGTAAAATAGAGGTTGGGGAGGGCATCACGAGGGAAATTAGAGAAGCGTGCAATAAGAGCACAGCTGTCATCATAGGTGACTTTAACTTACATATAGATTGGACTAGCCTAATCAGTAAAAATAATGAGGAGGAGGAATTCCTTGAGTGTTTAAGGGATGGTTATCTGGATCAATATGTCGAGGAACCAACTCGGGAACAGGCTATATTGGACTGGGTACTGTGCAATGAGAAGGGACTAATTAGTAATCTTGTTGTACGGGGACCCTTGGGTCAGAGCGATCATAACATGATCGATTTCTCACTCGAAATGGAGAGCGAAGAAATTGACTCAGAGACTAAGGTCCTGAATTTAAACAAGGGGAATTATGATGCCATTAGACGGGAACTGAGTAGGTCTGATTGGACAACGTTCCTGGGAGGACTGGAGGTAGATAAACAATGGCAAGCATTTAAAGATAGAATGACAAAATTGCAAAAATTGTTTATACCAATCTGGCATAAAAGGAAATCTAAAAAGGTGACTCAACCGTGGATAACAGGGGAAATTAGAGACAGCATAAAATCCAAAGATAGGGCGTATAAAATAGCCAAAAAAAGCGCCAGAGCGGAAGATTGGGAACAGTTTAAGATAGAGCAAAGGAGGACAAAGGGCTTAATCAAGAGGGGCAAAATAGCTTACGAAAGCAAGCTGGCGGAAAATATAAAAACTAACTCCAAAAGCTTTTATAAGTATATCAAGAGGAAAAGACTGGTGAAAACCAAAGTTGGTCCATTGCAGTCAGATACGGGGGAATATATAACGGGAATTAAGGAAATGGCAGACCAACTAAATGCATACTTTGGGTCAGTCTTTACGAAGGAAGACACAAAAAACCTCCCTGGGATATCGGGAAAAATAGGGACATTGGCAAAGGAGGAACTGACGCAAATCAATATCTCTAAGGATATGGTGTTAAGGAAGCTAAAGGGATTGAAGGCGGACAAATCCCCAGGGCCTGATAACATGCATCCTAGGGTACTGAAGGAGGTGGCCCTAGAGATAGCGGATGCACTAAGTATGATTTTTCAGAATTCATTAGACTCGGGAACAGTGCCCATGGATTGGAGGGTAGCTAACGTTACCCCACTATTCAAAAAGGGGGGTAGGGAAAAAGCAGGTAATTACAGACCTGTAAGCCTTACATCAGTTGTGGGCAAAATGCTGGAGTCCATCATTAAGGATGAAATAGCGGAGCACTTAGCAAATGGGGACAGGATAGGACAGAGTCAACATGGATTTACAAAGGGTAAATCGTGCTTGACTAATCTATTGGAATTTTTTGAGGGAGTAACTGGTAAAATAGATGGGGGAGAGCCAGTAGATGTGGTGTACCTGGACTTCCAAAAGGCCTTCGACAAGGTCCCACATAAAAGATTAGCATGGAAAATTGAAGCTCATGGGATAAAGGGGAAAGTATTGACGTGGATAGAGAACTGGCTGTCAGATAGAAAACAGAGAGTTGGAATAAACGGCTCATTTTCTGAATGGCAGGCAGTAACAAGTGGGGTACCACAGGGATCTGTCCTGGGTCCCCAGCTGTTCACAATTTACATTAATGACCTGGATCAGGGAGTCGGATGCAGCATTTCCAAATTTGCAGACGACACTAAACTAGGAGGGGGGTGGGCTCAGAGGAGGAGACCAGGAAGCTCCAGAGCGATTTGGACAGACTGGGTGATTGGGCGGATAAATGGCAGATGCACTATAATGTGGACAAGTGCGAAGTTATCCACCTTGGGTGCAGGAACGGGAGGGCAAATTATTATTTAAATGGCAATAAATTGGGAGAGGGGGAAGTACAGAGAGACCTGGGTGTTCTTGTACACCAGTCACTGAAGGCGAGCATGCAGGTGCAACAGGCGGTCAAGAAGGCAAACGGTATGCTGGCCTTCATAGCAAAAGGGTTGGAATACAGGAACAGGGATACCTTGCTGCAGCTGTACAGGGCACTGGTGAGACCACACCTCGAGTACTGTGTACAGTTTTGGTCGCCTCATCTGAGGAAAGATGTTCTTGCCATGGAGGGGGTGCAGCGGCGATTCACCAGGCTGATACCAGGAATGGCGGGATTGACCTATGAGGAGAGACTATGTAGTTTAGGGATGTACACACTGGAGTTTAGAAGATTGAGAGGGGACCTCATAGAAGTGTATAAAATTCTGACAGGTCTAGACAGACTAGATGCAGAAGGAATGTTTCCCTTGGCGGGTGAGAACAGAACTAGAGGACATAATTTAAGGATAAGGGCTAAACCATTTAGGACAGAAATGAGGGGGAATTTCTTCACTCAGAGGGTGGTGAACCTGTGGAACTCATTGCCACAGAGGGCAGTGTACGCCAGCTCATTAAATATATTTAAGAGGGAATTAGATATATTTCTACAGGCAAAAGGGGTTAAGGGTTACGGAGAGAAGGCGGGGACGGGATACTGAATTGGAGGATCAGCCATGATCTCATTAAATGGCGGAGCAGGCTCGAAGGGCCGGATGGCCTACTCCTGCTCCTATCTTCTATGTATCTATGTATCTATGTATCTATGACACGGTCCCATCCCAGTTCAGGTGGAGCCCATCCCATCGGTATAGCTCCTTCCTCTCCCAGAATTGATGCCAGTGTCCCACACCAGCCCTTTAGCCATGTGTTAATTCTCCTGATCTGTCTGCTTCTATGCCAATTTGCACATGGTTTGGGCAATAATCCAGAGATTATTACCCTTGAGGTCCTGCTTTTTAATTTAGAGCCTAACTCCTGATACTCTTTCAGCAGGACCTCCTCCCTGTTCCTACCTATGTCGTTTGTTCCAACATGGACCACGACAACTTGATTTACCCCCTCCCTTTCCAAGTTCCTCTCCTGCCACCATGAGATATCCCTTACCCTGGCACCGGGTAGGCAACACACCCTTTGCGATTCTTGTTCTTGGCTGCAGAGGACGCTATCTATCCCCCTAATTATAGACTCCCCTATCACTACCACATTTCTATTCTGCTCTTCCCCCCCTTGGACAGCCTTCTGAGCTACTGTGAAGGAATAAGCAATATACCTATTCAGAAAAATACACCATCCTATGAAAGAATTTTGACTTTATTAAAACATGACAAACTGGGCTTGAAAATCTGGAAGCCTCAACAATCTAAAGCTGTGAACAGCATACAGGCTGCTGAGATAAGATAAGTTGTTGACACTGAATCAATAGCTTTGTTGGAACAGAAGGTTGGAGGTTCCTGAAAGTCTGAAGCATTGGAAAAAACACAATGGTATACCCTGTTAAGGTGTCTTAAACCAACACTTTCAAATGAAACACAGAAAATTAAAGAAACATATGCCTTCGTAAAAATGACATCAAATAGAACCACTGCTGTTACACTGTTTTTTATGATGAGCTTCGAACACCTAGGGTAGAGACATAATTCTTAATGCAACCAGTTGAGGTAGCTAAGAAGACAATGGTGCACCCGGTTGAGGTGTTTTTAATTTACACATCATAAAAAGATACAAACAGAAGACTTTGGTAAGAATGGCATCAAGTGGGGGAGGCACCAGCCATCACATTGTTTTTGTGTTGAACTTGAAACACCTAAAGGAGAGACACGAGTCTGCTTGCTACCAGCTGAACTGACTATAAGAATAGAAGGGGTCAGCAGAAAAATGACTAGAGATAATTAGCTTACATCAGCAGAAAACTTCAAAGGAAATACCACTGAGAAAGGGTATAAAAATTTAACTTTCAAATGGGAAGACAGATTCGCTGAAAGGGGCAAAGCGATTCTCGGCTTCAGAGGCAAGCTCTGTAAGTCTACAACTCTTTGAGTCTCGGGTATCAAAGGTATTTGATTTTGGTGGATATCCTGGAATAAACTAAGAAATGTAAAAATGTAACGAAGTTAAGATTTGAGAATAAGGATTTCGGATAATAGAATTGTCAGACTTTTGTATTTGGAACTGTTAATGTTGCGATTGAATCACCAACTATAAATTACATGTCGGTTCTTTAATAAATCTATATAATTTTAGAATTGTCTCACATAATACTTCTGTATCAAACTCGCGAACTCATTCTCTGTACGCTCCTTGGTGAGGAGTTGCAGAATTCTGAGGGAGTTTTCCGGACCCTCATAATATCCAGAATGTTACAGTCTAGCTAAACTTATTAAAAGTGCTATCTGGAGGACGGTAGCATCTTCAGGTTGTTCCTTTCCTTTAGGGAGAGATAGTCTGGACCTTTTGACCCAATTAAGCGTCTTTAGGATTCGGCTACCTCAAACTTTAGTTGAAAGTGAACGTCTGGGGAATACGCCTGATCCCGGGTAGCCCTAAAGGGGCTAGGACTAGTAATTATCCCTTCACTACGATGCCTTGGTCTGCATTGTGGCTGTCCTCCCTGCAGTCTTTCTCCTTGCCCTCACAGGTAGTGAGTACTTTGTACCTGTTGGATAGAACCAGTGTCTGTTGGACCTTCTTCTCAATCCTAAATCCCCGCTACCCGGCTCCCTAGCAGTCATACATTCCCCTTCCTGAACCTGTGCTTTCCTCTGGGGTGTGACTATATTCTGGATAAAACTGTCCAGAAACTCCTCTCCCTCCCTTATGTGTCAGAGTGTTTCCAACTTGCACTCCAGCTCAATGACTCTGAGCCGGAGAGATTCCAGATGGAGACAACTCCTGCAGACGTGTTCTCTCGGGACAGTCTCGCTGTCCGCAAACTCCCACATACTGCAGTCCAGACACACAACCTGCCCTGCCCTGTCTAACCTTATTTTATTTATTTAATTAGTTAAAGTCTTTATTCAATGATTATTTATAGTTATATTAATTAATTTAACTAGTTAAGCTATAAATTTAATACAGTACTTGTAGTTTCCCGCACCTAGTTTAAACCACTGTCCTAGGTTAGAGAGAAAAGAGAGAAAAAAGAACTTAATACTCACCAACCCATCACCTACCTGCTGTCCTGTGATGTCACTCCTTGTATTTTTGGAAATCGTCAAAGGTTCGGCCGCCGCTGATACCGCCTCCAATTAGGAATCTGCAATTTATTGTCGTATCTTTGTTTCCAGCTATAAAGCACGGTAAAAGTAAACTCGACAACCTCCCTAATAAATAAATCAGTGTTCATGTTTCCGATCCAAAATCAGTTGACATTCGCCAACTCTTGTTTATATTGCCACAGGGCCCCTGTGCAAACTCATTCTGCTCAGCTAATTGCTTCTTCTTTCATCCAAGATTGCCTTGTTAAAGGTTTGTCATTAATAAGTAGTCCTTTCTTTTCATTTTTTTAGTGCAGCACAACAGCATAATACACAAGGTAGAATTCCAGAGACAATAGCTTATCTACAGTAATGCAGTAATTCCCCATTTGCCAGTCTCTTTCCAAAAGTGGAAGATAATGTCGTACCAGCAGGTTAACAATAGATACCTACTGTTCTGCTCTGTTTACTTGTGCTGTGAGTTTAGGCCAATTGGTTTCTATTGACTTCCAGATTTTGAGATAAGTTATTAAACCCCTGTTGGCCACAATTTTAAAAAGAAAGAAGTTGCATTTTTATAGCGTATTTCACGACCTCTGGACGTCTCATGGCGCTTTACAACCAATTAAGTACTTTTAAAACGTGGTCACTGTTGTAATGTAGAAAACGTGACAGCCAATTAGTAAACAGCAAGCTCCCACAAACAACAATGTGATAATGACCAGATAATCTGTTTGTGATGTTGGTTGTGGGATAAATATTGGCCAGGACACCGAAGAGAACTCCCCTACTCTTCTTCGAAAAGTGCCCTTGGATGTTTTACGTCTACCCGAGAGGGCAGATGGGGGCTCAGTTTAACGTCTCATCTGAAAGACGGCACCTGCGACAGTGCAGCTCTCCCTCGGCACGGCACTGGAGTGTCAGCCTAGATTATGTGCTCAAGTCCCTGGAGTGGGACTTGAACCCACAACCTTCTGACTCAAAGGCAAGAGTGCTCCCCACTGAGTCAAGGCTGTTACAAAATTTACTAATACAGTGGGACAGTTCTCAATTGCCAGCCATTGTTCACTTGCACTGCTCTAACTCTCTCTCTTTATAGAATCACTCCAGCTGATATCCACTTGATTATCTGCGCAGCCCATTCATACTTAGAGCTCTGCTTTCAGATTTTATTTTTTGAAAACTTTCCTGGGAGTTTGTCAGTGTTATTTTGGATCTTTTGAAATGGGGTGAAAATTGAGAAAAAGACACGACAAAATACTTGGATGGAAATTGGAGAAAAATAATTCGACAGGTTTTTTTTAAAAAAAAGGTTATCTACATATTTTCAGTATTCCCCGTGTATTCGCTGCGTGCGCGAGGTTGTGTAAAAACAAAAAGTAGTGTGCCAGACTTTCATAATGGGAATATAGGGCAGCAGGAGAAGGTGAGATTTTTGAAAAGCAGAAACAACATTTGCAGTTCAAAAGCAACTAAAACCAATGGGAAAAACAGGACTTTATCAGAGAGGAGTAAACGAATACCAAATAAGGTGGAAACATTGGGGAGAAAAACAAATAACCTGGATGGAGGGGGTAGGCAAGAACTTTTCATCAAAAGGAAAAATGTAGATCCCTATTCATCTTATACATTGCCCCATTAAGACTTCCATTGAAAATAACTCATGACATTACAGTCTTGAAATAAAAGATATTTTATCCACAGGTTAATGAAAACACACACACACACACACACACAGGGGCAGATTTTCATCTTCACTGCCTGGGTGGTAAGCTGGTGGGGTGGGCTGGCTGCTCTTTATAGAACCATCCTGCTTTTCATTCTATTAATTTCAAAGGTGTGCTATCGAGCCGGCCATATTATTGCCCAGGTGGTGAAAACAAAATCTATCCCAATGTGTTCAAACTACTCTCCATTACTGAATGCCTTCAGTAGTCAAGCCAAGTTGTCCCAATGAATCAGTCTTTAAATGCCAGATATGGAATTGATCCAGACAAACCATGTGATCTATGGTAATGAGGCTGATCTTCACCAGGGCAGCAATAAGAACATTACATTTGGCTTCAGAGCCCCTGAGCGAAAGAGAGGGGAAAAAATCAGATCCTGGTCGCAATCTTCTTTAAAGATAGAAACCTGCAGTAAAATAGGAACAAGCCCTCTGGACAGCTTAAATCTGTATTTTAATGATCACGGCTATCTGATTCACTCTGTGCAACTAATTATATTTTATGTGGAAGGTAGTGGGTGAAGTGCAATAGAAATGCAAATCAACAAGCCTTTTATGAATATTTTAAGTGAAATTCAAATGTGTGTTCATAGGAAGATTTCTGTGTTGTAATGAGAGCTTTACTATAAATAGCATGAACCCATCAATGGGTTAATCTGAGGGGTATTTCAGTCTGGCACCAGAACAGCTCAGCTGCCATATTACAGAGGCTTTCTTGTTGCCCTATTACCATTCTCTGACTCCTTTGTGCTTCCAACTAATTAGCTGGCCTGCTCCAAGCCAAGCTTTGCACTGCAGTGCCCTTTGCATTCATATGGATGGCAGTGGACTTAGCAGTGAGGCAGCTCTGGCCTTTGTGCTGATCTTATCGTCCAGCCGCCACCTGCCTGTGTTAAGCTTTTTCTCAATAGAAAGCTAATAGAAAACTAATAGGAAACCAGAGGAAGGTGTGTTGGAGGTCATTTTCGCAAGGCTTTAATTGTCAGTCATTTTAGCAACGTATAGAGCAATTGCCAAAAATAAGGTATCAGACCAAGCCCGGCACATGCTGCAGCCTCTCTCTGTTATAGGGGGCTACCACCATCTCAGCAGAGCCCGGAGGAAGATTTACCACAGGAGACGTTTATGGAATCCTCCCAGTTGGCAGTTTGAGAGCTTCGGGAATGTTGAAAACTAGTTTTTAACCTTGTGGGCAATCATGGCCAATGTGTGGCATAGACAGACCATTAAAGCACAAGGAATATTTAAAAAAAAGAGAGTCTTGCTCCACCAATAAAAACCTGTGCCCATAATAAGATACTGTCCCCGTACTGCAGAAGGGAAATTAAGTTAACAGGCTGATTGAAGTGCTCAACCTGTGGCCTCATCCTTCAAATGGATCTCCCTGTCCTTAGTACCGTAACTGAAGATTGAACACTATTATTCAAATTACTGCCATTACAGATATTGTCATCCCGCAAAAATGACCAGCGCTTGTACTGTTTATTACTTTGGTCTACAATTTATGAGTATACTGTGGCCAAATGTTCAATAGTGCAATGTCACATACCTTAGTCCACACCAGCTCCCTTCACTTCTTATTCAAACATACTCAGATGTGTAACTACTTACCCATGCTCAATCACAAGTTCACGGTTACCTATTTAAATAGATACAAATGATGCTGTGCAATATTACTGTTCGTATGAAATGACTCCATCTGCTATTTCAACAAAAGCATTAATCCATTTAAAGTAACAGGTTATCATCTCCCTTACAATAGCAGACAAAGTAATCTTATACCAATATATTCGATCAGTAACATTGCACAGTGAGATTTCCTTGCTACAGTCTCGAGCTGCTCTTTCTGGCCTTGGCTCAGTGGTAGAACTCTTGCTTCCGAGTGGCATGGTTGTGGGTTTCATACCTCACTCTAGGAGATGGACATAATGGATCCCATGGCATTATTTGAAGAGCAGGCAAGTTCTCCTGATGTCCTGGCCAATATTTACACCTCAACCAACACCAATGACAGAATACCTGACTATTTATTTCTTCACTGTTGTGGGACCTTGTTGTGTGCAAATCAGCTGCCAGGTTTGACTACATTAACATAAAACCAGAAGAAATAGGAGCAGGAGTAGGCCATTCGGCCCCTCGAGCCTGCTCCGCCATTCAATCAGATCATGGCTGACTGACATTAAACTAGTGCCTACATTTTAAAAGTAATTCATTAGTTGTGAAGCATTTTGCGACATGAAAGGCATTTTATAAGTGCAAGTTCTTTCTTTTCTCTTTGCATTTGGACTAAAGCAAAGAATCCCATTTGGATGCGATTATTCTGATTGAATTGACTAACTCCACAGTGCTCACCATTTAGACAATGGAGTGGATAGCTTAAATAAATGTTGGGAGAACAAATTGCAGCTGTCTTACAAGCAATTTGTTGTGACAATACGTAACAAAAGCTTTATCACATAAGCATTTCCCAGCATTTTTCTACCCAGTTAGGTGGGGAGTGCGGTGGGGGGAGGGTTAATAAAGAGATCGATTTTTTACTTAATTGCACCAATCACCTAGATCAGTCATTACTGTTACGATAGAATTTCTTAAAGTTCCAGGAAATGATCATTAAGGAACATTTAAGTAAAATTTTCCTCATAAATAAACTCCATTTATGCTTCAAGATCAAGGAAATGAAGTCCTTTGTTTAGTGAGAGCAATGAAGGGTTAGTACTTGGCGATAGAATTTAGTGATCACTTCAGGCTTCTAATTGTTAAAATAAAGTTTACACAAACGTGACGAAGTTCTGACGAAGGGTCAGCGACCTGAAACGTTAACTCTGTTTCTCTCTCCACAGATGCTGCCCGACCTGCTGAGCATTTCCAGCATTTTCTGTTTTTATTTCAGATTTCCAGCATCCACAGTATTTTGCTTTTGTATTTATACAAACGTGGTTCTCTAAAACCATTAGGGGGAAAAATTCAGCTGCTTGCGTCTCCCGTTAGCGCCTTAAGAGGGCGCTAATGGGGCGTAAAGCAGCTAACGCCCGGGCGCAGCGCCGCCCACGCCTCCCGAAAAATTTAGTGGGAGGTTAGCGGCGGCGGCAGCCGGTAGCGCCCTGTGGCGCTGCGCCGCCGGCGATGACGTCATCGCCGTGCGCAGCACCCCGCTCGCGCCCCGGCCGTGATCTTCAGTCGCGCCCCCTGATTTACCGCCAGACGCTATGTCCGACGGGTTCAAGGAGGCGTACGTGCGGCCGGGGCGGCGATATTTAAAGCGGAGGTGGCAGGCGGCCATTTTTGTTGCTGGCCGCCTGCCAGCACCTGCCCCCGGCCCCCGTGAAGCCCCCCCACCGTGAAGTGCCGGCTGCGCTCCAAGAGCCCGGCACTTCTCTTGAGTGCCGGGCTCTTTTGCCGGCACTCCCGATCCCTGGGGGCCCAGCTGGGCCCCGGTTCGCGCTGCGCAGGGTCCCTCCCCTTTAAGAAGGGGAGGAAGGCCTGCAATACCGCGGCGCGACGTGCCGCAGCGCGTGGCGCTGCGGCACGTAGCGCCAGGATATTCACTCGCAGCGCCCCAAGAGGATGCGGGCTGCTTCCAGTTGCGCCCCGCTTCCCTCTTGGGGCGCAACCACTGAAGTTCCGGCGCGGGGCCGCTAATTTTTTCGGGGCGCTAAAAGTCGCGCCCCGGCGAGGTTAGCGCCCCAAATGGGGCGCGACTCAATTTTTACCCCTTAGTCTCTCTCTCTCTCTCTGTCTCTGTCTCTCTCTCTGAATGAACAGTTCTGAATCTCTTCAGAAATAAATAACTTATTTCAGACAATTTAAATGGCCCTTGGAAATAAAAGACATGATGTTCTTTGATGCCATATTTGTCGAGATTTGAATAAATCAAGTTGTAAGTTTCTGAGATGGAAAGTTAAGCCAAGCCATCCATCTTGACTCTGCTGTCAGTGTAACGGTTGAACGGTAGCAATGACAGTGTTGTAAATCAAAAAGAAAAAAACTGATAAAACCCACCAGACCAGTAAACATCCTGAATCATCCGCCACCATATTTTACCACAGTGATATTTAGTTGGACATCCTCACTTTTCCTTGAGCCTGTCTCTCCTGATGAAAGATAAAACATTCTTTCTGCACATTTTATTTCCAAGCAGGATCTTCAAAGTCTTATTCACTGCAGGGATGAAATTGCACCTTAACTTTCTAATTGCAAAGAAAATTAATCTGTGGAGTTTAATTTGGTGGTACAATTTGTACCATCACAGATCAGACTGTCACAGATTGGTTCAACCTGCTACAGAATGGATCTTTAAATTAGTGGCCGATGTATGTTTGCTTCTGGCTTCATGTTAATCAAGAATATTTTCTCTACAACATTCGTATTTCTAGAAGATTTAGTTAGTAGGAGATTAGAGTTTTGTTTCAGTGTCAGCATTCACAACATCAAGTGACCAGTTCAGGGAACTTGGAAAAAGATTCCAAATTGGTTTCCAAGAGGGAAAAATTAGGTCGTGCCCCCTTTGGGGCACTAACTTTGCCGGGGTGCTACTTTTAACCCCCCCCCCCCCCCGAAAAAGTTAGCGCCCCTGCGCCATAAATTGAGTGGTGCCGCTACCGGCTACCGCTACCGCTAACCTCCTGCTGAATTTCGCGGGAGGTGTTAGCGGCGCCGCACCCAGGCGCTAGGGGCTTTGCGCCCCGTCAGCGCCCCCCTGAGGCGCTAACGGGAGGCGCAAAGCAACCCAATTTTTCCCCCTAAGGGTTTAAAGATGTACTTTGTGGGGGTGAATGTTTATGCTGATCAAGGTGGCGAATCTGGCACTTCTTCCATTCTTATCAAGCAGCATCAAAATCGACCACTCCTAGATCAGGTATAGCGTGACCAGATGCAGAATTCATTCCCTTCTTCTCTGTACCTTCATCCCAACTACAAAAGAGGACATCCCACTGCACTGGTAGGAATTTTGTCGTCGCACTAGCCATCCCGGAATCAGATTTTTGTCAACAATTTTGTGATGTGGGCCCAAGCTCAAGAGAAACTGGTTTGAGACCGATCCAGCTCATTTCACACAGGACCCTTCCTGCTAACAGGGAGAGAGAGGACACTCCACTAGATTCAGAGTCAGGTACTAAAGGTCAAAGGTTGTGTGTGTGACTCCATTGTGCCATCCAGTCCTCTGATCATTTCTGCTTCAATCTGAATCTTGGGCCCTAGAACAAGTGCCAGGTTGATGGAGATTGGAATGAGCTGATCATAAAACTATGTATGGAATTATGGATGATTGGAAATGAATAATATGACTTTAAATAACTCCAAAGGTCTCAATGGATATTCTTTGCTATGACGCAAAGATCCAGTGGATTGTGGAGCTTATACGAGCCCTGATCAAATGATCACTTTTTACTCCAGTAAACAAATTAAAACCATTTTCATAAATTGTGGAATAGTCAGCTACCAGGGTGACCCTTCACTGGGAACTGAGGTCACACTTACAGAGAGACCTGAGACTTTTCTGCATTCTGTGTGGCAGCTCTTTTATTACTCGTTAGCCTCCAAGCCCACAAACTTCAAACAGGAGAAACTAGCAAATAGGAAATAGAAGTGCTAATAGGGCTGAGATGCCTGGGCTTGGAGATCCAGATTGCCAGGGTAGCATGGGATCCTAGGGCCACAGGTTGAACGCCCGCCCGTGTTACATGGTCTCACTTGTCAGGCGTAGAAGTCAGCCGTGTGTCGTTACAGCAATTCTTTTATTCAAACGCACAGATAATTACATCAAAGTATGGCCAACACTGTCAGCTACAACATCAGCTGAACAAACCATCATATTTAAAATGTAGTCGTTGTCTCAGGAAACCAAAAATCACAAATATAATATAAATATCTGTGTGAATCTGATTTGTGATACATTAACTAAAACACACAACGCACATGACAGATTTTCTTTAAGTTTCAAATACAATCTTTAAATAGTAATATTTTACCTTACAGTTTATTCCATGTTTCCTCTATGTGTAAAATACAATGATCTGAATAATATAAGTTATATTTCCTCTCAAACATGTTCTGAGATACTAATCACAGCAGCTTCTTGTCTATTTAAGTCCTAGGGCCTTTAAAATGTGAATGTCTTCCAGCTAACTCCAACCTTAACTCTGGCGGGAGTTCAACAGAAGACCCAAGAAATTTTCAGGAGACTTCGTCTGCAGAAGAACCTCCATCCACCCCGAACGTGATCTGCCACATGAGACGAGACAAGGAATGGGAACTCCCTACATTGTTACTTCCCCAGCCTGAGTGGGACCCAGTGTTACTAAGGAGGCTGGTGCACCCAATAGGATGAGGTGTAGAGGCCTCATGAAGGGCACAAGTGGCTCCAACCAGGGAAGTGGCCTGCACCCCTAAAAAATAGGTTTTCATTTTTAGTTTAATCGGCTCCCTGACAAGGGGGGACAAAGATACCAGCAAAGCATTTCTATTGATATTGGTATCTCCAGAATGACAGTAGGCACCAGAGTTTCAAGCCTATTTAGTCTGGTCAGCAGCTGAGATGTGCCCCTTATGGTGCAATCACTCAATGGCAACATTACATCAGTGACTACACTTCAAAAGTACTTAATTGGCTGTAAAGCGCTTTGGGACATCCTTATGTCATGAAAGATGCGATAGAACTACAAGGGGGAAAAATTCAGTCGCGCCCCGTTTGGGCCGCAAATATCGTCCGGGCGCAAAAATTAGCGCCTGGCGCTAATTATCGCCACTGACTGGAAACTTCACTTTTAACGCCCCGGGAGGTGATTGGAGCGCTAAATCAGGCGCTGCACACCTGTCTTAAGGCGCAAAGGCCGAGGAGTGAGGCGCTAACTCAGAGCGCGAGCGCAGCGCAGGTGCTGCCAGTTAGCGAGGGAACACAGACACACTGGCGCCGGCCAGTTCTTAAAGGGGGGGGGGGCGATCTTGCTCCCCAGCCACACCCTGCTCATTGCAGCCTTGAATCTCGGCCTGGAGAGACCTGTGAATCCATTTTCCAGCCAAGGATGGAGAGGGTGAGAGAACGAGCTGAGCGCTTCACCGAGCGGGCCTTGGATGCTCTGGTTGGCGCGGTGGAGCGCCGAAGACCAATACTGTACCCAGAGAGTGGCAGGAGGCCTTTGCCGCGCGACTACAGAAGAGTGTGGAGGGAGGTGGCTCAGCGCGTCTCCTCCAGGAGCATGGTGCCCAGGACCCATGTCCAATGCCGCAAAAAGTTCAACGACCTCACTCGGGTCGTCAGGGTGAGTGGCTTTTTTGCAATACCTCTCCATCCCTCCATCTCAACCTCACTCTATGGCCAGAGGGTCTTAAAACCACAATTAACAACACTCATCCAACACCTATGGCCCTTTCATGAAGCACACACACACATTCCATACTTTGCATACAGTAAGGGCTATTCACCTATGGGAGGTACATCAGGCAAGACCATGGCTGTATACAGTAAGGGCTATTCACCTATGGGAGGTACATCAGGCAAGACCATGGCTGTATACAGTAAGGGCTATTCACCTATGGGAGGCACATCAGGCAAGACCATGGCTGTATATTTACTCAGACGCCGTCCTTTTTCTTGCAGGCCAAGCTGGCGCATAATAGGAGACAGCAGCAACGGACGGGTGGAGGGCGGCCTCAGCTGCAACCCCTCAGCGATCTTGAGGAGTGCGTCCACAGGATTGTGGCAAGCCGGGTGATCGGTCCCGTCGCCACTGGAGACGCCGACCCCGTTCTGGACAGCAATGGTAAGGTCATCACCTTTTTGTTCTCTGTCCTTCCACTTGTCCCTCACAACACCAGCCTTTGACACTTTCAATCCAACTTACTAACTCGCTGCACTTATTCCTCCCTTACTGCCACCCTGTCCTCACGCTAAAGCCACTCTTGTACCTCCCTGCTTTCAGATGGTGATTCACCAGCTGAGGAGACGGGCCCTGAAGCTGCCAGTGGGAGTGATGCTGCAGCTGAGGAGGAAGAGGAAGCCAGAGCATCAGTGCCACCCTCTCCCGAGGAAGCCCATGCCGACACTGGGAACACGCCTTCCCTGGAGGGCAGCAGGGGGGAAGGGTCTGATGAGGGTGAAGCTCCAGGACCCAGCGGGCTGCAGCAACGCGATGGGGGTAGGGAAGCTCGGGGGCCTTCTCCCCGGAGGGAGAGTATGCCAGCGAGTCCTGCTGCACTGGACGCAGAGGAGGAGCGGCTGATCACGGAAATGAACACCCAGGCGGTGGGCATGCACACTGAGCTCATGGCTGCAGTGGGTAGGGTGCCCGAATGCATTGAAGCACTGGCAAGGAGTGTGGAGCACTTCGCTGCAGCGCAGGCGGATGCGACACTGAAGCTCAGTGCTGCAATTCAATCTCAGACTGCTCTCATGCAGACTCAGATTGAGGTCACGCGAGCACTGTCTGCTGCCATCCTCGCTGGTTCGTTCACATTTCCCCGGGGCTCTCACCGCGCCGCAGCAGGCCAGCAATCTGTGCTCCAGCAGATTGCTCCAGATGCTGAGGTGCTGCCCCGTGGGAGTGCCAGTGTGCCGGTCGAGCAGGGAGTTGCTGTCCTCGCTCAAGATGACAGCATTCCTGCTGCCACCACTGTCACTTCTCCACTGCAGCTTGCCACCGCCTGTAGGACAGACTGCTGCCGCCCATGCAGAGTTGGTGCAGTCTGCAGCCAGGGCCCTCCAGGCCCAGAACTGGTCGAGGCCGTCCCTCAAGGGCATCTGCATTGTCAGGGCCTGACAGTCAGCAGCCTTCCACCAGCCTTGCTGCAGCCACTGAGGTCCCATTGCGGAGGAGCAGTAGGGTAAGAAGGGGGGAAGGGCGCACGGGAAGGAGTTCACCCTCGATGTAGGAGGTGTCACAAAATGCTGGTCATTTTTTTATTAAAGGCCGAGGTTCGTGGTCAAACTTTTGTTGAGTGTTTTGCACATGATCTCCAGGTTGTGAGAACCAGTTATGGTAATGACTGTTTTTTTGTGTTTATTTGTATGAGTTTGTCATGAAGAAATGACACACACAGAGTTTGTAAAATAAATAAGTTTTGGTACTCAAAATATACATGTTTGGTGTTTGGAATCATTGGTGCCTTGGCCGGCTTAGGGGTTGCGTGTTGGGTTCATTCATGCTGTTCTCAATGGCAGAAGCCATTTCCACAGCAGGGGCCTAGAAGCGGCTTGCTATCAGCCGCTGACGGACGGCCCTTACAGTTTCACCATTGTGGGCCGCCCTCACGCCTTGGTGCTGCTGCTGATCATCCTCCTCCTCCTCTTCCTCCTCTTCCTCCTCCTCCTCTGGTGGTGCTCCAAGGCCTGGTGGCATTGGCTGGGTCCTGAGGATTGCCATGTTATGCAGCATGCAGCACACAACTACGATGTTGGAAACTCGCTCAGGCGAGTACTGCAGGGCTCCTCCAGAATGGTCGAGACAGCGGAACCGTTGCTTGAGCACGCCGATTGTGTGCTCCACGATGTTCCTGGTAGCTTGATGGCTCTCGTTGTACCGCAGCTCAGCAGGGGTGTTGGGCGTACGGAGCGGTGTCATCAGCCAGGTGCTCAGTGGATACCCCTTGTCCCCGAGAAGCCAACCAACTGGCTGATGCGGTGCCTCGAAAAGTTCTGCCACAGTAGTCTGGCGCAGGATGAAAGCATCGTGGCAGCTGCCAGGATAGTGGGCATTGACAGCGAGTATCAGCTGTCTGTGGTCACAGACCAACTGAACATTCAAGGAATGGAACCCCTTTCTGTTCCGGAAATCCTCGGCATTCTCATGCGGAGCACGCAAAGCCACATGCGTGCAGTCAATGGCGCCCTGCACCATGGGGAAGCCCTTTATCCTCGCAAAGCCCAGAGCGCGTTCTTGCTGCTTGTCTGGGGTCATGGGGAAAGAGATGAACTCTCGTCTCCTTTTAAAGAGGGCATTTGTGACCTTCCTGATGCAGCAATGCACCGCGAACTGGGAGATATTGGCGATGTCCCCAACAGCAGATTGAAATGAGCCAGTAGCATAAAGGTTCAGAGCCACTGTGACCTTCACTGCCACCGACAGAGACGTCCTGGACCTCAGTTGAGGCTGCAGATCTGGCTGCAGCAGGTGGCAGAGCTCAGTGACCACCTCCTTGCTGAAGCGCAGCCTTCGCAGACACTGCTCATCAGACATATGAACGTAGGAGAGCTGTTCACGATATACCCTGGGAGGGTAAGCTCTCCTGTACAGACGCCTGTTGGCCCTCCTCCGTCTGGCCATCATTGCCACTCTCTGTCTGCGTCTCTGTCTCCTCCGATTCAGCTGGCGCAGGACGACGCCCCCAATCAGTGCAGCCCCCATAGTCTCTTTGCAAGCAAAGTTATGAAGGCCAGAAACCAAAGTACCAGCGAAGTTAGGATGAGTAGCCAAAACTACCTCACACAGCATTGACTCAATGCAGAAGTCTCTCTTTCTCTCTCTCCGAATCTCTCTCTCTCTCTCAGAACGAGTGGTGCAAAAATGTCAACCACAGAGAAAGACAGGAAGAGGCCCCCTTTAAATAGCGCCCCCCCCCAGCCCCACAGCGATTGTTAGCGTTCCACTCTTCCGGTCGTTGGATGCGCCAGGCGGTAAGGATGGGGGCGCCACTGAAATTCTGCTCCGGGGCGCCACAAGGGCGTTGCACTCTCGTATAACGTCACAATCTGCCCGCGCAGGAGATCGCGGCGATAAAGTTTAGCGCCGCCGCAAAATGTCTAGTTAAGTTCGCGAGCGGCGCAAACATCGCTGCGCCCGGGCGCTAGCTGCTTTGCGCCCCATTAGCACCCTCTTAAGGCGCTAACAGGAGGCGCAACCAACTGAATTTTCCCCCCCAAGTCTTTCTTTCTTTCATGTTAATTAGGTGCTTTTCCTCTCACCCCACATATTGTGAGCAATACCGGAGGTATACATGATCCTAGCGTGACTGCTGCGATCACAAGCCATGCAGATTTGCGGCCAAGGTTTTTATTAGGAAAGAAAATAAATATAAAACTTCAGTGTCAGCTGTGGCTCAATGGGTAGCACTCTCGCCTCTCAGTCAGAAGGTTGACTCCAGAGACTTGAGCACAAAAATCTAGGCTGACACACCAGTGCAGTGCTGAGGGAGCGCTGCGCTGTTGGATGTGCTGTCTTTTGGATGAGAGGTTAAACTGAAGCCCCGTCTGCTCTCTCAGGTGGACGTAAAAGATCGCATGGCATTATTTTGAAGAAGAGCAGGGGAGTTATCCCCGGTGTCCTGGCCAATATTTATCCCTCAATCAACATAACAAAAACAGATTATCTGGTCATTATCACATTGCTGCTTGTGGGAGCTTGCTGTGCGCAAATTGGCTGCCGCGTTTCCTACATTACAACAGTGACTGCACTTCAAAAGTACTTCAATGGCTGTAAAGTGCTTTGGGACGTCCGGTGGTCATGAAAGGCACTATAGAAATGCAATTCTTTGTTTTTCTTTTAATGGGCGGGAGGGGCGAGGGAGTCTGGGCAGGGGAGGCCAACATTTCCCTTGTGGGGCCCAGAGGCCCCATAAACAAACATTATAAACTTACCTTACAGGGTCTGTTTGGTGGTCTGACCAAGTTCTTGCTGTCAGGTGGCCGCTGCGGGCGCCTCGCTGATTTCCTGCTCAAGATGGTGTGAGGGTAATATTGATATAATAGGACCCCAACACAATGAATCGGGAACGGAGCAGGTAATTCACTTGCTCCATTTCACCCCCTCCGCTCAGTTTCTGCCGGGCGGGGTAGTTATAATTCTCCCCTGGTTAATTTAGAGAACATTGAATATTTGGGAGTGACTTCAGAACTGTAATCTCATTGAGGGATTCAGATTATGTCACCACCTCCATCTAAACCTGAGATGAGGTTACCACCAGATTTGAGATCATTCCTGAGCTTTTCTTATTTTGTCTATTGCACGCGCTAAGAGTGCACCATTCTCAAACATTTTAAATTTTTTTTGTTATTTCCTCCACCACCTAGAAGGACAAGGGCAGCAGGCGCATGAGAACACCATCACCTGCAAGTTCCAAGTTACACACCATCCTGACTTGGAAATATATATCGCCGTTCCTTCATCATCGCTGGGTCAAAATCCTGGAACTCCTTACCTAGCAGCACTGTGGGAGTACCTTCACCACACGGACTGCAGCGGTTCAAGAAAGCGGCTCACCACCACCTTCTCCAGGGCAATTAGGGATGGACAATAAATGCTGGCCTTGCCAGCGACGCCCACATCCCAGGAATGAATAAAAATAAATCTCTCTTTTTTTCTCCTGAAATGTCCCTGCATCACATACCCTCCTTCCAGAGCAGACTGTCTGGAAAAGGCCTCTACTCATGCAACCCTTTAGCTAGTTGCTGGGTGGTGTGCTAGAGTTGGGTGATTGGTCGTATGTGTATTCCTTCCTTTTCTCCCAGGGAGCTACTGGCCTCCGCTCACTTCATCCCCAGACCAGGGAGATTCAGATTGGAAAACGCATCATGATGGGAATCAAAAGATGTAAATCCAGGACAGCACGTCGGAGCTTCAATGTACTATGTCGCTGTCACTCCCCACATCAGAATTCTTTTAAACATCTGAAAATCATGCGAGTTCAGAGTGTCTACTACTGCCCTCATGACTTTCAAACCAGCATGGCGGAATTTAATTGCAATGGCTAAGGAACGGCAAAATGTTTCTGTCTCCACTTTCGACTATGTTTTGCTTTTCTTTTATCGAAAATCTTGCAAGCTGTATAAGAGATCTATTACAAAAGCATTCCACAGCATCTTTTACAAACTTCCTAAATAGACAAAGGCAATAATTTCATATAAAACTCTGGCTAGCGAGCTCAACATTTTCAACGGGCAGATCCATTGGGTTTGTTCCCAATGTCAACCAACAAGTTGGAAAGTTTGGTAATTCCTCACAAGCAAAATATTCCCTTTTACCATCACAGCAAATCGTTCTATTTTGCAGTAAGGTTTAATTGCAGATCACTAAACCGAGAGAAAGCACGAGAAAGCTGCGTAGATTCAGTGTGCATTTAAAGTCAGACAAATCGAGTGTTATCCTTAATCTCTTCTATTTTATTTGCAATTTTTTTAAGCAACAAGTTTTCTTTTATCACGAAAGACGTTCCATGCAAACTATTTGGATCTACTTTAGATGTAAGTTGTGATTGTTTAATGCCCCGCCCCACCCCACCCCCATTTATTTTAAGCATGGATCACAATTTGCGATCTGGTCCCTTTAATACAAACAGCATTATATCAGTATGAAGGTGCTTGCATTTTTCGGCTAGAGAACCACAGCACAATAGAAAGGCAAACCACAAGGTCTCTTAGCAGGGCACACACGGATTTACAGCTGCGAATTATTACCTGAATGAGCATTAACCTTCAAACCACCGGCATCTGCAGGGAATTCGTTACTCCCTGGGCGGTCACTTTCATAATATTTTACCTCACACAGTGCGAGACTCGAGGATCATATCGATCATTATCTGATGGAGAGATACAAGAAGTTTTATCACGGTGATATTAATTTTAAAAAAGGGACTCTTCCTCCACCACAAAAGAAACAAAATGCTAAATGAACGAACAGGAAGTTTCTTTCGAGATCCAGAAAATACAGAGTGATTCTTTTTTGCTGGAATTTAACCAATTTGTAATGTTTACTTTAGGTCAGGATACACCAGTGGAAAGGCAGCTTATTGAAATATTTTATATATGACTGTGGACCCACAGCACTCTCCAAATACAAAAACAAACATTACTTCATGCATAAGACAAACAAATCCACTTATTTAAGTAGTTTCTCTTCATTACAGTCTGTAACCACCACCAATTAAATAATAACAATTATATAATGTACTAGGAATGTGGTCTAAAGTGAATATTCTTGCCCGGCGGTGGGGGGGGGGGGTTGAATTTTTCCTCCAGTTGGTGTTGAAATGGTCCTGTTTCAACCGTTACTATGCAGAGGCAGCTTCCCTGGTGATGACTTAAGTGTCTCATTTCCGCACAAGGAGGATGGGTCCTCTCCTCTTAGTTATTCGTCTCCTGTCTTCCTTTCTATCTCTTTCCTCCTGCATCTGCCGATGTAGCAGTCCCTGTATGGTATCAGCACAATGAAGCTAATAAAACTGCCCTATTTAGATCCATTTGCTGAAAGAATTTGTGCTTGCATCAAAGTGTTCCGGATTGACTGGGCATCAAATAGTGTTCGAATCCAAATTAGACTGGGTTGTAGTTTCATTGCATAGCATGGTTTCCTATCCCTACTGTGTGCATGTCCTGCTGCGGCAGGGGAAGGGATGATTTATATACTGGCACGGAGGATACACTAATGGGATAATCATTTCTAAGGATTACCTGTTTACGTGGAAAGAATGCAGAACAAGACTATGTGCTGAAGTCAGACCAATTGCAGGGACTGCAAGGCTTCTTACCAACTTCACGCCAATGCACTTTAGTGTGCCAGCGACAACCCCCAGCCATCTGTACACCAGAATTGATATGATTTCCCTTCCCATTTCTTTCAGAATATAGTCACATCGGTTCAATAAACAAAAAGTCTCTTCACCGCCAACCAAGCACTGTATTGCAAAACTGGGTGAAGCCATGTTTAAAATAAGTGTCATCTATTCCCAACGGCCACATATTTTGATAAATGTATTCCTATTGCAAAGAGTCAGCAGTTTTAGGAATCCAAGGTGCCAGTGTAAGGGGGGAGCCTGTTGCAATTTAACAATGGATGTGTCTGGAGAATTCAAAAATACATTTTTCAAATAAAAGCGTCTAAATTAAATGTGTATTGAAGCATGCTTAATGTGATCTGATAAAAATGTTAGTCACAAAAGCTTTAAAACTGAATATACAGTAAATTATATGACAAATACCTATTTCAAAATAAGAGGCCGAGGGGATGACCTGTTTTTCCGTTGAAGTCAATGGCGGAGTGTAAAACGAGCGGCCATTTTGCTATCGCTCATTTTGCCAGCCAAGATGAATTTCACCCCCAGAGAATCATGTTAAACTAATAGAAACATGTTAACCTGGTAAATAAAACATATAAAAATGAAATTATTGCTGGTCACATCACTTCTTTGGGAAGATATTGAAAATTATTTATCCATAAATTACCTTCTTCAGATTTATCCCACTTTCTTGGAAGCAGTTCAGAGAAGGTTCACTAGGTTGATTCCTGGAATGAAGGGGTTGTCTTATGAGGAAAGATTGAGCAGGTTGGGCCTATATTCATTGGAGTTTAGAAGAATGACAGGTGATCTTATTGAAACATATAAGATTCTGAGGGGGCTTGACATGGTAGATGCTGAGAGGATGTTTCCCCTCATGGGGGAATCTAGAACTAGGGGGCATAGTTTCAGAATAAGGGGTCACCCACTTAAGACGGCGATGAGGAGGAATTTCTTCTCTCAGAGGGTCGTGAATCTTTGGAATTCTCTACCCCAGAGAGCTGTGGAGGCTGAGTCATTGAATATATTCAAGGCGGAGATAGACAGATTTTTGAACTACAGGAGAGTCAAGGGTTATGGGGGACAGGCAGAAAGTGGAGTTGAGGCTAAGATCAGATCAGCCATGATCTTATTGAATGGCGTAGCAGGCTCAAGGGGCCAAATGGCCTACTCCTGCTCCTATTCTTATGTCATAGAGTCATAACGGCACAGAAGGAGGCCATTTGGCCCATCGAGTCCGTGCCGGCTCTCTGTGGAGCAATCCAGTCAGTCCCATTCCCCCGCTCTATCCCTGTAGCCCTGCAAGTTTATTTCCCTCAAGTACCTATCCAGTCTCCCTTTGAAAACATTGAGTGTCTCCGCTTCCACCACTTCCGTCGGCAGCGAATTCCAGGTCATCACCACTCGCTGCGTAAAAAAATTTCCTCACATCCCCCCTGTATCTCTTGCCCAAAACCTTAAATCTGTGTCCCATAGTCCTTGTACCATCAACTAGTGGGAACAGCCTTTCCAGTTTAGAAGTTCCACTCTAGATTGTTCCTTGCTCCTCTCCATTGTTCTTATGTTATGTCCTTTTCACTGCTCCTGCTGATGCTGTCTCTTTCTGGGAGTAGCTGGTGCGACAGGGTCCAGCAGTGCTTCTTGTGTGAACCTGGACAATGGGTGCTGACACAGTATTTGATGGTGGGGGTACATTACAGCCAAGCACAATATCTTGTCCTCACTCATCCTCCATTAGTTTAAAAAAAATTCATTCCTGCGATATGGGAATTGCTAGCAAGGCCAGCATTTATTGCCCATCCCTAGTTGACCTAGTTCTCAAGAGTAACTAGGGATGGGCAATAAATGCTGGCCTTGCCAGCGACGCCCACATCCCATGAACGAACATTAAAAAAAATACTGCTTTGAGAGGATAAAAAGCAGAAGCTTTCTGGTGAAATCAAAGGGTTAAACATTCAGTTTGCTCGCTCCCTTTAATTAGTTTATTAACCAGCACACCTTCTGTATCACGGGCAACAAATTGTGGTGTTTATATTTCATTAAAATGAACGCCACAGAGATAAAAGAATGTATAAAATGAAAACAGACAACTGAAAAAAATGTTTCTATTTAAAATGAACTCTGTCATTCTAATTAAATTGTATTGACAATGTGTGTATTGTAATCAAGGTTAAGATTGTTGTTCGCTTTGACTCTAATCTAATTTACTTAACGCAGCATTAATTAAAGTGACATTAGTTACTTTGCTGCATTCTACATTTTGTTCTCATTCTTTCAAGCAGGGCTCAAAATGCATCAAGGTTGAAATGACATTATATAATATTAGTACTGAACGTGTTCAAATGAAATTCGCTCGTATGTTATTTTAATAAATTTCAAATGCAATGGGATGGGAAGTCTTATCGATTCTGGGATGGAGATCGTAGAATCATAGAATCATACAGCACAGAAGGGGGCCATTCGGCTCTTTGAAAGAGCTCTCCAACTAGTCCCACTCACCCTGCTCTTTCCCCATAGCGAACAATTTAACTATTTCAAATGGTAAAGGAACAGACAGAAGAATTTCATATGAACTTGCTAACGAGTTTGTTACTCATATATTGTATAGAATAATTTTATCCCATCAGTGGCTCCTGATTAACAGAAGAAATTGGGCTACCAGTTTTCCAAAGGTAAAGGCTGGATTTCCCTCCGTGAGATCGGCCAACGAGATCTACTGCTGCCTTCCTGTCCCGACCTTAATTTCCCTCCCCCACCCCCAGCAGGACTGCCGCTCGCCACCCTTCCCCGCCCACCACGTGCAAATGCCAGCGGAGAGATGGGCCTGGGTTTCTGCAGGCTTTTCCTGACTTCTGCCCCTGTTCCCACCTCTCCCCAGGACCACCAGGCAATAGTCCCTGGGGTAGCAGTGGGAAGATCCCAAATTCTCATGATTGAAGGAGAGGGCTCAGTTTTGGCTTCCTTTTCCTCCAATGTGGCCCAAAGGCTTACCTTCGCAGACCTGGGCCTCAACTGAGGTTTACAAATCTTCAGCTGTACTCCTCTTCAGGACCCTTCCGCCTCCCTGAATCTTCTTCCACCTCTTCAGGTACTATAGCCGTGGTCCTGCTGCACCACCACCAGAATATTCCTCTTCAGCAGCGGTAAGCTTCCTCTTGGTGGCTGAATCCCGCAGGAAGTCCGCCCTGCATACCAAATGACCCCACGGCCTGCGAAACTGAGCCGGGGTCTAGATGCTGTTGGAGGGGGTTCGACGCTGTCAGAAGTACCATCCTGCCACTCCCCCACCAGAAAGAGGTGAATTCAGCTCTAAATGTCCACAGCCCTTTCTAAATACTTCAGTAGATCAATAACAAAATGCAAGCTAAACTTTGAACTTTTCTTCCTAATTTTCTTTTTTGAAGTGAAACTAATGCTTCTCTTCCTAAAGTACTCCAAATTAGCTTGTGGTGCTGCCTGTGATGTTTTACATCTTCGGATCATCTAAGGGCGACTAACCATTATGTGAAGAAGTGGAAAGATCTGATGAAATGGGGACGGTGTCTCAATCGCCTGAAAATCACTTTACCTTCTTGCTTGGGAATCAAATTGGTCAAAAGGATCAAAGAGACCACTTCAAAGGATTTTACCCCCAAAAGGCTAACTGAAACCAAAGTGTTCGTTTGTCTTGAGTTGATGCTGCACTGAGTGAACTGGTTATTTTATAGTTGCTTGGCAACTCTGAATGGGAAAATTGTCAGACCAATTAATAATTTTGGAAGGGCAGTTCAAATTTAGTCAAAAGACTAAGTGAATACATTTTAAGTAGGAATGAAACTGCTGGATCGAATATAATTTTTAAAACATGGGCCCCCGTACTTACTCGGGGTGGTGAAGAGAGAATGGGGAAGGATTTGCAGACGGGAAACTCGGGATTTAACTGCAGGACATCTTTAAAAAAAATTTAAGTAGCTTTTCCACTCGACAGCCAGGCAGATTGACCGGCCAGCCGCCTGTCGGGCGGGAAAGCAGTCGAGGAGCAGATGCCGGGTAAGTTGGGGGGAGTCGGAGATCGCAGGGCGGGTGGTGTGGAGGGTCGGATATCGGGGGTGTTTGGGGGGGGGGCGGTGGTGGGAGATCGCAGGGCAGGTGGGGAAGTAAGAGATCGCGGGGGAGAGTCAGCGAACATGCCGAAAAAAGTGTACAGATGGTGGTGGGTTCAGTCGATGGCGTGGTGCGTATAGAGGTGAGCTTTTTGGGCCTGGAGGAAACGCTCCTGCTCCTCCTGGCCCACAAGCAGTGCTGTCAAAGCGCTTACCTCATGGATTCAGCCCTTTTTTTTTTAACCTGCCGGGATTCCCAAGCCCGGCCAATATGAGTTATACATTTTTTTTAAACCTATCAAAATGGAGACACGCAGCTTCCTTAAAAGATTTCAGCGACCAAACCGTCTCCTGAGAGCAGATTGGTTGCCCGCCCCCATTCAAATTGGAAGTGGATGGGTTGGGGTTGGGGTTGAAATTTAAAATGTTTTTACTTCCCACCTGACCCAAACTCACCCGTTCTTGGGGGTTAACGTTACCCCCCATGAACTCTAAGGTCAGTGTAAATCTCAGTACATTTTTTTCTGTATGTTCTGTGATACATTAAAGATATCGACAACTGTCGGGTCACTTTCATACCCTAATGCTGAGCAACATGAACTCAGAGGCACTCACTACAGTTTTTAAAAACAATCCTCTCATTGAAAGATCGGTGCAGTTCAGCAAATCAATATTTTTGAGGCATAAAGAAAGAAAAAAGAAAGACTTGCATTTCTATAGCGCCTTTCACGACCACCTGATGCCCCAAAGCGCTTTACAGCCAATGAAGTACTTTGGAAGTGTAGTCACTGTTGTAATGTAGGAAACGCGGCAGCCAATTTGCGCACAGCAAGCTCCCACAAACAGCAACGTGATAATGGCCAGATAATCTGTTTTTGTTATGTTGATTGAGGGATAAATATTGGCCAGGACAGCAGGGACAACTCCCCTGCTCTTCTTCAAAATAGTGCCGTGGATCTTTTACTGAGAGAGCAGACAGGGCATCAGTTTAATGTCTCATCCGAAAGGCGGCACCTCCGACAGTGCCGCACTCCCTCAGTACTGCACTGGAGTGTCAGCCGAGAATTTTGTGCCTTCACCTTCACCTGATGAAGGAGCAGCAGCTCCGAAAGCTTGTGATTTCAAATAAAACTGTTGGACTATAACCTGGTGTTGTACGACTTCTCACTTTTGTCCACTCCAGTCTAACACCGGCATCTCCGCATCATAGATTTTTGTGCTCAAGTCTCTGGAGTGAGAGCTGAACCCACAACCTTCTGACTCAGAGGCGAGTGTGCTACCCACTGAGCCATGGCTAGCACTCTAAAACTCCTCATACAGTCCATCTGCAGCTCAAAAGGAACAGTCCCTGTCATACCTCCCTAGAAAGCAATTGAATCCCCACCTCAGATCAATGCCTGTCACCCAAATCTAACTGCAGTCAGCGACAATGTTTTGAGTGTGTTATATGTTAGCCAAGAGTTTCCTTTCTGTTTATGCCGCTTTAGCGGTGATAATGGGATGTGTAAGGCTGAAAATTAGGAAGGAGTCCTTTACTGCTGGCTCTCCAACCTTTTTTCTGCATGTTGCATTTTCCACTGGAGCTAATGAAGGACCCTGGAAACAGTAACGACGGAGGCCTACACCGCAGTTTCCATCATTACTGCCTTAGCAATGCTGGAGACTAGTCATACCAGCATTTTACTGGGATCCAGGGGTGATTGACACATTCTCCACAAAATTGACAGATTCAATGCGAAGTATTGATAGACAGAAAGAAAGACTTGCATTTCTATAGCGCCTTTCATGACCTCAGGACATCCCAAAACGCTTTACCGCCAATGAAGTACTTTTGAAGTGTAGTCACTGTTGTAACATAGGAAACGCGGCAGCCAATTTGCGCACAGCAAGCTCCCACAAACAGCAATGAGATAATGACCAGATAATCTGGGGTTTTTTTCTGATGTTGAGTGAGAGCTAAATATTGGCCAGGACACCGGGGATAACTCCCCTGCTCTTCAAAATAGTGCCATGGGATCTTTTACGTCCACCTGAGAGGGCAACATCTCATCCAAAAGACAGCACCTCCAACAGTGCAGCACTCCCTCAGCACTGCACTGGGAGTGTCAGCCTAGATTTTTATACTCAAGTCTCTGGAGTGGGACTTGACCCCACAACCTTCTGACTCAGAGGTGAGAGTGCTACCCACTGAGCCACGGCTGACACGTAGGGGACTGCGAGCAATTGCCCCATGGTCGATTACATTCCGGGGTGGGCCTTTTAATTTCTAAAAGGCCTCTGCTGGTTCTATCAATGCTGGATGCCTGTTGTATTCAGGTGTTTCTTACCTCCAACATTGCTATATCGGAAATAATAAAAAATGGGGCATATGCATCACTCTTTGTTACCGCCTTATTTGGGTATGCCCACCTCTCTTGCGCATGTGCTTCTGCCATCCGGTGACACAGGCATGGGAGCATCAATGTCGGTCAATACGTGGACAGGGTACGGGTCCCGACCCAATTTCCCCCCCACGACCACGCAAATGACGTCAGAACACCAGTGTAACTTCAGTTTTACCTTAAATGTTTTAGTTTGGATTCTTGCTTCTTCTGCAGCAGATGTGACTCTACAAAATCCAGTGATAAGGTCTGAAATATGTTGTGACTCAATTCTTAAGCTACAAGCATTAAGGTTGAGGTTTCCTGATGGTTTTTGGAGTAAGTGCACTATATAATGTGGTACTGAGCCAAGCAGACCAGACAGGTCCCAGTCAGATCCAATCCCTGGTTCCGATAGGTTGGCAGATCTAAGCCATGGCAGCAGTAGGAACATCACAATTAACTTCAACATCTCCAGGCTAGGAGGAAATTATGCAGGGTTCCCACTGTCCCCGTGATCGCTGCTGGTGGGTGCATGTGTGTGGATGTTGGGTGTGGTGGTGCTCACAGTCAAACAACCTATTAGCACTCTCTCTTGGCTCACATAAGTCGAATGGCCACTAAGTACCAGATGGATGCTGGCTCCCATGAAATCTTCTCCCAACATGAGTCACCATCTTCATGAGAGTTCGTGTGTGTGAATACGATCGGCCTCATATGGCTATTGCTCATCTATTGGCCGAGATTACCAGTATCAAACAAATAGTGGTCACAAGCCTGATGGGAGCGAAATTTGAGGAACCAGCTTTATAGCAGTATATTTTTTTGCATAAACCACAGCTACTGGCTCATATCTTTAATTCAGACCAGTGGATGAAAGCACAAAACTTTCATAATTCAGCAGTAATTAGCAGGCGCTCTCAGGGGTTTCATTTGCTCTGTGCGTTAGAGCTGGTACATGTGCAGAGATAGTAATTCTGTGATTCGTTGTTAATTAAGCGGTGGTAATTTTTGCCGAAATTCTTGAAGTTTGCTGCTGGAAGTAAATTTTCTAATGCACACTAACATACAAACTTGATATTAATGCTTTTTTTTGCTCATTAACTGCTTGTTAAGCAATAATTAATATGGAGCATGCATATTAAGTCAGGATTTGCTTCATTCCCGCATTGCATTAATTTCTCCTATTTAAAACTTGGCATTGACGGAGCCAGCTGAGATTCAGTGATGAGCAGAGCAGGAGATATTGCCTGAGGGACAAGTCTTTCAGTGAACCCTGCAGGATGGGTGTCACATCAAGTCTGTAAATGCTGGATACTTTGGAGCAGGAGAAGCGACAGTAACAGGAGACCATGGCCTAAAGTTCAAGGTCTTAGAAGGTAGACTTACAGGACCCATTACTAATCAATGTCATTTACCTGGACATTAGCTAAGGAGACTGTGCTTCCACCAGGATATGGTCTCAGACTTCTGGAACCAGACCAGATCCTGAAACTACGTTTGGACAGGACTCTCAGTAGAAGTGAAAATGACCAACCGCAACTTCTACATCATTGGCTGTTTACAGGCATCAACAGGAGACATTATATAGATCAGCCAGCCTACCATTTCATCACTGATTCCATTCACATTGCTGTTCATTCAGCAGTTCATGGCAGTATCTTTCATGTTTTCTATGAAAAGGCTCACTGCATCAATCATTACTGTATCATGTTGAGGCAGTATGTGATCACTAGCAAAAGAATTAAGACAGGGAGTGCTTACAATGCACATACCTTGAGGGGATGCATGTCAACAAGAATGGGGCTAAGCAGGTGAAGTTTGATGTTCAGGAAGTTGTACAAGAGGAGATCGACAGAGCAGGTGCTGGGCTTCATGGATGAGAGGAGTATGCATAAGGGAAGATGGAAGAAACTGCAGAGAATGGGATGGGTCACGACTTGGTAGGTCAAAGGCAGAAGGAAGAACTCGGAGTTGAGGGGTAGTTGGAAGAGGGCATCAGCCGCTCTGTGGATAACTTCAATTTTGCATTCCAAGTTCTTTGCATTTTAAGTCTGAGATAAGGATGCGGGGGTGTGGAGAGGAAGACCTGTAAAATATTTATCCTCAACCCCTCCATTCTATCAAACTGCTGCCTGATATCCAACCTTCCCTTTCCTCCCAAAGTCCTAGATTGCATTATTGTCTTACAACTACACTCTTACTTCTCTTACCAACCTCTGTCTGGCACCTTCCAATCTGGCTTCCACCCTGACATAAGAAAACTACTAGGCACTTGGTCTAAGCGTTAAACAAAGCTTTCATCAACTGTTTTACAACATGGAGGTCTAGTTGTGTCCTTCTCTAGAATGTCCTGCGCAAGCTGGGCCCGTGCCCGAGTATTTATAGTCTCCCTGGACAGCGCCACCCGCAGGCCACTCAGTATTATTTCATAAGTCATGAATGACAGATTCATGTCACACCCCACCCACAATAATGAGCAAAGTCAGAAACAACATTCTGTGTGAGTGTTATTGTGGCTCTCTATACTTCCTCATCCTTCTCGACCTCTCCACCTCCTTTGACCATTCATCCTCCTCTAGTATTTCTCCCTTCCTGCCCACCTCCATGGTATTGCTTTCTCCCCCTGTCACGATACAGGTATTGCCTTCAAAAGCTTCTCCTCCTCTGCCCACAATGTCCCTCAAATGTCTTGCCTTGATTCCTTCTTTTTTCCATTTACATGCTATTACTTGGCAATATAACCTGGAGGCATGGGGTCAGCTTCCACTGGTAGGCTAATGACACACAACTCTATCTGTCTGCCTGCCCCAGTGATTCAAAGGCTGTTGCTACACTCTCCAACTGCCTGTCCAACATCAAAACCTAGATGAGCATAAATTTCCTCCAGCTTAATGTAAGCAAAATCAAAGCCATCCATTTTTGGCTCCTGCCTGCACCTACATGCCTCTGAACTTGACTCCATCAAGCTCTTCAGACTTAATTCCACATTACAACAGTGACTGCACTCCAAAAGTACTTCATTGGCTGTAAAGTGCTTTGAGACGTCCGGTGGTCGTGAAAGGCGCTAGATAAATGCAAGTCTTTATTTCTTTCTTTAATCAGGAGGTGTTGTGACTTGACCACAAACTCAGGTATCTCCCCCACATCCACTCCGTTGCAAGAAAACTCTCCTCTATTTCTTCAAATTACCCACCTTCTCCCCTACCTGTCCCCTATCACTGCCAAAATCTTAGTTCATGTCTTCATTAGTTTGAGGCTCAGCTTCTCTCGCTTCTAGTCAACTTCCCCATCTCAACCCTCCACAAATGATAATTCATTCAAAAATATCACAGGACACATCCTCACCCATGCAAACTCCTCCGCTCCCAGCACCTCTATCCTCTCCGACCTCCGCTGGCTACCCGTAGCTCAGCAAGTTGACTTCACAATTCTCATCCTCAATTTCAAATCCTGTCGTGGCCTCACCCACACCCTACCCTAGTGATTTCCTACAGTCTTATGCTCCTGTGCTAATTATACTAAATTATACTAATTTACATCAATTAGATCTTGTAGCCTTAAACGTGTCAAATCTTAGCACCAGAATAATACATTGTGCCCTCTAATTCTGCCCTCTTGAGCATCCCTGATTATAATCGCTCAACCTTTGGTGGCCGTGCCTTCTGTTGCCGAGGCCCTAAGCTCTGGAATTCCCTGCCTAAACCTCTCCGCCTCGTTACCTCTCTTTCCTCCTTTAAGACGCTCCTTAAAACCTACCTCTTTGACCAAGCTTTTGGTCATCTGCCCTAATTTATCCTTATGTGGCTTGGTGTCAAATGTTTTGTCTTATAAGACTCCTGTGCAGCGCCTTGGGACGTTTTACTACATTAAAGGCGCCATATAAATACAAGTTGTTGTTGTTGTTGTGCTCCTCAGGCAATTGGCTTCTCCTTGACCCAATTCCCTCTACTCCATCAGTGACAGCTGTTCATTCAGCAACTATGCTTTCTCTTGTAGTGCTCTTTAATGATGCCTTATTGGAAGGATGCGGAGATGCCGGCGTTGGACTGGGGTGGACAAAAATGAGAAGTCGCACAACACCAGGTTATAGTCCAACAGATTTATTTAAAATTACCAGCTTTCGGAGCTATCCTGCCCCTTCTTCAGGTAAAGTTACAATGAGTGAATCTACAAAAGTTCACAGAATATAAACACAGATACTGCAGAGATACAATCTTTTCTTACATCAAAGACACACCAAGAGCACAGCCAAGACAATGAGATGTGTCCCAGGGGGTCCAACGTGTCAAATCCTGCTGTCTGCAGCAGATCTCTCTCCATATCCCTTCCTCTCTCTCCGTCCTTTTTGAGGTTTGTTTTTTGTGTTTGTTTTTTTGTGTTTGTTTTTTAAAAACTGGAAAGACAGACAACGATGTCAAGTCACGTTCTGTAGCGTGACATGAACCCGATAACCCTATTGAGGCCGTCCTCATGGGTGCGGAACTTGGCTATCAGTTTCTGCTCGATGATTTTGCGTTGTCGTGTGTCTCGAAGGCCGCCTTGGAGAACGCTAACCCGCAGATCCGAGGCTGAATGCCCTTGACTGCTGAAGTGTTCCCCAACTGGGAGTAAACTATCCTGCCTGGCGATTGTTGCTCAAGTTCTGCCCCACCACCAAAATGGACCCCATCGGTCTCGCGGCAGACACAGAGGAATTCATCAGGAGAATGAGGATCCGGGAATACTACCACAAATCCCAAGATGTCAGCAACAAACCCAATGAGACAATCAATGATCTGGAACAGCAGACAGAGGGAACCGCAGTGCAGCAACCGAAGAAGAAAGAGTCAAATTGGACCCCTCCGGAGGGTCGCTGCCCTAAGCTTGACATGTATGCTCAAGCTGTCAGGAAATGCATCAACGCCAGATTCATCAGCCGCACTCACAAGACAGTCCAGAATGTCACCCGAGCGCAACGCAACGCCATCCACGCTCTCAAGACCAACCGCAACATCGTCATCAAACCAGCGGACAAAGGAGGAGCCATCGTCATACAGAACAGAATGGATTATTGCAAAGAAGCATACCGACAACTGGACAACCAGGAACACTACAGACAGCTACCCGCAGATCCGACCAAAGAACACACCCGCCAACTCAATAGACTGATCAAGACCTTCGATCCAGACCTTCAAAACATCCTACGCGCTCTCATCCCACGTACTCCCCGCGTAGGAGACTTTTACTGGCTCCCAAAGATACACAAAGCCAACACACCCGGACGTCCTATCGTATCAGGCAATGGAACCCTGTGTGAGAACCTCTCTGGGTACGTCGAGGGCATCCTGAAACCCATCGTACAGGGAACCCCCAGCTTCTGTCGCGACACTACAGACTTCTTGCAGAAACTCAGCACCCATGGACCAGTTGAACCAGGAACACTCCTCACCACGATGGACGTATCGGCACTCTACACCAATATCCCCCACGATGACGGCATCGCTGCGACAGCCTCAGTACTCAACACCAACAACAGCCAATCTCCAGACACCATCCTACAACTCATCCGCTTCATCCTTGACCACAATGTCTTCACCTTCGACAACCAGTTTTTTACCCAAACACATGGAACAGCCATGGGGACCAAATTCGCACCCCAATACGCCAACATCTTCATGCACAAGTTTGAGCAAGACTTCTTCGCTGCACAGGACCTCCAACCAACGCTGTACACCAGATACATCGACGACATCTTCTTCCTTTGGACCCACGGCGAAGGATCACTGAAAGGACTACACGATAGCATCAACAGGTCCCATCCCACCATCAAACTCACCATGGACTACTCCTCAGAATCGGTTTCATTCTTGGACACACGAATCTCCATCAAAGACGGACGCCTCAGCACTTCACTCTACCGCAAGCCCACGGACAACCTCACGATGCTTCACTTCTCCAGCTTCCACCCTAACCACGTTAAAGAAGCCATCCCCTATGGACAAGCCCTGCGAATACACAGGATCTGCTCAGACGAGGAGGAACGTGATGGACACCTACGGACACTGAAAGATGCCCTCGTAAGAATGGGATATGACGCTCGACTCGTCGATCGACAGTTCCGACGGGCCACAGCGAAAAACCGCATAGACCTCCTCAGAAGGCGAACACGGGACACAACCAACAGCGTACCCTACGTCGTCCAGTACTTCCCCGGAGCGGAGAAACTACGCCATGTTCTTCGCAGCCTTCAACATGTCATCGATGACGACGAACACCTTGCTAAGGCCATCCCCACGCCTCCACTACTCGCCTTCAAGCAGCCGCCTAACCTCAAAAGTACCATCGTCCGCAGCAAATTACCCAGCTGTCAGGAGAACAGCGACCACGACACCACACAACCCTGCCACGGCAACCTCTGCAAGACATGCCAGATCATGAACACAGATACCGTCATCACACGTGAGGACACTACCCACCAGGTACATGGTACATACTCATGTGACTCGGCCAACGTTGTCTACCTGATACGTTGCAGGAAAGGATGCCCCAGAGCATGGTACATCGGCGAGACCATGCAGACACTGAGACAACGTATGAACGGACACCGCGCAACAATCGCCAGGCAGGATAGTTGCCTCCCAGTCGGGGAACACTTCAGCAGTCGAGGGCATTCAGCCTCGGATCTGCGGGTTAGCGTTCTCCAAGGCGGCCTTCGAGACACACGACAACGCAAAATCATCGAGCAGAAACTGATAGCCAAGTTCCGCACCCATGAGGACGGCCTCAATAGGGATATCGGGTTCATGTCACGCTATAGAACGTGACTTGACATCGTTGTCTGTCTTTCCAGTTTTTAAAAAACAAACACAAAAAAACAAACACAAAAAACAAACCTCAAAAAGGACGGAGAGAGGGGAAGGGATATGGAGAGAGATCTGCTGCAGACAGCAGGATTTGACACGTTGGACCCCCTGGGACACATCTCATTGTCTTGGCTGTGCTCTTGGTGTGTCTTTGATGTAAGGAAAGATTGTATCTCTGCAGTATCTGTGTTTATATTCTGTGAACTTTTGTAGATTCACTCATTGTAACTTTACCTGAAGAAGGGGCAGGATAGCTCCGAAAGCTTGTAATTTTAAATAAATCTGTTGGACTATAACCTGGTGTTGTGCGACTTCTCATTATTGGAAGGAGTAGATGTAGAGGATTCACGAGAACTCACATACATTGACTCAATAGGATTGCTTGACCAAAATGAATAATTTGCTCACCTCTGGGTATTCCCAGTAAGAGGCTGCTACTGTAATCTGTATGCTGGTAAATGCAGTCATCTGCCTAGCAAGTGAATTAGACATTTTAAAATATCAAATGATGCCCACCTAGTTGTTAAAAGGAAAGCATCTCTTAAGTTTCATATTCAGGCTTAAATGTAGCAAAGCAAAGTATTGTGCTCCGCTTAACCTGTGGGCTGTGTTTTTAGAATTATGTAAAGGGTAATGTGCTTCTCCACTGCAGTTCTACAGCTGCAGTATCCCTTTATCTTCTACATCAGAAATCCTCAGAAAGTATTGATAGTGTGCACTCACTTATAACACACATCACACAAAATTCCATCAAGGTGACATGTCTAGCAGAGTTTCATTAGAAGCAAGGAGCAGACGGTTTTCCTAGCTGGCTGTTCAGGGGTCACATTGCCAGCACTAATCCCAGAAAAGGGCATCATTTATGCACCTGCCATACAGCATTTCAGGTCTGTTACTTTTATCTCGCTTTTTTTCTCACAGCTCCCTTTACTTAGAAACTTAATTAACCCCCCTCCCGTGTTCTCTGTTATTGCCCCCCCCCCCCCACCCCACCCACTGTAAAACAACGTCCCTGTTCTGCCAAGTCACAGCAGACTATTATTAGCATTGCTTGCTGAGATCTTGATTCACAAAGCTTTTGCTAATCTGCTAAAATGCACTTTTCCGCAGTTCTTCTGAAAAGGGCAAATCTTACTGTGAAAATTCCACAAATTATCATTTTTGAGTATTAATTTTGCAGCGGAGTTAACTGTTCAGAAAATCAGCACGGCTAATTGCATTGAAGCATGGCAGTAACATTTTCTTAGCGGCTAAAGGTTAAAACAATGGGCCAATCTTGCTTCAAAAATAACAGCGTGTTAATGACATATGGCATCATTAATGTGCAAATCGGCCACCAAATTCAGGGGATTAAGAGATACGCAATGAGAGGCAAATCTCCAGAACTTGATGGTTGATTTACACTGCTCTACCATTTGCTTCGCACAAACAACATCTTGCCCTTAGCTTGCCCTTTATCTTTAAGAACTTGCTGGATTTGCACATTAGTTGCCCATTAAACTCGCCACAGAAAGTTAGGGCTGAAACTTAACAGCGTAAATACCTTTTTAACAACATAATCATTGTTAAGCAATGCCAATCAACCACTCTGGTCCAGAAAGGGAACAATTTAAACTATTCAATCTCATTCCTGCATGTAGTCAATTGTTGTTAGAGATTTTAAAACTGTCAAACTTTACATTTATTTCTTTTCTCACTTTTCCTTTTTGTGTCTTTTCTCTCTCTCTTAATCCAATCTTTCTTTCCCTCTCTTTATTCCTCTCTCTCTGTAGCTGATTTGACTCTAATTCACCCATTCTAATTCTCCCTCCTTCTCCATCGTTCCTTGTTCCTTCCTCAATTCTTAAGTCTCATTGGTTAAAGAGCTACACTGTTGGTCCCGCCGTTCACTAAATAAGAGGGGGGGGGGAGGGTCCCGGTGGAGAGAAATCTAGAATGATAAAGGGAAAAGACAAGGAAGTAGTGCAGGAAAGTGATTGGGGTAAGGATAACCAGATTGTGTCAGGAAGGGACAGAGCATACAAACAAAGGAGTGCACTAACAAATAGGGTGTGGGTAAGAAAAAATGGTCATAAGACAAATAGGGCCATAGTACAAAAAAATGTTAAGATGTCTAAAAATGTTAAAAAAGACAAATCTAAAGGCACTGTATCTGAATGCACGAAGCATTCGTAATAAGGTAAACGAATTAATAGCGCAAATAGATGTAAACGGATACGATATAATTGCGATTACGGAGACATGGCTGCAGGGTGACCAAGGCTGGGAGCTGAATATCCAAGAATATTCGATTTTTAGGAAGGACAGGCAAAAAGGAAAAGGAGGTGGGGTGGCGTTGTTAGTAAAGGATGAAATCAGAGCAATAGCGAGAAAGGATATTGGCTCAGAAAATAAAGATGTAGAATCAGTCTGGGTGGAGCTAAGAAGCACCAAGGGGCAGGAAACATTGGTGGGAGTTGTCTATAGGCCTCCAAACAGTAGTGGTAATGTAGGGGATGACATCAAACAGGAAATTAGAGATGCATGTAACAAGGGTACTAGAGTAATCATGGGTGATTTTAATCTACATATAGACTGGCCAAACCAAATTAGCAATAATACTGTGGAGGATGAATTCCTGGAGTGTGTACGAGATGGTTTTTTAGACCAGTACGTTGAGGAGCCAACTAGGGAACAAGCTATCCTAGATTGGGTATTGTGCAATGAGAAGGGGTTAATTAATAATCTTGTTGTGCGGGGTCCTTTAGGGAAGAGTGACCATAACATGTTAGAATTCTTCATTAAGATTGAAATTGAAGAAGTCCAATCCGAAACTAGGGTCCTAAATCTAAACAAAGGAAACTATGAAGGTATGAGGAGTGAGTTGGCTGTGATAGATTGGGGAGCTTCATTAAAAGGCATGACGGTGGATAGGCAATGGCTAAAATTTAAGGAATGAATGCATGAATTGCAACAGTTATACATTCCTTTCTGGCAGTAAAACACAAAAGGAAAAGTGGCCCAACCATGGCTAACAAAAAAAATTAAGGATAGTATTAGATCCAAATAGGAGTCATATGAAGTTGCCAGAAAAAGTAGCAAGCCTGAGGATTGGGTGCAGTTTAGAGTTCAGCAAAAAAGGACCAAGAGATTGATTAAGAGGGGAAAAATAGAGTATGAGAGTAAACTTGCAAGGAACATAAAAGCGGATTGTAAAAGCTTCTACAAGTATGTAAAAAGAAAAAGATTAGTGAAGACAAATGTAGGTCCCTTACAGTCAGAAACGGGAGAATTTACAATGGGGAACAAGGAAATGGCAGAGCAATTAAACAAATACTTTGGTTCTGTCTTCACGGAAGAGGACACAAATAACTTCCTAGAAATGCTAGGGAGCCAAGGGTCTAGTGAGAAGGAGGAATTAAAGGAAATTAGTATTAGTAAAAAAATAGTGCTGGAGAAATTAATGGGACTGAAAGCCGATAAATCCCCAGGGCCTGATAATCTGCATCCCAGAGTACTAAAAGAGGTAGCCATGGAAATAGTGGATGCATTGGTTGTCATCTTCCAAAATTCTATAGATTATGGAACAGTTCCTGCAGATTGGAGGGTGGCAAATGTAACCCCACTATTTAAAAAAGGAGGGAGAGAGAAAACAGGGAACTACAGACCAGTTAGCCTAACATCAGTAGTAGGGAAAATGCTAGAGTCTATTATAAAGAGTGTGATAACAGGATACTTAGAAAATATCAACGGGATTAGACAAAGTCAACATGGATTTATGAAAGGGAAATCGTGTTTGACAAACCTACTGGAGTTTTTTGAGGATGTAACTGGTAGATTGGTTAAGGGAGAACCAGTGGATGTGGTGTATTTGGATTTTCAGAAGGCCTTTGATAAAGTCCCACATAAGAGGTTAGTGTGCAAAATTAAAGCACATGGGATTGGGGGTAATATACTGGCATGGATTAAAAATTGGTTACCAGACAGGAAACAGAGAGTAGGAATAAACGGGTCTTTTTCGGGGTGGCAGGCGGTGACTAGTGGGGTTCCGCAGGGATCAGTGCTTGGGCCCCAGCTATTCACAATATATATCAATGATTTGGATGAGGGAACCAAATGTAATATTTCCAAGTTGGCTGATGACACAAAATTAGGTGGGATTGTGAGTAGTGAGGAGGATGCAAAGAGGCTTCAAGGCGATTTAGACAAGTTGAGTGAGTGGGCAAATACATGGCAGATGCAGTATAACGTGGATAAATGTGAAGTTATCCACTTCAGTAGGAAAAACAGAAAGGCGGAGTATTATTTAAATCGTGATGGATTGGGAAATATTGACGTACAGAGGGACCTGGGTGTCCTTGTACACCAGTCACTGAAAGCAAACATGCAGGTGCAGCAAGCAGTTAGGAAGGCAAATGGTATGTTGGCCTTCATTGCAAGAGGATTTGAGTACAGGAGCAAGGATGTCTTACTACAGTTATACAGGGCCTTGGTGAGACCACACCTGGAGTACTGTGTGCAGTTTTGGTCTCCTTACCTAAGAAAGGATATACTTGCCATAGAGGGAGTGCAGCGAAGGTTCACCAGACTGATTCCTGAGATGGCAGGGCTGTTGTATGAGGAGAGATTGGGTCGACTAGGCCTGTATTCACTAGAGTTTAGAAGAATGAGAGGGGATCTCATTGAAACGTATAAAATTCTGACAGGGCTAGACAGACTGGATGCAGGGAGGATGTTTCCCCTGGCTGGGGGGGTCTAGAACGAGGGGTCACAGTCTCAGGATACGGGGTAGGACATTTAGGACTGAGATGAGGAGAAATTTCTTCACTCAGAGGGTGGTGAACCTGTGGAATTCTCTACCACAGTAGGCTGTGGAGGCCAAGTCACTGAATATATTTAAGAAGGAGATAGATAGATTTCTAGACACAAAAGGCATCAAGGGGTATGGGGAGAGAGCGGGAATAAGGTATTGAGATAGAGGATCAGCCATGATCATATTGAATGGCGGAGCAGGCTCGAAGGGCCGAATGGCCTACTCCTGCTCCTATGTTTCTATGTTTCTATTTCTATGTCCCATATGCCCCACTGCCATCACCATACCATTATCAGCTCGCACTTCCAGCAAGTCTTAATAGTATAGTAAGTGCTAGGTTATTCTGGAGCAGTTTTGTACTCTATTGTGGCTCTATTATCTATATTTATTGGTCCAGCTGTGCCCAGGGTGCCATTTATGGCATTTCTGTCGAGGGTGCTAATTGTATTAAATGTGCAAGCTGGATCCACCATGCCAAACCAACTGTGTCAAGCATGCCATCTGTATTGATGTACCAACTGCCAGTCATGCCATCTGTGCCCTGCATGCTAGCTTTGTCCATTATACCATCTGTAGCAACTGCTCTAACTCTGCTTATGATGACAGGTGTCCTGGCAGGGCTCACCATGCCCACTGTACTAAGTGTGAAAGGGAAAATAATAACGTTCCAATTAATAAAAAAAATGTCCAGTTCCATACAGCTTTTGTTGAGGAACCCAAAGAGATGTTGATTGGATAATAATCTGACTAAATATGGTTCCTACTCCCTTTTCGTTGGTGCTATCAGCAACAGCGCTTTGAAAATCCAAATCATTGACGTTCATTGGAGCCGGTGGTTACCTCTAACAGGAATGCAGTTGCATGACATGGCTGCTTAATGTCACTGCACTGTTGCATTTCCCAAATACAGAGGTCATTGAGGCATCAATGTGGCCACCCGACCAGCAAGTTGTTCCTCCTCCTCGGCTATCATGACTTATCATATCCTCATTTATGCAGTGTGACTCACCCAGTGCTAACCCTTCAAGTTCAATAATTATGTCCGCCAGAATCTGTGTAGCTATGCTGATCTTGCAAGTGTCGATGAGAGGGGCACTGTGAGGTGCTATCTCATTATGGGTTGCTGAGAGACTGTTCTTCTAAGCCTAGAATGACAGAAAAGGACAATATTGGAATGCTGGCTCCAAGGAAAACCTTCAAATAGAGCTTGTATTACAAGATGCTATTTGTGTGTGATGCTTATGAAGATAAGAACATAAGAAATAGGAGCAGGAGTAGGCCATTCGGACCCTCGAGCCTGCTCCGTCATTCAATAAGATCATGGTTGATCTGATCTTGGCCTCAACTCCACTTCCCCATAACCCTTGACTCCCCTGTAGCTCAAATATCTGTCTATCTCAGCCTTGAATATATTCACTGATTCAGCCTCCACAGCTCTCTGGGGTAGAGAATTCCAAAGATTCACAACCCTCTGAGAGAAGAAATTCCTCATCATCTCCGTCTTAAATGGGCAACCCCTTATCCTGAAACTATGTCCCCTAGTTCTAGATTCCCCCACAAGGGGAAACATCTTCTCAGCATCTACCCTGTCAAGCCCCCTCAGAATCTTATATGTTTCAATAAGATCACCTCTCATTCTTCTAAACTCCAATGAGTATAGGCCCAACCTGCTCAACCTTTCTTCATAAGACAACCCTTTCATCTCAGGAATCAACCTAGCGAACCTTCGCTGAACACCCTCCAATGTAAGTGTATCCCTCCTTAAATAAGGTGACCAAAACTGTACATAGTACTCCAAGTGTGGTCTCACCAACACCCTGTACAGTTGTAGCAAGACTTCCCTACTTTTATACTCCATCCCCCTAGCAATAAAGGCCAAAATTTCATTTGTCTTGCTAATTACTTGCTGTACCTGCATGCTACCTTTTTGTGTTTCATGTATGAGGACACCCAGATCCTTCTGTACTGCAGCATTCTGTAGTCTCTCTCCATTTAAATAATAATTTGCTTTTCTATTCTTATGTGTAGAGTATATCTGTATGGGATTGAGAAGGGGAGCCAGAGATAACAGCTGGATGACAGATTGGGAGAAACCATTGGCTTTACCTTCTCCTACTCCTCCATGCTCCTATCTTTAAGAATTTCCAAGGTGATCCAAAAATGTGTGGGTTAGGTTGATTTGGCTATGATAAATTGACCCTTAGTGTTAGGGGGGATTAAATATGTGGGGTTATGGGGATAGGATGGGATATGTTAGGGGGAATTAAATACGTGGGGTTACGGGGGTAGGGTGGGATATGTGTACTGTGGGGATTAAAGCAGGGACAGGGTACTGGATTTGGATGATCAGCCATGATCGTATTGAATGGCGGAGCAGGCTCGACGGGCCGAATGGCCTACTCCTGCTCCTAGATTCTATGTTTCTATGTTTCTATGATCCCTTCCAAGGAAATCCAGGGTTTGTAATTTCTGAGCTCCTCCTCAGCCCTCTTCAATTAGATGGCGGTGAGCATCCTTCCCAGGTGCGAGCCATCTACCTGGCAGCCTCTGGTATTCCCCTGGTCCCCCTCCTCTTCTTCCTCTTCCTCCTCATCCTCCTCTTCCTCCTCTTGTGGCTTCTCATCTTATCTCTCTGGCACAATTGCTGGTGGTAACAGCTGGTCTCTCGTGATCGCCAGATTGTGGAGCATGCAGCAAATCACCACGAGTCTGGACAGCTTCTCGACCGAGTACTGCAGGGCACCTCCTGACCGCGGTCAAGGCATCTAAGCCTCTGTTTCAGGACCCCAGTGGTTTGCTCAATGATATTCTTGGTGGCTGAGTGGCTCTCATTGTATGAGTGCTCAGCTAGTGTCTGGGGGTTTCTCAGGGGACTCATGAGCCATGGAATCAGAGGACATCCTTTGTCACCTAGTAGCCAGCCATGCACATTGCGTTGGGGCTCAAAGATCTGTGGGACGGATGACTGTCTCATTATAAATGCATTGTGACAGCTCCCTGGATAGCAGGCATTCACCTTCATGATGCACTGCTGGTGGCCGCAGACAAGCTGTACATTGAGGGAATGGAATCCCTTCCTGTTCCTGAACACCTCCGAGTTTAAATGAGGGGCTCGCATAACCACATACGTACAGTCAATGGCATCCTGGACCATAGGGAATCCCGCAATTCTGTCGAACCCTAGCGCTCTCTACCTCTGGTCTACTCTGACAATAGGGACAATATTGTCATTCCTCAGAGCGTAAAGAGCCAGAGACCTCCCTTATGCAGAAGTGCACAGAGGAAACTGATATGTGACTTATATCACCAGTGGCAGCCTGGAAGGTTCCAGTAGCATAACAATTAAGTGCTACTGTGACCTTGAATGCCAGAGGCAATGCAATCCTGGCTGTGTTGCGATGTCTGAGTCTTCGTTCCACGAGCCCACAGATCTCTGTTGCAGCCTCCTCATGCACTGGTCTTGGGTCATGTGAATGTAGGAGTAGTGTTCTCTGAAGACCCTGGATGGATAGGGCCTCGTGCTGAGAGCCCTCCTCGCCCTCCTATCCCTCTCTCCCGCAGCAGCTGGTGCTGCTCTGCCTGGCCTCATCACCTCCTCCAATTCCTCATGTAGGCCAAGGGGGACCCCTAGCAAGATGCCCATGACCAAGCACTCCCTTTCTGCTGGTGACTCCTATAAGCTGTCCAATAAGGTAGAGTAGCACAGCACTCACTCTCTTTAGGTGAAGTCCTGAGAGAATATCCAGGAAAAAATGTTGATAGGGTGCTGGTGAAGTCTTGACAAAGTGTCCCAGAAAGTCTCCTGATGTGTCTCAAAAGTCCTCTTCAAACGCAATGTAGTCAGTCGATCTCCAGCTGCAAGTGAACACTGAAAGCTGAGCGTGGCTTTAAGTAGCACTCAAAATCCTCAGCAACGACTTCTTTACTCCTGTTCAGCGGGTTGTTGCGAGGAGAAGTTGTTAAATGAAGCGTTACCCACCAAAATGGTGCGCAGCCTCTTTAATGCGCGCTAGTAGACAATCAGCCCCTTAATGATCCTCCAGGTGGCCGTTCCTAGTGCGTGCTTCAATTCCTTTACCAAGATGGCGCCCTGCACTAAACGCGGGCTAAGCCGGCGTTGCAGCTTAAGACCCCACCGTGGCCACCTCTTCAGCCCGTAAAGTATTCAGCCATAATCGCCCCCTAAAAGTCTTGCATATCAATGCACTCGCTGTAAGCATCACACTTACTTCCTATAACACTTTCCTACCACAATTGTTCCATCATATTATTTCCATAATGCAGTTTCCATCACACTTATCTGTGAACCCATCACACTTAAAATCTTACCTAACTATACGGTTTATAATTAACCAGCCTGCTCCCAGCTTATATTACAAAGACAGGTGGCTGCCAACATTCTGTTCTTCACAGTACCACCTACCTTAAACCTGTAAAAACTGAGCCTCTCATCTGATGCTCCTAGTGTTGCCAACCATCATGGATTGCCCTGGAGTCTCCAGGAAATAAAGATTAATCTCCTGGACACTGCTGCAAGCAACCCGAGAGAAAGATCATAGAGGCGTTAAAAGAAATTGTGTGGTTTCTTTTCATTTTCTTTGAACACTTTTGTTTATTATAAACCCACTGAAGATAGAGAAAAAAAAAGGCTGTTTGATTGGGCGGGACTGTTGGATACGGGAGATCATGTGATGAAGCCTCCAGGAATACATCTAACCAGAGTTGGCAACCCTGTCCCCTTGTTATTTTTCCTTTCCTTCCTGCTGTCTCTCCTGCTGTCCAAGTCCCAAGGTGTCTTTTCCCCTTTCCCTGCTGCTGCCCTTTCCCAGCCAAGACACAAAATTGAGTACATAGCTAAACAAACATCTAATGATAATGGAAGCCATTGATTTACAATTTCTGTGAAAATGTGCAGTTTTTAATAGTTTCTTAATTTCCTCATTTGCATGTGAATAGCTTGCTCTAATAAAATCTATGAGTATTTAAGTATATCAGTTATAAAGAAAGACTTGCATTTATATAGCGCCTTTCACGATCACCAGATGTCTCAAAGTGCTTTACAGCCAATGAAGTACTTTTGGAGTGTAATTACTGTTGTAATGTGGGAAACGCAGCAGCCAATTTTCGCACAGCAAGCTCCCACAAACAGCAATGTGATAATGACCAGATAATCTGTTTTTATGTTGATTGAAGGATAAATATTGGCCAGGACACCAGGGATAGCTCCCCTGCTGTTCTTCAAAATAGTGCCATGGGATCTTTTACGTCCACCTGAGAGAGCAGACGGGGCCTCGGTTTAACGTCTCATCTGAAAGGCAGCACCTCTGATAGTGCAGCACTGCCCTGGAGTGTCAGCCTAGATTTATGTGCTGAAGTTCCTGGAGTGGGACTTGAACCCACAACCTTCTGACTCAGAGGCGAGTGTGCTACCCACTGAGCCACAGCTGACACTTATTCTTAAGATGTCAGTTTTCCAATGGGTGCGCTGATATAGAAAAATACATTTACTGTTCTGACAAAAGGTCATCGACCCGAACGTTAACTTTGTCTCTCTCTCCACAGATGCTGCCTGACCTGCTGAGTATTTCCAGCTTTTTCTGTTTTTAGTTTAAATTTCCAGCATCCGCAGTATTTTGCTTTTGTTTTACTGTTTTGTGTTTTATCGATGGTGCTTCTGGTTGAGTAATAACATATTACAAAGAGGCAAAAACACATTTCAAATATCATTATTCAAACTATAGTAATAAGCTAAATTAAACATGACTATGCCAACATTGAAACAATTTCTTTGCTCATTAACTGCTCGTCTCAAAAAAACCGCAACAATAAATATATCAGCTTGTACATTATCAGTACAAAGAAAATCAATCGTTCGGAACAAAGTTGAAAGAATCCGAGCAAATGGCAACCGACACAATTTTGGAAGGGGAAAATCCTGCCGGACCAACCTCCGTAACTTTTTGAGGAAATTATACCTTAAGTGGACATTAGAAAGCTATATGATGTAGTGCACCTCGACTTCCTGAACACCTTCGATAAATTTCTGTGTAAAAAGACTGATACACATCTTGAAGGAATGGATATTGTGGTAAAACTTGGTGCTTGATAAGAAATCGGCTGAAAGAGAGGAAGCAACAACAGCAATTTGCAGTTATATAGCACCTTTAACGTAGTAAGAGGTCCCAAGGTGCTTTACAGGGGTGTTATCAAGCAAAATTTGACACCGAGCCACATAAGGAGATATTAGGACAGATGCAAAAGCTTGGTCAAAGAGGTAGGTTTTAAGGAGCATCTTAAAGGAGTACAGAGGCAGAGAGGTTTAGGGAGAGGGAATTCCAGAGCTTAGGGCCTAGGCAGCTGAAAGCACGGCCGCCAATGGTGGAGCGATTAATATCGGGGATGCGCAAGATGCCAGAATTGATGAAGTGCAGAGATCTCAGGGGGTTGTGGGGCTGGAGGAGGTCATAGAGATAGGGAGGGACAAGGCCACGGAGGGAATTGAAAACAAGGATGAGAATTTTAAAATCGAGGCGTTGCCGGACCGGGTGCCAATGTCGGTCAGCGCGCACAGGGGTGATGGGTGAATGGGACTTGGTGCGAGTTAGGATACGGGCAGCAGAGTTTTGGATGAGCTCAAGTGGAAGATGGGAGGCCAGTCCAGAGGTCACAAAGGCATGGATGAGGGTTTCAGCGGCAGATGAGCTGAGGCAGGGGCGGAGTCGGGCAATGTTATGGAGGTGGAAGTAGGTGGTCTTGGTGATGAAGCGGATATGTTGTCGGAAGCTCATCTCTGGGTCAAATACGACCCCAAGATTGTGAACCAAGGTTCAGCCTCAGACAATTGCCAGGGCAGTAGGTTAAAGCAGTGATGCCAGGCTGATGAGATGTATTGAATCGACTGTCCCAGGGAACAGTGCTGGCATATCAGTGTTGATATTTGTACTTAAGCAATACAGACAATCCTGTGTATTCTAGAGAGCCACAACCACCAGATACTGCAGGCAGCAACAAGGATCATACCACTGTGGGTGAGAATAAGGAGGAGGGATGGAAGCAGAGTTTATCCACCAGCTCATCTCACAAAGCATCTTCATAAGATGAGTGAAATGTGACAAGGCGGAAGGAGGGATAAATGCTGAGAACCTGCACTGGGGAAATCTATTGCAAATACTAGCCATGCACCATGGAAACCTGAAAGGATGCTTCGATCATCATTGTCAGAGATTCGTTCTACACTTGCAAAAGACTTGAGATTGCTGAAGGCAGGAACTTGTACCACAATGTTGCCGTGGAAGAACTAGCAGCAATTTCTTTTTTGTGCTCGTGCCTATTTTTTGGTTGAAATTATGCAAGACTAGCCATTTCACCCCACGAGAGCATAAAGGTTGCCAGTGGAGGGCTACTGGCATTGCAGAATAATGACAGAGAGACAGTAGCTTACTCTGAAGACCCTGGTTCAGGACTATCTGCTGAACCAAGACTAAAAAAAATCTCTCCTTTTGTTCTTTCATCCCCTCCCCCTTTTCCCAGCTTTATTCTTGCCTTAAATCTATTTGATTTCCTGCTGTCTCCAGTTCTGATGAAAGGTCTTCGACCTGAAACGTTAACTCTGTTTCTCTCTCCACGGATGCTGCCTCGCCTGCTGAGTTTTTCCAGCGTTTTCTGTTGTTATTTCGGATTTCCAGCATCTGCAGTATTTTGCTACCTTTAGCATTGCCTTACAGTTAAGCCAAGCAATTTGTGCACACCCTGTAAATTCTATTTGTATAGCATGAGCAACTCCTGTTAGATTCATCATCAGTTTCTTGTTGATGTGCAGCACCTGTTACAAGAACAAGTTGAGTAAAGATTGCTTCTGTGAATGGATTTCTTGTGTTCTGCTGTTATTATGACCAACTTCAACTTGGTTTACAAATTCCCACTTAATTCTGGAAGTTGGCATCAAAGTACGTTTCCCTACCTGAATAACACGTATAAAAATGATTTTTTTTTAAAGTGCCCTGAAAATCCAAGACGATTACCGTGGACTCCTGCCCTAACTTCAGCAGAGTCCACCAGAATGGGTAAAAACTAGGCCCGGTTGTGCCATGTCCTGAACTAGTTTTAGAATTTCCAGGGTGGCCTTGTGCTGGCAGAGCCTCTACCTATCCCTTACAAGGCCATTGATGTAAGTGGACAAAACCAGGGTGGGGACTCCGAACATCAAAGTTCTGTACTGGGGAAAGAAAGAGCTGTTCCGTTGGGGTGGGCTCCATTTAAACCGGGCTGGGACCAGCGTCCTGTCGAATCGAATAACTAGGGCTGTAGATAGGGCTTTAAACTAAAAAAGTGGGGGGGAGGGGTCAGGTGAGGGGAAATTTAGAAATCTAAAGAGAAAGGTCAAGGCAATAGAGCAGTGTAGCGATTTGGGTAAAAATAAGCAGCGTGTGACAGGAAGGGACAGAGAGTTTAATGGTAGCAGTGCAGCAGGGAATAATGGTAAAAAAAATTAAATTAAAGGCCCTTTATCTGAATGCACGAAGCATTCGTATCAAGATAGACGAACTAGTGGCACAATTAGAGATAAATGAGTTTGATCTAATAGTCATTATGGAGACATGGTTGCAAGGTGGCCAATGTTGGGAACTAAATGTTCCAGGGTACTTGACAGGCAGAATGGAAAAGGAGGGGGGCTAGCCCTGATAATAAAGGATGACATAAGGACATTAGCGAGAAAGGATTTTGGCTCGGAAGATCAGGAAGTAGAATCAGTATGGGTGGAGATAAGGAATAACAAGGGGCAGAAAATACTGGTAGGAGTAGTATTAGTAGCTATACCGTTGGACAGAATATTAATCAAGAAATAGCAGGAGCTTGCAACAAAGGTAATGCAATAATCTTGGGGGACTTTAATCTTCATATAGACTGGACAAATCAAATTGACAAAGGTAGACTGGAGGACGAGTTCATGGAATGCATTTGGAACAGTTTCCTTGAACAATATGTCATGGAACCAACAAGGAAACAGGCTATGTTAGATCTTGCATTGTGTAATGAGACAGGGTTAATTAACAATCTCATAGTAAAGGATCCTCTGGGGCAGAGTGATCATAATATGATAGAATTTCACATTAATTTTGAGAGTGACTTGCCTAAGTCTGAAACTAGAGTCTTAAACTTATTTAAAGCCAATTACATAGGTATGAGGGGCGAGTTGGCTGAGGTAGATTGGAAAAATAGATTAAAAGGTATGGCGGTAGATAAGCAGTGGCTAGCATTTAAAGAAATATTTCATAATTCTCAACAAAAATACATTCCATTGAGAAACAAAAACTCCACGAGAAGAGTGATCCAACCGTGGCTAACTAAAGAAGTTAAGGATAGCATTAGATTAAAGCAAGAAGCTTATAATGTTGCAAAGAATAATAATAAGCATGAGGATTGGGAGAGTTTCAGAAACCAGCAAAGGTTGACCAGAACATTGATAAAAAGGGAAAAAATAGAATATGAGAGAAAACTAGCAAGAAATATAAAAGCAGATTGTAAGAGTTTCTACAAGTATGTAAAAAGGAAAAGAGTAGCAAAAGTAAACATTGGTCCCTTAGAGGCTGAGACAGGAGAAATTATTATGGGGAATAAGGAAATGGCAGAAATGTTAAACAAATATTTTGTATCTGTCTTCACAGTAGAAGACACAAAAAGCATACCAAAAATGGTGGGGAAACAAGGGTCTAATGAGGGTGAGGAATTTAATGTAATTAATATAAGTAGAGAAAAAGTAGTAGAGAAACTAATGGGACTAAAAGCTGACAAATCCCCTGGACCTGATGGCCTACATCCTAGGGTGCTAAAAGAGGTAGCTGAAGAGATAGTGGATGCATTGGTTTTGATCTTCCAAAATTCCCTAGATTCTGGAATGGTCCCAGCAGATTGGAAGGTCACAAATGTAACACCGCTATTCAAGAATGGAGGGAGAGAAAAAACAGGGAACTACAGGCCAGTTAGCTGGAATCCATTGTTAAGGAAGTGGTATCAAGTCACTCAGAAAATCATAACATGATTAGGCAGAGTCAACATGGTTTTATGAAAGGGAAATCGTGTTTGACAAATTTATTAGTTTTTTGAGGATGTAACTAGCAGGGTAGATAAAGGGGAACCAGTGGGTGTAGTATATTTGGATTTCCAAAAGGCATTCGATAAGGTGCCACATAAAAGGTTATTACACAAGATTAGGGCTCATGGGGTTGGGGGTAATATTGTAGTATGGATAGATGATTGGTTACCGTCAGAAAACAGAGAGTAGGGATAAACGGATCTTTTTCAGGTTGGCAGGCTGTAACTAGTGGGGTGCTGCAAGGATCAGTGTTGGGGCCTCAGCTATTTACAATCTATATTAATGACCTAGATGAGGGGACCGAGTGTAATGTATCCAAGTTTGCTGATGATACAAAGCTAGGTGGGACTAGCTAGCCCTGAGGAGGTGGGTCTGGAGGCGGGACTGCTGGGAAAGTAAAAAAAAAATGGGAGCGGGTCTCGAACCCACTCCCAACCCGCCTCCAACCAATCTTCCCGGGAGTCGGGTACCCTATTTGCGCAGGGACCCGACTCCTAGCGGCAGGAAGAGGATTATAGCCACTTAACTTCCTGTTAACAGGTAGTTAACAGGCAGTTAAGAGGCTTTTTCTTATTTTGTGCCTTCTGCTGTGGGCTTCCTGACGTCGGGGAACCCCGCCAGGGTAAGTGAGGCGTGCTGTGGGTCTGTTGTTATGTTTGTGTATAGATGACAGCTGCAGAAGTGGTGTGAAGGATGCAATGGGACACTGGTGAGTATCAGAGGGAAGGAAATGTTGGGAAAGTCATTTTTAATGTGTTTAGATTTTTCTGCAGGTGACAAGCTTTGAAGTGTTTGTGTGGCCTCACCTCATTTGGAGAAGTGACAGATCGCTTCTGTACCCTCACCTAAAGCTGCCATCTGTTTTATCCCAAGGAGAGAGTCATTGGATAGCCTGGGTGCAAGGGTTCACCTTTGTACAGTGATTGTCAGTGTTTGACAGCACCTCAATGCTGTCAAACACTGACAGATCATCTGTCAAAAATAAAATGCTCATGTCACTTTAAGAAAGCCGGCAGATGAAGCGTCATCAACTGATGTCATCTGACACCGGCTTTCCCTTAATTGGCCGGCAAGCCCACAGGGTGGGCTTAACAAGGCCAATCAGGGGAAAAGAGCATCTGTGCATCAGACGTCGCTGGGGGCAGTCCCGCCCCCAACTCGTCTCGCCAGGTAAAATCCAGCCCAAAGTGTCTGCAAAGGGATATAGGTATACTAAGTGAGTGGGCAGTAAGGTGGCAGATGGAGTATAATGTAGGGAAATGTGAGGTTATTCACTTTGGTAGGAAGAATAGAAAAACAGAATATTTTTTAAATGGTGAGAAACTTTCAAATGTTGGTGTTCAGAGAGGTTTGGGTGTCCTCGTGCAAGAAACACAGAAAGCTAGCATGCAGGTAGAGCAAGCAATAAGGAAGGCAAATGGCATGTTGGCCTTTATTGCAAGGAGGTTGGAGTATAAGAGTAAGGAAGTCTTGCTACAATTGTACAGGGACTTGGTGAGACCACACCTGAAGTACTGTGCACAGTTTTGGTCTCCTTATCGAAGGAAGGATATACTTGCCTTGGAGGCGGTGCAACGAAGGTTCACTAGATTAATTCCTGGGATGAGAGGGCTGTCCTATGATGAGAGGTTGTGTAGAATGAGCCTATACTCTCTGGAGTTTAGAAGAATGAGAGGTGATCTCATTGAAACATACAAGATTCTGAAGGGGATTGACAGGGTAGATGCTGAAGTCTCTAGAACTAGGGGGCATAGTCTCAGGATAAGGGGTAGGCCATTTAAGACTGAGATAAGGAGGAATTTCTTCACTCAGAGAGTTGTGAATCTTTGGAATTCTCTGCCCCAGAGGGCTGTGAATGCTGAGTCTTTGAGTATATTCAAGGCTGAGATAGATAGATTTTTGGGGGACTAAGTTCGGTTGATTTGCGCCTCCCATTAGCGCCCTAAGAGGGCGCTAATGGGGCGCAAATCAACTAGCGCCTGGGCATGGCGCCGCTAACGCCTCCCACAAAATTCAGCGGGAGGTTAACGGTGGCGCTAACCATTTGCGTCACGCAGCGCTGCGCCGCCGGCGATGACATCACCGCCGTGTGCAGCGCCCCGGCTGTAATATTGGGTGGTGTTCCCCGACCTACCGCCGGACGCTATGTCTGCCGGGGTCAGGGTGGCCTACCTGCAGCCGGGGCGGCGCTAGTTAAAGGGGAGGTGGCGGGCGGCCATTTTTGTTGCTGGCCGCCTGCCAGCACCTGCCCCCGTTGCTGTCCCTGGCCCCCGTGAAGCCCCCCTGCGGGGAGCCAGCTGCTCTCTGTGAGCCCGGCACTCCTCTTGAGTGCCGGGCTCATTTGCTGGCACTCCCGATCCCTGGTGGCCCAGCTGGGCGCTGGGATGTGCTGCGCCAGGCCCCTCCCTTTTAAGAAGGGGAGGAAGGCCTGCAGTACCGCGGCACGACGTGCCGCGATATTGGCTCGCAGCGCCGCAAGAGGGACGCGGGGCGCTTCCAGTAGCACCCCTCCCCTCTCGGGGCGCTACCTGGGAAAATTGGCCACGGGGGCGCTAACTTTTTTGGGGCGCTAATTTTTACCCCTTGGACTCTGGGGGAATCAGGATACGGAGATGGGGCAGGAAAGTGGAGTTGAGGTCAATGAGCAGCCATGATCTTATTGAATGGCGGAGCAGGCACGAGGGGCCGTATGGCATACTCCTGCTCTTATTTCTTATGTTCTTATAATGAGAAATGTGTTAAAAGTGTTGAGAGTGGCATAAGTAAAATAAAGGCACCAGAATTTTCTTATGTTCTTCTGTTCCCATGCCCCAGGCCTCCTTCGGGACATGGCATATGATCGGCGCAGGTATGCCTTGTGTGATCAGGCATCCAAGCCAACCAAGGGACAGAGTAGTTGCCCACCTGGATGTCCAAGCCAGGACCCTAGACACCTAAAGTTCTGGGCGGGTTAAATTTTCTTTTCTCAAGGATTGAGGCAGCCCTCTTGGTCAAGGGGGGAAGCTAAAAGTTATTTCTGCCCCCCTTCCCCCACCCCCGCTTGTAGGCACTTACAGCAGATTTTCCAGCATGCTTAGCTGGCTTGAACGGGGTGGGGAGGGCAGATGTAACCCTAGCCTACCATGGCCATGCAAACTGTTGAAGCTTCCCCTGACCATGTAAACCTTGGCGGAATCAAGGGCAGCAGTCCAAGGTGAGCCCATCATTACACAGATTTTTGAGCCAAGTTATTTATTTAGCCACATGACAACAGTGATTGCGCAATATAATATGCAGTGCTTTGGAACATTCCCAAAAGCCGTATAAGGGGTACATCACTGTAAGGTCATTCTGTTTATTTTCTCCCTTTCCCTCTTTGGTCTTCCCCAGCATTGCACCGCTAAAGGAGTCCGGTTAACCTTTTCCCAAGGACCTATCAGTGTTGCTCTGTAATTGCCAATTAGGTGAGCCAAAATGACTCTCCCTCTGACATTTTCCTCCCTCGCTGTTGCTCCCTCTCTCCCACGAAAGCACAGCTGGTGCCAGGAATTGCCTACAAGGGGAATCCAAGGCATGCACCCATATTCTGCTACTTATTGGCACGGAGTGCTGGAACTCCAACGTGCTGTATTCGCATGTTTGTCTTTGTTCTTGGGTTTTTAATTAAGCAGGTTTTTTAACATTAATATAAATATTATTTTGCCATGGAAATTTTACCTTAGGTTTTCTCACCCTCTTTCACCATTTTACAATGAGTCTCAACATTCCCTTGGTAGACATCATCAGGCTAATTCATCGTATCAGTCAAATACGAAGCGTGGGTAATTTTTCTTATTACTTTTCCGCAATCCCGTCGACTTTTCCATTAAACCGCAAATCGGTCAGTTTGCAGACGCCTTAAAAGTGAGACTTTCCTTGAGCAGCGTGCTGTTAAGACCGCTTTGGGCAAAATATCAGGACGTGCGGCAGAGGTTTTTTTTAAATTTAGTTCAACTGATACGCAAATGATCTGTACTGGGAAAATAGGAGGAGACAAACAATTCTATACACAAGCTGCAGTGGAACTGCCGTTAAAACGTTACGGGTGAATGCTAGAGCCTGGAGGTTAAGCTGTGTGATATCATTGTACAAACACTTAATGCATTTGCATCAAAACTGTTTGTCTGCTATTTTAAGAGACGTTATCCCATTCAGAACAAATCTCCATTAAAATACTAGACAGAGGAATGGTTTAAGCATTCATATATTAATATGAATTATAAATTATATCTGTCTATAACTCTCAGGTGCTTTAATAGTTAATGCCCTGCCTACATTTCAACCGTTGTACAGAATGCTGCATTTTGTGTGATTCAACTACTATCTATTACGAACATATGAAACTGATAGGCAGGATAAGACCAGCTGGCCCATCAAGCCTGCCTCACACTCGTGACAGCTGGAGCATCATGACTAGTTACTCCCTTCGACCTTCCACCCGCTCCCCATAGCCATATAATCTCCTGGGAGAGCCAGAAAAAGCAGAGAAAAATTACAGGATCAATAAGGGAAAAAATACTCTGGGAAATTCCTCTCCGACCCCCTCAGGCAATCTTCAGTTGAGGTACCAGGTACTCTAACTCTCTCATCTACAATTTAGCTATTTTAAGGTACATCAGTGTATAGATCAGCTCAGCCTCCTTGAATCCGTCTGACAGGTTGTCAAGCTGTATATAACTGTAAATTAATCCACGACCTGTGGCAGTTCACTTATTCTAAGAGAAAAAAGCGCACACGATGGTGTGTAGTACTATCATGAATAAATATTGAGGGAGGCAGAAGGTTTTCTGGTGAAGACACACCTATGTTATATTTGTCAAGTAATTGGATACGTGCACGCTAAAAGACTTCTTCAAACTTGTTATTTGGTAGAGCTTTAATAAAGAAATATATTTAATATATTGTGTACAAAATATTGATTTATCACAATACTTTTAACTGTCTACGGCGTCTTGAACTTACAGGATGGTGCAGGTGCCTAGGCATTTTAATATGACTATGGAGATCTTAAATCTTAAAAGCTGATTGTGGTTGAATTTCAAATTTATCTCACAAGTGAATAATAATTTAGAAGAAACAAGGTCAAAGTTGGCTTTGTTAGTGAGATAATTGTAGTATTCCCTTAAATGGGCCTGTGCTCTCTTCCACAGGAGGGCAATTTGTTTTTTTCAAATACAGCTGCCTGTCTATGTGGAAGTGAACCACTTTGGGACTATTTTGTCTCAAATGGAATCTCATTAGCTTCCCCAACCGTTGGTGAGAAACAGCCCACCCTAGGGTGGGTGCTTTTTAAAAAAAAAAATGGAGTATTTCGAGTCTCAACAGGAGACTTGAGCTGGATGCATCCAAACAGGCATCTTCATACTCCTACAGTGTACGAAAGACATCACATCTTCAGCACACCAGGGAGTTCTTAAGGTCCACTATACAGACAACATTCTGTGCAAATGTTTTACAGCCAACTGTTTGTGGGGCCGGTATCGAGAAAAATGCCTCCAGAATGACACCAGAGATTTAGCGTATCTTTCATCTACGTGCTCGTCAATACTGTTTGCACTCCTCTCAATAGCAATCATTAATGAACTATTGACTATATTGGGATTAACCAACATACAGTAACCTATAAACTTCAGTTGTGCCTGGATGTATTGCCTTGGAACTCACATTCCACACAGCAGTCTGTATTAAAATATTTTTTTCACATTGTATGTTATAAAAATTCATAGGTTTATTGTGGATCATTGAGTTTATCCCAAGAGGTGAGCAATAACTAATAACAAGCAACAAAGTCACAATTGTTCTTGCCAGCAAGATAAATCTAGAATTCCTTTACAAAGGCAGCTGTGTTCTATTCCACATGAGAGCAGCTTTATTTTTATGTTTCCAAATTATTTTTGCATAAGATAGGCATAAATAGATACCATAAATGGCTATTGGGGCTATTGACTGTTAGGAACATGAATCTTGCCTTGGCAACATACCATTCGATAACTAGAGGTCTTTTTCACTGATGTAGTAAACCATACACTGAAGGCTTTAATCCTCATCTGCAAATCCTTTCATGGCCTCTGTCCTCCTTATCTGTGCAACCTCATTCAGCCCTATAATTCATGTACCCTCTACTCTTCCGATTTTGACCTCCTTCTCTTCACTCCACTTTCGGCTACACAGCCTTCAGGAGTTTTGGCCCTGCACTATGGAACATCCTACCTAAGCCTGCACTCTTTCAAAACCCTCTTCAAAACCCTCTTCAAACCTACCTCTTTAATTTTGCTTTCAGTCAGCACCTCTTAATCTTCATGACGAAAGGTCATCGACCTGAAACGTTAACTCTGTTTCTCTCTCCACAGATGCTGCCTGACCTGCTGAGTATTTCCAGCATTTTCTGGGGCGGGGAGGGGGTTTCTTGCTCCACTTCTCGATCTCTGTTTATTTTCCACCTTTGTGAAGTGCTTTGGGATGTTTTATTATGCTAAAGCGTTGAGTAAATATATGTTGATGTTGCTGTGTCTCTCACTGATGTGAAAGAATAATAACAGGATTCCTCTTTCATTAATGTGGAAGACGTATAGCTGGATCTCGCCCAGAGTCAACTTCGTTTAGTCATTGGTAAATTATAATAAAGAGGAAGGGGATGGAGCTGCAATAACTCATGGCTACAGCAAGTGATTTGTTGTAGAAAATTTGCTGAGATTCTCAGGTACAGTTGCAGTGTCTCAGGCCAGTCCCACTGTGTTATTGTTTACCCTCACACCACTCACCCTCCTCTCATGCCCCCCACACCTGCCTTTCTTTTAGTGTCGGTTTGGTTCAGTTGGTACCACTCTTACCCGAATCAGCAGGTTGTGAGTTCAAGCCCCAGTCCAGGACATGACCAAGTAATCTAGGCTGACATTTCAATGCGGGACTGAGGGAATTCTGCATTGTTAGAATTGCCATCTTGCAGATGAGACCAAAGAAAGAAAAAAAAGACTTGCGTTTATATAGCGCCTTTCACGACCAACGGGCGTCCCAAAGCACTTTACAGCCAATGAAGTACTTTTTGAAGTGTAGTCACTGTTGTAATGTAGAAAACGCGGCAGCCAATTTGCGCACAGCAAGGTCCCACAAACAGCAATGTGATACTGACCAGATAATCTGTTTCAGTGATGTTGATTGAGAGATAAATATTGGCTCAGACACCGGGGATAACTCCCCTGCTCTTCTTCGAAATAGTGCCATAGGATCTTTTACATCCACCTGAGAGAGCAGACCGGGCCTCGGTTTAACGTCTCATCCAAAAGGCGGCACCTCCGACAGTGCAGCACTCCCTCAGCACTGCACTGGAGTGTCAGCCTAGATTTATGAACCTTCTGACTCAGAGGCAAGGGTGCTACCAACTGAGCCACAGCTGACACTGTGAAACCAAGGCCTCATCTGCCTGTTCAGGGGAACATAAAAATGTAGGGAACTCTCCCACTGTCCTGACCAAGAAGTATCTGTCAACCAACACCACTACAAGTAGATTAATTGGCCATTTATCTTATTGTTGTAGGTGAGACCTTGCTGTGTGCAAATTGGCTGCTGCATTTGCGGACGTGACAACAGCGATTACACTTCAAAGGTAATTTATTGGATGTGAAGTACTTAAGGACATCCTGAGCTCATGAAAGGAGCTGATAAAATGCACGTGTGCAGGGTGCCTGCCTGAACCAAGATCCGTCCAGTTGTTCTGGGCTTTACGCTCCTCATGGCGCCACAAAAATCATGCAGGTAGCTCGAGCCCATCCCCCTCTGCTTCACCTCCACCCACCCCGCACCACCCCCCCGCCGCCCATCCCAGGACCTACCTGCAGTGGCCAGAACTGGTCAGGCCCTGACTGACGAGCTGCCTCTGTACAGCCGTTTTTTTTTTATTCGTTCCTGGGATGTGGGCATCGCTGGCAAGGCCAGCATTTATTGCCCATCCCTATTGGCCCTTGAGAAGGTGGTGGTGAGCCGCCTTCTTGAACCGCTGCAGTCCGTGCGGTGAAGGTGCTCCCACAGTGCTGTTAGGGAGGGAGTTCCAGGATTTTGACCCAGCGACGATGAAGGAGCACCGTGGAACGGGGGGCCATTCACGAGGGGGGAGTAAATAGAAATGTTGTAGTAGTAGGGGATAGTATTATTAGGGGGATAGATAGAGTTCTCTGCAGCTGAGAGCGAGTGTCCCGTAGGCTGTGTTGCCTGCCCGGTGCCAGGGTTAAGGACATCTCCTCTGGGCTGGAAAGAAACTTGCAGTGGGAGGGGGTGGATCCAGTTGTCGTGGTCCATGTTGGTACAAACGACGTAGATAGGACAAGGAAGCCGGTTCTGTTAAAGGAGTATGAGCAGCTAGGGGTCAAATTAAAAAACAGAACCTCAAGGGTAATAATCTCTGGATTATTACCTGAGCCACGAGCGAATTTGGCTAGGACAAATAAAATTAGAGAGTTAAATGAGTGGCTCAAAGACTGGTGTGGGAGAAATGGGTTTTGCTTCCTGGGACACTGGCACCAGTACTGGGGCAGGAGAGAGCTGTTCCGTTGGGACGGGCTTCACTTGGCCAGTGCTGGGACTAGAGTCCTGGCGGATCATATAACTAGGGCTGTAGAGAGGGCTTTAAACTAACTAGTGGGGGGGAGGTTCCTAGAGAGCAAATAATAAAAATGACAACAGAGAAGGTCAGAGACTTAGGTAGCAGTGGGGAAATTAAAAACCAGAGTCTGTCAGGAAGGGGCAGAAGGTATGGAGTAAAAGGTAAAGTAATAAAAAGGGCAAAAGCAGGAACTAAGTGTCACAAAACATATTTGAAAGTTCTCTATCTGAATGCACGTAGCATTCGTAACAAAATAGACGAGTTAATGGCACAAATAACTACATATGGGTATGATCTTGTGGCCATTACAGAAACATGGCTGCAGGGTGACAATGCCTGGGAATTAAACATACCAGGTTATTTAATGATCAGGAAGGACAGGCAGGAAGGAAGGGGAGGTGGGGTGGCTATGTTAATAAAGGAAGGAATCACTGTAATACAGAGAAATGATATTGGGTCAAAAGATTAGGATAATGAAACAGTTTGGGTGGAGATAAGGAATAATAAGGGGAAAAAAACACTAGTGGGCGTAGTCTATAGGCCTCTGAACAGTTGCAACTCTGTTGGACAGAGTATCAATCAGGAAATAGTTGAGGCTTGTAATAAGGGAACATCTATAATTATGGGGGATTTTAACTATCATATTAATTGGACAAATCAAATTGGGCAGGGCTGCTTTGAGGATGAGTTCATTGAGTGTATTAGGGATGGGTTTCTTGAGCAGTATGTAACTGAACCGACCAGGGGGCAAGCAACCTTAGATCTGGTCCTGTGTAACGAGACAGGATTAATTAAAAATGTCCTAGTAAAGGATCCCCTTGGAATGAGTGACCATAACATGGTTGAATTCCATATTCAATTAGAGGGTGAGAAGGTTGGATCTCAAACAAGCGTGCTAAGCTTGAATAAAGGAGACTATGAAGGTATGCGAGCGGAATTGAGTAGAGTGGATTGGGAAAATAGATTAAAGGGTAAGACGATACATGATCAGTGGTGTACATTTAAGGAGTTATTTTACAACTTCCAAAAAAAAAATATTCCACTGACAAGAAAAGGGTGTAAAAGAAAAGACAGTTATCCGTGGCTAAGTAAAGAAATTAAGGATAGTATTCGACTAAAAACAAGGACTTATAAGGTAGCCAAATCTAGTGGGAGGATAGAGGATTGGGAAAACTTTAAAAGACAGCAAAAAATAACAAAAAGATTGATTAAGAAAGGGAAGATAGATTATGAAAGTAAATTAGCAAAAAATATAAAAACAGATAGTAAGAGTTTTTATAGTTATATAAAAAGAAAAAGGGTGGCTAAAGTAAATGTTGGTCCCTTAGAGGATGAGACCGGGAAATTAATGGTGGGAAATATGGAGATGGCAAATACACTGAATGAATATTTTGTATCAGTCTTTACAGTAGAGGACACTAAGAATATCCCAACACTGGACAACTGGACAAACAGGGGGCTATAGGGGGGAGGAGCTAAACACAATCAAAATCACTAAGGAAGTGGTACTCAGTAAAATAATGGGACTCAAGGCGGATAAATCACCTGCACCTGATGGCTTACATCCTAGGCTCTTGAGGGAAGTGGCAGTAGGGATTGTGGATGCATTGGTAATAATTTTCCAAAACTCCCTGGACTCAGCAAAGATCCCGGCAGACTGGAAAACTGCTAATGTAACACTCTTATTTAAAAAGGGCAGTAGACAGAAGGCTGGAAACTATAGACCGGTTAGCCTAACATCTGTGGTAGGTAAAATTTTGGAGTCCATTATTAAGGAGACAGTAACGGGACATTTGGATAATCATAATTTAATAGGACAAAGTCAGCATGGTTTTATGAAGGGGAAGTCATGTTTGACAAATTTGCTGGAGTTCTTTGAGGAAGTAACATACAGGGTGGATAAAGGGGAACTAGTGGATGTGGTGTATTTAGACTTCCAAAAGGCATTTGACAAGGTGCCACACAAAAGATTATTGCTTAAGATAAAAAATCACGGGATTGGGGGTAATATTCTGGCATGGATAGAGGATTGGCTATCTAACAGAAGGCAGAGAGTTGGGATAAATGGTTCATTCTCAGACTGGCAATCAGTAACTAGTGGTGTTCCGCAGGGGTCAGTGCTGGGTCCCCAACTCTTTACAATCTATATTAACGATTTGGAGGAGGGGACCGAGTGTAACATATCAAAGTTTGCAGATGATACTAAGATGGGAGGGAAAGTAGTGAGTGAGGAGGACATAAAAAATCTACAGGCTAAGTAAGTGGGCAGAGATTTGGCAGATGGAATACAATACTGGAAAGTGTGAGGTTATGCACTTTGGCAGGAAAAATAGTAGAGCAAGTTATTAACTTAATGGCAAGAAATTGGAAAGTACTGAAGTACAAAGGGATCTGGGGGTCCTGGTGCACGAAACTCAAAAGGTTAGTATGCAGGTGCAGCAAGTGATTAAGAAGGCCAATGGAATGTTAGCTTTCATTGTTAGGGGGATAGAATATAAAAATAGGGAGGTATTGCTTTAGTTGTACAAGGTATTGGTGAGACCGCACCTGGAATACTGCATACAGTTTTGGTGTCCATACTTAAGAAAAGACATACTTGCTCTTGAGTCAGTACAAAGAAGGTTCACTCGGTTAATCCCGGGGATGAGGGGATGGACATATGAGGAGAGGTTGGGTAGATTGGGACTCTACTCATTGGAGTTCAGAAGAATGAGAGGCGATCTTATTGAAACATATAAGATTGTGAAGGGGTTGGATCGGGTGGATGCGGGGAGGATGTTCCCGATGATGGGTGAAACTAGAACTAGGGGGCATAGTCTTAGAATAAGGGGCTGCTCTTTCAAAACTGAGATGAGAAGGAACTACTTCACTCAGAGGGTGGTAGGTCCATGGAATATGCTGCCCCAAAAAGCTGTAGAAGCTACATCATTACATAAATTTAAAACAGAAATAGACAGTTTCCTAGAAGTAAAGGGAATTAAGGGTTACGGGGAGCGGGCAGGAATTTGGACATGAGTTTAGGTTCGGATTGGTCATGGCCCTGTGAGTAGCGCAGCGGGCCCAAGGGCCGTGTAGCCTGATCCTGCTCCTATTTCGTGTGTCCAATTCTGTTAGGTTCAGGAGATGGTTCTGTGATAGCAGATTGGCGGTTAGGATCAGATCAGCCATGATCTTATTGAATGGCGGAGCAGGCTCGAGGGACCAATTGGCCTACTCCTGCTCCTATTTCTTATGTTCTTATGTTCTTATGAGCGGCTGATATATTTCCAAGTCAGGATGGTGTGTGACTCGTTTGGCATCTGCAGCTCAACTATTCAATTCAAATGAGGCCCGAGGCCCAATTTTAATTGGGCTTCACGCCACTGGGGGCCAGCTAGCAAAGCAATCCCTTCGCTGACTTGCCGCCTGTGTTGGTGCAAGTCCAATTTCTCAGCCCAAGTCTCTGGAGTGGGGCTTGGACTTGTGACCTTCTGACTCAGAGTGCTACCGCTGAGCCAAGACCAACACCTTGGGCCGACACTGAACCAAGGCTCACAAAAGTGAAGGAACTACTGAAGTGCACCATTACCAAAGGATTATTGTTGGCGGTGTTTGGAATGAATTTTAAAATATTCAGCTACCATCACCATGACCATGAAAAACACATTTTTTTGTGAGCTCAGCTCGCACTTACAACCAACTGTCACACACAATGCTGTCTCGGCTGTAGTACAGTAAACAGCAACGGTAGGGATCAGCCAATCTTGATTATATTTACATATATACAACTGACAGAATGCATTTATGTTGAGGAATAGTTCGAAAATTAGCCGGGTCGGGTAACCAGTCGTGACCCTGTGCGGAATGTGGGTGGTCTTCCTCCCATCTGCTATTGTTCTAAGGCATTTGGGGACAATTTTTAAGTGGCCAATTACATAGAATTTACAGCACAGAAACAGGTCATTCAGCCCGACTGGTCTATGCCGGTGTTTATGCTCCCCATCAATTTTGTGTATAATTACACACATATTTGCAGTAAATAAGAAATGTTGTCCCATATTGCTGGATTGCACGTCAGAAAGTTTGTTTGTGAGCACCTTGAAGCGCTGCCATTTATGGGCTGTAGGGAAAGTGCCCTATAAATTACATGAGATATGCTCAAAATGGAGTTTTAGCTTGAAAGCTGCCACAAATCAATATGCAGTTCAGCCGTTGAACTGAATGCTGGGAAGTGGTTAAAAAGCAAGGTTCTCAAGGTCAACACAGCTTCCAAATTAATTAAACCGCAGGCTTTTAAGCAATTATGCCATAAAACTCTTCTAAGCTAAGCTACAAAGGCTTGTGTATACAAACAAGACATTCTTTGCTGGTTTTGGTTTATCATTTGGAAAAACTCAAACTTCACGATAGACTGGCTATCGAATGCTGTTAACTTGTCAACTATCTAGGGATTTAACCTCAAAATAACCTCACCAATTGTAACAAAGTCAGGGGGAGAAATTCATTATCGCCCTGTTTGGGTGGTGGGGGGGGGGGGGGGTAACCTTTGAAAGCTGGGAAACTTAGCGCCAGGTGCTAATGATTCCCAGCTTTCACGAAATTGGGTTTAGCGCTCCAGGAAGAAAGTGGAGCACTAAATCAAGCGCTCCACTTCCTTCCTGCAGCGCAACAGGCAAGCAGGGTGGGCCGTGCAGTACTGCCGCATTCCGAGGCTCCTTCCCTCCCTTAAAGGGAAGGGCCATCGCTGAAGGCTCTACATTGGGACCCCCATGGCGGTCACGATCCGTCTCGATCAGCCCCATGCACTCCAGCAGAGTGCCGGGCTGATCGATCGCGGCCCAGGAGAAGCAAAGAAAAAATTGACCAAAACCATTTCAGAAATGTAGGTACTTACCTCGGCAACCTGCCCTTTAACTTTCGCCCCTGGAGCGCCCGGCCTTCCGATCAAAGCCTCCTGCAGCTGTCGGTGTCATCGCCCGGCGATGCTGCAGGGGGGGGCGGAACCGAAGTTCAGGTCTGGGGCGCTACCGGGGCGATGCGCACGCGATGACGTCACAATCCCCGGCCGAAGGAGATCAGGGTGCAACACCATACCTGGCTTGAGAGAGTTACTGAAACTAACAGTGTGAAGGAGCTGAATTAACATCAGCATGAAGCAGGGCAGATCAGACAGAATAGTCGTTGCTTTCAGCAATTACGTTTTCTCATCGTAAAACAATTCTCAATTGTTTAAAACAATACAAATGATCAAATAAATGATCAATTTGAGCAGATTAATTAAAATTGGAATTTCTGTGTGGTTTCTTCTGATTTCCTGCTGCAACTTCCAGCAGAAACCCCGGAGAAACAGCGTAAATGGCTATTTATGGCACTTCCCCAGGGCTTTCACCACAGTTACAGTGGGAGAAACCATGCAGAAATTCCAGGTGATGATTTTTATCAAGAGGATGTGACGTTACGTTTTGAGACACCTGACTCAATGCAAAAATAACTAATGAAAATGAGATGACGCTAATTTTAACACTTTCCTACCTTCTTAAAGGTCCTTTAAATTATTAATACTTCAGATTGTTTTCTCGTTAGTAGTATAATGGGTGAAAATACTGTCCATTTTATCTTTGGGACCATTATTTCAATCTAGCCCAGACAGATGAGAAGCAGGGGTCCTCTTCTCTGGTGGCCGTGGAAGAGGTTTGGACAATGTCCAGCTAGTTCTTACTCTGTGCACCTCTCTGGACTTGGTTCTTAGTGGCCTTAAGTCCACAGCACAAATGTACTAATAAAATGGTGCTAAATTGGCAATCTCAGTCAGGGACCACAGGGTTTGCTGATGTGGGAAATAGACAGGTCGTATTCTTTAGCTACGATCCTTTTCTAAAAGCCCACGGTAGAAGGAGATTTACCTTTCATCTTCCTTGTGTTGTGCCTAATCCTGGAATGCTTGATGCTGACATTGGGTGAAAAATGTGGGAAGTGTTTCATTCCTAGCTCTGACAGCATTCACTTTAATGGGCACAAACTTTACTAAACATTTATTGAATGCAAATTTAATAAATTGCTGCTGAATTCCTTCCCTGATGTAGCCTTGTAACACAAACCTTGGAGCAGAAACTGGCCGTTTACAATAAAGTTATATTGGGTGTCATCCTTCTTGCCATGAGATGCTGTACAGAAGTGCAAAGTTTTTAGAATTATTGTGGGGAAGTTATTAGAATCTATAATTAAGGACAGAGTGACTGAGCACTTAGAAAAATTTGAACTGATTAAAGAGAGGCAACATGGATTTGTAAAGGGTAGGTCATGTCTAACGAACCTAATTGATTTTTGAGGAAGTAACTAAAGTAGTAGACAGGGCAATGTCTATGAATGTAGTTTATATGGACTTCCAGAAGGCATTGGATAAGGTTCCACGTAAGAGAATGTTAGCTAAAATGAAAGCTCATGGAATTAAAGGCAAATTATTGACCTGGTTAGGAGATTGGTTAGGTGGTAGAAGACCGAGAATAGGGATAATGAGTATGTACTCAAATTGGAAGGAAGTGACTGGTGGTATCCCACAAGGATCTGTGCTGGGGTCTCAACTATTCACTATATTTATTAATGACTTAGATAAGACAATAGAGAGCCATGTACCTGAATTTGCCGATGACACAATGATTGGTGGTATAGTAAATAGTGTAGACGGGAGCATAAAATTACAAAGAGGTATTGATAGATTAAGTGAGTGGACAAAACTGTGGCAGATGAATTTCAACGCAGGTAAGTGTGAGGTCATCCATTTTGGACCAAAAAAGGATCGATCCGAGTATTATTTAAATGGTGAAAAGCTAGCAACAGTGGAGGTCCAAAGAGATTTAGGAGTCCATGTACACAGATCACTAAAATGTAGTCGTCAGGTACAAAAAATAATCTAAAAGGCTAATGGAATGTGAGCCTTTATAACGAGAGGGCTAGAATATAAAGGAAAGTTTTGCTACAACTATACAAAGCCCTAGTTAGGCCACACCTGGAGTACTGTGCACAGTTCTGGGCACCACACCTTAGAAAGGATACATTGGTCTTGGAAGAGTGTAGCGCAGAGTCACCAGGATGTTACCAGGGCTCCAAGGGTTAGATTATGAGGAAAGATTACATAAACCAGGCTTGTATTCCCTGGATAAGGGGTGATTTGATTGAGGTTTTTAGGATTTTGAAAGGAATTGATAGAGTAGATAGATGGAAACTTTTTCCACTGGTGGAGGAGTCTAGGACAAGTGGACATAATCTTAAAATCAGAGCCAGGCCATTCAGGAGAGAAGCTCGGAAACACTTCTTTATGCAAAGGGTGGTAGAAGTGTGGAACTCTCTCCCACAAAAAGCAGTAGGCGCTAGCTCAATTAATAATTTTAAAACTGAGATTGATAGGTTTTTGATAGACAAGGGTATAAAAGGATATGGAGCCAAGGCAGGCGGATGGAGTTAAGATACAGATCAGCCATGATCTCATTGAATGGCGGAACAGGCTCGAGGGGCTGAATGGCCTTCTCCTGTTCCTATGTTCCTATTGCAGGAACACGTGTAAGATTAGATTCACTCCCTCTGGTACAAAGGGTTTTATTTCATTTTGAATTGAGCACAAAGGTCACGGAGATAAGTACAGATGAGGGACACTATTTGGCCTATTCAACTCATCCTTCCATAGAAACCTACAGTTTTCCCATCACAACATTTTAACTGCCTCTTGAATGAGTCCAGAGTTTTTGCCTCCATTACCGTTCCAGGTATTAATTAATCTTGGCATGAAGAAGTACATCCAGACTTAACTTAGGGTGATTTTCCTCATGGGGCTCCTGTTGGGCACCCAACAGGCAGTGTATTGGAAGTGCGAAGTGTCGGCTGCCGGACCATTGCTCCCAAATTTCCTAGCCCAGGCCACCTGGGCCCCTTCCCATCATAGGCCCGCTCACTGGCAGAGGATTGTGCTTGAAATCGGTGGCATGGGGGTGGAAACAGGAGCCTGGGAAACATACAGCTACATTCCTGGCCACTGGCCTACACAGTTAACCATTTGCCTGGAGGCCTGCTGGCTACAGTTGGACAGCAGCAGGGGAAGGCTCTGAAGCCAGAAGATCATACTTGGGGAGGGAAAAATGTAAGTAAGCTTAAGGTACCATCAACCTTCGGTCCACAGTGGGTCCCAGTTTAAGCACTACCAACAGATTTTTTGTAGTGCCACTTTCATTGGGCACCCATGGATACACACAGAGACTATTAGGGCGCGAGCCCCAGATTGCCCCCTCACATCTTATCAGCATCCTTACGCTGGTCCACCTCCTGCAGGCACAGGCCCATTTATGACAATTTGGGGAACCCCTGGAAATCCAAGCGCAACGTTGTGGGGCTGGAGACCTAATACAAGTTCTCAATGATGTCATCAGGCCACAACATGCATATGTAAAGAAGGACCCTGTTAGCTCCGGGCGCGTGTCCTCGCTGCCTGTTCAGGAGAGCAGGTTAAAATTGCAGATGTTGCGGTCATGGTGGTTTTCGGACAGGTAAGAGCCAGGGGCGATTTTAACTGCCAGGTTTCTGCTGAGCGAGTAGGGTTAAAATCACCCCCAATGGGTCTCAACCCCATTTCTGCTTTGCTATGACTGGAAAGTGAGTGTTTCTCAGGCACAACAAAGAGGAAGATCAATCTCTTGCCTTTTATTTATTGTGTACACCTTGATCTGCAGTCACGATTTAACTTTGGTAACATAGCAAAGGTCATTTCACTTCAAAAAGTAATAGGCTGTGTGGGGCACTTTGAGAAGTTTGGATGATATGATCAGGGCTATATAAATGCAGGTATTTATTTTATTTATATTTATTTTAACTTAAAATAGTGATTTGGATTACCTTTTCTATTCTACTCAGTATTTTATATACCCCTACAAGGTCACTATTCATTCACCTCCTTTTACATTTTCCTAGGCTACCATTTTAGCTTTGTCCTCTGACACCAAGGGCTGGATTTTGAAACAGGGGACAGGATGGAGGCGGGACTCCCACTTTTTGGATTGTAGTCCCGCCTCCATCGACTTGTGGCCAACCCACTGTATTTTCACTTGATTGACCTTGTTGAGCCCGCCCAGTGGGCTCAGCAGGCCAATCAAGGGCCACCCGGCAACAGGTGACGTCACAGATTGACATTTCATCTGTCAAGAGCTTTTGACAGATGAAATATCAGCGTTGGACAGCTCTTTGAAGCTGTCAAACACTGACAATCTGTACTCTAAGTTAATTCCTTCCTCTCATGCTGATTTAGAGATCTCTGCAGAACAAAAAGCAGAGGCTGCAGCTTTTAACAGCTCAACGGCCATTCTGCTTTCTGTGCCGGTGAGATTTCTGACTCCCGAGACCTGAAGGGCTGACACCTGCAGAAGGAAGTTAAGGTAAGTAAAACTTTTTTCCACACTTTACACTTACCTTACACACTTACCTCTGCACACATGCACCCATCACTCACCTGCCCACCGGACATATCGACCCCTCCAACCCCTGCAGCCCCACGGTCCGCCTCGCTGAAACGGTGTGGTTGGCACCTGTCGGAGAGCCCACATTTCAGGCATAAAAATAGGGATTAGGCAAAAAACTGCCTGTTAACTACCTGTTAACAGGCAGTTTATTGCCACTAATCCCCGTCCCGCCTCGGGGAGGCGGGTCCCAGCACAGGTCGGGTACCCGCCTCCAGCGAAACTGGCATGGAGGCGGGTTGGGGGCGGGATGGGGTCGGGACCCCCGAATCAGCTATTTTCAATCCAGTCCCGCCTCCAAACCCGCCTCCACGACTCAATGAAAATTCTGCCCTAAGGGTTAGCCTTGTGGCCTTTCTGTATACCCCCTCCAACATTTGAATGTTTCCAGTAGCCAGAACTAAACACAGTACTCAAGGTGTGGCTTGACCAGAGCACTGTTCAGTTCCAACATGACGGCTTCAGACTTGAACTCTATTGATGTGGCAGTATAGCTCAGAATTCGTTAACTTTATTGATTGCTGTTCTGCACAGACTTGACATGCTTAGTATTTAGAATCATAGGGGTAAAAATTCACTTGGTTGCGCCACCCGTTAGCGCCTTAAGAGGGCGCTAATGAGGCGCAAAGCCGCTAACGCCCGGGCGCAGCGATGTTTGCGCCGCTCGAGAACTTAACTTGAGATTGTGCGGCGGCGCTAAAGCTTACCGCTGCGACCACCTGCGCGCGCAGATTGTGACGTCATTCCATGGTGCAACGCCCTTGGGGCGCCCCGTAGCGGAAATTGAGTGGCGCCCCCTGCCTTACCGCCTGCCGCTTCCAACGACCAGAAGACTGGAACACTATCAATCGCTGTGGGGCTGGGGGGGGCGCTATTTAAAGGGGGCCTCTTCCTGTCTTTTATTGTTGGTGGCATTTTTGAACTACGCATTCTGAGAGAGAGAGGGAGAGACTTCTGGAGAGATTCAACGTTGTGTGAAGGAGTTTTGGGTACTGAGCAGCACTTTGCAGGTTCATTTTGATTTGCCATTCCTTGTATCGATTTAGCAGAGACCGTGGGAGCTGCACTCTGAGCTCTTTGCCTGGTGCTCTCCATTGTTCTTTCCAGCACATTTGATGTGCAAGTCTCTCCAGGCCGAGATTCAAGGCAGCAATGAACAGGATGTGGATGGAAAGCAAGATTAACCATCCCCTTTAAGAACTGGCCCGTGCCATTGTGTGTGTGTTCCATTGCTGACTGACATTACATGAGCTTCGCCAGCGCTCCGAGTAAGCGCCTCACTGCTCGGCCTTTGCGCCTTAAGAGAGGTGTGCAGCGCCTGCTTTAGCGCTCCACTCACCTCCCGGGGCGGTAAAAGTGAAGTTTCCCGTCAGTGCCGATAATTAGCGCCAGGTGCTAAAATTTGCGTCCGGACGATATTTGCGCCCCAAATGGGGCGCGACCTAATTTCTACCCCTTAGAAATTTACGGTACAGAAGGAGGCCATTCAGCCCATCGTGTCTATCCCGGCAGAAAAAGAGCTCTCCAACCTAATCCCACTTTCCAGCTCTTGGTCCGAAGCCTTGTAGGTTCCGGCACTTCAAGTGTATATCCAAGTACTTTTTAAATGTGATGAGGGTTTCTGCCTCTACCACCCTTTCAGGCAGTGAGTTCCAGACCCCCACCACCCTCTGGGTGAAAAAAGTTCTCCTCAACTCCCCTCTAATCCTTCTACCAATTACTTTAAATCTATGCTCCCCTGGTTATTGACCTCTCTGCTAAGGGAAATAGGTCCTTCCTATCAACTCTATCTAGGCCCCTCATAATTTTATACACCTCAATTTACTCTACTATCACTCCCAGATCTCTTTCAGGCTCTTCCCTGTCTTATTCAACACCATTCATTAAGTGTGCTTCATTCCTTCTTTCAAGGTGCAATCATTTTCACTTCTCTTTATTGAATGTTGTGGGCAACATGGTGGCATAGTGGTTAGCACTGTTGTCTCACAGCGCCAGGGACCCGGGTTCGAATCCGGCCTCGGGTAACTGTCTGTGTGGAGTTTGCACATTCTCCCCGTGTCTGCGTGGGTTTCCTCCGGGTGCTCCGGTTTCCTCCCACAGTCCAAAGATGTGCAGGTTAGGTTGATTTGGCTATGATAAAAATTGACCCTTAGTGTTAGGGGGATTAAATATACGTGGGGTTACGGGGATAGGGTGGGATATGTGTCGGTGCAGGCTCGATGGGCCGAAATGGCCTCTATCTGCACTGTGGGGATTCTGTGATTCTGTGAATGTCATCTGTTCTAGTTCCAGCCAATTGTAAATCCTACTTAGGCCTTCTGCAGTTCCTCCTTTGGGTTCTAGTAAGTCTCCAGCTTTAGGTGATATGAACTTTCTTAATCTGCATTAGTGTATTTTCTTGTCCCTGTGCAGTCAGTAGATCTAAGCAGTGGTTTGATAGTTGATAGCTAAACATATTAATTACAAATTTAAGTTATGATTGATTGTTTTTATTAATGCTGTTTGATTGCTGTTAATGGAAAGCAATCTCAACTGACTTGTATTTAACTTTAAGGACAAAGGGGAAAAAGATCAAGGCTTTAAGAATATATGATTATTGTTGCACTTGGGAGTCAAAATCAAGAAAATATTTGCAACATCAGACTACACAAGCAGCCCATTTTAATGCTTTAGTGGAGTTCTGTTTGGCCGCAAGCCAATAAATAGCTGCAGTGTGGTGGCCCTGGAAAATCGACGTGGTGGAAAATCCTGCCATGACTTGCTGCTGCGAAAATGGAAGCCGTGATGAAGGGATGTTTATATCTCTGTGGATAATATTAAAATAGTGTTAAGGCAGAGTTGCCGCACTGAGTGACTCTGCTGAATTTTTCTAACTAAAGTCAACTCCGCTTAAACACGTAGCATACAAGTGAACATTTGTGTTAAGTGAATAGAAGTTGGAATTCCCAAACCATTTTGTACTAATACTTGCACTTACTATTTCAAATTGCATATTTAACGGCAGCTATTAAATCCTGCTAAGTGAACACTTTTATATTGAGAATGCACATTTTGCCATTTTAACAGCCCGAGTTATATGGACAATTCCTCTATAATGGAGAAAGATTCTCTCTGCGCTTTTGGATAACAAAATCTTAAGTACAGTCTTTATAAATGGGGTTACACTTCAGTACATATAGAACACAAAGGAAATATTCTCCCAATGTGCCCTATTACTTTTGTTAGTTTAGCAACTGTTTCCATAATCTGAAACAGTTAAAAACTTTTATTGCAATTTGTATCTAAGAAAGTGAGCAAAAGAAAATGCTCACAGTGAATTTCTGATAAATGGTTACTCCTGATCCAAACAATTAATCACTTAACAAGGGTTAGCTGTATTCATTTTCGAATCGCTACAGTAGGTCTTGGAGTTTATTCGGGAAAAAATGCTCCTTTAATCGTTATTTTTTCCAGATCCGAAGTCAAATGTTTCCTGTGACGTCACAGTCACACAGACAGCAGGATGTGGCTCCACAGTTCAGGAATAACTGTGATCAAACAACTGGGGCTGAAACCCTGACTATAGCGGTGCCACAAGCATTCCTACCAGTGAAATTCAGAAAATGTTTCAAATTCATTTTCAAATTGCTACAGTTGGTCTTGGAGCTTATTAGGAAAAGAAAAAGGGGAGGCTAGATAAGCATATGAGGGAGAAGGGAATAGAGGGTTATGCTGATAGAGTTAGATAAGGTAAGACGGGAGGAGGCTCGAGTGGTGCATAAACGCTGGCATGGACTGGTTGGGCTGAATAGCCTGATTCAGTGCTTTATATACTATGTAATTCTATGATGAAATAGCACTGCTTGTATAAATGTAAACTTGCTGTGAAATTGGTTTCTGAAGAGCTTAGAGATTGTGTTCACCAATTAGAAATTTTTATCTGAAGATCACACTTCAGAAATTCTTCAGAAGCAAATTGATTTTAAATATTCATATGCACTTCCATTTTAGTCCTCATCTTTGACATTCCAAATTGTATGCTCTTTTTGCAGATAACAGGATACACAATGAAGCTATAAAACTTTTCCTGACAAGTGAAATAAATTATGCATTTAATGATTCCCTATCATCTATTCTGTTTAACAATCTGTCTAGATCTCCTCGCCACCCGCCCCCCCCCCCCCCCCACCCTGCCACCCCACCTCAATGGATCAGTGCATAAATGTGCCTGTAGCACTGACCCATATAGCCTAGCAAAGTCTCAGGTTCAATCCCTGATCTATGTTGAGTTAGCATATCTCAAACTGGGCAGTGATATGGCACAAGATTTCGCTTCAGCACCTCTAGGTTACGAAAAGGGAAAATCTATTAGCACTCCCCCTCCTGACTGCTAACCAGTGTCTCCTCCTCGAGATGTGTTTGTGTGTGCAGATAATAATGTACCATTTATTTAAATTCAATTTACTCTTAACAGGAGTCATTACAAGAACACAGGGAGTTTTAGCACTATTATCTGTAGTGACTGCTGCCATTTTGAGAATTAGGCATCAAATTCCCAATATAATACATTTATGAGCCACCAAATTCTATGTAATGAGTGAGTCATGAGTTAGCATGAATATTTTGTTTCGTACGAAGATGGAAAATTTGAATATACCGCCTATTGCCAACTGGTATCAGAAAGAAAAACAGCCCTTCATACTTCAATAATGGTTCCTACATTACAACAGTGACTGCACGTCAAAAATACTTCATTGGCTGTAAAGCACTTTGGGGCATCCTGAGGTTGTGAAAGGCACTACATAACTGCAAGCCTTTCTTTTCTCTTTCTATAGAAAGTCCTAAGTGTGGAACTCGTGAAAACAAATGTGGGTGGGCACATCCAACACATTAAATAACCATTCTTACCCCTCCCCGGATTACCACCCTTGCACCCTTAGTAAGACTGATAGCACAAGTAACTCTTTATGCTTGAGAAGCTTTGTTTCTTCGTCTCTCGGCATCATGTACGTTTGCAGGCAACTGTTGTACCAGATAGGACTTCTTAGCTAATAGATGCTTGGTACCACACTCAGCCACACACTAAGTGACTTCTTTAGTGAAATAAAATCAGCATTGGTCCAGCGTAGCAAATGTGATGAAGAGTTCTCTTGTAAGATCTGGTTCTCTGCTTGAAAGAAAACGGGAAGTAGATTTCTAAATCTATTTTTTGAAAACTTGTTTTAACATGTATTATTTATGATACTGTCACCCCCAGTGCAGTTAAAAAGGCATAAAAGATACCAAGTTGCATTAGAAGAGCATAAATCAAGAGGGGTTATAAGGTATTGTTCAGAACATATATTATACGCAGTTCTGCTCAGCAAATCATTGGAAAAGTATTGTCGCCCATCAAAGGTTATAGAGATGAATCTAAGTCATGAGGAAAATTTAAGGAAGTTGGGCTTGGTTACTCTGGAAAGAGATTTTGAGATGACCCTATTGATGTTTTCAAGATTATGAAGGGGATTAACAAATTTGATTGAGGCAAATAGTTCAATATGATGAAAAAAATCAAATACCATGGAATGCAAGTCAAAAATGTGGAGGTTAGCAGTGAGACAAGAAGTCAGACAGAACTTTAACACAAAGGTTACTGGACTTATGGAGCAAGTTACCAGAGAAAACCACAAAAGTGATCAGTATGGTTCAAGATCATGGAATCAGAGAAGGCCATTTGGTCCATCACACCTACACTTGCCACTGAATTATCCACTTAGCCCCAATCCCCTGTCCTTTCCCAATGCCTTTTCAATTTTTTATTTTTTCAAATATTTATCCATCTCCCTTTTAAAAGCTATAATGAATTCATGTTTCCATCATTGTTTCTAGTAGCGCACTCCATGTCCCAACAACCTTCTACATCAAGAGAATTCTCTTAACCTCTCCCTGTTTTTGTGCTGATTATCTTGAATGTATGCCCTCTAGTGGAAATAGTTTTTCTCTATTTGCATTAGCAAAAACCCTCACGATTTTGAGAATCACTATTAGATTTCCTCAACCTTCTCTGTTCTAGTGAAAAAAGCTGCACATTGTCTAGCTTCTTCTTACAAGTAAAGCCTCCTATCCCTGGTTTCATCTCAGTAGATCTCTTCTGTACCCTCTCCATGGCCTTGCCATCCTTCTTAAAGGATGGGTTCCCAAATTAGACACAATATTCTAACTGTATAGGTTTAGCATTATCTTTTTTGTTTTTTATTCAATTCCCCTTTTATAAAACCTAGGATCCCATATACTTTTGTTAACAGTTTTATCCCACTTTTATAGAATTGTTATCTGAACTTCCAAGTTTTTTGACTTTTTTTTAATTCATTTTCAAGATGTGGGCATTGCTGACAAGGTTGGCATTTTTTTCCCATCCCTAGTTGCCTTGAGAAGGTGCGAGTGAGCCTTTTTCTTGAACCGCTGCCATTTTTATTCTTTTGATACAATTTAGTGGCTTGCTAGGCCACTTCAGAGGGCAGTTAAGTGTCAACCATGTTGGTGTTGTCCTGGAGTCACATATAGGCCAGACCAGGTAAGGATGGCAGATTTCCCTCACTAAGGGACATTAGTGAACCAGTTGTTTTTTTTTAATGACAATCTGACAGCTTCATGGTCACTGATACCAGCTTTGTATATCCAGCTTTTTTTTTAACTGAATTCAAATTCACAAACTGCCATGGTGGACTCACATTCTCTGGATTATTAGTCCAGACCAATGTTCCCTATAAGCTGCGTGGCTGTGCAGCTCTCTGCCAGTCCCGCGCAGCCCAGGACCGGCTTTTCCTATGCTAAAATTCGCATGCGCGATCCCGCGGACCCCCCAAAAAATTAGGGGGAACATTGGTCCATGACCTCTACGCTACCCTACCCATTTCTACTCCTCTTAATTTTTGCCACTTAATGTATATTTTGCCTCCTTATTTTCCTCCCAAAATACATTGTATTTCTCTACATTAAATCTCATTTGACAGTTATTTGTCCAATCTACTAATTTGTCTTTGTTCTCCTAAGTCACAAACAGTCCTCTTCACAGTTAACCACACTCCCTGTTTTTATGACATCTGCAAATTTCTATATTGCACCCCCTATACCAGAGTCCAGGTCATTTATATACATATTGAGAAGATCGATGATCATTGACTCAAAGGAGGTGGGGACACACCATTATTTATATTCTTCCAGTTTAAAAAACATCCATCAATCAGTACTCTTTTGTCCTTTAGCCAACTTCCCATCCATCTTGCCACACTCCCTACAATACCATGTGCTTTAATTTTATCAACAAGCCACCTATGCAGCACTTTATCAAACACCCTTTAAAGATCCTACTACACAAATCACTCCATTATTTCCGCAAAGAATTCTATTAAAATTTTCAGACAATACTCGTTTTTTTTTTACAAAACATGCTGGCTGTCGATAGTTAACCCATGTCTTTCTAAGTGAGTATTAATGTTATCCCATATCATGGCCTCGAGCAGCTTGCCTACTATTAATGTTATGCCGACCTGTATATAGTTACGTATTTTATCCCCTGCTCCCATTTTTACAGAAGTATTACTTTGGAAACCCACCAGTTCTCTGCCACAGATTCTTATCTTCAATGTTTGAAAAATTGTGCTCAGAGCTTCTGCTGTATCCTTTTTGATTTCCCTCGGCTTTTGAGGATGCTTTCCATCAGGCCCTGGTACTTTATCCACATTTTGAGTTCCACAAACTTTTTCAGTAATACTTCTTTATCCATAATTACCCAATATAATTGCTCCACTCTATCCTCTTGTATCCTTTCGTTCCCATTCTGTGAAAACTCAGGCAATTGACTCACTTCATATCACTGCCATTCCTTTATCCTCCTTGATCAATGTTGTTTTTCATCTCTAATAAGTCTTACCCTTTCTTTACCAATTCTTTTACTTTTATGTGTCTATAAAATCCTTTACTATTATTCCTTATGTGCCCTGCCATACTTTATTTTTCAAATCCATTTGTAGTCTTTCTCATCTGTTTTTTTTGCTTCCCCTTTGTATTTTTATACTCCACTTGATTTTATTTTGTCTGATCTACACTAGATATGTCAGATGTGTCTTTTTAATTTTAATTTGAATAGTTCTATTCATCAAAGGAACTCCTGTTTTTGCTGCACTCCCTTTACTAGTTTTTACCCTTAATATTTCCTGAAAATTTCCTATTATTTTGCAGTGTCTTATCTTCCAATTATTCTTTCCAATTTATCTGGGCTAGTTCCTTATTTATCTCATTGAAATTTGCCTTTTCCCAATCAAGTGCCTCTCAGTTGTTGTGTTATGGTTACTATTTCCTTGATGTTCCTCTACACTTACAATACCTACTTGCCCCCCAATTCATTTCTCTGAACTAGGTGCAGCACTGTTCAGGTGAAGCCCATCCACCCTGTACAGGACATTCTGGTCCCAGGTGTCTGGGATGAATCAAAAGGGGATAGGCTTCTTAGACCAAATGACCTTACTGTCGCCTTCAAAATTCTTACGTTGCTACATTAGCGTAGAGGGGGAACAAAATCAGGACTTGGACATGTGACTTAAGACTATCCAACACAAATTGCAGCTGGCAATGATGTTGCTCCTATAATATGCATCCAATTACAATAGTCAAAATGGGAGAATCAGTCCCGGTCAGTTTATCACAACGTGACAACTTCTATCTCACATTGGCAAATAATAACATTGAACAGGATTTATTAGAACACTTACTGTACAATTAACAATTCCAAGGATGGAAACAAGGATAACGACATTAGCCAAAAACAAGTTTATTTGTCGCAGTGGTAGGTAGAAGGCTCCACACAGACCTATTACTGTCACTCAGTGGGAATTTAAAAAAAATGTTCTCATGACTTTGGTGATGCTGGCGAGGTTGTATTTATTGCCCAGAGTTACCCTGACAACAGAGTGGCTTGCTAGGCCACTTCAGAAAGCATTATGAGTCAACCACATAGTGTAGACTAGAATCACATGAGAGGCCAGAGTGGGTAGAGTTGACAGGATTCCCTTCCAGAGGGTCATTATTGAACCAGTTGAGATTTTATGACAAACTGGCAGCTCTCATTTTTTTTCCAGATGTTATCAGACATACTGAAATCAATTTCACTATTGCCTTGGTGGATTGCTAATATTAGTAGCATAACCACATAGAATTACGTAGAATCTAGAGCACGGACACAGGCCATTCCGCCCAACTGGTCCATGTTGGCGTTTATACTTTGCATGAATCTTCTCGCACTGTAATTACCGCTTCCTACCTTGCCCCCGTGTCCCTCTTTTCCCTTCTCCCTCATGTATGCATCAAGCCTCTTCTTAAATTCATCAGTGCTCTCTGCTTCAGCCACTCCATGTGCCAGTGAGTTCCACATTCTCACCACTCTCTGGATAAAGAATTCCTCCTAATATCTTTACTTGATCTATTAATGGCTATCTTATATTTATACCCCTTTGTTCTGGACTCACCAACAAGTTGAAACAGTTTCTCCACATCCACACTATTGAATCCCTTCATCAATTTAAAACCCTCTATCAGGTCTTCTCTGTTTCTGAGAAATGAGCCCAAACCTGCTCAATCTTTCCTGATAGTCGCATCCTCTCAATTCTGGTAACATCCTTGTAAATCTTTTCTGCACTCTCTCCAGTGCTTCAACATGGTTTTTGCAGTATGGAGACCAGAATTGGACACAGTGCTCCAAGTGTAGTCTCACCAAGGTTCTATATAAACTTATTATCTCCCTGCTTTTCTAATCCTTGAGAGATGAACCCCAATAGTTTGTTAGCACGCTTTATGGCCTTATCAACTTGTGTTGCTACTTTCAACAATTTATGTATCTATATTCCCAGATCTCTTTGCTCCTCCAACCCATTTAGTTTCTTACCTTCCAAGGAATAAGTGGCCTCTTTATTCCACCTACCAAAATTAACCACCTCCTACTTCATTATATTGAATTTTATTTGCCATTTATCTGCCCACTCTGTATTTTGGTGCAGTCTTCCACATTATTAACTATTCCCCCACTTTGGTACCATCTGCAACTTTCAACACCATACCTCCAATTTCTGAATCCAAATGATTCATGTATATGGTAAACAACAGTGATCCCAGCACAGATTCCTGATGGACTCCACTTCCTGCCATTCCGAGAAACATCCTTTAACCCCAACCCTGTTTTCGTTTTTTTTAGCCATCTTTCAATCCATTCAGCTATCTGACACCGGACTCCACACACCCTGACCTTGTCTGTCTTTTATATGGATCCTTTTCTAAGGCCTTCTGAAAGTCCATCTATATCACATTCACTGCATTGCTCTTGTCTACTCTTTTGGTTACTTCTTTAAAGAATTCCTTAAAGTAGCTTCAACGTAACCTTCCATTTAGAAATCCATGCTGATTTTTAAAAATTATATTCTCCATCTCTAGATATTGTTATCTCATCTTTTATCAAAAAATCTAGTATGTTTCCTACCACTGATGTTAAGCTAACTGGTCTAAAATTCCCTGGATTAGTTATATCTTCCTTTTTGAAGATAGGCATTACATTTGCTGTTCACTAGTCCTCTGGCACTATACATTTTTCTATTTGAATGTTTATATGTGTATACTACTACCACATCTATCTCTTCCCTAGTTTCTTTGAGAAGCCACTGGGATAATCAATCTGGACCTGGGGTTTTGTCTGGATTGTTTCTCTAGTATCTCCTTTTTTCCAATCTTAACTGTCGTAATATCCCTCTTGAATGATTCTACTGTTCCCATTTCCTCTTTCTTAGCCTCTTCAGTGAAAACTGACAACAGTATCTATTCAGTATTCCTGCCATTTCAGTATCATCTGTGAGTTTATCTTGTTCAGCCTGTAATAGCCCTATTTAATTTTAATTCTCCTTTTGTTACTTATGTGCTTATAGAATTCTTTATTATTTCATTTTATATTTTGATATTTTCATTTCATATTTCCCCTTTACCTTCCTAATTGTCTTTTTAACCTCTTTCCTAAGATCATCATATTCCCTTTTGTCATCCTACAACACTACTGCACACATTAAATGCACGTTTTTGATTTGTTATATTAAAAAGCATATTTTAAAATGCCTTTAGCAGTTTGTGTTGATACTGTTGCTCGCAAGTCACACTACTACCATTTATATATGTAATACATTGCGACATATTGGTGACTCTGTGTTAAATAAATTTGCTTCTTCCACTGGGGATAAAACATTGCATTCTTTAGCTTCTCTATTACTCATAAAAATGAACACTAATTACCCCATTCCACCCTCCCACACGAGCCTGCAACCGAAGTGTGTGGGTTTTACAAGGTTAAACTTATTGGGATTTCTCGATTTCCCTGCACACTCCAGCACAAGTCGATAGAGTCCAGCTGGTCTCCGTGCCGCGCCGCGCGTCGGGAGCTGTAGTCCGACACTCGGCGCCGCGTCATCGTTTACCGCGGCGGCCACGGGTGACGGACTACAACTCCCAGAAACCCCCGCACACGGAGATGCGCATGCGCGGTCGCTCTCCCTCCGTTACATTAAGGCTAATCTCTTTGCTGCTTCAACCCAACTTGACGGCACCGACCTGAACGCCTTCCCCGGCCCGGTTTGCAAGATGCAATTGGCTGAAATGCACCGAAGAGCCATGCAATAGTGAGTGATGATTGGCCAATCCATCTGTCAATTATCCTTCTCGGGGCGTTTATCTCTTTTTAAAAAATAATTTAAAAAAATCCCTGGGCTAGTGAGACCTTCTAAATGATACATTCTTTAATGCTTTGCAATATTTCCCACCCCTTTGGATAGTTAAGGTTTAATGGAAGTTTTTTTTGTTGGTGCAAATCATTGAATGCATAAAGAGGTAAAGTTGTCCTGCTGCCCAATAAGGGGGAATTAGTGAGGGAGGTTCAGTGGGCAGGTTAGGTTGCGCTGCTCAAGTTGGGAGCGAGAGAGTCGGAGCGGAGCCCGGGACCGAGCGCTGCCGAGCCCCTGCTGTCTGCTGCATCAGCTTGGAAAGAGGGAGAGAGAGGGGGGAAAAAAAGGCTTTAGGAAAAAAACACTCGGTGGATATTTATACACAGGCTCCCATCCCGTCCGTCTCTATTTTATCTTTTAAAAGAACGCAAAATCTCTGCGAAGAAGAAGCCACAACAATTATCCAGAGGGAAATCAGCACCACAAAACCCCTGAAAATACTTTTCCCCCTTCACCTTCCTGGGACTATTTTTTTTCTCTCTCTCTCACACACACACATACACACAAATTTCTCGCAATTCCGGATTCTTCAGCAACTACCCCAAGCATTTTGGAGTTTTGAGGGGGGAAAAATAGAAGTCGTCTCTCTTTTTTTTTTGGAATTGCAAAGATGTGCAAGTGAAGAGGAAAATATTATCTGTCTGAAAGGCCTGGAGTTGTCTGAGGGGGGGAAACAATCTGGAGGATTCTGGTAAGTGTTGGAAGTGTAGCAGAGTTGCTGCATTGATACGTGTAGCGCAGAAATGATCGTTTTACTGACCAGAAGGGGGGAAAAAAATTGCAAGTTTTTTTTCCTAAAGGGGTCCTGTTGTAGTTGGTAACCCCCGATTGCAATGTAAGGATCTAATTTAGGATGTGAAAGCTGCGCCAGTTGGAAGCCTTTCCTGACCTTTAATTGGAATGATTCAGCTTTCACATTTATTCCTATTTTTTTTTTAAATCCCAGCATTTGGAGGAAGGCAAAGCTGGTTAACTGTGCAGTCGGATTGCGTGTTGAAAAGTCTAGTTATGTATTGGGGAAAGGGACAGAAGAGGGGGGGGAAATTGTTTTGAGTTGACTCTTAAGGTCATTTTTTTGTTTTAATGAGAGGAGGGCCCTTCAGGGATGACTGTCTCCACGGTTTTGTTTAGTATATTGCACTTCGTGATCCTGCTGTTTATGATTCTAAAACCTGCATCACTGTTTACAGCGATTTGGGAATTTCTGAAGCTCAAGACAAAAATGTGTTGGTGTTTTTATTTGTGCCCTTGACTTTTTTTTCAGGCCACTGTCAATGTAACGGTTTGCATTCTGTGGAAAAGCTTGGGCTATTTGCGTTTTTTAATAAACATATATTTTAAAGGAAAGCTTTTAGACGCCAGTCGTGCATCTGCACCCAGTCTATATTCCTCTGCAGCTATATTGAGCGAGGCGGGATTGTGTTTGGAATGGAAGATGGTCTGCATGTAATTCCAAGTTTCAGTCCAAGGATGCAATTTAGTTGACGTGAGCTTGATCCGGTGATGCTCAGCCCTATGTGGGAGTTTGCAGTCTTTTTTTTTAAATAAAAAAAATGAAACACTTAATCGCCTGAATTTCGGAGCTTTTAAAATGAATTAATAGCTTTTCCAACCACTGTACAGGAAGAGGGCGGTAGAGGAAATAATTGGGATTAATAGACCAGCAGATGGCTTGTACGTTTTTCACCTTCTCCCTACTCCGATAGGAGCCACAGTCAAACAGATCTAACTTCAAATTGTCGATACGTTTTCTGAGTTTAAATAAATGCACGCCCCCTCCCCGTGAAATATTCTGTCTTCCGCTATATTCAAGAATGTCGAAAATCTCCACCCCAGTTATTAAGTATTTTCTTAATTCCCCAACATATATAAAGATTGTTTGAATAAATATCTGAAGTGTAAAATCCCTTTTTCCCCACTTTATTCTATTCCTACGTTTATAGATCTTTGTTGCAGTTTATCACACTGGGTGAAACCATCCAGTTCAGGATTGGAAGGATTTTTCAAATGACCGTATTTCTAAATTTTTCCCGACCTGATTTATTGTTTGCTCTCGAGCTGTACCCCGATGAATCGCTGCAAATTCTCTGCAGCTGCCCAAATTAACAAGAACAAATGCTATAGGAACAGGAAAGCATTTGATGGTACGGCTCATTGCCATAATGTGACTATTGTGGGGTCAGTAAGACCCCTGTGCGTGGTGTGTAGCTGAAGTAAAGCAGCTCATGTAAATTGACATTTAATACATACAATTTTTTTTCGAGAAAAGCGCTTTTTAATACCAATATAAATATTAAAATGTACAAGCTGCATTGGAGATGTTACAAAATACATTTTTGACACAAATGGTAACTGATTGACATTGGAAGATTTTGTATCGCCAATCCAGTAATGCAGAATAAAATATAAAATCTGTCTCGGAAATAACATGATTGATTGTGTAAAACTGGTGTTCCAACAAACTCAGAGCAGAGGTTGAGTGTATGCAGTTAATTGGTTCCTCCCCAAATGCAGTATTCAAATCATGAATTTTAAAAATATAAATAATTAGAAATGGATGCTGTTCTTGACTATTTAGATGCTAGCCTGACAAATAGTGGTATTCTGACCTAGCGTTTTTAAAATGTTTTTTTTTAAATCACCTTGTGACCAGTGTATTCTGAACTGTTGTATTTAAGTTCAACACAATAAAGATGATGAGGGTTCAGATGTCAAGACTTGCCAAGATTCCAGGTTTCAATATCATGTTAGTAGTGAACCTTGTTAATACCGTATATCGGTGTACAGAGTTAAATTGTTACAGTTTTGATATCTAAACCTTTAAGTATCTTATAAGTCTGTCTGGAAATCCTACAAGTTTCTTTTTAGATCAAACTGGATTCAATAATTGCGCACGCTATTTTTTTTTCCTGTTATTTCTGCAATCTGTTTCCTGAACTGAACTGCTAACTACTTTTAAACTCTGCCTGAGTGCTCTCAGCTCCTTAAATGGCTGATTTTAAATATGAAAAATTGATCTTATTGGAAATGGGGCACTGTAGATTTTAAAGTTAATCTTTAAGGGCTTTACTGTAACAGCTGCTGGTCATGGGGACTGCTGTAGAAGACTCTGCCAAAATTGAGCTTGTATAGGAAATATAGTGGAATAAAATGGTTCTAACTTCACTCATTTATGACAGCCCAGAAATAAAATCCCAGCAATTAGATAACCGATCAAACAACTAAATCGTTATCGCTTTGATTTGTATATGCTTCCTGAAAGGAAAAAAAAAATCACTGTTCAGTGATCACATCAAATCCCTATACTGCTTGATTTGAAAAAAACTATGGAATAGAGAAATCCCTATTTGAAAGTTATTTTTGTGCTGTTTTTAGGTGGTCTCCTCTTCCTCCTCCCTCCACCACATACCTCTGCGGCATTGCGCCACTGCCTTGACTAAGATGGACAGGCGACCTGCTCTTAGGCACCTATAAATATAGTCCTTTAAGTGGCTACGGTGTGACGTGGCCTGGGACTGAATCATTTATATTTTTAAAAAAAAACTTTTTCCCCCACCCGCTGGGAAATACCTCTGGGATGTCCCCTTCATATTCTAGCTGAGATTAAGAACTTGGCATGTGGACAGTCATGTCCGTGGTATTGGATTCTGTCATTTTATGATGCAGTGCCTTCATACTGCAGTACTAGTCCGTCCCCTTATTGAAGAATATAACTAAGTGTGTAGGTTGCTTATAATGATCTTTGGTAGGTTATCTGAGCTACCTTATCTCTGCAATGAGTAGTCCTTTTTATCCCATTAGTGGGGCTGATGCACTCTGAGTAGATTTGGCCTAAAATAGAATGATTTGCAGCACTGTGTCATGGAACTAAGATGAGCTCTTTAGCTCTATGACTGGGCATAATGACCAAAATGTGTCCACTTTTTCTGCTGTAAAGAATTAAAATGTATGACTGATGCTTCTGGTCATGACATTTTTAATTCTGTACAGACAAATATTTCATTTAAAAAAAAAAAGATCTTCGATCTAGAATTGGAGACTAAAATCTTACCCTAGTTTTAAATCATTTCATGAAGTCTGTTAATTTCTTTTTGGTGATGTGCTGAGTCTTCCCTATAGACTTAATTCTTTGCTTCTGTTTTGTTTGTTTTTTTTAGGTGGCCGATGAAGGGCCAGGGGAGGAAAGTGGAGAGCACACTGGTGCAGAATTTTTTTTTAAAAAATGGCTGTTGCAGCCACTACTTAGCAAAACTTGGTTTAATAATTTAGCAAATTTAACAAAAATACATAAGTGATTTGAAAGAACTTGTATTAAAGTTGTGAGTCACATTGACTTGTATCATTGCAGAAGTACCAGTTTGTATTGGTATTTGTACTTCAGTCTCTAGGAGCATAGAATAAACCTGTTTAATGTACCACTCTTTTTCTGGTGATGGTGATGTCTGCGCATTCTGTATTGGCATGAAGTTTCCTTCGTCACATCCTTAAGAATGCATATGCCATTCATAACTTGCTCCTCAACTATGCGGTTTCTCCCACAAGGGAGAATCATTCAGCCCGTCGAGCCCATGCTGGCTCTCTGCAAGAGCACTTCAGCTAGTCCCACTCCACCGCCCTTTCCCCATAGCCCTGCAAATGTTTTTCTTTCAGGTACTTATCAGACTCTCTTTTGAAAGCTGTGATTGAGTCTGCCTCCACCACCCTTTCCGGCAGTTCAGATTCTAGATCCTAGTCACTCACTGAGTTAAAAACGTTTTTTCTTCTGTCGCCTTTGGTTCTTCTGCCAATCACCTTGAATCTGTGTCCTCTGGTTCTCGAGCCTTCTGCCAATGGGAACAGTTTCTCTCTCTACTCTGTCCAGACCCCTCATGATTTTGAGCACCTCTATCAAATCTCCTCTCAATCTTCTCTGCTCCAAGGACAACAGCCCCAGCTTCTCCAGTCTATCCACGTAACTGAAGTCCCTCATCCCTGGAATCATTCTCCTAAATCTTTTCTGCACCCTCTCTAAGGCCTTCACATCCTTCCTAAAGTGCAGTGCCCAGAATTGGACGCAATACTCCAGTTGAGGCCGAACCAATGTTTTATACAGGTTCATCGTAATTTCCACGCTTTTGTACTCTATATACCTCTATTCATGAAGCCCAGGATCCGTAAGCTTTTTTAACTGCTTTGTCAACCTGCCCTGCCACCTTCAACGATTTGTGCACATATACCCCCAGCTCTCTCTGTTCATACAACCCCTTTAGGATTACACCCTTCAGTTTATATTTCCTCTCCTCCATTCTTTCTACCAAAATGTATCATTTCACACTTTTCTGCATTAAATTTCATCTGCCACGTGTCCACCCATTCCACCAACCTGTCTATGATGGATTACACCAATTGTTTTTGGTGTCTTATTTCCTGTATTACAACTATGTAAACTGTTGTGATTTATATCTCTTTAGTATTTTTCTGTTTGATTTTTTTCATAGGGTCTTTGAGTGGCAATAGTGTTCGTGTGTGTGGGCTTGTGTTGATACTTTTATTGTTCAAAGATACTTTGTATTGCATCTCCTTAGTTAATATCCGGTTGCTTAATATTCTGTTGTTTGTTAGTATGAAGTCTTGGAACTAGGATGAGCTCTTTAACTCTGACTGGGCATAATGACCAAAATGTGTCTACTTTTATGGAAAATAACTATCTGGAAGTCTTGCAAAGATAGTAAAATCTAACCCAAAGTCAATTCATTACATTGTCAAATTCAAATCTTCAGTAAAATTTGTACAGGGGATGGGGGCGAAAATTCTCACTGCCCTTCAGTTCTCTCCAAGACTGGCAATTCTCCAGCTGAAGGAATGGACAATTGACCTTCTGCCAATAACTGCATCTTCTGTTATTAGATGGGCAAGAGTGATCCAAGATAACTCTCATCAGTCTCTTCCCTCTCAACCTTTGCTCACTTAACAGAAAAAAAACTTGGCAAGGATAGGAGTGGAAAAAGAAAGAGAACAAATTTGCGTTTACATAGCACCTTTGATTTCGGGATGTCCCAAAGCACTTTGCAGCCAATGAAGTACTTTTGAAATGTACTGTTGTAATGTAGGAAGCACAGCAGCTAATTTGCTCACAGCAAGGTCCCATAAATTGCAATGAAATAAATAACCAAATCAATTGTTTTCGATGTTGATTGAGGGATAAATGTTGGCCCGAATACCTGGAGAACTCCCCTGCTGCTCTTCGAATAGTACCATGGAAACTTTTACGTCCACCTGAGGGGACAGACATGGCCTTGGTTTAACGTCTCCTCCAAAAGATTGCATCTCCGACAGTGCAACACTCCTTCAGTACTGCACTGAAGTGCCAGCCTAGATTATGTGCTCAAGTCTCTGGAGTGAGACTTAAACCCACAACCTTCTTTCTCAGAGAGGTGGGTGTGCTACCACTGAGCAAAGGGGAGAAGAAGAGCTACCTGACATCTGTCTGTCACATCAACACTGCTGTGAGTCAGAGGCTACCTGACTTGTACCCTGTTTCCAAGATTTCCAGGGCTGCACTAAGGAGCCCTGTAAATCACTAACTTTTTTTTTTCCAAAATGACCGACCTGCAATACATCTAGGGAAAAATAGCTGTCATTCGTATTGCTGATTCAATAATTATCTTCCTCTTTTAAGAAGTGAAATGCAGTTGTCTGCATCAGTTCTTCATTTGGAGTCTCCTCTGTTCTGGTACAGCGTACATGAAACTAATTCTGCCTTTCATTTCTACCTTTAAATATTGGGGCAAAGGTCCAACATATTTGGAACAAGAAATGGACTGCACTATTGTGCTTTTAAAACCAGCACTGGCATCCCTTGCTAGAGAGAGAGAGAGCCTGTCTCGTGAGAGAAGCCTTTGCCATGTCAATACTGCTAACTCAACACTTACAGAATAGTAATGTGATTCCATAATTGGCAAATAATGGGAAAATTAAACCAACACCACTGCATCTGCTCCTCATTTTGACTGTTTTTCACTGTTCAACTGTAATGTCTACTAAGGGAGAACACTGTGTATATTTAACAGCTAATATCTGCAGACTGGTTCCTTTTTTTTAAGCAAACAGCATTTGATTTAATTGTCAGTGATAAACCATTCCAGCCAGGAATGGTGCATTTCCTTGACTCCCGATTCAAAATGTCGCAGCTTATAATATTTAGATCTGTAATCTTCTATTGATGTGGAATGCAAGAGGGCAAAAGAACTGTCTTGCCCTAGGCAAGGGTAGCTTTTGTGTACACTTGCTGGAAGAAAGATTAAGCATCCTTCATTGGTACTTCACCTTGGAAGTGGGGGCTTTACCTTGTACATAAAATTATCCAGTGCACATCTTCACTGCTACAAACATTGGAGGTATGTTATTGTACTTGCAAAACATTCTATGTAAAGGCACTGCCATTTTAGTGAAATTGTGTTTTTATGAAGCATTTATAACTCCAAGTTAATTTTTTTTATCTGCTTCATAGGCTGAGGTTGACTCTGCTGGGATTTTGGAATTGCATTTGTAGTGTGCATCTAGTGATGTTGTTTTGATTCCACTGCAGTCTCTGATATGATGTCGGCTGGTGTTGCAGTTGTCCAGATTTCATAAGGTTACAGCAAATAGCATCACCAAAGCTGGAGGCAGTGCATGTAATGTGGCAGGCAGAGCATTTGAATCGGTGAAGGAATTTAGAAACGTAGTTACAATCTTTCACATTGCTTATCCAACTTTTATAAAATACTAGTGGATTTCCTATGGCATGCTCACTGGGTGCAACAAAGGTTCACTAGATTGGATAGCGCTCCCATCCTAGGAATCCATGAGGAGAGATTGAGTAGAATGGGCCTATATTCTCTGGAGCTTAGAAGAATGAGGTGATCTTATTGAAACGTAGAACATTCTTGGAGGGCTTGACCGGGTAGATGCTGAGAGGTTGTTTCCCCTGGCTGGGGAGTCTAGAACTAGGGTTCAAAATCTCAGGATAAGGGTCGGCCATTTAGGACTGAGATGAGGAGGAATTCACTCGGAGGGTTGTGAATCTTTGGAATTCTCTACCCCAGAGGGCTGTGGATGTTCAGTTGTTGAGTATATTCAAGACTGAGATCGATAGATTTTGGGCACTAAGGGAATCGAGGGATATGGGGATCAGGCAGGAAAGTGGAGTTGAGGTAGATCAGCCATGATTGAATGGTGGAGCAGGCTCGAGGGGTCGTATGGCCTACTCCTGCTCCTATTTCTTGTGCTCACCAAGTCAGATTTGCAAGGTATTTTAAAGGGCAGGAGCATGAGGCCATGTAAGGCACAAAGTATCATTCTGCTGCAGAAGTGAAGCTCTGTCCCTTTTTAAGGCCACAAAACCTAATTAGAAAGTAAACACCGGGAGAATTCATTCAGAGTTTAATTGCTATTCTGGCTACAGGATAGAATGCTCGTTTTGTTTGGCTTTTTTTTAAATGATTGGTAGAGATAATTAAGAGGCTTCAGACTCCACTATTTTCTGTTCCTGAAGCGTACATTTCAAATAACTGCCTTTCTTTTATACTTTGCTAAGTGCCTCAGAAATTAGTGTGATGGCTAGGAAATACCTGCAAGATGTGCTGTTTTTATATTGTATTCATTATAAATGGAATTTTTTTCCCCCCCCCAAAGTTAATCAGTGGTCTGGTGATACGCAATGCATTAAGAATGAGGTGTGCCCTTGAGTGGGTGCTTATGCCAGTGGTCCACGTGTGTTAAATCTGAGCGGAGGCTAGTCGCTTCCCTTGGTGCAGGAAATGCTGAAGGAGAGTTGGCTCAACCATCCTTGCATCTTGTTCTACTGACTGGTTACAGGGTGGCATTGGCAGAGGCTTGAGAACAGGTTCCCTGGCAGACCTCCCAAGTAGGGGAATGTAAAACTATTCTTGATAGTGTGCTGACATGCTGTACATAAATACCCACTGCACTGACCACTTAATCTTCCTTCTGTTGTAGACAGGTTGGAATGGTAGGTGGGGAGGGTAGGTGAGGGATCCTCCTTCAGTGTGTGGCGACCTCTTCCTTTGTACAGAATTCTTGTCTAATTCATTAAGCAGAATTGCTTGGACTAATTGAGGTGGGGGGGGGAATGTAATTTACCTACTTTTATATTTATTCATGTTGCTGTCCACCTATTTAAAAATTACATTAAAAAAATAATTTTCACTTGTACTGCATCTGTGTCCTCAGGAAGGCCCAAAGCACCACTTCTTCAATGCGTTACTTTTCAAGTGCAGTCCCCGTTATGTAGGCAAACCCAGAAGCCACTTTGCATGCAGCAAGGTCCCATTTGCAGTAAAAGAGAGGAATAACCAGTTAATCTGTTTGTGGTGGCTGAGGGAAGAATGTTGGCCAGGATGTGAGCATCTCATTCCTTGCTCTTCAAATAAGGACACAGGATTTTTCTTGCAGCCAAACTGGTCCTTGGTTTAATGTCTTGTCTAAAAGACGGCAGTTCTGATAACACCACGTTCTCTTAAAATTGCACGGCGGTGGTGGTGCCACCCTAGATTATGTGCTCAAGTCCTGGAGTGAGACTTGAATCGTCAGCTATCTGACTCGGATGTGAGAATTTTGTCAATTGAGCCAAGCTGACACTATAAAAGAACAAGTGTCCCCATCAGTAACGTTCTGAAAATGAGATTGCTAATGAAAGGATTTGTGCTTGGATAGTAGAAAAGAAAGGATTACTGAGGTACTGACCAGGAGGAGTTATTGAGCCTGACCCTTTGGACCTGAGCTAACATCAGATCAAAAACCATCATTGCACAGCGATGCTTTAGTTTCAACGGTATGTTAATTCAGCTCTCTGTCTGGACCACTCCAGCTCCCAAGATGCTGTTGGTAGTTGATGCTTAAACAAGGAGTTATTGATGGTGACTGTCTTTTTTAAATTATTTTTTTAAAATGTGCTTTACTCAACAGGGCATGATGCAGGTGTTGCAAAATTAATTTCCTGCCAAAAAGTGCGACTGGGGGGAGTCGTGCTCCTTTGCGCACAGTATCCTGAAGGTGTTGCTGTTGAACACTTCAAAGTGAAATCTTGTTTGGAGCATTCAGAACAGCAGTTGTCTGGGAGAAGGTCCCTCATTTTATAAAATCGTCCTAACCCAGATATTGTTAAGTCCTTAATGCACATTCCTGGAGTGTTGCTTTTGGGTTCAAGGCTGCAGAGTTATACCATATGAATTTCTATAGTAGCATGGTTATATTTGCTGTTTATGGTTCTCTCCTCTCCATCCCCATTGCTTCCCCTCCCCTTTTATCAAAACATGTCTCATTTTATTGATGTAGAAAGTGGACAGTAACCTGATCACTGTAACTCTAGAACTGCTTCCTAGTAAATCTGTGAGGGCAACTCCAAACTTCCTAGTTTAGTCTCTGCTTGGTACTGCTGGTGAATAGTGGCCCCAAGTAGATGATTTGTGAATACACTTGGTACCATTTCAGGGTGCAGAGTTTTGGGTACACCAATCTGCCTCACTTCCTAGGTTGATTAAACTCTGCCACTTTTTGATTATTGAATTCTAATTTTAATGGTGGAATTGTGGCGAATGTAGAGTGAGTAATACAGCTGTAATTTAATTGGTGGGTTCAGATGACAGCAGAGTTCAAGTGGCTTGTGGTCTGTGTTTGAACCTTGACATTTAATTGCAGCATTCTATTTGTACTTTTTTTAATAATGTATAAAAAGGAAAACAATGCTAACTATTTTAAAAATAGTGCTGAAATAAGATTGAAGACTAAAGTTTCTGCTGTGATATCACTGCAAAAATTATAATGTTCATGATTGACAGTATTGTGAAACATGAAATGTTCTGCAGTTGGGGGCAAAATTATTGTATTAATATATATATATTTAAATTCTAGAAAATGAAGTATCTGTCTATGGTATGTGTGCAGAGATTTCCTGTCCATCACATCGCACTTGATGGGCAGATCTATTGCAGGAAAAGGTCTTAGCAGTTGATTACATTTTATAAGCCATTCAAACAATCTTTCTTTTTGCTTTCCCTCACCAATAGAAAGATACCTTATTAACACAGCCGTCAGAATTTCAGTAACCTGTCACTCAACAAATAACTTCAGCAATTGCAATTGGGTGGGGTGGGAGAGAGCCAGATATTTCTTGCCGGGTTTGACTTGCATCCTGCAGGAACACTCTCGCTACTTAACAGCATTAGACTTTGTGGCCCTGAGCGTCACCCTGGTAACCGAATGGTACTTTGAGCATTACATTGTATTGACACCCCTGCCCCTATAAAACGGCATATTATCTGATCTGTGAGCAACACCACAGCCAGTACTCTTGTATCAAGCGTATGCCCATTACAGACCTGATGTCACACTTTGTAGCAGATGCAAACGTAATTTTTTTTTGGACTGAGTCAGGAATTTCATCCTGGAGCCTAAAATTTACAAGCACCAGTATAATTTTGCAGTGATGATCAATGTTCCCTCTTTTTAAAAAATAAAAATAAAAAAATTTGGGAGGCCGCCCGGCCCATTCAAAATTCAGCGCGATTTTCTTTTTTCTCTTTTTTTAAAAGCCGCTGGCGGGAGCTCCAGCGCGTTGGGTGGGCGCGCAGCTTAAAGGGAGCATTGGTGATAATATCACTGTGGAAACCATAGTCTTCAATCTAATTTCAGCTCTATTTTTAACTTGGCAACATTGTTTTCCTTTTGGAAATAATATACATTTATAATTTTTTTTAAAAAAAAGCACAAATTGCCTGGATTTGCACAGAATAATTGTGCAGTGATTTTAAAGGGTCGTGCCAGGTTAGCAGTTGAGCATCTCTGAACTAAATGTGAGCAATGCCATGGGAGATCCACGAGTATATTTTAAGGATGTTGTAACTTCAATGTACAGTACATGTTGATGCTCCTCGCACAGCCTGATTAGGAGTAAAGCTGCAGAGCTGAGTGGAAGTATCTGTTTTCTGATCTTGATTTCAGTGTCACTTTAGAAAAATGACTGCTTTTAGAGATCCTGCTTATGGTATTCTCCAGGCTGTAGCAGAGGTTTTTCGTGATCTAAATTTGGATTTGGCCGTGGTATTGTTGATCAAAACTGGCATTTATGCATTCTGTGAAATGCCTGGCTTTATTCTGAAATCATTTTTTTTTAATTTTAACAAAATTGTGTACCGCCGAAGCAGCCTACTCTCTTCCGGTTTCTGCTGATGCTGCCACTGCTGGATCATGCCGAGAGTTGAGAGATCAGGCTTAGGCGATTGCTTTTTAAAAAAAATAAAACCAGTATGTTTTCCTGCACTTCCCTTCTCTTCCCTCCCCCCCTCCCCCCCCCCCCCCCCCCCCCCCGGGTGGCCGCTGCCGGGGAAGTGCCATGCTCTCCCACTAATGGTCCAGCTGACTTTGCATTCTCATTATGTGAATCTGTATTTTGTCCCTTCGTTGCACAGCATGTTGTGTGTATCCATGTTTGATGGAAGCAATTAAGCAACAAATTTGTAACTTTCCACTAAGCGTTCGCATGTAAAAGTGGCTATATTGCTAAGGCAACCGAACAGTGAAGCAGCAAGGAAGTTGCACTGTTGCAGCATTTAAAATCCTAGCATCTGTTCTATAAAATAACCTGCTGGGCAGGGAGTTGTAAGGCTGTAATTCAATCACTAGGGTTCTACTGACCTTTTTTTTTAATGTTGTCAGAGCCCCTCGATTGAATTGTGGTCTCCTTGCCATCCATTATTCTGTTTTTGGAAAAAAAAATTGTGTCAAATTCTGATGCACTATGAAGTTCATTTAAACACTGCTCCCATCTTCTTTAGACCACTTTTCTCTCATGAACTTGGCGAATAGATTTTTACCGTGTATGATATTGAAACCGTCTAGTAGAATTGCACATGGGATTGAGTAGCAGTGGGGGATTGCTGACCCTTGGACACTGCAAGCATGACTGGAAGCACTTAACTCCTTTTGCTTTAACTCCTTAATATGAGATGTTCCACGTTTGTTGTGCAGACAAGCAAGCTGCAGCACTTCTTCCAGCCTGCAGCATATTACAGAATTTACTAAGTCTCATGTTGTCTCCTCTGCTCTTTTCTCCCCCGCCCCCCTTAACTTTTTTCTTGGTGAAATAAAGGCAATGTTCTACTATTGTAGAGCAAAATCAGGTGGTGGTGGTATTATGGTTTTCAAATGACTTGTATGGTATTTCTGTCAGGTGTTTGCTGGCATGACTGTGGGAACTTGGAATTCAGAACTACATTTGATTAAAATACAGTGGGGGAAAAATTCGGTTGCTTTGCGCTTCCCTTTAGCGCCGTAAGAGTGAAATCCAGTGGGAGGGTAGCGGCGGCGGTAACTGTTAGCTCCCTGCGCGATCTTCGGTAGCGCCCCCTGACTTGCCGCCGGACGCTATGTCCGACGGGGTCAGGGGGGCCTACCTGCGGTCGGGGTGACGCTATTTAAAGGCGAGGTGCCGGGCGGCCATTTTTGTTGCTGGCCGCCTGCCAGCACCTGCCCCCTCTGCCGCCCCCGGCCTCCTGACCCACTGCGCTCCATGAGCCCGGCACTTCTCTGAGTGCCAGGCTCTTTTGCCGGCACTCCGATCCCCGGTGGCCCAGCTGGGCCCCGGGTCGTGCTGCTCAAGGCACCTCCCCTTTAAGAAGGGGAGGAAGGGCTGCAATACCGCGGCACGTAGCATTGTGATATTCCCTACCAGCGCCCCAAGAGGGAGGCGGGGTGCTTCTAGTAGCGCCCCACTTCCCTCTTGGGGCGCTACCACTCAATTTTGGCTGCGGGGGCGCTAATTTTTCAAAGTTAGCTAGCGCCCCAAAGGGGGGCGCGACTCTCTTTTTTCCCCCAGTATGTTTGAGTTTTTGCTTTAAGAAATAAAGTCCTCATGTAGCCTTAACTCTTTCTATTATTTTGATTTTTAGCTGTAAGGATGAGTAAAAAAAGGTGTGGATCAGCGGAAAGCTTTTATAGTGGGAACTGAATCCAAGGATGTGAAGGGTAGTCACGGGAGCAGTATCAATGTGGAAATGGGTGACTAGCCGAGTACCTTCGATTGGCTTTTAGGACCATTGTTTTCAAAGTTTATCAGTGATTTTTGGAAGAAGGGATAGTGAAGGTCTCCAATGTAGTAAAGTTGGCAGCTGTTGTAAATAGCAGAGAACCAGTGTAGGAGATGCAGAGGGGTTTGGATAGGTTGGGGAATTTGGCCAAAAAGTGAGGGCGGCTGCTCAATGTTGAGAAATCAAAATCGCAAAGCTAGGGAAGGAGTCTGTCTGGGGGTTTAGTGAAAAATGTCTTTTAATCATGGCACCTTGTACAGCACTGATAGAAAAAGCATCGCGTGTACAGCTTGAGGGAACAAGCCCAAGTCCCGGTGAACAATGCATTGATTCACTCGCCAGCTGAAGTACTGGACAGAGTTCTTTGGGTTCTGTATGCACAAGGACATATTGGAGTTGGTGCACCAGGTTGTACTATCTAATTGATCCAGTAAGCATCGGTGGTCTCTCTTCACCTTTTTATCTTCATAGGATGAAGTAGAACAGGCCAGTGGGTGTGGTCAGATGTTGACGGTTTCATTGTTGCTTGTATACAACTCCCTCCCAACAGTCCTCGCTGAACTCCTTTTACTGATTTTTCTTTTTTTTTATTCCCCTCCACCCACATCTGTGCTTCTTAGAACATAACATAAGAAATAGGAGCAGGAGTAGGCCATTCGGCCCTTCGAGCCTGCTCCGCCATTCAATGAGATCATGGATGATCTTCTGCCTCAATTCCATTCACTGGCCTTATCGCCATATCCCTTGATGCCCTTACTAGTCAGAAATCTATTGACTTCTGGGGTGGAGAATTCCAAAGATTCACCACCCTCTGAGAAGAAATTTCTTTTCATCTCAGTCCTGAATGGCCTACCCTTGATCCTGAGGCTGTGGCCCCTGGTTCTAGACTCCTCAGCCAAGGGAAACATTCTCCCAGCATCCACCCTTTCAAGCCCTGTAATAATTTTGAATACTTCAATGAGATCCCTCTCATTCTTCTGAATTCAAGAGAATACAGGCCTAGTTTACTCAATCTCTTCTCATACGACAGTCCCGCCATCCCAGGAATCAATCTCATGAACCTTCGTTGCACTCCTCTATGGCAAGTATATCCTTCCTTGGGTAAGGAGACCAAAATTGTACACAGTACTCCAGGTGTGGTCTCACCAAGGCCCTATATAATTGGAGTAAGACTTCTTTACTCCTGTACTCAAATCCTCTTGTAATGAAGACCAGCATACCATTTGCCTTCCTAATGGCTTGCTGCACCTGCACATTCACTTTCAGTGACTCATGTACAAGGACACCCAAGTCCCTTTGAGCATCTGCATTCCCCAATCTTTCACCATTTAGGAAATACTCTGCCTTTCTGTTTTTTCTACCAAAGTGGATAACTTCACATTTATCCACATTATGATCCATCTGCCATGTTCTCGCCCACTCACTGAGCCTGTCAAGATCCCCTTGAAGCCTCTTCACATCCTCTTCGCAACTGACACTGCCACCTAGCTTTGTGTCAGCAGCAAATTTGGAAAATTTAGTCCCCTCATCCAAATCATTGATATAGATTTTGAATAGCTGGGGCCCAAGCACCGATCCTTGCGGTACCCCACTAGTCACAGCCTGCCATGCTGAAAAAGACCCGTTTATCTCTACTCTTTGTTTTCTGTCTGTTAACCAATTCTCAATCCATGCTAGTGTATTACCCCCAATTCCATGTGCCCTAATTTTGTTCACCAACCTCTTGTGTGGGACCTTAGCGAAGGCCTTCTGAAAATCCAAATACACCACATCTACCTGTTCCCCTTTGTCTACTCCACTAGTTACATCCTCAAAGAACTCCAATAGGTTTGTTAAACAGGACTTCCCTTTCATAAATCTGTGTTGACTCTGCCCAATCTTACTATTGGTTTCTAAGTGCCCAGTTATTGCATCCTTTATAATAGATTCCAGCATTTTCCCAACTACTGATGTGAGGCTAATCCATGAGTGGTTACAAATGTCTTCAGCCTGTGATCCTATTCATGGTTTTTTTTAAATATATATTGTGTCCATCCTGCTGTGAAGTGTGAATGTGATCTGGGGTTGCCGATATAACTTTGGATGCTAAATGCAGTGGTGGTTTATCTGTGCCTCATTTGAGGACGAGTCCATTGTAATAACCTCCTGCAGAAATGTCAGTGCTTTGAATTAAGCCATTTGTCGTTGTTGGTAGGCGGCGTACAACATGAATTTGTGAAAATGTGAACTAACAGCTTGACATTTGATCTACAGTGCAAACAAAAACAGAAATGAAGGTTGGGTGGGGGGGGAAATCGGTGAAGAAACATAGAATTAATGTTCTACACCTTTTCAAGATTGCAACTAAGCCCGGGTGAGTCATTTATTACTGAACATGATTGTACCATTTTAATTACTGCAATCCGTTCCCCTGGTTTCTTGTGGCTACTGTTCACTGTTAATGTATTTAATCCTCTTGGGTTGCCATAATTACTTTCCCTGCTCAAAGTTGTAGGTAGACTATGGCTAAAGACCTGTTGTTCCTGTGTGAAGCCTGGTCCCACGCCTCCTCTCTTTTAATAATTAAACTGATGGACTTGATACAGGAATGATCATTATTGCATGCCGTCAGGCAGAGGTGCTAGCTGAAGACCAAACCGGACACCATCCAGGACAAAGCAGTGGTGCCTTCGCCACTGGACTCCATATCCGCAACTGGCGCACTGTGACTGCAGTATGTACGATCTGCAAGATGCACTACAGCAACTCCTCCGGGGTTGCTTCGACTGCACCTCCCTCCCCGGCGACCGCCAAGAACACCACCAGCACCTCCCAAGTTCTCCTCCATTCTGATTTCGACGTGCATTGCCATTCCTTAATCGTCGCTGGGTCAGGGTGCTGATAATTCCCTGCTTAACACCATTTGTGGGAGCACGATCACCATAAGGACTGGAGTGGTTAAAGCAGAAGGCCCACTGGTGCCTTCTCTGAGCAACTAGGGGCAGGCAATAAATGCAGCCTTGCCTACATCACCCACATCTCGGCAACAAAATAGTGTGACCAACTTCTTGACCCGAGTGACATTTGTGCATTTCTTGGTCAGTTTTGGAACGCACTAATGGATACCTGGGAGTATATTACCATCCTACTGTCAGTGCATATGTCTGGGGGGGTGGGGGGGGGAGAAACAGAAAATATAAAATAACAACCATGCTCTAGGTTTATTTCACTTTGTTTTACACTAAGTAAATGACAATTTTCCATTCATTAATTTACACTATGTACTAGTACCAAAAAATGTTAACTCTGCACTCTTTTGGATTCAATGGACTTCCTAAGACTGCAAATACTGGATTTCATAGAAACTTACAGCACAGAAGGAGGCCATTCGGCCTGTCGTGCCTGTGCTGGCTCTTTGAAACCATAGTTGTGCTTAGTCCTTCACCCCTGCTTTTTGTCCATAATCCTATAAATTCCTCATCAAGTACCTGTCCAACTCCCTTTTTTTAAAAAATAAAAAAAATATTTATGGAATCCGCTTCCACCACCTTTTCAGGGCGTTCCAGATCCTGACAGCTGAGTGGAAAATAATTTCTCCTCATCTCCCATCTAGATCTTTTGCTAATGATTTTAAATCTATGACCCCTTGTTATTGCCCCACATGCCAGAGGGGAATAGTTTAACTCGATCTACTCGATCAAAACTTCTCCATCTTGAAAACCTCCTATTAGGTCACCTCTTGACCTTCTCTGTTCCAAGGAGAACAGTTCTAACTTCTCCAACCTCTCCTCATAACTGAAGTCCCTAGTAACATACTGGTGAATCTCCCTTTTTCTAAGGCCTTTACATCTTTCCTGAAGTGTGGTGTCCAGAGTTGTCCACAAAACTCCAGCTGAGCAGTTGGTCACTGCTGCTCTGCATTTGTCTCTTGTTCCTTCTGAACTCCACAAATATATTTTTTTCCAGCATGCTTATTCTCCTCCCTGCAGCCCCATTGTTGAAACTGAGATTCATCATGGTGTCCGACTGTAACTCCTTGCCGGACGACCTCCGAACTATGAGACTGATTATTTCTCTTGTGTCTCTCCTTCCTCCTACAACCTGCAGGATTTTCAAATCCAACCTTCGTGTTACCAAACTGCCAGTTCCTGATTTACCAATTAATTCTTCAAGCCTGGTGCTGTTCTGCACTATGGACTTTGGCCCTTCACCTTGTATTCTCGATTCAAAAAAATTGCTTACTTAATACTTCCATGCTTGTGTAAAAATACACAAAAATCAATTGTTTATGGTGTAGCTTCTGCAGGCATGGAGTCCCACCTTGTGGATCCTAAATTGGGGATAGCTCTTGCTGCTTATAGTTGGATTCAGAGATTTTGCAATGGTGAAAGGTAGCTTGTGCCTCTGGATTTGCAGTAGAGTTTAAAAAGTGCATGAGGGTGAGCTGTGCAACCACGGGACTTTACAGTAAGTTTAAAAATCCAGCTTTTCATTTCCCCACTCGGCAAGAAAACATCTGGTGTGAGAGGCTGCTGATCGCAGTCTCTGGTAAATAGAAAACATCCAGTCTATAACTTTATTTAACGGTGAAGTTGGGCTCGTGAGGTAGAAGATTGGACCGTGTTCTGCGCATTAAAACTGAAATGGAAGTTGTTAGCTAAATTTAAAAAAATAATCCAGGCTGTGAACTTGTCAAATTGAAGAATTGTAGCTTTCAATTCAAAATGAGGAAGTGGAACTGTTTATTAGTCACGTGCAGTTTGAGTGTGATCCTGACAGTTGGAAGTTGAGCCCTGGGGATGAAATATTTGCATGTAGGCCTTAAGATTTGCATTGCTACCAAGTGTGCTTGGGGGACGCAGGGGGGTGGGGGGCGCGCCCGGGCGGGAATCCGTAGTTAATTTCCCGACTGCAGAATGTTCTGAGGGAGAGGGTTAATTATGTACATTCTGTTCTGAGATGTTAAAGAACATTCTTGCCTGTTTTTTTTTTTATACAACTTTTTGAGGGAAGGTGATGTAGAAATGAAAGCACTCTCTATTTGTGAAAAAGGATCACTCTTGGAGATGACCCATTATCACTAATAGCTTTTTTTTGCAGACTTTTTCTATAGACCAAGGTCAGGTGATGGACATAGGACAAAGACTGCAGTGACTTCTAGGAACAAAGTCTGATTTTTAGTTACCTTTAACTGAGGTAGCTCTTCTCAGGAGGCAGGCATGCTTTCCTTTCTGCTTATTTCAGGGCTTTCCATCTGAGTTGTTTCAGTACTTAATTTTTACATGGCAATAAATTTTTTTCGTTAACAGGTCAAGCTTGGTCTGCTCCCTAAATCTCAGCATTTTGGTTAATTCAAAATAAGTTTGTGTTCCTGACCAATTTGCTAGTTGTTATGATTGTAAGGAAGTTGCTTTGGACATGTGCTAGAATCCTTGTCAGAAGGTTGCTTTTAGTCAATGTATAATAGCTATTTTGAACTGTATCAAACAAAGATAGTGAGGGTTAGATTAAATTCCCAAGACCCTCCAATTTGTTGTACTTTCCTGTCTTCTATTGGTAGAAATTTGGTTATTCAGGTATCCAAACCAATTAAACCATTTTGAATAGAAGAGGCTACGAGCAGACAGTAATGGACCTTCGAAATAACAATTTCTGTTGTTATTTCGGATTTCCAGCATCCGCAGTATTTTGCTATCGTAGTAATGGACCTTCGTTTTGTCCCTGGTTTACTATCTTTCATTTGAAATCTTGAAATTGAGATGGTGACTTATTGAGAACTGCATATAGACAGAGATCCTGCGTTACTTGTACTGCAAAATGTGTATCATGGGTTGTGTCTTGTCTTGCATAGGATATACGGCAGAGAAACAGGCTATTCGGCCCAACCAGTCCATGCCAGCGTTTATGCTCCACACGAGCATCCTCCTGTCTTTCCTCATCTAAATCTATCCGCATAGCCCTCTATTCCCTTCTCCCTCAGATGCTTGTCCAGCCTCCCCTTAAATGCATCAATACTATTCGCTTCAACCACTCCCTGTGGTAACGAGTTCCACATTTTCACCACTCTTTGGGGAAAGGAGTTTCTTCTGAATTCCCTATTGGATTTCTTGGTGACTATCTTATATTGATGGCCTCTAGTTATGCTCTTCCCCACAAGTTGAAACATTCTCTCTGTATCCACTCTATCAAAATGTTTCATAATTTTAAAGTCATCTATTAGGTCACCCCTCAGCCTTTTTTCAAGAGAAAAGAGATCCAGCCTGTTCATCCTTTCTTGATATGTATACCCTCACATTTCTGGTATCATCCTTGTAAATCTTCTCTGCACCCTCTCCAGTGCCTCTATATCCTTTTTATAATATGGCGACCAGAACTGTACGCCGTACTCTGTGTGGTCGAACCAAGATTCGATACAGGTTTAGCATAACTTCCTTACTTTTCAATTCTGTCCCTCTAGAAATAAACCTTAGTGCTTGGTTTGAATATTTTATGGCCTTGCTAACCTGAGTCACAACTCTTTCGGGGAAAAATTCGGTTGCTTTGCGCCTCCCGTTAGCGCCCTGAGAGGGCGCTAATGACGCGCAAAGCAACTAGCGCCCAGGCGTGGCAATGTTTGCGCCGCTCGCAAAATTGACCAGACATTTTGCAGCGGTGCTAAACACAACCGCCACGATCTCATGCGCCCACAGATAGTGATGTCAGTCGAGCGTACAACGCCCTGGACCGGATATTGAGTGGCGCCCCCTGCCACTAGCAACGACAGGTTGAGGGGAGCGTTCTGCAGTCGGGAAGGGACTGGGGGAGCGCTATTTAAAGGCGACAGCTTCCTGCCTTTTTTTTTTGTCGGCGACATTTTTGTACCACGCATTTTGAGAGAGAGAGACTTCTGGAGGGATTCAACACTGAGGAGGAGTTTTGGGTACTGAGCAGCACTTTGCAGGTTCATTTTGATTTGACCTTCCTTGCATCGATTTAGAAGAGACTATGGGGGCTTCACTCAGCTCTTTCCCTGGGCGTCTCCATTGTTCTTTCCAGCAGCTTTGATGTACAGGTCTCTCCAGGCTTGCAATGAGTAGGGTGTGGATGGAGAGCAAGATCGAACCTCCCCTTTAAGAACCGGCTGGCGTCAGTGTGTCTGTGCTCCATTGCTGACTGACATCACATGAGCTTCGCCAGCGTTCTGAGGTAACGCCTCACTCCTCTGCGTTAGCGCCTAGAGAAGTGTGTAGCGCCTGATTTAGTGCTCCAATCACCTCCAGGGGCGATGGAAGCCAAGTTTGCAGTCGGAGGTGATAATTAGCGCCAGGTGCTAAACTTTGCGCTCAGCCGATAATTGCGCCCCAAACGGAGCGATACCGAATTTCTCCCCCTTAGTGATTTGTGTGTTTGTACTCAGATCCCTTCGTTCCTCTACCCTACCTCGACTCGCACCCTCCAAGTGATAAATGACCTCCCTATTCTTGTTTGATGTTATTCTGGCTCTTTCCCTTAAATTAAATGATTGAAGGATAGAAATATTGGTAAGAGAACTTTCCACCCTGGTACTCCCAAATGTAATGGGAAACCTCATTCTCTCTTTCCTCCACACCTCCCCCCCCACCCTCTATCCATGGTTCTATTGCTGTGGAAATATCCTGAGTTGGAAATATTGTAAATTTGGGGTTTTGAGGCCATGGAAAAGATTCACAGGGCTTTTCATTCCAGGTTTTAAACTGTTGTACTGACTCTTCCCACCCCCCAAAATGGGAAGACTTGACTTGCTAACCACTTGGCCCCATTCATTTGAACTGTCTGTTGCAACCCGGAACCTATTAATTGAGCAATACTGGAAAAATCCCCCCCCCCCCCCCACTCTTGCATACAGTTTCTCTGCGTATCCTGAATGGTCTCAAGTGTGTGCTGCACAGAAATTCAGTGCTTATTGACCTAAACATTGCACAGTACCTGTAGTTAGTATAATTTTACTTTTGGGGTTCTTTTTCACTCCTCCTTCTGGCTGTTTTTGTTTTCCTCTGGGCTGACGAGAACTGAACTTGTTCATAATTGTACTGCTTGTGTTATTTCGGAAATAATAATTCTTGTGGGCACGAAGGGCAACTGAGTTTCATTAGTTTTCTACTACTGAATATGAAGTGTAGCCAAAAGTGCATGTATACCTTGTACATTGATCTTCTGGGAGTTTATATTGTTACACTATAATGCACGGAGGAATATTGTATTCAAGTCTATAATGCTGATTATTACATAGGGAGAGAGTGATTGCCACAAATAATATTTGATATCCTCTTCAGATCAATTTATTTTGTGACGGTGGTAAATTAAATCAGAATTCTACCAGATTACTAGTCCCTCTGCAAATTCCATGACTATGCTGCATTCCCAAGTTTTATTTTTTAAGATTCTTCTTTTCTTTCATTTATATCCTAACCATTTTAAAGTTGCAGATTGTAAGGTGCTTGTAAATTTCTGGCTCCAGGTCACGCACAGGCTGAAATGAATGCTTTCAAAGCGTTTATGTAATAGATGTGCATGGGTGCATCTGTGCTTCCTGTACCTGCTTTGGGACTTTGATTTTTCCACTCGTGCCGGCTAACTTTAACAAGGGAAAAATAGTTCTTGCAGCAACCTCCACTAAGCACTGACAGATGCTTGGGCTTGCAGTTTGCGCAGTTATTTTAAAGGTGTTGAGGCAGTGGGAAGGAAAGAATATGAGGAAATTATTAGTACTTAATAATACACCGAGTACTTGTTCTTCCCGAAGCAGCAGTAGGATTGCAATTGGTGATGGGTTGAATATATTGTCCTCTCATCTAATGTTTGCTAGTCAAAAGTATTGTTTTGTGTTAAACTTCCTTTCTCCAGTTCTTTCCCTTCAGCTGTCCACTCTTGAACTGGGTAGCATCAAGGTAAGTTTGTGAGAAAGGTCATGTGAAAGGAAAATGATCAGTGCTGTTCTTTCATGGTGACTCGATAATTCAAATACACTATTGAAGGGGATTCTAGTATTTTAACTTTTTTTATCCTGTGTTTTGGGATTACAATCTCCGATCCCATCTGGTTCAAATTAGCGTCATTCATTTGTAATGATTGTTAAATTCCGTTATCATTACAAGATTACGGAATTCTGTTGGATTTTTATGTGGGCATGTATTCTGCAGTTCTGACCATTTTCCATCGCAACCACAAATCAGTGGAAAATTAGTCAATTCCCCTCCCACCCAACATGTGATAGAAACCTAGTAATTCTTGAAGACCTTTAAGAAGATTGTTTTTGGTTTGTTTCTTTGTTTTATTTATTGTGGCTATGGAACCATTAGCTGTTTGTTGCACAGGAGTCCATTGGCAAGTGTTTGCTTCAAACACTTTTGTGGTCAAAAGATTTGCTCAGGAGGTGAAGAAACTAGCCGGCCCTACTGATGTGAATGCTTCCTTTCAGCTGCTCGTGGAGCAGTAATAATGCTGGCCATGGGGCAAGTGTGGCCGAGATTGTTGTACTGGTTGGAGAACTCCTCCGCCCCCTTGTCTGTATGAGATTGTATGTTAGTGATTTCAAAATGTACTATAGTTAAGAGAGTGCATTGGGTTATTGCGTATGCAAAGGCTTTCTCTGAAAAGGACAAAACTTGAAGGGAAATTATAAAGGCCTCTTGATAATGAGTTTACCTGCTGCAAGAATGATGGAGACCCTGCAGTACCGTGGGCAGAGGGGGAAATGACGGCAAGAGGTAGGAAGCAGAATTTATTTTTTTGTAAGGCAGCTTTTTTTTTATTCAAGTGGGCGACGCTGGAAAGGCCGCATTTATTGCACATCCCTGAAAAGATGGTGCGGCCTTTGCGGTGCTTGTGCTCCCACAATGGTGTTGGGTAGGGATTTGCAGGATTTTGATTCAGCAGCAGTAAAAGAACGGCAATATAAGGACAAGTCAAGATGATATGGAACTTGGAGGTGATGGGTTTTCCCATGGCTGCTCTTGCTTGTGCACGTCTGCCGAATGATGGCCTCCAAGATGTTGTTAATGGGGCCTCTCGGCTGGTGGTGCTGTTGAAGATCAGGCGGAGGTGATTGGGGCCTTACTGGTGCCAATGATTGCCTGGCAGTTGTGTGATACAGATGTTACCTAGCACTAATCAGCCCAAGATTGAATATTGCCAGTTGTAGGCTGGCATGGGGTGCATCATTATCAGAGGAGTTGTGAATAGAGCTGAGCACTGTAGAATAGTCAGCGAACTGTCTCCCTCCTGACCTTGTGACAGAGGGAACGGCATTGACTAAGCAGCTGAAGATTATTGGGTTGAGGCGATGTTGTCCTGAGAAACTCCACTAGTGATGTCCTGGGACTGTAATGATGGGCCTCCAACAACCACAACCATCTTGAGTGTTGTGGTACTAAGTTGTGTGCTACCTTGATGTCCAGGGCAGTTACACTCTCCTCCTTTTGCATCGAGCTGTTGCGTCCTTGTAGATCAAGGCTGTCATGTTATCTGGAATGGAGTGGTTCCAGCAGCACCCAAACTGAACGGTGTTGTGCGGGTTATTGGTGAGTAGCATTGTTTGTTGGCACTATTGATGACTTCCGTTACTTTACTGATGATGGAAAGGTGGCTAATGGAGCAATAATTGGCCAGGTTAGGTTTATCCTACCTTTTTTAGTGGGTAAGGCATAGGTAGTTTTTAACCTAACCCACTCTGGGAAATTGATAGGATCAGGTTATCCGCCCATTATACAACCCATCCGTTTTTTTTTACTCTCCATTGACTTCAGTGGAGTGTAAAACAGACGTCCGACCCGGAAGGGTTAAAATCGGGCCATACTTTAAAATCTTCCACGTAGTTGGGTAGATGCTATTTCATAGGTTGGGTAGGGGACAGCCAGTTCTGATGGGCAGGTTTTCAGCACTATTTGCATGAAGTAGGCAAAACAGTAATAACAGAAAATGCTGGAAACACTTAGCAGGCCAGGCAGCATCCGTGGAGAGAGAAACAGAGTTAACGTTTCAGGTCTGTGACCCTTCGTCAGAACTGGAAAAAGTTAGGGATGTAACCGGTTTTAAGCAGGTGCAGAGGCAGGGAAAGTGGGAGGGGAGGAAGGAACTGAAGGAATAGTCTGTGTTAGGGTGGAAGGCAGGAGAGATTAAATGTTGCAAATGGGGATGGCAGAATCATCAACAGCTGCCGCCTGAAAAAATGGGGGCAGGAGTTATAGTCTGAAATTGTTGAACTCGACGTTGAGTCCAGAAGGCTGTAAAGTGCCTAATCGAAAGATGAGGTGCTGTTCCTTGAGCTTGCGTTGAGCTTCGTTGGAACCGTGTAAGAGACAGAGGTCAGAGTGGGAGTGGAGCGGAGAATTAAAGTGACAGGCGACCGGAAGCTCGGGGTCACCCTTACGGACTGAACAGTAATTGAGCAATGGAAGGCCTTCAAAGAGGAGATGGTTCGGGTGCAGAGTAGACACATTCCCATGTGCGGGAAAGGAAGGGCATCCACAGCTAGAGCTCCCTGGATGATTAAAGATATATAGGTTAAAAGGAGGCTTATGACAATTGTAAGGTTAATAAATCAGTAAAGAACCAAGCTGAATATAGAAAGTATAATGGAGATCTTTAAAAAAAAAAAGGGTATGAGGAGCAAAGAGAGAGTACAAGAATAGATTAGTGGCTAACATATAAAAGGGAACCCATAAGTGTTTTATAAACACAAATAGTGGAAGGGTGGGGCCGATTAGGGAGCAAAAAGATCATCTTGTGGAGGCAGAGGGCATGGCTGAGGTACTAAATGAGTACTTTGCATCGGTCTTCACGAGAGAAGAGGATGCTGCCAATGTAGCAGTAAAGGAGGAAGCAGTAGCAATATTGGATAGGATAAAAATAGATCAAGATGAGGTACTTAAAAGGTTGGCAGTCCTCCAAAGTAGAAAAGTCACCTGGTCCAGATGGGGTGCATCCTAGGTTACTGAGGGAAGTAAAGGTGGAAATTGTGGAGGCTCTGGACACAATCTTCCGATCCTCTTTGGATATGGGTGAGGTGCCAGAGAACTGGAGGATTGCAAATGTTACACCCCTGGTTTTTTTTTAATGGATAAACCTGGCAACTACAGGCCAGTCAGCCTAACTTCGGTGGTGGGGACACTTTGAGACAATAAAATGGGACAAAATTAATTGGCATTTGGAGAAGTATGAGCTAATAAATTAAAGTCAGCCCGGATTTGTTAAAGGCAAATAGTGTTTGACTAACTTGATCGAGTTCCTTTGAAGTAACAGAGAGGGTTGATGAGGCTAGTGTGGTTGATGTTGTGCACATGGGCTTTCAAAAGACGTTTGACGAAGTACCACATAATAGACCTGTTAGCAAAATTAAAGCCCTTGGGATTAAAGGGACAATGCTAGCATAGATACAAAATTGGTTAAGGGGCAGAAAGCAGAGAGTAGTGGTGAACAGTTGGTTTTTCAAACTGGAGGGAAGTATACAGTGGTTCTTCCCCAGGGGTTGGTATTTGGACCACTACTTTGCTTGATATATTAATGACCTGGACTTTGATATACAGGGCATAATTTCAAAGTTTGCAGAATGATGTGAAACTCCAATGTAGTAAACAATGAGGAGGATAGTAACAGACTTCAGGAAGTCATAGATGGACTGGTAAAATGGACAGACACGTGGCAGATGAACTTTAACGCAGAAAAGTGTGAAGTGATGTATTTTGGTAGGAAGCATGAAGAGAGGCAATATGAACTAAATGGTACAATTTTAAAGTGGGTGTAGGAACAGAGACCTGGGAATGTATGTACACAAATCCTTGAAGATTTTAGGACAAATTGAGAAAGCTGTTTATATTAAAAAAAAAATCAGATCTTTGGCTTTATTAATAGAGTACAAAAGTAAGAAAGTTATGCTAAACCTTTATAAAGGACTGATTAGGCCTCAGATAGAGTATTGTGTTCAATTCTGGGCACCACATTTTAGGAAGGATGTCCAGGCCTTTGAGAGGGTGCAAAAGAGATTTACCAGAATGGTACCAGGGATGAGGGACTTCTGTTATGTGGAGAAGCTGGGGTTGTTCTCCTTCGAGCAGAGAAGGTTGAGAGGAGGTTTGATAGAAGTGTTCAAAATCATGAAGGGTTTTGATAGAGTAAATCAGGGGAAACTGTTTCCAGTGGCAGAAGGGTTGTTAACTGGAGGACACAGATTGAAGTTGATTGGTAAAAGAACTAGAGACGACATGAAACGGGAAACATTTTTTTACACAGCAAGTTGTTGTGATCTGGAATGCACTGCCTGAAAGGGTGGTGGAAACCGATTCAATAGTAACATTCAAAACAGATTGGGACAAATACTTAAAGGGAAACAATTTACAGGGCTAAGGAGAAAGAGCAGCAGAGTGGGATTAATTGGATAGCTCTACCACCGAGCCAGCACAGGCACAATGGGCTGAATGACCGCCTCCTGTGCTGTATCATTCTATGTTGTCAGGACCAATTGCATTCGCTGTATCCAGTATATCAAGTTGCTCTTCATGTCATGTGCTGTGAACCAAGTTGTTTAAATATTAGTATCTATGCTGATTGCAAGCTTGGGAAGTAGCCACATAGGATTGTCTACTTGTCACATTTAGCTGAAGACACTTTCAGCCTTGTCTCTTGCACTCGTGCTGGGCTCACCCATGGTTGAGGGTGGAGATGTTCATGGAGCCTTATCTTATTATTTGCCTGATTATCTACCACCATTCTCAACTAGATGTGTTGGGGCATTGCAATGATCCATTGGCTGTGGGACATCTTGGCTCTGCCTATAGCCGTTTGCTTTTAGTGTTTAGCATGCCAATAACCCTGTGATATTTTAAAGTATCACCCAGCTTGATGGTAATTGAGGATTGAAGGATATGCTGAGCCATATGGTTACATATTACGATGTATACAATTCTGCTGATGGCCCACAGTGATTCATGGATGCCCAGCTTTGGGCTGCTAGATATGTCCTTTTTCCCATTTAGCATGGCAGTAGTGCCACACTACGTGATGGGCATCCTCATTATGAAGATGAGACTTTGTCTTCACAAGGACTGTGCTATCATTAACAGACATGTCTGCAACAGGGCTAGGTCAAGTCAGTTATTCCCTCATGTTGGTTTCCTCCCTATCTGACACAGACCTAGTCTGGTATTCTTGTACTTCAGGACTTGGCCAGTGGTGGTATTCCTCAAGTCACTTTTGATAGGAAGTCTTCCACCCAGAGTAGATTCTATGTCTTGATTTCCCTCGGTGCTTCTTCAAGGATAACTTTTTTTTTAGTTGACGAGATGGTTTCTTTGTCCTTGTTTGACCTGAAGCAATGAGATTTCATGGGGTCCAAAATCAATTTTGAAGATCCCTGGCTGCAAATCCTTTAAGGGCGGCACGGTGGCATAGTGGTTAGCACTGGTGCCTCACAGCGCCAGGGACCCGGGTTCGAATCCGGCCTCGGGTGACTGTCTGTGTGGAGTTTGCACATTCTCCCCGTGTCTGCGTGGGTTTCCTCCGGGTGCTCCGGTTTCCTCCCACAGTCCAAAAATGTGCGGGTTAGGTTGATTTGGCTATGATAAATTGACCCTTAGTGTTAGGGGCGGATTAAATATGTGGGGTTACGGGGATAGGATGGGATATGTTAGGGGGAATTAAATACGTGGGGTTACGGGGATAGGGTGGGATATGTGTCGGTGCAGGCTCGATGGGGATTCTGTGTGGGAAAGCAGGGACAGGGTACTGGATTTGGATGATCAGCCATGATCGTATTGAATGGTGGAGCAGGCTCGACGGGCCGAATGGCCTACTCCTGCTCCTAGTTTCTATGTTTCTATGTCTGTCCTGTTGGAGGACAGAAATTATGATGGAGGAGTCCGGGATGTGGCTATTGCTTGAGCAGCCTATTGGGCAGCTTGGGCACTAGTCCCAGATGTTGGTGATGGTGACTTTGTTGAGTTGCTTGAGTCCTGATATTATGATCGGTCTGTCTGATATTTTTCTTATGTACTGTAGCAGGCATTGATAATTAACCATGTAATATGCGCCTAGAGCCTTTTATAAGCCAAACTAGACAGAGGTGGTAGTTTCCCTTCCCAGACGGACAGTAGTGAACCAGTTGGGGTTTTTAATGACGTGACTACCAGATTTATTGAATGGTGGGATTGGAGCTGCCAACCTGTGTTGCTAGTGCAGTGCTGTAACCATGGTACTGCCATCCCCATGTACTTGTTTTCAATTATTTGAGTTGAATAAAATACTCTGGAATAGCTGTGTAGAGGTTATTTGAAAACAGTGCCTTACACTTTTTAACTGTTGGGGAAAATTTTGGTCTGCCAATCCAGTTGTGTTCATTCACCTGATCCTTTGGTATAAAATTACACAGATTTGAAGTTGAAAAATTTGTTGCAGTTTAATTTTTATCAGCTGATTTTTTTTGTGTGTGTGTTCCTTTTAAGAGCTTTTTGTGTCCTCTGGGGAAGTAGACCATTTTAACTCTGCCTCAATCGGTATTTACATTCTCGCTTCTGCACATAGGTCAAATTTCATCATCACTGGTTTGCATTTTAGCAGTTGGGTTAGTTCCTGTTTTACTCTGGTGTGTTGCCTGAGCTGTTCAACAGGCAATAAAATAGCATTGCTTATGTCCATGGATATATCTGCACAGCACTGGTGTAACTGAAATATGCGGCATTTTTGGGGAAGAGGGGAGGGGAAAAGACATCAGTCATCCTGTTTTAAAAAAATATATAAATCATCTTTCCCACTCTTTCTCTCTTTCTTCCCCCCCCCCACCCCCCCAACCTTTTCTGTCTTGTTATCTGATTATGTTGCCCAGGCCTCAGAGCAATGTAATCATATGGTGGTTTCTTCAGGGGTAAGCAAAGCTTTCAAGAAAATCCGATTACGTACACCTACTCATTACAGCCGAGACAAAAATCACCATTTAACATGCGGGAGAATGACTCTTGCCTGAGCAGCCTACGGCAGAAAGTGGGACCAGAAATATGGCCTCTGGGGGGGGAACCTGTTGTCTTATTCCTGGCTAGTATTGTTGGCATGTTGACATAGGCTAAACAACCCTTCCTATCGAATTATTGCAGCCTTCAGCATTATGGAACAGATTTGACCATGTTGCAGTGTTTTTGTTCAAGTGCATTGCTTTTAATATGCACATGTGATTGTGCTTTAAAAATAGCAATGGTGTTCAAATCCTGATGATGCACTCGGCCTGCTGTTACTTGACGGGCGCTGGTGCCGAGCTGTCCCATAGGGATGTTTTTACCTTGTTTCTGCAGTTTCCAAAATACATTATCTGGGTGGAAATGTTGGTCTAGGATAAATTAGTTAATTGTACTTTACTAATGGTCCAGTCATGGACACTTATTAAAAAGCAGACACCTCATTTGTGATGGTTTGGATTCTGGTTAACACCACAAATTATATTCTTCTTCCTTGTTTCTCTTCCTGTCTCTTTTTTGCTTGCCAAGATGGATGTTTTGCAATAGTTCAAGTGAAACCAGAATAGAACCAAGGGGCGACAAGTTCTAAATCAATCTAAGCGTCACACCTTTAGTAATCAACTTGTGGAATTAGACTGTCACCTAATGGATCAAATGCTGACTGTTAAATTCAAAAGGGAATTGGATGAATTCCTGATTCAGCATCAAGTAGGTGTTCGAACATATTAAAAAATGATCAAATCGGTTCCCAAAATTGTACTTGGAGTATAACTGTAGCCCTAGCACTGTAGCAGACTTGTCTCTTGTATGTGGTCCTCTCTTTAATTAGATGACAAGGAGTATATGCACGGCTCGCTCCTTCCCTTCCCCTATAAATTTGGTTGAGCTCAAAAACTTGCCATGCTGAGAATTGTTGAAAAGGACCCATGTGCTCTTGATGGGAGAATATGAGCATCCCTAAAGTTGGTTGCTGTCTCTATTGTAGTGAGATATTGGTTGGTCATCCACAAGACATCCGTTAAATTCTGAGATGCTTTGTCTGTGCACCTCGAATATGAATGTAGTAGTTTGAGCACTTGTGCTCCCTTCACTTTCTCGGGAGAAGGTGGTACTGATGTTGAAGTGAAGAGCAGAAAACTGAAGATGCTGGAAATCTGTAACAAAAAAGCAGAAAATGCTAGAAATACTCAGTAGGTCAGGCCGCATCTATGGAGAGAGAAACAGAGTTAATGTTTTGGGTGTGCACTCTTCATCCATACCTGAAACGGTAACTCTGTTCTCAGATGGCGCCTGACCTACATTACAACAGTGACTACACTTCAGAAAAGTACTTAATTGGATGTCCGGTGGTTATGAAGGTGCTATAGAAATGCAAGGTTTTTTTTGACCTGAGTATTTCTATTAGTTACTGATGTTTACCCATTTTGCCCTCTCTTCAACTTGCATGTGTGTGTATGCGTGCGTGTCAATGTGGAAACTTGTGTTGGTGGCAACTTAAAAGCTTCTATGAGAGTTATGTGGTTAAACTTTCTCTGGCAGAGTAACATCAGAAGAAAGTTCTCACCTATTTGGTTTCTTTTGATTTTAATATAACGGGGTGGGGGGAAAGTTTGACCGCACTGGATTACCCTTGAGCGTAGATACTTTCCTACTTACTAAAAATAAGTGTGCAGATTTGAAGTGGGCAAGACTCCAGGCACAGCAGCTTAAGAATCGTTGCATGTAGATAAAGGCAAGTGTGAAATAGTAAAATGTTGCAATAGATAAGTGGTTTGGTGGGAGTATGTGATGGGTTGATGTTTTGTGGAAACAGTCTTGTATTGATGCAAGGGCTTGTGGATGGAAGCTTGACTCTTGATTGCAGAAAGTAACCAACTGCACCCATATGTCAGACAACCTGTATATAATACAAAAGCAAAATACTGCAGATGCTGGAAATCTGGGGAAAAAACAAAAGTGCTGGAAACACTCAGCAGGTCAGGCAGCATCTGTGGAGAGAGAGAAACAGCTTTAACGTTTCCAGTCAATGACCTTTCGTCAGAACTGGAAATAGTTGAGATGTAACAGATTTTAAGCAAGTGCAGGGAGAGGGGAGGAAAGAACAAAAGGGAAGGTCTGTGATGGGGTGGAAGGCAGAAGTGATTAAATGACAAAAGGTATGATGGTGCAAGGCGAAAGGAGATGGTAATGGGACAAGTAAAGAAACAAAAGATGACTCTAGAAGAGGTGTAAATGGGAATGGCAGAAACCTCAGCTGCCATGTGGAAAAAATAGGGGCCGAGGTTATGGTCTGAAATTGTTGAACTTGATGTGGAGTCCAGAAGGCTGTAAAGTGCCTAATAGAAAGATGAGGTGCTGTTCCTCGAGCTTACGTTGAACTTCATTGGAACAGTGCAAGAGGTCAGGGTGGGAGTGGAGCAGCGAATTGAAGTGAAGCTCGGGGTCATGCTTACGGACTGAACAGAGGTGCTCCGCAAAGCGGTCACCCTATCTGCGTTTGGTCTCCCCAATGTAGAGGAGACCTGTATATAATTCCTGGTTTCTGTGGAGAGTTACATCCATAGGTAATGTATTCATTTATTTTACAAAGTTTCTTTAAAAAGGTAGTGAAAATGCTGTTTTGTTAGCGCATTAATCTTGACTTAAACAGCAGAATACAGATAGATGTGTCTAATACAAAGTACCTTCCAATATATGATAAATCTTTCCTGAACATTTTAGCACAATACTGTTCAGGATGTTTCACTCTTTATGATACATTTTCAGGAGAGGGGTAAAGAAAGCATTGAAATAGATTTGCATTATTCATTTCAATTTCATTGGCAGCTCGAAAATTGCATGTCTGTCTATCGCTTCAATACTTTGTGCAGCCATCTTCAGCTCTTCCTCTCAATCGTCATTGCTTGTTTAAGCAAAATTGACACTTGCTTATTTAGTAGCACATTTGTGTCTGAGTCAGAAGGTTGTTGTAGGTGCAATTCCAGGACTTGATTATATAATGTAGGCTGGCACTTAAGTGCAGTTCTGACAGAGTATTGCACTGTTGAGGGTGCTGTATTTTAGATGCACCATTAAACTGAGGCACCTCTGGCACCACAGTGTCAGCCTAGATGACTAGCTCAGGTCTTGGAGTCAGGCTTGAATCTGCAACCTTCTGACTCTCTCTTGAGATGAGCATGCTACCAGTGAGCAAACCTGACTCCTCTCGCTGCCAGAAGTGGACGGTTGTTTAAGGTATCAGCTTGGCTGAGCTGGTAGACCGTTCACCTGAGTCAGAAGGTTGTGGATTTGAGCCCCACTGCAGGACCTGAGGACAAAGTGGGGTGGGGTGGGGGAGAAAGAGGTTGGGCAGAGTCTTCCTACAGCCTAGGTTACAAAATTCTTTAAACTGAGGCCCCATCTGTTTAAGGGCTTATCACCTTGTGAAAGCAGTGATGAGACACTTTATAAATAAATGTAAGCTATTTTTCTTCATGGGAGCATTTTTGCACTTATGAACCAGCTTCAGCTTACAGATCTAATTAGCATCACATTTTATCTGCAATAGGGTTCAATTCATGTGAAGTATTAGCTTCAAAGTTTGAATCAACCAAAAATTAAAAAAAATCTCATTAGAACATCACTTTGTGGAAATTGTCAGAATATTCCAAGGACGGTCCTGGAAAGACCCCATCGCAGTGAGGGAAGATTTGAGTCAAGGTGGCCAGTGTAGAGGGTTGCCGACGATTAATTTTTTTTTCAGGATCAAAAATACTTGCTGCATTCTGAGTCTATAAGCTATCCACAAGATGGTGTTGGCTGCGAGTACCACCGTTAGTTGGCTTTCCTCATTGTACAAAGTGCTTCACTTTTTAATGTGCGCTTTGCTTTCCAAGGGAACAGACACTTCTATATTCATACATTTCCTGGGGTATCCATTTTAGGTAGAGCACTCAAAGATTTAGCCACATTGTGCAGTAGATCATGTTGTGGTACTTTCCCCACTGAAATTGTATTGACTAGCTTGCTGTCCTATGAGGGTAAGGTGTTAAAATATAATTATTGTTGCTATTTTGGTTCCCAAAAAGAGAATTGAGATCTAGATCTGAAAAGCAAACCTGCTAATCTAGAGGAAGTTGTAGGTAGTTGCCCACCTACCACTGATCTATGTGGTGTACTGTAGGAAGCTGCCTACTTACTATACAAGCACACTGTGGTTCCAGGGTTGTCTGCACAATAGAAATAGCCTCTGGAATGCAACCAGTCAGGGTTGAATAAAGTAGCCAACCCCATTCTTTGTTTGAGGGTGGGGAAATGTTAGTTTATAAAAAAAAAAATTACCTTTTTTAGTTATTGAATCTCTGAGATACCACGTAAGTGCAAGTTGTACATCCTCTGTTAGAAAGAGGGGATATGGATGTTCCAAAGTGACTTTTTCATTTTGTAATTTGACCGGCTGCCATGGACGTACAAGATGTCTGTTTCCACAATGATTAGTATTCCACCATTTGCACATAGTGTCTGATAAGAGGGTATCCACCAAACCTTTGTTTGATTGGTGCCCGTGCGCGTCTCAAGGAACTCTTAACAACATAGTTGTGTGAAACTGCAAAAAGCAGTTGTCTGTCCCAGGTGAGTGTGTTTTTTTTGGGCTAAATGCAGTATTTAAATATAATGTCCCCAATCAAAATAATGGGTAGTGGGCAATCACTGTAGGAATCTCTTGACTGACTGAGGTATGTCCTATTAATTAGACTGGCCTTGTGGGCTATAATGTAGAACCTTTTAACAATATTTTCAGAGAGATCCAGATACTTAATATTACCAGGTAATGCACAGCATATGTGCTATTCCTGTTACCTTCCCTGAATAAAAGTGTTTGAGTAACTAGATTCTCGAAAAGGAACAGGGTGGTAGTTGTGTTGCCAGCCTGACTCGCTAGAGCTTGCTTAATCATGGAGACGTTACTTGAAAGATTTGCGTCCAGTCAGAAGCTTTGGGAAATGTCAGTGGGTTAGGCTTTGCTTGGGCTCTGAACATTGCTGTGTCACCTGGGAGGTTTGGGTGGGTAGGGACAGTAATTGTAATGGTTGCATGTAAATGTGTTTGTCATGGGTTATGAGGGAGAGGAAGGAGATCAGTTGACTGTGATAGTAATCCAGCTGGGGTTAGTGATTGGCTGTCAAAAGCTTACTTGTTGTGTGGGAAAACTTGGGGAGGGAGTAGCCTGCTACTGACGAACTGCATTTGGGAACTGATTGCTTTGTACAAGGATAGGTCTGTGATGTATAATTTAATGCTAAACTTTAAATTAGTGTTGCTTTTTAATATAATTGTTCAGTTTGTGAGCAGAATAAAGGGTTTTGGTGATTTTTATGCTGCAGGAACATGCAGCTGCTTGCCTGCGTCAAAGCAACACTTGGGATGTGTTCTGTTTTTTCCAGAAGCAACAGTCCTTGCGATTTATGTGTAGTTTCCCCACAGGAGCTTGCAGCTAGTGTTGAGGGAACTGAGGAAATTAGAGTTTCAGATTTTTGATTTTTTTTTTTGACTTTGTACATTTAACTTTTTTCGTTGAGCATGATTTGTTTGTCAACAAAATAAAACTCGTATAAATTGGCGTAGAAGAATATTGTGACCTGCTTTTGAGCTAAGTGTTTTTCAAGTGTAATGTACATGTCATTAATCAAGAGTATTCCCATTAACAATCCATAGTTATTTCCTGCTCCATATTTCATATTGTGAACATGGTGCTACAGTAACTCATATTCTTGAACCTTCTCCAATTTAGATTGGGAGAGCTGTTTGGTTTTATGTTTTGAGATGAATAATGTCCTAAGTGAGAGGTTTTGGCTTGATTTCCTGTGAAAGGTTTGTAAAAAAAAAAAAATATCTAAAGTCTAATGACTTACAAGGCGCAAGAAGGCACAAGTGAAGCAGGAAACATGCCATTTTATCACATCAAATGAGCTGAAATGTTGTTGTCCACTCTGAACAAGACACTGCCGTAGATATGTAGCACTTCAGCCAACTAAAGGAGGAGAGGAGCTGTTCATTTAGTAGTAGTGATGGGGCACACTACTGCAAGATTCAGTTCAAATACTGAGCACCATTGACTTTGAATGTGCCTTGCCCTTATTTGATTCAACTTTTGGTAGTTGCTATATGCCCACTACACAGGAACAGCCCCATTGACAACCTGCCTGATATGATTGATAGTAGCCATGGAAAAGTTTGGCTTGTGCCACTTTCCATCCTCTTTACCCACTTTCTCCCTGGTAAAATGGCTGAGAAAGAAAGTGTGGATGGGCAGGCTGCTTTCCCAAAATGCAGGAATCAAATCATCAACGTTTGTCATTATGATCACATTTAGTTTAAGTTGTGCAATTTTAGAACAATCTGATTTTAAACTTCCTTTAAATAAAAATCATATTGGGACCTTGAAGTAAGATCATTTCACTTTTTTGAGTTGGGAGAATTTTCTACAGCAAGTTGTGACTTTGAATACTGTACCTCTGTTACTCTTGTCACTTAACTTACCAGTTGAGTAATAGACTTCACAATTTGTTGCTGTTAATGGCCTATGACTGGACCCTGCAAACAACTACAGTATCAATCTGCTGTTGCAATTTCTCGTTCCGGCATGAAAACCTAAAAGCTGAATTGCACCAGGCAGTTTAGGCTAATGCTCCCCTGCAGGAACACCACAGTCCGAATTGGAAAAGTTTTTCTTAGTGGGATGGAGACATTGCAAAATTAACTTCTGCCTTCAGGCCTTTTAATTGCCATCAATGGTCGACCCAAAAGGGCAAGTGTCTGTCTGTCTTGTCCCATTTTATTTCCCTGAATGTATACTTTTACTGCTCATGGAGGGGGAGGGAAGAAGCAGTAGGGACATTGCAATAGACCAGAAATGGAAGAGCTTTAAATTTAGCTTCTGGCCATTTCAAAGTTGAGCTAAACTACACTTGAGCCTGTCTCTACAACAAGAAACTTAAACCTTTCTGATTGGATCCCAAGGGAGCGGCAATCGCAACCTCCATGCAATGCTCACTCCAATTTTTATATTGCAATCTGGCATCATTATTCCTGTAAGTCCCATTCATAAAAGACCCAAGTTATTTCTTTTTACAGGCACAAATGTGCCAGTATTGTGATGTCCTGCTACAGACCAGAGATCAGGGGGCCCGTTATCTGTGATCTTGCTCTACTACTGTATCTGTGGCGGTCTGGGCATCGTGATCTGCCAGTGTGAAGAGAGCCTGACTCTGCTGGAGTTTGCAGGGTCAGGCCATTTAACGAAGGGGAGTTGGCTGAAATCGGAGATGTGCAGTGTGGGGAGAAGTTCCATTCTTGCTCTACGTGTAAATACATGTGGTATGCAGTTGGGCCAGTCTGTTTGCTTTCCTGTGTTACCATTGGCAGAGATTATTCTCCAAAATAAAAGGGGACCTGCTGTTTGATTACTGCCCTCATTGTTAATGTAGCCACCTAGGTAACCTCCAAACTTTCCTTGTGCGAAATGCTTTGGCATCAGCACTTTTTCTTAATTCTTTTGCAACAGACGAGACCTTTTTTGGAGTGTTTTTGTACTCCAAGCTGTCTTGCCTTTTCTTCCTCCTCCAAATTTCATGTTCAAAATATTTAATTATGTTTAAATAGCTTCCTCAACTCGGCTAGATTTTTTTTTCTCGTCTGTTTTGTGTTGGTTCAATAAACACTACTCGAGGGTTGTTAAACCTTCTGACAACATCATTACTAACTGCTCTGTGGATGCCATTGTTTAATCCCCATTCGTATCCATACAGAGCTGGAACTAACGCTGACATATCCTCCACAGAGACTTCAGTGTACATCTAAATAATACAGTACCACTAGTGTATCAAATGAAATGGTGTTTACTAATGAAAAGGTGCAACTCTGAGGCCATCTGCTGAAAATGTTAAATGTAATGACTGGTGAGCAAGAGCTTGCCAATAGAAGCTACTGGTATTTTTTTAACGGTGGCTTTGAAGGGGACAGCAAAAAAGGAAATGCTTGTGCCTGTACGTGATCCCTTCCACTGTGCAACCACTACTTTTGGAGTTGTACCCAGCTTTTCAAATCCAAATACTGCTAGGTATTGATCTTCAAAAAAGCAATATTGAGTCAAAGCAGAAGTAAATTACCTGGTGGAGCAGTGTGTTTGCCTGACATTGTGCTGCATCAGAGCTCTCCAAACCCGCTTCACTCCCTTTTGATTCCCCATCAGAGCTCTCCAAACCTGCTTCACTCCCTTTTGATTCCCCACGCAAAGTTTATGATTTCAGCTTGGGTACATAGGGTAAGCTAACCAGCAGATAGAGGGACAGATTTAGTTGGAGGGAGGGCAGTCCTTACTAGTGCCTTTTTAATGCATCTTGTCAAAACGGTGGAATTCCTTCTCCCGTAATCTTTCCTGCAAAGTTTTAAAAACCCAAGTCTGGCATTCCCTAATCATCTCTTAAACTTTGCAATCTTGGCAATGTTCTGCCCTGGATCTTCACAGTGGTTTCTCAATAATTCTGATTTACCCACTCGTTTGTAGAAAGGCATCTTGTTGATAACTTTCATTTTCTATAGAACTCCAGGATGTCTTTTTGCACGAGAAGTAGTTTTCAGGATGGTGGACAAATAGTGGGTACCGAGCAGGAGGAAGGAGGCTTGGGCGGGGGAGGGGTTGCAAAAACACAGTTGGAGAAGGGTTTTGAAGGCAGACCAGGTGAAGGTGTAGAAGAAGGAATTCCAGCGAGTAGGAGCACGTTGGTTGAAAGAGCGACCACTAATGGTGGGGTGGAGGGAGTGTGTGGACTGGAGGCTGTTCAACTCCAAACAACTGAAGAAAGAAAACGGCTCGAGCTACACGATAACCCAAAGGGCACTACCACATGGACCCAGATATCCAAAACGTATTCAAATTTACCAGTTATATCAAATATGTTCCCTCTGACCACTGATCCAAATGGCCATGAAGAGCTGGGAAATAAAATGGCTCCTGTGACTGTTACAGCTATATTTGCACTGTCGCCACACTTGCAAAGCTTTTATTTTTAGAGGCTTCAAAATTGGGTTCAAGCTTCATGCACATGTGAACCAGGATTGTTGTGACCATGTGCATTTATCAGGTTGCATGGTAGCTCTGGCACTAGAACCCGACTCCCAGCCTCCACAGTCATTCAGTTTTGGCTACCCTCGCTGGCTTGGATTTAACAGTTCTTGGCAGCGCTACTTGTGTGGACTATTTTTGCACTAGCAGTGCGCTCTCTCTTTCAAAGGGGTAAAAACTGGCCAAATTTGTCACTTGGCATTTTTCACCTCCCACTCACCGTGCAATCTTGAACAATTGCGCTGTATCTCTGGCTTAGACTCCTGCCAACCTGACCCTTATTCAGAGCTACTGCAACTTGGGCAAAGTCTGGGCACGCCGCCTCCTGGTCATTTGGGACCACATTTTCAAAATTGATCTAACCGCAGCAATAATTGCTGATATTTGCCATGCATTATTGTTTATCCTCAAGGCAGCACTGTGAAGTGATCCAAGAACTTCAGATGCTCTGGTTGGAGAGCTTGCTCGCGCACATGTGGTCTTTCATTTCTATAAACACGGGCATCAAAGAGATTCCTGAGATCGCAGGATAATTTTCAAAATTTGTACCTCTTGCTGAAACCAGTGGCTAACTTGGATCTGCCCAATTACTTTTGAGCAGAAAGCATACCAGCTCTTTCTTTAGATAAGTTATGGTCAATTTCCTTCCAATAATATGGGACACTTTACTTTTTTAAGGGGGTGGGACGCAAGAAAGGCTGAGTTGATAAATGCAGTGATGGTGGTATTAAAATGGGGTCCCATCTGTTTGTTCTGGTGGGCATTAAGGATCCTGTGGCCCAGTCCAAAGAGCAGGGAATTCTCCAGGTGTCCTGGCTCATATTCTTCTTCTCAAATCATATCGCCAAAAATAGATTAGCTGGTTAGTTATGTAATTGTTGTCTGTGGGTCCCTGCTGAATGGCTGCTTCCTTTGCGTAATGATCCTAGCACTTCAAAAGTAGTTCCATGCATGAATTTCTTGTAGATGTTTCAACGTGATCAGGTGGCTGTCTCATCTGAAGGACCGCCCCTGAAGACCGTGTAGCACTGTCAGTACTGGATGTTGGCCTACATTAAAGCTGTTTTTTGTCTATCGTGCTGTGCTAGTGGCCATTCATGCTGCGTGGGTCTTTCACAGGCAGTGGTGACCTAAAAGTGTATTTGCAGATTTGCTACAATTGATGCCTGGAAGACCCATTTATTGTTGGATTTTCATGGCTGCCATCCTTTTGAAAATCTCAAGTTCATGTTGCTACAACCAGCTTGTGAGACATGCTTTTCTGGAGCCAGTACCACAGCACTAAACTCTATATAAAAGCAAGTGGAACTCAAATCCTGGTCTGGAGCTTGAACCCACGATATTCTGATGCAGTAGGCGAGACTGTAACTAACTGAGCCAATCTGATGTCTCTAGTCAGCTATAGGTTGATAATTTGCACATACCTGGGAAGAATTAGAACATAAGGTATAGGGGTAGGCCATACGGCCCCTCAAGACTCCTCCGCCATTCAATAAGATCATAGTATAAAACCTCAAACTCCATTTTCCCGCCCTATCCCTTGATTTCCTTAGTGTCTTAAAAATCTATCGATCTTGGTCTTGAATATACTCAACGACTGAGCATCCACAGCCCTCGGGTAGAGAATTCCAAAGGTTCACAACCCTTTGAGTGAAGAAATTTCTCCTCATCTCCGTCCTAAATGGCTGACTCCTTATTCTGAGATTGTAACCCTTAGTTCTAGACTCTCCAGCCAAGGGAAACAGCCTCTCAGCATTTACCCTGTCAAGCCCTCTAAGAATTTTATACATTTCAATGAGATCACCTCATTATTCTAAATTCCAGAGAATATCGGTCCATTATACTCCATCTTTCCTCATGGGACGACCCCCTCACACCAGGAATCAATCTAGTGAACCTTCGTTGCACCCCCTCTAAGGCAAGTATATCCTTGCTGTTGCTCTAATTCTCTTTTTTAAAAAAGGATTGTATCCTATTGAAGGTATTTGCCATGGCAATCGTGCAGCTGTCATGTGGCATTGTGTAAATAACTAGCATCTGTTGGCCATTTCAACTAAGCACATTACTTCAAATGAATATTCTTTGTTGAAGCAAATAACTTGATTGAATCAATTGTGATGAGCAAGTCCGTGAAAATATTGTATTGAGCCTGCTGCTGAAATGACTTGTTACAATACTAGTAGACCTTCCCAAGGTTTCTAAATGTAAATGAACCTCATCAGTTAATGAACTTTCTGCCAAATGAGTTTGTTTGAAAACGGCCAAATCACCAATGTAGATTTTTGCGAGTGAAGCAGATGGTTAGCTGGCATTTGAAAATAGATGCATTACTTTAGAAAATGTGGCTAGTCTGCTGGCATGAGCAGCTCTTGTAGATTGTGAGCCGTAAGACCTTTTGAATGACTGACTGACTAGAACTTAAGTCAGTGAATACAGTGAGAAGTCATCAAGTAACAAATTCAGAATTGTACAGATGTGTTTCTAAAGAATTCCAAAAATGGTTCACAAAGAACAATGTTAAGCTGATGGTAAGACCTCGCTGATAAGCATTTGGATTTTGTACCACAATTACTATGCTGGGTGTGGTGCTGCACTGTATATTCTCTTCCAGCAGCCCCCCCCCCCCCCCCCCCCCCAGAAGTACTAATGCTTCAACTTCTTGTATAAAATAATTATATATCATAAAGTGCTGGCACTGCTTAAAATGGGTGTATGAAAGCTTTGTATTTTTATAACTCGTGCCAATAAATACCATTCACTGAGGACGAGTTTCATGGACTCCGGTCAAGTAAAGACCATTAACTTGCATGAGAAGGAACTACACCTTCTGAGCCAAAATCGCCATTATTACAGTTGTAAGAATCTTGTACGGTACTTTTAGATATGATGCTGCTGATACCATAGACTGATTTTTAGATTGGTTGTAAAAATATTGGGACCTCTGAAATTTTAGGCACCCTTAAAAAGTTGGAAAAATTATGGCAAAATACTTCAGATTTTGGGGGCCCTAAGGTATATTTTGTATGTACTTTTTGTGTGGTAATGCTGATTCAACAGGGAAACCAAACAAATGAAATGGTTTTTAAGCCAAAGCTCCAAAGGAAACTGGTATGAAAGCTCCAGTACTTGCTACAGGGGATCCTTTGTGTTGGACAGCTGCCACCATCACCTGTATTTAATTGCCAGTTTTGCTATGTTCAGCTGCAGAAACCTGTGTAAGCTATTAACCTTTGCATTTTATAATCAACCATATTGTGCTGTAGTTTAAAGCTTTTCCTAAACACAGGCAACTTAAACTTCCCATGGAATGAGGATTTAAGAAAATACCTCTTATGAATCGAGGAATATTTGGGGAAGAGGGGGGAAAAAGAAATATTCCTGAATACCCAAGTGATTTTGATCAAATTATTTTGCGTTCTATTTGCTTGCTTCTTCTATAAAGACCTTTAGCCAGGAATTGCCATGAAACACTGGCAGTCACGCTTGCAGCAATAAATATATATGCAGTGGCACTTCCACACCTACTGATGGATTGGTAATTGATTGGAGGTAGGAGACCGATTAGGGATAAATGGTTTGTGGCAGGAGGTGGCAAGTGGTATTCCCCAGGGGTCTATACTAGGGCATCTGCTTTTCACCATATTAATGCCTTGGCTGGAGGATTGGTGTTAGATATTCAAGTTTGCAGATGAGACAAATTAAATGCACAGTAAGTTGTGTGGATGGGGACAGGCAGTTACAGAGACATGGACTAAGTGAGTGGGCAAAACTATGGCAGATGGAGTTCAATGTGGGGAAGTGTGAGGTCATCCACTTTGGAGCCAAGTAAGACAAATTGGAATATCATAATGGTGAGTGACTAGGGGCAGTGAAGGAGCAAAGGGATTTAGGTGCTCCTGTGCATGCATCACTAAAAGCCAGTGCACAGATACAAAAAATAATCAAAAAGGCTAATGGAATGTTGGCCTTTTATCTCAAGGGGATTGGAATTGAAAAGTGAGAAAATTATGCTTCAGTTGTACAGAGCTTTGGTCAGATCCCATCTGGAGTACTGCAGCATCAAATCTCTGGAAATATATATTGGCCTTGGAAAGGGAACAGGGCAGATTCACCAGAATGATACCGAGGCTTAAGGTGTGGCATTGAGGATAGATTGCATAAATTATGCTTGTATTGCCTTGAGTTTAAAATGTTGAGTGATCTAATAAATGTATTTAAAATGATTTTAAGGGATTCAATAGGGTAGATGCAGAGAAACTATTTCATCTGGTGGGGCAATCCAGAACAAGGGGCATCATCATAAAATTGGAGCCAGGCTATTTGAGTGAAATCAGGAAGCGCATTTTCCCACAAAGGGTAGAGTAAATCTAGAACTTGCTCCCCCTAAAGGCTGTGGATGCTGTTTCAATTGAAATTTTCAAGACCGAGCGTTCAATTTTTGTTAGGTAAGGGTATCAAAGGATATGGAACAAAGATGGGCAAATGGAGTTGAGGTACAGATCAGCCATGATTGAATTGAATGGTGGAGTGGGCTTGAGGGACTGAATGTGGCCTACTTGTGTACATTCAATAGAAACAGCAACACAAGAATGCTAAGTTTGGATATTATCTCATGCATTGGATTCACTGTTTTAGGTTCTAGCCCTAAATACTGTTTATCCTTTATTTTCATATACCTTGACGAAATGCCCATTGATATGAACTCCATGAGAGAGTTTTACTTCAAAGTCTGGTTCTTTGCCAACTTGCTTCCATTTATCTGTTTCTCTTCCCTTGTAGTTTATGTATACCTTGTTGGTTTTCCTCCAGTATCTCTGAGCATTTACCAGCTTTGCCAAAGAGGCATCACCAACAATCCTGTCTGTACATGTGCACTTTCCAGGGGTGTGCACTTTCCAGGGGTGAATACTGGATAGCAATCAGAAACATGAATGCTGGCTTTAATTTCTTCACTCCTGAGCCAAGGGGCACCGAGACTAGTGTAGTACTCCAATTGCCAACCTGACCGAGATCTGTCAAGTCAGCATAAAAGGGAAATCAAACCTGGGACCTTCTGGTCTGCACAGCTTAACTACACTGTGCCTTTATCAAAGGACAAAATTGAGAGGTCGCACAACACCAGGTTATAGTCCAACAGTTTTATTTGAAATCACAAGCTTTCGGAGCTATCGCTCCTTCCTCAGGTGAAGTAAATTGGATACAGAATCGCCAGAGCATATATAGATGGAAAAAAAAGCATGTGTACTTTACAATTGCAGACCAATAAATTAAATCAGGATGATTTAATTTATTGGTCTGCAATTGTAAAGTACACATGCTTTTTTTTCCATCTATATATGCTCTGGCGATTCTGTATCCAATTTACTTCACCTGAGGAAGGAGCGATAGCTCCGAAAGCTTGTGATTTCAAATAAAACTGTTGGACTATAACCTGGTGTTGTGCGACCTCTCAATTTTGTCCACCCCAGTCCAACACCGGCATCTCCGCATCTTTATCAAAGGAGCCATTGAGGGAAGGTATGTTTGATCCTTTTTCAAGGGTACACAATAGCACCCAACACTTGGCTTCCCTTCCTATACCAGATTTATTGCGCATCTCAATTTTATTTCTTCCTTTAGCTGAATATTTACATTGCTTGGTTTGGGCATGATGGCAGGATTTCACTTCCACCACATATGGGTACTAGGTTGTGATTTTGGCAGCTACACAAGTCGCAACAAGGATGCCCAATAACTGCCATCTCCCTCTGTAAAATAGAGAGATAGAACTGATGGCAAAAAATGGTAACTTCCAAGGTATTCCAGTCGGTTCAGTATTATCCCAATTGAACTGAGCCAGCCCCAAGTTTATTTGCACATCATGAATAATCAGGATGTGTAAGTGCGAATCCCAACTTCCCTTGCATCCTGCTGAGGTAGTGGCAATTCTCTTATTCCCATCCTGATGATCCTGTTGTGTAAATAATCTTGGAAGCTGCCCATTTTAGTCCTGTTGGGATAACGCTGAGCATCAAGGCGAGATACTTTTAGAATTTGTACCCCCCCCCCCCCCCCCCCACCCCCTGCCCCAAATAATATCTTTGCAAAAAAATCTTTAGATCAGTGAGGCTAGACAAAAAAAAAACCTGCTGCGTTGCAGAGAGGCTTGGAAGGCCAGTCTGCAGCTAGAGACCTGTTTCTAGGTAGGGGATACCTTACCTGACCTATGATTTGCCTCTAAACAGGCTAAGCACTCTTTGGCAAACTGTGCTAGAGCTCGTGTATTCTGGTATTTGGATCTTCTTGTACATTTGGTGAAACCTTAAATTGGGCAACTGTGTATCCAGCAAACTAAGTTCTGTGAAGTAATTACATGTTGTGCATCGTGTCTCTACCTTTTCTGCGTCCTGAGGCTGCAGCTACGGTTAGATAGTCCTTTTATAGTTTTAACCCTTCTCCTCCCATCCCTTTCATGCCAGGCTCTTTGGCCCTTTCAGTTAAATCTCTTTTTTTTTAAAGTTTGAGAAGAATCCTTTGTGTATGAAGAATGATGCTCCTTGAACATGTACAGTAGTCATTTTCACATCATTGTTTTCCAAGTACCAATTTCCCCACTCATCCCTGGAGCTGATTATGACTTTCTTCGGATTTTTGCTTGGATCACCCAAAGACCACTGTGGTGCTCAAGGATTCTTTCCCACCATCTACCCTCCACATTTACAAATATTTCTTACTTGGAGCAAATGAGGCCACTGTCCACAGGAGACGAGGTGTACAAGTTTTTGAAGAAATTGTGATTTTTGTTTCATATGCTGTTGAGATCCCTGAAGATGTAGCAGCTATAAAAATGTTATCCTAATTGCCACACGATCTGCCCCACACACACAGGTCCCGAGGTGCAGAGCATAGAAAAGAAAGGCTAATACCTATCCTTTAACACTGCACACATCACCTCGTCACAAAGTAGAACTCCCGTGGGATTTATGGCTGTAGTGAGATGGTATGTGGATAATTGATTTGGAGGTGACTCAACATGATCATTTGATCTTTTTTATGAAATGCCATTCCCCATGATGCACAAAGCTGATGCGACTATACAAAAACATAGTAGGATTTCACCCGCGGGACGGTTTACTACATTAAATGTGCTATATAAATGCATGTTGTTGTATTATTAGTAAATTTGTACAAAGATTTCTGCAAGTGTCCAGGGAGAAGGAAAGAAAGAAAGACTTGCATTTCGACAGCGCCTTTCACGACCACCGGACATCTCAAAGCGCTTTACAGCCAATGAAGTATTTTTGAAGTGGAGTCACTGTTATAATGTGGGAAACGCGGCAGCCATTTTGCGCACAGCAAGCTCCCACAAACAGCAATGTGGTGATGACCAGAATTTTTTTTTAATGTTGGTTGAGGGATAAATATTGACCAAGACACTGGGGATAGCTCCCCTGCTCTTCTTCAAAACAGTGCCATGCGATCTTTTACGTCCACCTGAGAGAGCAGACGGGGCCTCTGTTTAACATGAGACTAATCATATTTTGACTTCACCCTAATGTATTGTGTTCTCAACTTATTCATGGTGTGCATTGGTCATAGAGGTGTGGATAACCTTTATCGTTCCTTTTTCCACACAAAAACCGCCATCTTCTGTGGGCGTTATGGATTCTATAATGGAATTGGGAGCTGTGTACGCACAGCTGTGACTTGCTTCTGTCATAGGATTTAGCTTAAAATGGAAACCAACAAAGTTATAACCAGGTATGTACTGTAGAAATTTCTAAGCGATTAGAAACCAGGTATTTACATGAACATGCACAATTTTTCATATAGTTTACTGAATAGAGCCAGTATCACATTTGTGCAAGAGTTTACCTGGAGTATAGTGAAACGTATCTGAATAATATACTGTTTATAGCAGTAATATAGTAATATTTGAATGGAACCCTGAGGGTTGGCGAGGTATAATGGATAATGTGAAAAGATTCCATCAGGTGTGTACATTTTTAGAGGCACAGCCCAAAATATTGATCATTTTGGACTATATCCTTGCCATTCAGCTCCTCCCAAGTAGATGAGGATTTAAAAAAAAAAAATTCTCTCGTTACAGTAAATCTAGGATAATGTTTTGTCTGTATCACATAATAGCTTTATGAATGTGAGACTAGTAACTTTCATTAATAAATCAGCTTCAATGCCCATTTTGAACCATGGATTGAATACTGGCAAGACTCCGTACACTTCAGAATTGGGCCAATGATAAACGGAGTGCAGCTTGTTCTGGCCATGGGCATTTATAGCAACAAGTTTTTAACTATACTGTGTTGTCAAATGCAGGAAGGTGATTTAAAAAAAAATATATTAACTGGTTGGGAGGTAGGAGACTGAGATTAGGGATAAAGGGTTCATTCTGATTGGGAGGTGACAAATGGTGGTCCCCAGAGATCTGTACTGAGGCCTCAGCTTTTCACTCATAGATAGATATATTGATGACTTGGATGAAAGGATAGAGAGTTGTATATCCAAGTTTGCCAATGGCACGATGTTAGGAGGCACAGTATGTTGTGTAGATGGGAGCATTAAGTTAGAAAGGGACATAGACAGACTAAGTGAGTGGACAAAACTGGCAGATGGAGTTCAATGTGGGGAAGTGTGCGGTCGGTCATCCACTTTGGAACCAAGAAAGACAAATCGGAATATTTTCTTAATGGTGAGAGAGAGGGAGCTGTAGAAGAGTAAAGAGATTTAGATGTCCAAGTCATACATCCCTAATGTACAAAAAGTAATCAAAGGCAAATAGAATGTTGGCCTTCATCTCAAGCTGGTTGGATTACAAAAGTGAGGAAGTGATGCTTCAGTTCTACAGAGCCTTGGTCAGACTGCATCTGCTGTACTGCGTCCAGTTTTGGGCACAACCTCAGGAAAGATTACATAGTATTTACAGCACAGAAACGAGCCATTCAGCCCAACAGGTCCTTGCCGGTGTTTATGCTCCACACGTGCCTCCTGTTGCCCTTCTATCCACATCAACATATCCTTCTATTCCTTTCTCCCTTGTGTTTATCTAGCTTCCCCCTTAAATGCATCTATGCTAGTCGCCTCAACTACTCCTTGTGGTAGTGACTTCCACATTCTAACCAATCTCTGGACAGAGAAGTTTCTCCTGAATTCCCTACTGGATTTCTTATTTATGGCCTTTAGTTCTGGTTTCCCCTGCAAGTGAAAAAATCTTCTCTACATCTGCCCTATCAAACCCCTTAATGACTTCCAGCAGTCACCCCCCTCAGTCTCTCTTTCTTTTTCTAGAGAAAAGAGCCCCAGCCTGTTCAATGTTTCCTAATGGTTATAACCTCTCAGTTCTGATATCATCCTAGTAAATCTTTTTTACACCTCCTCCAGAGCCCCCCCCCTCCTTTTTTATAATATGGAGACTGGAACTGTTCACTGTACTCCAGTGTGGTCTAACCAGGGTTCTATACAAGTTTAACATAACTTCTCTGCTTTTTAATTCTATTCCTCCAGGAATGAACCCCAGTGCTTTGTTTGCTTTTTATGGCCTTACTTGTCGCTCCTTTTAGTGAGTTGAGTATCTGTACCCCCAAATCCCTCTGCTCCTCTACCCCATTTAGAAATTTCCAAGGAGTATGTGACTGCCTTAATCTTCCTACCAAAATGTACCACCTCACACACATCTATATTGAAGTTCATTTGCCAATTACATGCCCATTCTGCAAGTATATTAATGTCTTCCTGTATTTTATTGCAGTCCTCCTCCTGTATTAACCACACTCCCCAATTTGGTGTTGCCTGCAAATTTTTTAATTGTACTTCGATTCCTGAGTCCAAAGATATATTGCCTTGGAAGGAGGTACAGCGCAGATTCACCAGAATACCAGTAATATCGGAATGTAACCCTGAGGGTTAGCTAGATATGATGGATGATGTGGACAGATTACATCAGGTGTTTTAAGTTCCTGTAGGCACAGACCTAAACTGATGTTGTTTGAAATATTTAAATGTGGGGTTTTTTTTTACTATATCCTTGCCATTCAGCTCCTCTAAGCCCTAGAGCAGAATGATTTTTATTCATCCTAACCTACTTGGAGTTAAATTGAGGACAGGCTGCATAAACGGTTTGTATTCCCTGGAGTTGAAGGTGATCTAATCGAGGTGTTTAAAACGGTTAATGGATTCGATGGGGTAGGTACAGGGAAACAATTTCCTCTGGTGGGGGAATCCAAAACAAGGTGGCATAATCTTAAAATTAGAGCTAGACCAGTTAGAAATGAAATGAGGAAGCACTTTTTCAGGTATCCAGGGATTATGGAGTTGAGGTACAGATAAGCCATGATCTAGTTGAATGGTGGAACAGGCCCAAGAGGCTGAACGGCCTACTCCTGATCTGATCTTGTATTGCAGTTTTCTGCCTCTGATCAGTCGTAGCTTAGAGTCAACTGAGTGACAGTTATTGTTGGTAAAAGAAAGACTTGCATTTATATAGCGCCTTTCACGACCACCGGACGTCTCAAAGCGCTTTACAGTCAATGAAGTACTTTTTGAAGTGGAGTTACTGTTGTAATGTGGGAAACGTGGCCGCCAAATTGTGCACAGCAAGGTCCCACAAACAGCAATGGGATAATGACCAGATAATCTGTTTTTGTTATGCTGGTTGAGGGATAAATATTGGCCAGGACACCAGGGATAACTCCCCTGCTCTTCGAAATAGTGCCATGGGGTTTTTTACGTCCACCTGAGAGAGCAGACTTGGCCTCGGTTTAACGTCTCATCCAACAGTGCAGCCCTGGAGTGTCAGCCTAGCTTTATGTACTCCAGTCCCTGGAGTGGGACCTGAACCCACAACCTTCTGACTCGGAGGCGAGTGTGCTACCCACTGAGCCACAGCTGACACTCCAGTATAGTAGTAGGATAAGTGAAGCTTGGTACCTACTCTTCCTACCCCACCCATTTAAACTTGGGTGGAGGGGGGAATTCTGCATAAATACACTCATTGCCAAAGGTCATTGAGCAAAATTCCTGAATATTCATCCATTCTCTCATCTTTAGACACAAAGAAGAATGAAGAGGGAGAGAAAGAAAGAGGCTAACATATATTTAAAAAAATGGAATAGGAAGCTCTACAGTTTGACAGCCTGTGCTGAGTTAGCTAGTCTCTGCCAGGGAAGTGGTCTAAACAATTTTACAAAGTTATTTGCAGTTAGAAAATGATTGTGAACAGGAGCTGTACAATAGTGGAAATTATTTTTTAAATGCCCTGTCCAGAAATCTACTTAATCTGATGCTTCATACACTTGGTCAGCACCGACTTTAAGGACCAGTGGTGGGAAAACTGCTTTAGTATTTGTCTTCGGTTGTCAAAACATCCCAACTCCTCACCTCCTTTTGTTTACTGTCCAATAACAAACTTGTATTTACAGCTAGAAAAGGTTGAGATGCCAGAAACTATCTTTAATGTGCATTTTTGCTTCCCCCCCCCCCCCCCCCAATTACTTGTTTAAAATGGCATCCTTCTGGTATCTGTCTCTACTCCATGCTCTACACAAAAAAAAAAGTTCACATTTGTTTTCACAATTGATTGATGGGAGCCAGAGCCGCATGTCCGGTTGCTTTCATGTACCCAGCTGAAAACATTCATTTGCCAAGGAGTCTGATACCCTCGGGTGAACTGTGCCCATAGCATCTGGGCATGCTGGCATCTGGCAGCCTGCTTGAGATCTGGGGGAGATGCAATATGGCACAAAGCTTACTCATTACTGTGGGATTAGATAATGGTGCGATTACTGGCTTCAGCAGATAATTATGGAGCATCTGCAAAAATCTTTACGTCAGGGAGACGGGCATAGTTAATATCGTTTTTTCAGCTACCTTTTATAACAATGTGCCATGGACTGGATCTTTGAGCTAGATTGAATCCTATATTTTGTTTTCTAAATGCTAGCAGTCCAAATGGATGTTAGTTTATTAAACCCCCCCCCCCCCCCAAAAAAAATCAATTTTTCCCCATTCTGCAAGTAATTTTGTTGCAAAGCTTGTATTGGGAGTTGTAATATTAAATCGGATAAACACAACTGTGTTGTAGTGAGAGGTCAGAGATGAGTTTAAAAGTGATTGATTGAATCTTGGTAGGGGACACACGACCTTGTGGCTGGGAAGGTGTGGGAAGGAAAAAAAAAATGAGTCAGCGTTTCCACTCCTGATTGTCACCCAGTGACCCTGCTGTGGATCTCATGAGGGGGACAGTGCGGTAGTGTGAGGTCTGCTGAAGCAGACGCTGCGATGATTCCCATGAAGTATCCATCTGCTGGCACTCGCTAGCTGAGATCAGACCTGCAGAATGGCTGTGTGCACTGAGGTGCTAGCGTGAGTCGCTGTCGTCAGGGAGGGAGAGAAAAAATAGAAATTGTGCCGTCTGACTCTGCTTTACTTCTCTGGGTTTGATACCGGAACCCCTTCTGTTTTGGTTGTGTTCCAGTCTTAAGTATCTACTGTTTATAAATGTATGAGACATTCCATCTGGTAAAATAAGGCCTGAAACCCCTCCTTCGTTCTCTCAAGTGATCTTGTTTACGCCATCATTTTGGAATGCAAGCAAGGAATACTAGAATCATGAGTCCAGACTAGTGAGCCATTTTAGTTTTGCCCAAATAGTCCAATAGGGTAGCTGTCTGATAACTATAGTCACAGACAACCACAGCAGGAGAGTCTCCAGACTATAGCTACTTGGCTGTTCTGTTTGCGCACCTGTCGTCTTGGAGTCAGACTTTGATGTCATTTAGCATGCAGTTACTCTGCCAAAATAATGTAACTTTCTGGTACAACCTACCTCTTTGACCAAGCTTTTGGTCATTTGCCCTATGTGGCTCGGTGTCAAATTTTGTTTTAGAACGCTCCTGTGAAGCGCCTTGGGATGTTTTACTATGTTAAAGGTGTAGCAGTAGCACCACCACCTCATTGTCATCACCAGAAATGTAAGTCCAATGGGGGGGAAAAAGTAATCGGCTCATGATATCCATTATAAAGCCTGTGCTTGTCCATAGCAGGTGGATTGGATCATGAGATCACAATGTGTCCCAATTCTCCTCCAATTTTAACTCTTTCAGAACAAACTTCTATTTGGCCTTCATGGCACATTCTTGACACCAAAACACATTACTGGACACCAGAACTGCGAGACCTGCTGAGTATTTCCAGCATTTTCTGTTTTTATACCAGTAGTGCTTTAGTTGTATTGACTTTCGCATCTGAAAATCCATAATGCTGCCAATTAATTCTGCAGGATTACAACTTTTGAGTGAACTCCAAAATATGTTGGTGAACAGAATGCGTTCTTAACCGGTTGACCCTTATTGGCTTCGTACTGTTCATTTTTAACTGAAGCTACGGATAATTCATGTAAAATGAACTGCAAAGCAGACTTTTCTTCAAATTGCATCTGTGTCTCTCTTCTGAAGTTTGTTTGTAAGTCTGTCTTATCAATGTTGCGAGATTCCTGTTACTCACTGGGTGTTCCTGGCAACGCACCACCTAATCATCAGCTTGACAAGTTATAAATTTTAATACTTCACGCTGTGTTGGCAGGAGGCATGGCTTGGTGTGTTGTAGGGCCTGGAACAGTTGAGCATTTTAAGATTCAATACTACTATAGTTGTTGCTAGGCTCGTTGAGGCAATCGGTCATAACATGTTAAGTGGTGCGGTACTTCTGTGGCTGCTGTAAGTTGAAAGAGCCCATTTCATGTAAATGGCGGCAAAGCTTATTTATGCTGCTTACTGAGAATGAAATGGCTCTAGTTGATTAGTGACCTCAGTTTATCCATACGGAGGAGTATTGGTGAACTCTGCATCTAAAACCACTTTAAATAGGGCTGCCATGCACGTGGAGTGAGTTGGCACACTGGAAAGAAATAATAAGAACATAAGAACATAAGAAATAGGAGCAGGAGTAGGCCAATCGGCCCCTCGAGCCTGCTCCGCCATTCAATAAGATCATGGCTGATCTGATCCTAACCGCCAATCTACTATCTATCACAGAACCATCTCCTGCATCTAACAGAAATAATGATGTAACTTGGTGTGGCATTCTCATGGGTGTGTGTACTGTCTGTCTTCCAGTCCTGTCTTTGCTGCTGGCGATGTCATCTGCATTGTGGTGGTCCCTATTTTTAAGCAGCTATATTTAAATATGCTTATAAAAAAGGTGGTACAGTAACCCTCTGTTTAAAACCTCCATTCATTCTACAGTAAATGCATAACACTGGTATTTGCATTTTTAGTCTGTGTTCCTCCAACCCACTCGGCCCCTTGTGTATTAATGCTTGGGAGGGGCGTTGAAAAGTTTGGCCGGAGACTGATGCCTTGCCGCATCCTGATGAAACGGCCAGAGTGGTATTGATGCTATCTGCGATTGCCAAAATGAGCTTCCTCACTGAGCTTTCTATTGATTTGTTAAAAAAAAGGCTTGGAAGCATGAGATGGTACAACAGAGAAAACGTGTACACACATCAGTTGCTAATGAGGTGATTATAATACAGACACCAGTGGCGTTGGGGAGCAGTTCTGAAGCTACATGAGCCATGCATTCCTCATTGAGCTTCATAAACTTTTTATTGCTTTTTTCCACTTGCTATGTGCGTCTATTGTTTTTTTAAGAGCTGTGCCAGATAAGACTCTTGAGAAACTTCTGAAGCGCTAATTTTTTTTTTAAAGAAGTTAAAACATCTTGTGTCGAATGTTGGCAGATTTAATATGAAGGATTGTTTGCAACCTTTCAGTGTCAGCTGTGGCTCAGTGGGTAGCACCCTCGCCTCTGAGTCAGAAGGTTGTGGGTTCCAGTTCCACTCCAGGGACTTGAGCACATAAAGCTAGGCTGACACTCCCAGTGCAGTGCTGAAGGGAGTAGCAGCACTGTCTGAGGTGCTGTCTTTCGGATGAGACGTTAAACCGAGGCCCCGTCAGCGTGCTCAGGTGGACGTAAAAGATCCCATGGCACTAATTTAAAAAGAACAGGGGAGTTATCCCTGGTGTCCTGGCCAATATTTACCCCTCAACCAACATCAGTTTAAAAAAAAAAAAATGATCTGGTCATTATCACATTGCTGTTTGTGGGAGCTTGCTGTGTGTAAATTGGCTGCTGTGTTTCCCACATTACAACGTGACTCCACTTCAAAAATACTTCATTGGCTGAAAGTGCTTTGAGACGTCCGGTGGTCGTGAAAGGCGCTATAGAAATGCAAGTCTTTTTTTTAAATAGAATTTCATCTTTTTCCCTGAGTCCTTTGTTCTGAGAGCTTTGAATTCATGATCCTGGACCGTTGTCGCATGCAATTCCTCCTATTCTGTGCACTTTCTTCTGAATTTCTGTTTCCATAGTTGTGCTGTGATTGCTTTGACTCATCCCAACACTGCTTGTCTGTTTGTTTGCATTTTACTTAGTTATGGGTCATTGACTCGCCCAACTCTTGTTCCTATTTAAAGCACACCTGGGGGGTTAGAGCAAGGCTACTGTATGAAGAGACTTTCTTCATTTAAAAAATGTTCCATATGCTTCCAGTCAGGCAGAGTATCTTTAAAAAAAAAAAATCCACTCTGTCTGTGCCTTTAACTTCACTCTTGCTGTTAGTGGTGCTTTAGATTGGAACAAGTCGCAGAGATTGCTCCAGACTAATTAAATGGTGCACTTTCCCCTTCCTTCCCCTGTTGCGTTTGAAGTGGTTTTGTGTTAAATTATCATTTTCCGTTTTCATTGTTGCTGCATATCAGACTCCTTTTATGAAGGATGGACAGCTGAATTAAATGTGCAATTTAGCGTTCAGTGGGTTTGATTTTTCCTTTTATTAAGAGTTTTTTTTTTAAAAGTATCTTGGTGATTGCTCTGTCTTGCTTACGAGTTGAGCAGCCACAAGTTACTATATAAAATCTTGCAAATGTTTTGAGTCCTTTTTTTATTAATCTCACAGCTGAACTGTGGACCACTTTGGGAGAGGAGTTACCCGAGGTGACTATTTAACCTAACTTAATCTCTTTGAAAGATTTTGGTGAGAAGTTGTAATTTTGAGCTTTATGAATTTATATCATTTTAACAGCCAGGAATATGAAAAATGAATTGACCTGTATGAGGCAGACTAGCTCTGTAACCCGAGTCACTCTGTTTCAATAAAATGTCGAAATAATAAAAGAAAAGAAAGACTTGCATTTCTATCGCGCCTTTCACGACCACCGGACATCTCAAAGCACTTTACAGCCAATGAAGTACTTTTGAAGTGTAGTCACTGTTGTAATGTGGGAAACGTGGCAGCCAATTTGAGCACAGCAAGCTCCCACAAACAGCAGTGTGATAATGACCAGATAATGTGTTTTCGTTATGTTGGTTGAGGGATAAATATTGGAGAGGACACCGGGGATAACTCCCCTGCTCTTCTTCGAAATAGTGCCATGGGATCTTTTGCGTCCACCTGAGGGCAGACAGGGCCTCGGTTTAACGTCTCATCCGAAAGACGGCACCTCCGACAATGCAGCACTCCCTCAGTGTAGATTTTTGTGCTCAAGTCTCTGGAATGGGACTTGAACCCACAACCTTCTGACTCCGAGGCGAGAGTGCTACCCACTGAGGCACAGCTGACGCTGTATGAAATGAGTCTCATTTGGTCACCAGATATTCTACTGTGCTCACAGAAGCCGAGAGCCCTTAAGACGGTGGTTTTTGAACTTTTGTGTGTGGGGGGAATCCCGGCAACTGTTCACACTTCTCCTGTTCAGCCTGTTGAAAGGCAGCGTCATGTACCCGATGAAAAACAATGCTATCAAAAAGCTTGTAATTAATTTACAACAATGGAAATAATATGCTCATCAATATGTACAAAAATTTGATGACCCCTTAGCAGCCACAAGCCCTAGTTTATAACTTCTGCCTTAAAGTAGGAGTAGCAGCTTTCATTTTTCAATGGGTTAACCCCACTCAACTGACGACAAACTGCAATAAGTTGGTGCCTTCATGATAAACTGACTGACAAAATTCTTGTGGCGATTTTGTTTTGAAAACCAGTTCAATTTCTTGAAGTTGATGCATGGTGAAATTTTGATCCGTGAGTTCCCATTTCTAGTTTCAAAGCAAGGCTTAATTCATGGGGCTCCATTGGATTTTCACAGGTCTGGGGTTTGGGGCTTCGAGAAGTGGTGACTAGTGGCTACAATCATCAATCTTTTCTGGAAGAGATGTAAACTTTGGTGCAACTCCTCCAGCTTTTGGTTTCTGCAATTAATTTTCACCAGTATTATCTGTGGTTTCTCCCCCCTTCCCCCCCCCCCCCCCCCAAACCCATCTTGTAGTAGAAGCAATTTTCATGTAGTAAATACTATTTGGAATTTTGAACAGAATTCTATTTGAGACTGTTAATTCAGGACTCTTCCTGCACTCTTTTTTTTTAAAAGGGATCAAGGAATGCAATGCAGCTGCTCCAACTGCCTATCATCTGCATTTTAACAGTTCCTGACGCCTTGCATACCAGCTTTCCGTGGTCCAGGCCTGGGGGGGTTGTCTGTTTTGGTGTAGAATAAAGATACAGTGGGTCCTTCTAGTGACTGCTCATGAAAAGGTTAGAGATTCAATATAGATCACACGTGTGGCCTTCTGGTGAGCTTGTCACCTGAGGTTTTGTTTCAACTGAACACTTTTTTGCCATTTTTTTTTAATAATTTGATTCTCTAATTGGTTAAATGTTTAAAAAAAAAAATTAAAACCTGGTCCCCAAAACCAGCCGAGCATTTTTGACATTGGAATCTGAATATAAAGGGTACTCAAGATGTTGCGCCAATAATTCAGCAAAGTGAGGAGGAGAGGAAGAGAAGAATTGCAATTTTATAGCGCCTTTCACACCCTCCGGGCACGGGGGAGGAAATGCAGCAGCCAATTTGCACACAGCAAGGTACTGCAATGAGAAAAATGACCAGATGTGGTTGAGGGAATTAATGTTGGCCAGTGCACTGATGGAAATCCCCCTGCTTCTCTTCAGATAGTGGGATCTTTCTGTGCCTTTAGTTCTTCCTTTCATAAAATAGGAAACTCTTGTTTAAACGGCACCTAAATATCTGGAATTCTCTATTAACCGGCAAAATTCAGGAGTAGGTTCAGGTAAGTTTTACTGTATATTAGTGGCCGTGTAACCGGGGTTCCTGCACCTGTGGCCATGTAACAGGGACTCCTGGATCTGTGGCTGTGTAACGGGGCTCTCGTACCGTGGTAGGTATACATCTCCGTTATCCGGAATTTTTAATAAACCGGCACCATCCCGGTCCCGTAGGTCCCGGATACCAAAGAGTTTCCTGTAGTAATGATGTGGTTTAAATCTCTCTTTAAACTGCTATCGGGCATCCTGACGCACCAACACTATCGATGGAAGTTCTTGTAGGGCGTGTTTTTAAACTTTATCAGTCTTTGACTCGTAGCTCCAGAATTTAGTTTGTGACTGGCCACACCTGGCTTGTAGTTGCTCGCCAGGAATTATGCACTAAAGACCAAGAGCGTGCTCTGCACTTGTGTTCTTGTGAATGTGTAGTGTTCAGCACCTTGCCGGTAAATTTAAAATGGTTTTTTGATTGGGAGTACTTGTTTTCTAAAGACATTTTTTTTTTAAAAACTATCCCCATAGTACTTTTTTTTTAAACCACAATATTGGAGTTGTATTCCATGAAGAGTTGAGCCCAAGTGATGTGAGACAGTATCACCGAGCGTCCCGTACTACTGCATGTCAGAGAGAGATTGAATCCCAAATCTGGAGTTGTATTGTTTCCCTTGCATTACTGTAAGGTGGAAACTGGTTCACAAATATGACTGCACCCTCAAATATCAGAAGGTCCAGTATTGGACAATGCATGTCGGAACATGTGTTTTTACACTAAATAAGTCATAATTAGCACTCGCTACTTCACTTCGAGGGCTGCAAGCGGATGAATGTTATGGTGGCCATGACGTGTGGCTTACTTCGCATTTCAAATGTCGAGCAGGATACCTCTAACCTTGTTTTTTGAAACTATCTCCACAACTCATCGCCAATGTAGATACAGTAATGCTGTATTGTGACTTGAGCTTAGCGTATCAAGTTCCATAATTATGCCAGTAATTTTCTTAATACTGTGAGGGATCAACTTAAGATAAATGTAGTAACAAAATAAATCTAATTGAAGAACAAGCGCACATTATGCTCTTATGTGGTGTGATACTTGTGCATTCACCAATGGGTTTTTTTGGGAGGGGGTGGGGGGTGGGTTGTAATTTTTTGATTAACTTCATGGAGGCATCAGCCGTAAGTGTAAACCGCTGATTCAGAAAAACAGCTTTTGATTTTGTAAGAGAATCAAGAAGCAAATTCTGATAGTACCTGTGGTCGTGAAATCTTGGGACTCTCCAGTTAACCTTTTTGAAACATCAATGCTGTTTGTTTTTTTAAAAACAGATGCTATAAACTGGTAGGGAAATGTCTCCTAACATGGAATTCATTGGGGTTTCTCTGATGATTCACAGCAGCACTAGATTCCAATGCACAGAAAAGGCTTACAAAATATAAAGACTTTTCATATGCATAACTTTTATTGGTCTTTGGCTCATTTTGTTTTCGGGGAAGGGGAAATGTATAACTGAGATAGCTATTGCCATGTTGATCGTGCTGTCTGTCTAACACGCGCACCCCTCCCCCCTCCCCCCCCCCCCCCCCCCCCCCCCCCCCCCCAACCTGAAGAGCAAAGGAAAGTGGCTTTCTGTATCTTCATAACCTTCTACCACGGTGATATCTCTTACAGGCCACATCTACTCTGTACAGCTGTACTGAAAGCGGCATGTCAAATTACCGAGCTGGTGTCACCAAATGCTGCCATGCTCAGGGTGAATGAGGTGAGCGCAGGTCCAATACCTCATTTCCTATTAACAGGTGAAAAATTCAATCCTGGTAGCTTATCACATTTTAATTGTTGCAGCACTAGTGGATAGTTTACTTTTCCGTTGCTGTCACTGCTGTAAGTGTCTGAACATCGATCTGCACTCTGCTGTTAACCAGCTCCTCGGTTAAAAGATATGTCTTGAGACTTTTGTTTTATTAAATGTTGAGCTTTTGCTGTTCTGGAGCTGGTTCTACCCAATACTTCCTACATTACAATAGTGACTACACTTCAAAAGTACTAATTGGTTGTAAAGCGCTTTGGGACGTCCTGAAGTTGATCGCAGCGCTATATAAATGCAAGTCTTTTCATGTTAATTCTGCAGATCAATGTTTTGTTGAGTTGTGTATGTGTGAAGATGGTCATTAACCAATTAGTTCATGGGTCAGAATTTGAAATGTGGCGGTCTGCTTTATTCACTGCACTGTCAGTACATGTAACTTGCATTATTTTACAAACCAACATCTTGCCGCTTGATTTAGAAGTAGTTCGCCAGTTTTTAAATTAACCTTTGCGTGTCATCCCCGCGCGAGACCCTTTTGCAAGTGGGTGGTTAGTTCTGTCCAGTTTAGTAGAAGGGAAATGTGAAATATCAAAAGGTGACTTTGTCTTTAAGCTCTGGGCTCCTTCTGCGAAAGAGGCGCAGTATGTTGGGAAATGTCACTTTCGTCTTCGAAAGCAAGCCTTAAATATGCAGATTAAGTGACACAAGCTCTGAATATATTAATATCTTAGTTTCTGCCTGTAATGTCCACCCTGTACTCTAATGTGTGTAATGAGCAGCCGTGCCAGTTTCCAATGCTGGGTACATTTGCCTCGAGAGAGATATCTATAATGAATTAGCATGTAATAAACTTTTCCACTCCGATCCGCAGCCAAATGCACTGCATTAGGGGGGAAAGGCCACCTGCTTTTGCCATGCTGAGCAGTTTCTTCCATTGTAACTGTGCGCAGGTTAAATTTTGCCTCTTGTACCCAGCATGTTAAACTCCCACTTCCGTTAACACTGATTTTAATATTCCTTCCCATTTTTAGTAAGGATGGAGGAACATACTGTTGCCAAGTAAAATTTGTTTAAACTACCATTTGAAAGCCCGACTGTTGGCAGGAAGCAGGTCTGGACCAGTGGGCTCTTCACTTGTCCATATTGGAACCGCAACGAGTGGAACCGGAACGAGTGAAACCTGTCGGCAGCATGGATCCGATTTATTTTGACTGGGTTGTACTGCAGTCAGTTCAGTTCTTGCTGTAATGTTTACTTCCCCTTATTTTTTGAACACCTGGAATGGCTATCTAACCTGTCTGCACAAATTGAAAGAGGAATTCTGATGCACCTGCTGTGTTACAATGTCAATCGGGTTGACGTGCATCCAGAAATAAAAACAGAAAATGCTGGAAATACACAGGTGGGCCTGTATCCGAGAAGGTGGGGGGGGGGGGGGGGGTGGAAAGCATGAGCATGATGACATATTTCAGGTGAGACTCGATCAGAATTAGTTCTGACAGTCTCTAAACAAAATGTCCCTTTTTTTTACTCTTAAAATGTCAACAGACTTGTTATCATCTTCAGTTTTTTCCTGTTTTTTTTTATTTGATTTCAAGTTGCAGTATTTTTAAAAATTGTTACGCATCAAGAAGCTCAAGTTAACAGAGCTGCTTAATGAAACTCAGAACTTTCTTTTATTGCCTCGTGTTCATTTACACAGGGAAAGTGTATACTTCTGTATACTGAGTTTGTGATAAAGTGGCTGTAGAGCTCAACAGACTTGTAGCAAAATTGAGAATTTTGGCAAAGTTTCCATCAAGCCAGATAGAATTTAAAAATCTCCTCCCTTCCCATTTGGGAAGCCGATTTGAACTTGGCACCGTGGATATTGATATACTGTAATGGCATCCCGGTGGACAATTTATGCATTACAGGTAAAAGACATATTAAAGAAACCTCGAGTACAAAAAGAAAATGCTGGAAATCTGAAATAAAAACAGGAAATGCTGGAGATACTCAACAGGTCAAGCAGCATCTGTGGAGAGAGAAACAGTTAACGTTTCAGGTCGATGACCTTTCGTCAGAACTGGCTGTTCTGACGAAAGGTCATCGACCTGAAACGTTGGGCTGGATTTTCATTGACCCGTGGAGGTGGGTTGGCGTGTGGGGGGTTAAAATTGCGAAAACTGGCGGGTGGGCACAAGTCCGCCTCCGCGCAATTTTCATTAAATCGTGCCTGCTGGTCCTGACTCCGTCTCGCCTTTAAGAGGCGGGATAGGCTGTTAAGGCCCTTAACAAGCACTAAATTGGCTCTATAATGCCATTTTGAAAGGCCTTTGTGATTTTTAACCCTTGTTATACGTGAAGCACGCCTGTTCTGAGCCACGATTGTGAAACCTGGCGGGAACACATTTGGCTATGGATAGTTGACGCTGGCTGGCTGGCTGGCTATGGGGGTGGATGTATATATGGATGGATGGAGAGGAGACCTATCTGGGAGTGGTGGTGTAAAGATATCTGGGTGCAGACTTGGGACTGCTGCTGCTCATTTTGCATCCAGGTCCCCTCTCAGCAAAGGCCAGGCAGTCTTTGAAGACCTTCAATGCAGCAGCAATGATGACATAATCAGAGGCGACTTTCAGACTGAAAACACTGATTGGGTCATGGGTTCCCACATGCTGGAACTCAATTGCCCAATTAGGTGAAAATTGCATCAATCTCCCACATCCAATTGCAGTCGGGTGGATAACACAAAAAGTGGATGACACGACCCCAACCCGCCCCAGTATCAAAATCCAGCCCGTTAACTCTGTTTCTCTCTTCACAGATGCTGCTTGACCTGAGTATCTCCAGCATTTTCTGTTTTTATTAAAGAAACCTCTAACTGTTTAAGTCAGCCGCAGTGTTAGTGATTGAGAGCAGTGACTTACATTTTAACGTAGGCAGTTGTATGCTTCAGCTATTGTAAATATGTTGCCCTGAAAGACTCCTCCTTCTGCCTCAAATAATAGTTAACATCTGGCTCAAAGAATAATATATATACACTTTTTTTTTCGAAGAATGCACTGAATTGAGTTTCAGCTTAAATTGTAAGAGTGCTTTTAGTAGACTCCAGAAACATATTACAAATCTATCTCCTGTTTGCTTTCACCAGTTTGACTGATCTGACAATGGAAAATTTCCCCATTCAGAGATGGCCCCTATGTCCAGAACTATGTCTTCCCTGCACAGAAATGGATTAATCTGTGCAGAGGAAACCCAAAACCAGTTGCTTGATTGATTAATAGATGACATACTATTGCTGAAAAACCACTCTTTTGGGGGGGAAAAAATGTCTCTTCACATCAGTGATTTTTGCAGGAAATCCACCCACACCCAATTGCACTGGCACCTCCCAGTATCTGAGAGAGCTATTCATTAGAGCCCAGTGTTACTATTTCAGAGACTGCAGTCACTACTCTTGCATGGTGGGTTTTCCTGAACATGTGTTTAACATTCCATGAGATGTATCGTACTTAACCCAGTCATCAGCTAAAATGACTTTAATGCAACAATTATTGCTGTTGCTGAGCAGTTTTAGTCTCTGCGGTTGTTTGAAGAGAGTTGGCTGTACTTCTCACTAAAGTGTAAGTTCTGCTTGCGTTGGGAGAATTGTATCAAGTCCGATATAAGCTTGGAACATGGCAAGAAGATAGTCATTTAATCCAGTGGGTTGTGTTCCTGCTCATGCTGGTGTCCGCAGTAAGTTTTTGGACTTTTGAAGTTTGTTTCAATGGCTGTTGATGTAAAAAATGAGTGTCTCTTATTTTTTGTATTGGAACCGCTAGGATTACCTTGACTGTTAACCCAATGGTAGCCCTTTGAAAAGCATCTGTAAGCTTCAATGTTGAGGCAAAATCAAAATTGCTAAATTTATCTCGGAAGGCAAGAGTTTTTAGATGGTTATTTTTCCGTCAGGAAAGTTTGATGACCGAGAAATGGTTAAATGGTTTTATAGTGAAATATAGACAGTGCAATTTTTATTATGATTACGCTCCAGACTGCGCAAAATTGACTACTAGAATTAATTCCATTGTGTGTTCTAATCCAGATTTGGTTGACTGTTCTAATCCAAGTATGGTATGGTATCGTTGGATCGAAAAGGTGGCTGTTTATAAGACCAGCTTCCAAATTGTGCACTTCCATTTTGAGGTATAGATCAGTACAATGTTAAGTAAGAAGTTTGTTCTGGAAGCAACAGATGGTTAAAGCAGTAATTTTTGCCAGCATGTAATACATTGTCTAGGTGACATTAGAGGAGATTAAACTTGGGACTGGCTATGGTTAATTGGCTGTAAAACTGCTAGTATTACAATTGGGACAAACAATCATGATTCCTTTATTTATCAGGACATTGATTCATAACCATTCTATGTAGTGACCTTTCTGCCGCTGTGAATCATCATGGTTGTCCTGGTAATTGGTTGTTTCTTTTAATAGTCAAGTATTGGTATGTGTTTGTTTAAAGTTACTGACATTTTATATTTAAAGCTGCAACTAGGGACTTAATCTGGGTTTTTTTCTTCTCTTTCCCCACCCCACAACTATTATGATTTTTGTTTTGTTAGACGGTCTGACCAAGTACTAGCTGAAATGGTAAATCCTGCAATTTGACACCACCTACTTTATTGGTTAATGGCAAAAGCATCAAAACCTCTTAATTCTGTTACTTGTGCACAATGTCCAATCAAGTAGGTTCAGAACCTTGCTTTGCAGCATCCAATTTTCAGACATTTAAAAAGCTGCGAATTCTTAATAAATTCAGTGCACTGGTTGCTCCCGTGCCCAGGATTCATTTCAGTGGACCCTTTGGGGTTTTGATCTTTTATTGAAAGTAAATACGGGTCTTGTGTTTTGTGTGACAAGTACCTTGCAAGGATCTGGTTTTTTTTTATATAAAGCTATAGTTATCAGTGTAATGGGGCTTTTTCTTAAATGATCTCCCCTTTGGACCAATCACTGGGCAAATTTTTAAAAAGTGAGGCATTGCTGGAAGATGGATACTGTAGTTTTAAAATGGTAGTCTGCTTCAGGGCGAAGGATGCGGATTTTTTTTTTCCCCCCCACAATATGTATGATATATAAAGTTTGTGTGAATGCAGGATTGACTCTTGGTGACATGAGGGATATAAGCAGCTTTTTTTTAAAGTATCTTGGTGACAGCCAAGATGCACACCTTTTATACAGCAAAAGTTCTGAGAAATCTACTGCTTTCATAGAACTTTAATTCTTTAGTACTTATGTTTTTTTTTTCCCAAACTGGTTGCATGCCTTCACAGAAACTGAATGCAGTGCAGTCCTGTGATGCAGCCTGCACACTATCGCTAAGGTATATTAATCCAAGGAACACACTAGGATTCCTCCCCCCCCCCCCCCCCCCCCCCGCCCCAAGGCTAAATCCAGGATTGATTCATTGACTGCAGCATAATTCCAGGAGTCATAGAGGTATAAAATATACTAGACTGACACGAGTGCCTTTTTTGTTCTGCTTCGTGATCTGCAGTGAAGTAAACATTACCTGCCCTGGACTTTTCCGACCAATGCTTGCCGCTTTGTAATTCCACTACACAAGCAGAATTGCTTCAGAATAGATCACCGAATTATGTGAGGAGTACATTATAAGGATGTCTAGCCCAACACGAGACAACAATATCCCTGTCTCCTGATTCATTTGAAAGCGCTTGATTCAGGAGACCTAATGTCATTCAATTGTACAAACTTTTTAATGAATGCCTATAATTTCATTGTTTATATCCCATCTAATGGATTCCTGTTGTGTCACCGCAGTGTCAACTAAAGTCAGTAGTGAGACACGCCCCAGCAGAGTTTTTTAAACTTAAAATTCTATGGCAAAAGATGCATTCCATATGTCTGCAGTCTTTGAAAAGATTGCATGTTCTATTTAGTAGTAATTAGGTTTTAACTGTAAAATAAGTTTAATTTGAGACTAATAAATGGTACAGTTTTAAAGGGGGATGCAGGAACAGAGACCTGGGTGGTATGTACACAAGTCTTTGAAGGTGGCAGGACAAGTGAGAAGGCTGTTAAAAAGGCATATGGGATACTTGGCTTTATAAACACAATTGAGAGGTCGCACAACACCAGGTTATAGTCCAACAGTTTTATTTGAAATCACAAGCTTTCGGAACTATCGCTCCTTCCTCAGGTGAAGTAAATTGGATACAGAATCGTCAGAGCATATATAGATGGAAAAAAAAGCATGTGTACTTTACAATTGCAGACCAATAAATTAAATAAACACAGGCATAGACGACAAAAGCAAGGAAGTTGTGCTAAACCTTTACAAAACACTGGTTAGGTTCCAGCTGGAGTATTGTAGCCAATTCTGGGCACCGCACTTTAGGAAGGATGTCACGGCCTTAGAGGGTGCAGAGGAGATTTACTGAATGGTACCAGGGATGAAAGACTTAAGTTAGGTGGAGAGACTAGAGAAACTGGGGTGGGTTCTCCTTGAAGCAGAGAAGGTTGAGGGAAGATTTGATAGAGGTGCGCAAAATCTTGAGGCAACATTTTTTTTACGCAGTGAGTTCTGATCTGGAATGCACTGCCTGAAAGGGTGGTGGAAGCAGATTCAGTAGTAACTTTCAAAAGGGAATTGGATAAATACTTGAAAAGGAAAACATTTGCTGGGCTATGAGGAAAGAGCTGGGGAGCGGGACTAATTGGATAGTTCTTTCAAAGACAATGGGCTGAATGGCCTCCTGTGCTGTATTATTCTGTGATTCTATAAATTGATGCAGTGGGTTAAAAAGCTGTCTTTGAATGCTCAAGGCATGTGTTGATCAGCAGAGACAGCAAAGTTTAATTTTTTTTACAGGTTAAAGGTGTAGAGTGTATTGTAATTGTCTTGATCCGTTTCTCAGTGTAGATCTGACTCCTCAGCACAAAGCATGTCACAATTCAACTGGCCAAGGTTTCAGCCACCCTGTGTAAACATGAGCAAGATTTTTTTTTTTTCCAGCTATGTCAGACAGAGTAAACCAAAACCAATGAAAAAATACAGCAGCTTTATGTGAAATCAGTTTGTGTGAGTGTATTTTCACAACCTCTGTCAAGTCAGAGAGTACACAGCCTCTTCATGTGAACAGGATTTGAGGTTTTTTTGCTGGGGTTCAGATACCATCAGTTTTATTTATATGAAATGTTATATACATAACATTTTATTTGAAGCTTTTAGTTCAGGAATTATTTAGTGTGGAGGGTGATGAATTGCTTGCAACTTTATGTAATGTGGCAGTCCATTTGCCACCATGATTGCAGTGTGTGTGTGTGTGTCTGCTAATGAATATGCATCCAGTGTTTCTATGAATACTTTTAGTAAAGACCTTAAGAGGTCATGCCAAGCACCAGCTTTTTAAGGGTAATCTATTGCCCGTTGCATAGGATTTATAAAGCCATTTGTAGTGAGCTCTGTGGAGTAAGAGATTCTGGCAGTCCCTTGACTAGAGGAGCTTAGAAGTTGGATTGGAAGGTAGTGTTAGACTGGAAGGCACTGCAAATAGATATTGAGCCACTAAGAAGCATCAGCATATTTTTCCTTTTTCTTCTGTGCTCTTGCATGTGTCACTTATCCAGAACTATAAATGTCACTGTGCAGGGAACGGTAAGGACCAAACTGCCTCTACAGCTGAAAATCGGCAATTAAGCAATGGAAGAGAGCGGTTTGGCAGTCAGCTTACTGTGCTGTACAGTGGTGGGATATTCACAGCTACAATGCCCTATATTGCAAGTTGTCTGCTCTCTTAGATATTGGGGAGCTGGCTCTTGGATGTTGGGAAGCCACTCAGCAAAGTCCCACATGGACACGAGGAGGGAGAATCCTGAGACAGCTGGGTTCACTCATCGTGGCACCTTGTGGCTGATGAGTGTTTGAGCATGGTATATAAAAGTGCACCCTCTGGAGTTAGCTACATTTTAGAGATCAAGTTGCAATGTAGCGAAGCTCTGCTACTAAAATGGCTGTCTAAATGATGCCTTGCTTTTTCCTACCAAAATTTGTACGTTTCATTTTCTTCAATGCAGCAATGAAGTCGCTAACATCATATAAATCGGGGCTTTCATGGTTTTTAACTGGCTTTAGAATATCCGATCATTTGACTAACCAGATATTTTTGACCTAACTTTTCCTCAGCTTCTGAGAGTGAGCCCCTGCAGTATTAGCTTATTAAAAGCAGTTGAGGTGTTCAAAGCAAGACCATAAAGATGGCACTTCAAGTGTGAAGAGACACCAAGGGAACCCAATTTCATCTCATTTCATAAGTCTCTCAAGCTTTTGTCTCCTTGATGGGAAAACCTTCCTCCACCTCTGTCTCAAAAGCAACGTCTGCATTTTAACCTGTTGCGGCAATTAGTAACTTGTTACATCCATAACTTTAAGCACAATGATTAGATGTTCAAGTTGGACTTTGCCCTGTTGACAAAAATAACAATATAGCCAGTAATCCTTTTTTAAATGTTACTTTCAAAATGAAAGATTATTGTCTTTGTCTTCATACTTCTCTGAATCTTAAACCATGTTTACCACAGGAAATTCTCTGAATTTAAATCGACATAATGTCGCCTTTTTAAATCGATCTTTAATATTGACAGCCAGTAGTATTGCAGAAGCTAGATGCCATTTATATTTGTTATATAGAAGACTACACTGCATCATTAGATTTATTAGAATTGAGATGTTAATTGTTGCTGCAATAGATATCTATGTGACAGCTGGAGGATTTTTGCTTCCTAATCTGGAAAGATTCCCAAGGTTATAGCTTCTGAGCTCCTCTTCCTTCACTCATGCACGCACCTTTTTTGGCATTTTGCCAGTAACCATAAAAGCATTTGAGGACGCATGGCTTTCTTCCCTGCCGGTTTGTAAGATAGTCGCTGAATGCTTCTAATGCAGTCTACAGTTAACCCTGCTGTTGTCCTGCCTAACATTATGGCCAGTGTGTTAACTAAAGTTCAAGTAATGGAAACATCTATTGAGATAGGCAGCAGGTTTTGTAAGCTGTGACACCTTTCTCTAAGGCGTTTCAATAAAATTTAGCTAGTAAAGCTAGCTCTGCCTGCAAGTATTAGGAATGCATCTGCTATAATTTTTATTTTCCTGTCCCCCTAAGCTGCCCCTCTCTCTACGCTAACCTAAACACCCATTCTGCTGTAGCCTGAAGCAGTCGTGACTCAGTGGGCACTACTTTGTTCTAAGAAATCGATGCAGTGGGCTATGTCTTCCTGGTGGTAGATGCAGTGAGCGGTGGCCTCCTTCTGGTAATAGCTGAAGCAAGTGGCGTCACTCCAGCAGTTCCTTCATTTCTAAATTAGCAAGTGCGTTTCCCTTTCTAACACTTGGGGTGAGAGTACTTTTATTCCCAAAAATGCTGATTTGTTACCATTGTGTCTAGAATACAAAAGGAAGAAGGTAATGCCAAGACCTTACGCTGCAATTGGAGTACTGTCCGGTTTGGTTGTCCCATTATAAGAAACATAAAAGCAATGGAAAAGGTGCAGTGTAGATTCACTAAAATGTTACCATGGATGAAGGGTTGCAGTTATGAAGAGAGACTTGAAGTTGGGGATTTCCCCCCCCCCCCCCCCCCCCCACTAGAGCGAAGGTATTTTGATGGGTTGGAGTTCCTGAAGGTTATAATCTAAATTGTGATGGCTTGTTTCCACTGGTTGGTGAGACGGTAATAAGAGGGCACAAATTTCAGATAATTAAAGTGGTGCTTAAAAAAAAAAAAAAATTCTCTGCAGAGTGGTTAGAATGTATAATTCTCTGCCGCAAACCATTATTGAATCAGAGTCCTTAGGGGATTACATAGTTGCTTGAAAAAGGAATATTAAAGGCTCAGACGATTTGAGGAAGAGAGTGGAATTAGACTAGGTGGTTCATGGAATAAAGCACCAGGATACATTTGATGGGCCAAATGGTCTGTTTTTGTGCCTTTCTCTCATTTTAATTCTGCTGTATCCATAATGTGGTCGGAAGGAGAATGCATTTTTATGGCAGAAATGGTATTTGTTTTGTGAAACCACACTTTTTTTATATTAATGTAAATGATTGGATAAATTGCATTTAGCACAATAGAATCTTGATTTTTTTTTAAATGTGGAAAATTTGAAGTAATTTTATTTTGGCCTCGTTAGTGGGATGAGTGCTCGGTTTTGGGTTAAAATCAGAACCTTGGTTTGGAACATTAGGCTTTGCAGTCACATTGATTTGGGAGAATGTTTGTCTGTTTGCTGGGAGACCCCATTGCTGCTTATAATCTATGTACCGTGATGTGTCGATTTTAATTACAGTGTGTTCCGTCCCAGTGCATACAGACAGCTGCAAATGCTCATCTTCAATATAATCAAACTAATTTTACAGCTTCTGCAAAAGCAGCAAATAGGCTGCTGACCTTGTTATTTCTGCCTATTTTATGACCTGAATGGAAGCAGATTATGAGCCTGTACAGTCCTCGGTAGTGTGTAAAAGAGAAGGAATGTACTCTGCAACAACCATTTTGAAATCCTATTTGAATCCAGTGCATGCTGCATTAACCAGTGCAAAGGCATTTTGTATAAAATTTTGACTGTGTTGTTGGTTTTAAAGTGAAATTGCTAACTGCGTAATAAGTGTTGAGGTGTCAAGAGCATCTTCAGTTGTAAATAACTTGTTTAACGTTTATCAGTATTTGTAGAGAAGAAACATTTTCATTTTATGATGAAGCATAGCCAGAGAATCACCTGCAATGGCTTCTCTTCCCGCTCCTGTACTGTTGCCTCGAGTCCCCCAAGGATCTATCCTTGGCCCGCTCCGATTTTTTTCATCTGCCTGCTGCTTCTCCCAGACACCATCTGAGAACACAACGTCTGGTTCCACATGTACGCTGACGACGCCCAGCTCTGCCTCACCACCACCCCTCTTGACCCCTCCATTGCCTCTGATTAGTGACGCTGCTTGTCCAACATCCAGTATTGGATGGGCAGAAATTTCCACCAATTAAATATTGGGAAGACCGAAGCCATTGTCTTTGCTTCCCACCACAAACTCCGTTCCCTAGCCACTGACTCCATCCCTCTCCCTGGTCACTGTCTGAGGCTGAACCAGAGTGTTTGCAACCTCGGCATCCTATTTGACCCTGAGCTGAGCTTCCGACCCCATTTCCTTTCCATCTCTAACGTTGCCCATTTCCACCCTGTGTTAGCTCATCTGCTGCTGAAACCCCCATCCATGCCTTTGCTACCTCTAGACTCAACTATTTCAACGCTCTCCTGGACGGCCTCCCATCTTACACCCTCCGTAAACTTCAGCTCATCCAAAACTCTGCTGCCCGTATCCTAACTCGCACCAAGTCCCTTTCACCCATCACCCCTGTGCTCGCTGACCTACATTGGCTCCCAGTCCAGCAACGCCTCAATTTTAAAATTCTCACCCTTGTTTTCAAATCCCTCCATGGCCTCGCCCTTCCCTATCTCTAATCTCCTCCAGCCCTACAACCCTCCCAGATCGCTGCGTCCTCCATTTCTGGCCTCTTGCGCATCTCCGGTTTACTTTGCTCCACCATTGGTGCCCATGCCTTAAGCTGCCTAGACTCTAGAACTCACTCCTTAAACCCCTCTACCTCCCTCCCCTCTCCTTTTTAAGATGCTCCTTTAACACCTACCTCTTTGACCAAGCTTTTGGTCAGCTGCCCTAATATCTCCATGTGGCTCGGTGTCCAATTGTGTTTGATAATCGCTCCTGTGAAGTCCCCTTGGGACGTTTTACTACATTAAAGGTGCGATATAAATGAAAGTTGTTGTATTTGGCTGGTCAGCAAAGAGCAGCTTTGAAGATATACTGCATAAGTTCAGGAATTGGAGGTTTCAGATGCTGACGTAAAAAAAAAAAATTTAAAAAGTTGCTGCTAAACCACTCTAAGAGATTGGTTCTGCATTTTACTTGTTCCTTTTGCTTATCTGACTTGTGATCCAGAGGTACATTGGAACCGCTTGATTTTTTAGGGTCCACTACCTCACTGTTCCCATTTAAATCCTTGAGCTACTAGCAGCTTACAGGTATCTTGACATTATAGAAGGAAAAATGTAAATAAGTTTTTGTCTGAGGGTATTGCAGCTTTGAGCTTATCTGACAGATGGTATGCATCGTGGGCAGGGGTCTACATAATTCATCCTTTAAAAAAAAAATATACATTCACATTGTTAATTTTCCAAATGTTTCTTTTCCATAATTTGTTTGGAAAATCCTTCAATTTGATTGTCAAATCTGGTACTGTTTCGGCACTGCATAAACGTTCCAATCGAGTGAGGCAGTGATGGTGGGAATTACTTGGCGACCATCTTTTTCCAAAAGGAAGGTTTGCTATTTAAAATAAAAAAAATCCGCTTTAACATTTTGTTGTTTAGTTAGGTGTATGGCATACATGGATGTTGCATGCATCCATAGCTAATTTCTTTAGACATTCTGGCACTCTGCATTTGTGGGAAATGGACCTTTTTATGGCTACACCAATTTTCTTATCTCAATTTTATGGCAACTGCCATAACTGATGAATTACTTGGCAGCCCCACAAAGTCATCCTGTCAAGTCGGGGTTCTGAATTTATTGTGGTTTTATAACTTTGAAAATAAATATTAAATATCCATGTCATGTCCCAGTTTGACCTCAAACTTTGACTCTGTGCCGACCATCTGCTTATGTGGACTTTCCTGCCACAACACCAGAGGGTTTTTGTTTTAACTTGGCTTAAGGCAGGTTATTGCCAGCACTATATATTTTGAAGTTACCATATGGTAGGAAAGGAAAATGATTATCAATTTGCTACCCACCGAGAGGGGAAAAGAAATCCCCAAATAGTTAGCTGGCACCATCATCTGGCAAAGAACATTGACTGATTCCAGCTCAAATAAAGAGACCAATATCTATGGCAGTTAATATGGAAACAGCTTTCTTCATCTGTACTGTCTGATCTAACCTCTTATCTAAATGTCTGCAGCAGTACTTCATGCCATTGCTTTTGGAGACTTGACCAGAACACAAACCTGGATGTAGCTGTCCTACCATAATAAAGCCTTTAGGATTAGAATTGTTTTTCAATCAGGATGCAGTTCACTGATTTAGATATTTCTACTTCATACAAGGCTAGGAAACTCTCTCAATTCTGGGGTTCCAGCCTTTTGAGTCTATCAAATAAACACCTCTTCTAGAAGTACCTGAAACGGAAGTCATAGCTAATTCTATCCATGAACTAGTGGAGACCATCTCATCACGCAAGTTGCAAATGATGTGTTTAGGTGGGGCAAGGAGCTTTTTTTAAGCAAAACTAGCTTGCTAATCTCTGAGAACTGAGGATTTCACTGCCTCTTCGTATCAAACTTTATTCTACAAGGACTGAACTTCACCCTACTGGACCCGTCTGTTACTAAGGTTTTCATTGGACAGCTTGGAAGCAGAGTTTTGAAGCACCGTTGGGATGTACTCTGTAGTCATGTGGATTTGTGGTTTCTTCCCCCTCCCATTCGCCAGACGAGCTGAATGCACACGAGGTAACTGTCTAGAGTTTTCAGTGTTTATTTTTCCAGAATTTGGAGTTTCCTCTAGCTAAACATTAGCAAAACTGTATCCACCCTGTTCACTTCTTGCCAGCAGTGCTGCACCTTGATTCCAATGTCATCCCTCTCCCTGACTGCTCACTCAGGCTGAATGAGCATATGCAGTCTCTTGTACAGGAAACAGAGTACAAGATTACTAGAGTACAAGAGTAAGGAAGTCCTGCTACAATTGTATAGGGCTTTGGTGTGACCACACCTGGAGTACTGTGTACAGTTTTGGTCTCCTTATCTAAGGAAGGATATACTTGCCTTTGAGGCGGTTCAACGAAGGTTCACTAGACTAATCCCTAGGATGAGGATTGTCCTATGAGGAGAGATTGAGTAGATTAGGCCTGTACTCTTTGGAATTTAGAAGAATGAGAGGAGATCTCATTGAAGCATAAGATTCTGAGGGGGATTGACAGGATAGATGCTATGATTGTTTCCCATGGCTAGAGTCCAGAACTAGGGGCAGAGTCTCGGGATAAGGGGTCGGCCTTTAAGACCGAGACAAGGAGGAACTTCTTCACTGAGGATTGTGAATCTTTGGAATTCACTTCCCCAAAGGGCTGTGGATGCTCATGTCGTTGAGTATATTCAAGATTGAGAGAGATTTTTGAACTCTAGGATAATCAAGGGATATGGGGATAGGGCAGGAAAGTGGTGTTGAGGTCGTAGATCAGCCATGATATTGAATAGTGGAGCAGGCTCGAGGGACCGTATGGCCTAATCCTGCTCCTAATTCTTATGTTCTTGTCATGTTCGACCTTGAGCTAAGCTTCAAACTCCACACCCAGTGCATCACACAAACCTCTACTTCACTTCTGAAGTGTCGCCTGTCCACGTTCCCATCTCTCCCCCTGTGCTGCTGCAACTGTCATTCATTTCCAGATTCAGTTTCAATGTTCTCTTCACCAGCCTGCTGAGCTCCATTCTACGTAAACACTGATGCACCTAAAACTCTACCACCATGTATGAAGTCCTGCTCACCTATTGTCCCTGTGTCACTAAATTCCTCATCCCGGTTTATAATTCACTGGATGGCCTTGCCCCACCCTATCTCCAAGCCCCAAGTGCCAGCTTGCACTGGCTGATATTCTGAATCTGAATTACCCCACAGTTCTGCTGCTCTATCGGTGGCAGTGCCTCCAGTGATCATGGCTCTGCAGTCTTGAAATCTCTACCTGCCCTCCACTATCCGAAACCTCCTGAAAATCATCTTTTTCCATTCTTGCCTTCAGCTATCTCAATTTCTGCTTTGGTGCCTGTATCTTTTGCAACCATAGTCCCTTGTGAGGCAACCTTGGACACTGCTACAATAAAGGCACATTCATTGTTATTTTTCAAGCAATTTTTTCATTTGCACAATTGGTGCTGCAGTATCAGCTTGACTCAATTGGCAGTACTGTCACATCTGAGGTAGAAGGTTGTGGGCCCAAGCCCCTCTACGGATTTGAGTACGTAATCTCAGCTGACAGTGAAGTACTGAGGCAATGCTGTGTTGGCGGAGATGCTTTCTTTCGGATGATATGTTAAACTGGAGTTCCATCTATGTTTTCAGGTGGATATTAAAAGATCCCATAGCACTGCTGGAAGAAGAGTAGGAAGTTCTGGTATCCTAGCCAACATTTCTTTCTCAACCAACACCACCAAAAGCAGACTATCTGGTCGTTCATCCATTTGTTGTTCATGGGACCTTGTGTGGACACTGGCTCTTGTGTTCCCTACGTAACAGCAGTGACTGCACTTCAAAAGTAACTGAGTATGATAAATACAATTATTTTTACAAGCCTAAATATTGCAAAACTTAAGCAGCAGCTTCATCCTGTACAGCCTGGAGAGGAAGCACTAAAATAAGCTGTGCTTTGGAGCAAAGTTAGATGGAAGCATGCATTCTGCATACAATTCCTTGAATAGTGTTTTTTGGTTCTTTGTATAAAAATCAATTTTTTTTTTAATATTCTTTCTCTGGGTGTGGGCATTTATTGCCCATCCCTAGTTGTGTTTTTTTTTTGGAACAATGGAAATGGTGCAAGGAATTGGGAATCCAGTTATTTTGAATTTGAATCTTCAACTAAAGACCAACTTTAAATGTCCTTGTTACAGTTGGATGTTCTCTGGACGGTCTCCTCATTGACAACTAAAATCTGTTTAAGAACAGAACAGTGCCATCTATGAACCTAAAATTGCAATCTTATGCATAATGTAGAATGGGATAGGGTGCCACAGAACTACCAATTACTGTTCTACCATCGTATGATGCACTGGATGGGCTTCCCACTGTGTTCTCCTGTGCTCCAAAAGGTGGAAAACATCATGCTGTTGGTGTTGTGTTCAGGCTAAAAATAACTTTTTTGAACTGGTCATAAGCCTATTTTGAGGGCTGTTTTTTGAGTTGTCAGGTTTTTTTTTCAGGGCGTGTCAGCTTTTTTTCTTTCGAAACTGTTTTAAGATTTTGCACGTTTTTGAAGTTGGCATATATGATGCTCTCTCCACCAACGCCAAGACAAATTAACACTCGTGCTTCACTGCAGTCCATTTTAAGTTCACAGCGTTATGTCCTATCATTGATTTGGAAATGTTTTCTGTTTTGTGGGATGGCTGACCTCTGCTTCTGTCTGTCCTTGTTACTATATAGTCTGGTTCTGTTTCTTTGGGAAAAGCGTTACCACAGTCTTTAAAACTTACTGCCTTGATTAAGGTATTCATTAGATTTCATTTGTTTGATATGCAACTTCTAATTCAATATACACTTGTTCTCTATCCCTCGAGTGGTTTAAAATATGTAGTTTTTTGCTGTGCACTGGAAGTTTTTTTTGGGGCAGGGTGGTGGTGGTGGAGTTCTTTTAATAGCCTCATAGACTATATTGGCACTAATGGAAAATTGAAACTGGCTTGTTTTATTGGTATTTTTGCCTTTTTTCTATTTATAAAGTTCGTTCTACTCTTGGGAAGTTTTATATGCTTCTGTGACACCACATTAAAGATTCACGTTCTGTTTTGGGTTATGGTTTTGGATGTGGATACTGACCTCTTTAATTTTAGGGCAGCCCAGCCACTTTCCCTGATCTTTTATATACATTAAATTTAGTCTCAAGATTAGATAAAATTAGAAACCCTTTCAGCTGCAGCATATGTTTCCAATTTAGTTTCTTTAGATGTTGACGGGGGCCTATAAGTTATCACTTTGATCATTTTTTAAAAATTCATTCACGAGATGTGGGCGTCGCTAGCAAGGCCAGCATTTATTGCCCTTGAGAAGGTGGTGGTGAGCCACCTTATACAACTGAGTGGCTTGCTAGGCCATTTCAGAGGGCAGTTACGAGTCAACCACATTGATGTGGGTCTGGAGCCACATACAGGGCAGACCAGGTAAGGACGGTAGATTTCCCTTCACTAGTTTTGGTCTCCATATTTAAGGAAGGATATACTTGCATTGGAGGCCGTGCAGAGAAGGTTCACTAGGTTGATTCCTGGGATGAAGGGGTTGACGTATGACCAAAGGTTGAGCAGGTTGGGCCTATACTCATTGGAGTTTAGAAGAAGGAGAGGTGATCTTATTGAAGCACATAAGATTCTGAGGGGGATTGACAGGGTGGATGCTGAAAGGATGTTTCCCCTAATGGGGGTATCTAGAACTAGGGGGCATAGTTTCAGAATAAAGGGGTCGCCCATTTAAGACGGAGATGAGGAGGAATTTCTTCTGAGGGTCGTGAATCTTTGGAATTCTCTACCCCAGAGACCTGTGGAGACGGAGTCATTGAATATATTCAAGGCGGAGATTGACAGACAATTGAAAGACATTTGAAAAACAGGGGAGTCAAGGGGTATGGGGAGAGAGCGGGAAGGTGGTGTTGAGGCCAAGATTGGATCAGCCATGATCCTATTGAATGGCGGAGCAGGCTCGAGGGGCCGATTGGCCGACTCCTGCTCCTGTTCCTTATGTTCGTGTTCAATTCAAAGGGAAAGGTTCTAAGTTGAAAGAACAGTGGTGCAGGATGTTAAACTTATGATTAGTTCATGGTACAGAATGATGGGACATGTATTTGCACCTGTGAATTTTCTGATCTCAGATGTGCTGCTGTTTAGGGCAGTGATCGGGTCCTTTTCTACAAGGAGAGAGAAGGTTGGAAGGACCAGTAACCCCAGGTTGTGCCTGGCTGTTCCTTGGCTGCTGCTTCTGTGTGCCTTTTTGTAAACCATTTATCTGGACAAGAATAGGCGTGCAACCAACCATTTTAAGACACAGGTTTGGTAAAGAACCTGGATACTGATTTGTGACACATTTTGTCTGTTTCACACTCAAAAATCAGATTATTTTGCAAAGAAAAGCCATCGGCTAAGAGAGCAGGTGCGTTGGTTGCAGAGGGCTTCACAAGGTGCCAGTCTGTGTTTGCTTGTGACTATTCCGGCCATTCAAAGAATTCACACCACACCATGGACATTTTTTATGCTTGCCAAGGCAAATTACCCCATGTAGAGCCCTCTGCAGGCAATCTATTTGGTCTTTTAGCTAATGTGTTTTTTCTTTTGCAAAATACGACGACAGCTTGTATTGATATAGCGCGCTTTAACGTAGTAAAATGTCCGAAGGCGCTTCACAGGAGCGTCGTCAACTGAACCACAGCAGGAGATATTAGGGCAGGTGACCAAAAGCTTGGTCAAAGAGGTAGGTTTTAAGGAGCGTCTTAAAGGAGGAAAGTGAGGTAGAAAAACTGTGCTTTAGGGTGGGCATTCTAGAGCTCGGGGGGCCTTGGCAGCTGAAGTCACAGCCACCAATAGTGGAACGATGAAAATCCGGGATGCTCGAGACCAGAATTAGGGAGCGCAGATATCTCGGCGGGTTGTGGGGCTGGAGGACATTACTGAGATAGGGAGGGGCGAGGCCATGGAGGGATTTGAAAACGAGGATGAGAATTTTGAAACTTGGATGTCACAGTAGCTACCCTCTCTCTCCTTGAAAGGGTTGCACATCTACTCTTATCTAGACAAATGGCTTGACATTTTTCTTTCAAGCTGGGTCACAGAATTGCAGCCAAAGCCTTGGGGTTTCATGGAGCACACAGTTATGAGGCAAATCCCGGAAGCAATTACAAAGAATAATGAAGAGACAAAACCCTCCACTCGATTGCTGTGAAAATTGGAATGTCTTGTTAAGCCTCCACCAATGTTGAAACAGTCCAGCACCTGGTGGTACTTCTGAAAGACCTGTTCAGTAAGCCTATAATTCAGCACTCGGATGCTCTGCTTTAGCAGAAGATCACATAGCCTTGTCACAACTATGTATCTAGGAAAGGAAAATCCCCTATTACATACTTTCTATCTTTCATTTTTATTCATTGGGGTTATCACAAAAGCATGGCATAGTGCTTTTGAACTGGTGACAAAGCTTTGAACAAGAAGAGTACATCACCATAATAAAAGTGCTGGGGTGGGATGGGAATTATCTTTTAATGCTTGTAGTGTAACAACACTGTAGCCTCTATTTTAACTCTGGATGCGAATCAGGTGTGTGTCAGTGTGAGGTCCAGGCAATTTTAACTCCTGGGTCTCATTTCAATATGATTAACGAGCTAACCAGTCATGTCAGGAATCGGGCAGCCCGCCCACATGATGTGATGAATTTCTGGTGGGCCTCCTGCGGCCTATTTAAAGCCGGTTGCATTCCCTGTGTTCATTTTGAGCTGAACAATGCTGGAAACTAGCTGTGGCAGTACCCATGAGTCTGCGAGCTGTTCTTCAGTTTCCTGATGCCTCCCTGGAGGTACCGGTGGAAGAAGTTGGGGCAACAAGGGAGGTACCGTTGCCTAGGAGCTGCAGGGGCATCCCCAAGGGCACTATGAAGCAGGCCTGGACAGAGGTGGCCGAGGGGTGTCGGTGCCTCCAGCATCAGCCCTAGGACATGGGTTCAATGATCTCACAAGACCAGCAAAGGTGAGTAAAGCTCTTCAGCTGTCTCAACAGCACCTGACAGCATTCCTTTCACCCCTCTCCTCTTCCACACTCAACAATTCCCTCCTTGAACATACAATCACAAGGGCACACTACAACACCACTCTCATTGTAAACATACACACCTTTGCTCTATTTATACCATACATTAACACCATTCTCTTCTCACATCCTAGCATTTGCACAACTGTGAACTCCTCTCCGCAGTCCTACCTCACTTCACATTACACATTTGGCTTGATAGTCATCACCATTCCATCTCATTTCTCCACCTCTCACCATATCTACCAAATGCAGAAGCCCTAATATCTCCCCTTACCTTTTCAGCAGTCACTCGCACCCTCTCTTTCTGCAGGACAAGACCGCGTATAATGTGAGGGAGAGGACCAGAATGAGGAGTGCCCGACATTATAGCCCTCACCAAAGCAGAGCAAGAACACCAGGAGATCCGGAGCCATGAGCATTGGGGAAGGCAAGGCTGTGGTGGCTTACCTGCTCTTTTGTCATGCCCTCAACCAATACGCGCCATGGTGCCAGAAAGTCGGCTGGGTCAGTATTTCCCAGCACAACTGAGGTGCAGTAGTCTGCAGCCAGGCCCTCATAGGCTTGAGCACCCAGAAGTCACTGGCCATGCACATGTCAAGGCTTCAACATGAGGAAGAACTGCCTTCCACCAGCTTTGTTGAGACCATTAGGGGGGCACCTTGTAGGCGTAGTAGTGTCTTTTTAAAATAAAACCTTTATTTTGATAAAAGCACTATGGGTTGATCACTTGGGTGAGATTAATTGAAGGCAATTATTTTTACCATTAAATTACTCACCTTTATCACATTTGGCACTTGGGTCTGCATTATGGTTTAATAGTAGCGTTTGAGTCTGCATTGTCAGAATGATGCGGAGATGCCGGTGTTGGACTGGGGTGGACAAAAATGAGAAGTCGCACAACACCAGGTTATAGTCCAACAGTTTTATTTGAAATCACAAGCTTTCGGAGCTTACGTGGCCCCTTCCTCAGGTGAAGTAAAGAGATACAGAATCGCCAAAGCATATATAGATAGAGAACAATGCATGTGTTACTTACAAAAGCAGACGAATACATTTAAATCAACCTGACTGTTTATCTGCCGAGGTGTGACAAAAGGCAATCAGGTCAGCCAGGAAAGTACCACATCAAAGACATAGCAAGATACAACTGAGACAATGAGGTGGAGCCACAGGGGGTCCAATGTGTCAAAAGCCGCAGTATGGGAAACGATAAACTTTAAAATTTTTACTTTTTTACTGGGAATCACATCTGTTAACAAGCCAACGACGACTCGAGTCTGGATCACGTCATGTATCGTGACATAAACCCAAGATCCCGGTTGAGGCCGTCCTCATGAGTGCGAAACTTGGCTATCAGTTTCTGCTCGATGATTTTGCGTTGTCGTGTGTTTCTAAGGCCGCCTTGGAGAACGCTTACCCGCAGATCCGAGGCTGAATGTCCTTGACTGCTGAAGTGTTCCCCGACTGGGAGGGAACACTCCTGCCTGGTGATTGTTGCGCGGTGTCCGTTCATACGTTGTCTCAGTGTCTGCATGGTCTCGCCAATGTACCATGCCGCGGTGCATTCTTTCCTGCAACGTATGAGGTAGACAACGTTGGCCGAGTCACATGAGTATGTACCATGTACCTGGTGGGTAGTGTCCTCACGTGTGATGATGGTATCTGTGGTGATGATCTGGCATGTCTTGCAGAGGTTGCCGTGGCAGGGTTGTGTGGTGTCGTGGTCGCTGTTATCCTGAAAGCTGGGTAATTTGCTGCGAACGATGGTACTTCTGAGGTTAGGCGGCTGTTTGAAGGCAAGTAGTGGAGGCGTGGGGATGGCCTTAGCGAGGTGTTCGTCGTCATCGATGACATGTTGGAGGCTGCGAAGAACATGGCGTAGTTTCTCCGCTCCGGGGAAGTACTGGACGACGTAGGGTACCCTGTTGGTTGTGTCCCGTGTTTGCCTTCTGAGGAGGTCTATGCGATTTTTCGCTGTGGCCCGTCGGAACTGTCGATCGATGAGTCGAGCGTCATATCCCGTTCTTACGAGGGCGTTTTTCAGCGTCCGTAGGTGTCCATCGCGTTCCTCCTCGTCTGAGCAGATCCTGTGTATTCGCAGGGCTTGTCCATAGGGGATGGCTTTTTTAACGTGGTTAGGGTGGAAGCTGGAGAAGTGGAGCATCGTGAGGTTGTCCGTGGGCTTGCGGTAGAGTGAAGTGCTGAGGTGTCCGTCTTTGATGGAGATTCGTGTGTCCAGGAATGAAACCGATTCTGAGGAGTAGTCCATGGTGAGTTTGATGGTGGGATGGAACTTGTTTATGTTATCGTGTAGTCTTTTCAGTGATCCTTCACCATGGGTCCAAAGAAGAAAATGTCGTCTATGTATCTGGTGTACAGCGTTGGCTGGAGGTCCTGTGCAGCGAAGAAGTTTTGCTCGAACTTGTGCATGAAGATGTTGGCGTATTGGGGTGCGAATTTGGTCCCCATTGTCAGAATGTCATTGATCCAGAGGTTGTCGGAATGTTTTTTAATGCAAGATGAAGGGAGTGGTGAAGTATGCAACCAGGCCTGTTGAGCAGAAGGGCTCTAAGTTTTCAAGGCAGAGGGATGACCAAGTCATCGGAATCGCTGAAGAATGAGCTGGCCCCTCGCATCTCTTGCTGCAAGGCGTTGAGGTGGCCCTCCTTCCTGCTGCTTCCTTGCCTTACCCCTGGTCTCCCTCGTCTGATCAGGACTGCTGCTGCTGTGCCTCCTCCAACTGCAGGCCTCTGCAACGAGAAGTTGTGTAGTGTGCCAGCACGCCAATGTGATGCGGGGATGCATAGTGTAAGGAGCAGCCAAACCTCTGCTTCAGCAGCTCTATGATGTGCTCAGTAATGATCCATGTGGTCCCCTGGCTTTGATTTTATACCTGTGATGCTCAGGTGTGGTGGGGTTGCAGAGGGATGCCATGAGCCGAATGTGCAGGGGGTATTTCTCCTCTTTCCCCAGCAGCCATCTTGCCACGTTCCTGGGCAGGGGGAATATTGAGGAGATCGTAGACTGTCGCACGATAACTGCATCATGATAGCTGCCTGGGTATCTTGCACAAACTTGCATGTTCTTGTTTCTTGCATGTTCTTGTTTCTATGACCGGACACTAGCTTTACATTAATGGAGTGGTGGCCTTTTCTGTTGGCACATGCTGCTGGCTGGTGATCTGATGCCCTGCAGGCAACATGTGTGCAGTCAGCAATGGCCTGTCAGCGAGGGAAGCCAGCCAGTGCTGCAAATTCCCGAGCGCTCTCGTGTAGTGTGTTGTGGTCAATGGCGAAGGTGATGTACTGCTCAGCCCTGGCAAACAGGGCATCGGTGACTTGCTTAATGAAGCTGTATACTGCAGATTGTGGAGATGTCCCCCTGTAGCAGACTGAAAGGAGCCATTTTCAAGGAAGTTAAGGGCTATGGTGACTTTCACAGCCACTGGCCTGCAGGCAGGAGGTCTACAACAGCCAGCCTGGGGAAGTGCTGCCTCCTGATGCACTGCTGTTCAGATAGATCCAAGAAAATGATTCTTGGCCGTATACCCTTTGTGCTCAGACTGGTTGCCACGAGCATCTCCATCACCTGCTGCTTTCTAATAGGCGCAGGTGCTATTTGCTGAAGCTGCTGCTGCAATTCCTCTTTCTCTAACTGTTCCTCCATACAAATGAAACTGGCAATAAATAGCATTCATTATAAAGCTTACCAAGGGTGAGAAGGCAAAAACAAATTGAGACAAGCGATCTGGAAGGTGGAAACTCTCTTGGCAATCCAAATAGCACAAAGCCTGTGATTCAATTAGCTGCAGGTGAGTGCCCCTTTTAAATACTGCTTCAACATCTCGGCGACTCCAATCGTGCCAGATTTTGCTGGCCAGTCCGGCACCGGGTGGGACTTTAATGATTTTTTTATATTCATGAGTCCTCAGCTGCCTCCGAAAAGTGCATGGTTAAAATGGTGGCAGGTGGTGGCGTGTTGGGGACACAGCGGGAAGTACTGTACTGCTAAGTTAACCACCTGCCCGTCCTGTTGTTGGGTGGGCAGGGTTAAAATCGGGCTTCTTATTTCTCTACTTTTGTTTAAATAGCTTGGGCTGATAAGTGGCAAGTAACATTCATGCCCCACAAGTGTCAGGCAATGACCATCTTCAAGAGAGAGTCTAACCACCTCCCCATGACATTCGCCAAGATTACCGTCGCTGAATCCCCCACCATCAACATGGTGGGGGGGGGGGTCACCATTGACCAGAAACTTAACTGGACCAGCCACACACATACTGTGCCTGCAAGAGCAGGTCAGAGGCTGTGTATTCTGCGATGAGTGTCTCATCTTCTGACTCCCTAGAGCCTTTCCACCATCTACAAGGCACAAGTCAGGAGTGTGATAGAATACTCTCCCCTTGCCTGGATGAGTGCAGCTCCAACAACACTGAAGAACCTCAACACCATACAGGACAAAGCAGCCTGCCTGATTGGCACCCTATCCACCACCTTAAACATTCACTTCCTCCATCACCGGTGCAACGTGGCTGCAGTGTGTACCATCTACAAGAGACACACCAGCAACTTGCCCAGCATTCTTGGATAGCACCTCCCCAAACTTGCGACCTCTACCACCTAGAAGGACAACGGCAGCAGGTGTCTGGGAACACCACCACCTGTAAGTTCCTCTCCAAGCTACGCACCATCCTGACTTGGAAATGTATCGCCGTTTCTTCATCGTCGCTGGGTCAAAATCCTGGAACTCCCTCCCTAACAGCACTGTGGGAGCACCTTCACCACACGGACTGCAGCAGTTCAAGAAGGGCGGCTCACCACCACCTTCTTGAGGGCAATTAGGGATGGGCAATAAATACTGGCCTTGCCAGTGACGCCCACATCCCATGAACGAATAATAAAAAAATAGAACTTGGAATAACTAACGCATGTTCAGTGTTATCAAATCAGCCTTATCGCCTGGATTGTTGATGCAGCAAACAAAGGCAGATTAGGTTGGGATCGGTGAAAACTAGCTATTAACTGAAGTATATTGGTGTATTCTAGAAATGATTGGCGAATGCTTTATCATTATTTAATAAATCAAGTAAAAAGTGGAAGTTTATTTAGCTGACTACAAACGTATACAGGTTATGTATGCACTTTTAAAGGCAAAATGCCTTCTCAATTTTCATCAGTATTCATTCTATTAATTGCAAAATAAAATGGCAAATGTTGGTTTGCAGGCAAGGTCTGGAATCTGCTTTAAATTTTGTGCATTTAATACTAGCTCTCTGTGTACTCCAATATATTATCCTTCCTTCAAGATTGAGAAACTCACCGTATTGATGAACAACATCGTGTAGAGTTCCTTAATTCGCTCAGGCTCATTAACTCTTTGGATGTATAGAAGTAAATTGCCATCTTATTTTATGAATATTCATTGAATGTAGTGATTTACAATTTTAAAGGGCAGTATTTGTTCATGTGCTAAGAGCTAGGACACGGTTACAAGTAAATCAATGCAACAGGTATATAAGCAGTTGAAATCTCTGTCTAAACTGTGATCAAACACTCGGCATGGACTCGATGGGCCGACTGGCCTCCTTCTGTGCCATTATGACTCTGACTATGACCTGTAAAGTTTGCATACCTCAGTACAGCACGCACACAAGTAAGGGCAGTTGAATTCACTAAACCAGTAGAACAGGATAGTAGACCAACGACGAGGCGACCAGACTGGAATTACTACTTGCAGAACCTTATTGATAAATAATTATATTTTTCTCCATTTTTTTTTTGTGGTATCATTACACACAAGTACTTCATGTTCCACAGGTGGATTACCAGACTTCTGGTCAGTTGCATTCGTTAAGTACTAGCTGCTTCAGAAATATGAACGAAGTACTGTGTTGCTACAGGAGTATTTGGTCCAAATGCGGGATACTTCGGCCAGTTGCTGAAGTAGGTGATTGTATTTCATGTGTTTTTCAAACACACAAGTTGTCTCTTTACCTCCAAATGTGTGGGTCAGGACCAATCGTCATTTTGTGACTGCACACCTCGAGGCTACTAATAATCCAGGGGCAGAATCTGTGGAAAGGTGGTTCTTCTCTTAGTTCATCTCGGTGTTCCTCACCTGAAACAGGAGCCTGTATTGTTGTCTTGCGAATTTGTGTTGACTCTCTTTCGTTGTCCATTCTGATTTATGCAGAGGCTCTCTGGAAGTTCTGGTGGTTGAATTTCAGTTACTTTCATTTTTTTTCTTTTCATAATGTAATTACTGGATTGCATCCATTTAATAAATACAAGATTTTGACTTTTATTTAAGCAAATTTAAAAAAAAAAAATGAAAACTGCAGTTTAAATAGGTGGCTGATGAGTGATAAACCTAAATTAAAAGTTCAGTTCTAAGTTTATACCAGGCGAAGGGGAGAATTGTTTGTAATGGGCATTTGTAAATCTAATATTTACCTGAATATCACTCCAAGTATCATCACTAATTCATAATCCACCATGGATTAATCATCTTAGTACACCATTGCAACCTACTGTACAGGGTTTCAAGAAAAGATCCCTGTGTCTTCAGAGGGATCTTTGTGTGTTGTCCAGGGGGGGGAAAAAGCAGAGTTAACTGGTGTAGTTTTGCTCCCAAACATTGTTGTGGTTTAATGGCATTGTAGGCCATTTCATGTAGTTTGGATTTTAAGTATTAATGTTTTCACTTTGCTGCTTATGAAGGCTGTATAAATGTCATACGTGATAAATTTTGCCTTCCAATGGCATGTCTGTTGATCATTACTCTTCAGCCTCTGGAGTGCAAAGTGAGGTTTGTAGTGTTCTTTGATCAGTCTACGGCAGTGAAAGTTCAAAAGCATGAAAATATAGTTCATGCCAATTGTAGCTGTCAGAGTACGGATGAGGCTCATTGAAGAGGTGGGAGGCTCCATTTTTCAAATTGACCAAGCAAGATCAAGATGTGTAGGTTGGGGGTTTTTAATTGAAATACTCTCATATGGGATGATTTATTTTTCAGTCACGTCATAATGGATTATGTTAACATTGGTTCAGTGGATACCTGCAGTGTAAATGCATCTCAAACATACAACAGTAGGTAGATACTGAAAATACAGAAGTTTGAGTTTCATGACGGTTGCTAGTCAAAAAGCATGTTCCAGAAATAGAGTAGAATGGATATCCGAGAGCAATTGGCAAGAGTAATCTAATCCATCAGTTCAGATGGCATTATAAACTGCAAGAATGAAGATCAAGCAGCGTGTAACTATCATCTGAATGCTGAGGTAAGACAGCAAGCTTGAAATAACTTCAATTTCCTATGGAGGTTTTTGGGGGGAAAGTTGGTGCGCACCATGTAGTTAGTTACTGCAGGATTGGTGATTTTTAATGTCTGACGTTTGAGAAATGTGCAGCTGATTACCAGGAGATGCACTTAGCAATAAATGCTGTTACAGAAGCTATCCATGTTGTTGTGTTGAAGGCAACTGTTCCTTAAACAGTGCAGCTTTCCCCCCCCCCCCCCTCTGCTTTTCTCTCTCCCTCTTCCTCTCTCTCTCTCTCTCTCTCTCTCTTCCCCCGCCCCCCCCCCCCTTAAATTTGATTTTTATTTTCCTTTTATGTTAAGATTTCTCATGCACCATCACTGTGCACGATTCGTTTCTTACGAACTTCAGAGTTGAGTGATTTTTGGTAACTTAAAGTTCACGGTTCATATTTCGAGCGCTGAGCTAGAGTAGAAGAACAAACGTTTATGGAAATCACTAATGCTATTAAAAGATGAGCTTCAGGATACTGCAGGGAAATGGATTAATACTCGTTAACAGAAGTGGAGAATTGTTCTTTTCTGACTGTGTTATTACACATGGTGGCCAGCGTAATTCATCCACTCTGGAAGTCTCACCTGAGTGGTTCTGCACTAGTTATTAAATACTTGGTGCATTTTTTTGTTTAGTTTGCATTCAAAACTCTAGGACTTCCTTGTTTGTTTTAAAACATATTTTTATTTTTAGACATGCAAAATCTTTAATGTTATATTCATGCTCCTATTTTGTTTTCATTTTGGGAGTAGCTCAGTCCAACATGGCCTCCCCTTGGCTGCTGTGTGAATGGGGAATTGACTGATAGTTCTGACGAAAGGTCTTCGACCTGAAACGTTAACTCTGTTTCTCTCTCCACGGATGCTGCTTGGCCTGCTGAGTTTTTCCAACGTTTTCTGTTTTGGATTTCCAGCATCTGCAGTATTTTGCTATCCCACCAAATGTGTCCACTTGGTCCATTGCAGTGCATTTACTGAGTGTTAGGCAATCTGTCTGGTTTCACACTGATGAGTGTGAAATGGGGAGGAATTTGACTTGCAAATTAACCTACAATGTTACAAGCTATGCACTGTACCTGTGACTGTAGCTGTACTAGTATAAGAAAGACTTGGCATTTCTATAGCGCCTTTCACGACCACCGGACGTCCCAAAGCGCTTTACAGCCATTGAAGTGTAGTCACTGTTGTAATGTAGGAAATATGGCAGCCAATTTGCGCACAGCAAGCTCCCACAAATAGCAATGTGATAAGTACCAGGTAATCTTTTTTTTTAGTGATTTCGGTTGAGGGATAAATATTGGCCAGCAAATATAAGCAACCTGGCGTCCCCATATTTTGGAGCACCTCGATCACTCACTGTTCTATATTCACAGAAAAATCCCACGCAGTAGCTTCAGCAATAGAATGGCAAGACTGTCAACTCGAGTTATGGGTTCGGATCACGGTTGTGTGACTGACCTTGAATCTGACTTGTCGTCAGTGGGTGTGTGTTGCTCGCTCTCCAGCCAGACTGCCAGATGGAACAATTTGTTTCAGCCAGGGAGGGAAAGGAAAGATTCTGCCAACTGAAGTAGATTTCCTGTTTGACCACAGAATGTAATTGATAGTAAACAGAGGAGAAATCGGGCCGTCCGTTCCTGAATCAACGCTGCTGGCTGCAGGGGAAAGACGGCAGTGGGGATGGCAGAGCTAAACGTTACTGCATTGTGACCTGAGGGGAGGAATGAAAGAGGACAAGTAGTGGGCTTGTGCTAAAATATGCAGACTTGCCATCAGGGACCTGCTTTTTGAGGGGGAGAAAATGCAGAGAATTACAACTAGGATATCTGCCTGTTTTTGATACTGAACAATGAGTCCCAATGACTGGAGGTGCTGACTTTGAGGATTTCTGATTCTGTGTAAGGGAATTGATTTAACATTAATTGATGTCGTCATTCAGCCCAGGGCGCTTCAGCTGTCTGTATGTATGTTAATTCGTTTTCTCCTAATATTTGGCTTGGTAATTCCTCTAAGCAATCATCTACTGTTTCCTTCCTGCTTCCCCCCCCTGGCAACTGTGCTTGTCATTTAAACAGTTAAAGTAGGATCAGCTCAAACAAAACTCAAGGATATTAATGTTTAATTCTTTGTAGCTGATCTTTAAAAGTGGTATTGGTGGTGAAACGCTCTAATCCATTTGAATAAGTGCTAACATTATCTTAATGTGCTTATCTGTGAGAATAAAGGTTCTATTCAGCATGTTTTTAACCACCAGTGAGTAAGGAAGGAAGACATTGAATGTTCCCAACAGCCCCTGCCTTACTAGAATGTCAAGTATTTTCTAAGGAATTGCATGTGCTTAAATTGCAGTCACGCCTCAGCCTCCCCCAGACTATGCAACTGCAGAGTGATGTTTGCTGGATTTTCCTGGCTGCTCACATTACACGGAACAAAACTGACTTCTCTGGCCCACGGCTGAGTCATCTTTTCATCCAAACGTAAACAAACCTCATCAGGAGCAGACAGCGGGCGACGTGAGACGAAGCCTCATCATGACTGGCCTCTGGGCCTGTGTGAGTGACGGTGGAGAAGAGTGAGCAGTGCCATTTGGGAACAGCAAATGTTCTGTCAGCTAGTCGTCATTTATCTTTTTTTGAGGCAGTTCATGCTGGTGCTAGCAGGTAGCAAATGCCCAGCTTTTAGTTGCTTACTACAGTTAAATTTGTTGAATGGGGAGTACCGTTAATATCTTTTTTCCCCCAATAGAGATATACACTCTACAAGAGTGCTGTGTGTTAACAGGAGAAACCTTGTTAACTGTTCTGCATCCTTGGCCATGAGTGACACTTTTAATAAGTATTAAAATAACCGCTTCATTTTTCTGATGTATGGCACCTGCCTTCGTTTAAAAGAAACAAAAATCCTCTTTCAAAACCTTTTTGGTTCAACGTGTTTGACAGTATTGCGTTTAAGGACAGCGACGAGTAATTTTACATTTTCTACTGCGATGACTTGATCAGTCTGTGTTTTTGAGGGAGACGTCAGAATGCAGCATTTAGTTTCAACGAATCACATCGTTGCCTATTTGGAAATTGCAGCTCATGAGCAGGGTGGGGGTGTGTGTGTGTGTGTGTGTGTGTGTGTGTGTTGCTTGATCAAATATACAGTTACAGTGCACAGAAGCTGCGTTAAAGCTAGCTCTGTGTTTACTCAACAAATGCGAACCAGGCACTTGGGTAAGATATAAAATCTTTCTGGCACTGGAAGGGTTACAGGAGTTATTATAAAAGTGACAAACAGGTGGCCTGAAAGCTGCAACACCAGTCAGTTTCCAGATTCTCAGCTGGGTGACTCAGCTTTGAATTCTGGTTTTGATTACTGTTTGCAGTTGTCCTCTCTGGGGGGGTGGGGGGGGGCGGGGGGATGTGGACAAGTGTGCCAATTTGGCCAGGTGGTCTGAGGGAGGGTGATCTGGGTATTAAGGGTTGCCTACCAACCAGTGGTCATGCGCGTGCCACCTGTTGGCTAGACCAAGCAACTGTGTTGATGTGTCCCTGCAGATGGATTGTCTCATTTCAATTGATGAATGTGATTATTGGAGAAGGGGAAGGATTTTTTTTTAAATTTAAAAAGCCACAAATACTTTTCAGAAGCAGAACTGTTAATTGAAGTGCAAATCTAACATGGTTTTTAGACCAGGTTGTCCTGGGGCATGCCCCCCAAGTTTAAACCCTTTTCAAAAAGGAGTCTCTCTTGCTCATAGAATTAAAAAAAAAATACCTTTTTTTAAATATCCTCAACAAGTCTGTACTGCGGGAAACTGCATTCTGTACTGAAGTTTGCATGGAGGAGTATCTTGTTCTGTTGTACCCTGGTTTGCAATTTCCCTCTCCCTGAAATTACTGAAACCGAAAGCAGTTAAACTTTGGCAGCATTAGAAATATTAATGTTGTCCCGATGGCCCATGTAGCAGCTGCTGTGTGCAGGGGGAAAATCGTAAGGGATGAGAACATAAATTATTTAGAAACTCGCACTCCTGCTCATTCATGCTTTTGTTTTTCATGATGTATATTTTTACTTTTCACAGAATGAACTCAAGTTCCTGTGTTGGGATGTTTTTTAAATGTAGGAGTAGTGAGCTTGCTGAATATGAAGGAAGTTTAATTTCTGTATCAAGAAATTATACTTAATTCTGTATGTTCTCTGACTTTGGGGTGGGGAGGGTGGAGGGGGTTTCAATGCTGCGTCCTTTCATTTATCTGTTCAGTGACGGGGGGTGGGCAAAATAACCTAAGCTCTTATGAAGCACTGTTGCCAACCAGTTAATGTGGGTAGGAAAACTAGAATTTCAGTTAAAGTAGCGATCCATATTTCTGATTTTTTTGCTTCAATCCAATGCTCTGCAATTAAGGAATTCTCGGGATGTGGGCAAGGCTGGCATTTATTGCCCATCCCTAGTTGCCCTTGAGAAGGTGGTGGCGGGCTGCCGCCTTGAACCATTGCAGTCCATGTTCTGAAGGTGCTTCCACAATCCCATTGGGTAGGGAGTTCCAGGATCTTGAACCTAGTGACGATGAATGAATGGCATGTGACTTGGAGGGGAACTTGGAGGTGATGGTGTTCTCATGGACCTTCTGCCCTTGTCCTTCGAGGTGATGGTGGTGCGGGTTTGGGAGGTGCTGTTGAAGTCGTGGCGAGTTGCTGTGGTGAATCTTGTAGATGGTATGCACTGCAGCCACGTTGGTGATGGAGAGGGTAGTTTAGGCTAGGATGTTTAATGCATGGTATTCCATGTATGATTTTCCCCCCCCCCCGGCCCCCACTTCCACCAACATTCTATCTCTAGTGTGAGTAAAATCTTTAGAAGTGCACAGTGTAGATTCCTCTGTTCATTTAAATTTTTAATAGTGTTGCAGTACTGCACTCTGAGAATTGAATTAATTTGTATTCAAGTCTGGGCTAACTTTTGCACTTTAAGATACAGTGAGGCACATCCAAAATTGGCCCATATTTGCCTGGATTTTGGGCCCAAAGTTTTCCATAACGCGAAGGCCATCGAGCCCATCCCAGACTACGACTTCACTATAACTGCCCAATTCCATCTGGTGAACAAGCTCCCTGACCCCAAAGGTTGGGCAGATGTGTGTTGCACATCGGTAATTGATTTTTCAAACCAGCTTTGCTCTTCTGCGATAGTGCTATGGGGAATATTTAAATATTACAGCTACTTGGCAATGTAGAGTTTCTTTCAACTTGCTTAAAGGGACAGTTTGTTCATTTTAAAGCTGCTGAAGTTTAACTGGAAGAGGACAGAAATCCTAAACTTGGGCGTTTAGAGTGGAGGTAAAGGCACCCTTTGGTAGGGCTGAACTTGTAGGTGAGCTGGAACAGGGTACAAAGTTTCCAATACAAAAAGAAGGGAGAAATACTAAATTAATGGAGGGAGGGGCCTGTGGTTGCTGAGAACATTGGCGGGCATTGGAGCTGAAGTGTTACCAGTCTAGCTGAAATTTCTAGCCTCAATGCATAGGCATTGCATATAGCCATGTGTTAAAGTAGGAGGCCCAGTTGGAAAGCTCATAGTAAAAGTAGTGGTATTTTGATTAGGGAACCATTAACCTGCTGGCATATGTGTCTTATACAACTCTTGTATTGTGGGTGAACATGCATTGCTTTGAATATGAAAATTGCCTCGTTGATGCACTGGAGGACTATGTTTGCACACAGACGTACATTTCCACCTTTTCAGGTGTTTATATCCCAAGGATGCACTTTATATGGGAAGGGGGGGAGAAATGTCACTGGTGAAACTAGTACAGCGTTTGTTGCAGAAATATTGACATTCTGACCCATGCAGGACATTGATGGAGACTTCATTTTAGCTTTGCATAATTTTTTATTTTTTTTTAAGTAAGGCATATAAATGTTAAATATTAGGGAATATTATGGAGTTAAAAAATTTCTGTGGTTTTTATCTGTTATAGACTATTAAAAAAAAAACTTGATTTCTCTACCAAAAATGAGAGCGCTCTTAATCATGGGAATGTGTGAGCAGCATTGTACATTTCTGTACATTGCGCTATAAGTGCTAAATTCTTGGTCAAGCTCACTCCAGTTTTTAAAAGCTGAATGTCAAATATCAATCCGTCTGAGTAACACATTGCACCTTGTCTTTCAGACTTTCTCGGTGGCTTCCTGGCACCAAGGGATGCAAGAGAGGAAACTAAACAGTTGTTGCTAGGCTGCTGCTACAGTAATATGCACGTTCTTACGACGCCTTTATCTGGGGAAGTTGGACTCTGCTGATGTTTGCGTCACTGCCAAGAGAGTTAAAAACCAATTTGAAATTTTCAGGCTCCCATTGGAACCATCAGTAGGACGGCTGTACCAGCTTCTGGTGTGGATCTTTCAAAACTTCAGCTAGAACCTTTTTTTCATTTCCGAGGGCAAAAATGACTAATAACACAGCAGGCCACCATCCAGGCAACTCTGTTGCAGAGGGCAACCATGAGGGTGAATTTGGCTGCACCGTCGCGGATCTACGTGGCCTTATGGAACTGCGATCTGGCGAAGCAGTCAATAAAATACACGACACTTACGGTGATGTTCAAGATATCTGCAGAAGGTTAAAAACTTCTCCAGTAGAAGGTAGGTTGTGTGTACGCGAGCATGTTGGTTTTATGTTTTTTTTTTAATGTTACTGCTCTTGTTTGGATAAGTTACAGTTGCAGCAATCTGTCTGGTAATTTAAATTTGTATTAACTTTGTCTGAATTTGGACGCCCTGCTGCTGTTATCTCTTCCTTCTGCTTCCTAGGATGGGGGCTAACTTGGGAGGGAGGGTCCTGGAAAAAGGCTTTATTGATATGATGGCCTTGGCAACTGACAAGCCCATCATACCAAGAAGGTCTTTTTCCAGGACCTCCCCCATCCCCATGTGTCTGCTGTGTTGTACTATCCTCCAGCGTTTCCACATTATTGTTCCTCACTAGACTACGCTTGTGGGCGACCAATCCATGGATTCTTGTGCAAACCTTTCAGAAAAACTTTTAAATAACCTGAGCTTTTTGCCTAAACGCAAAATGGCATTGCATGTCACACACTGAGCTTAAACAAGGATCTATTTTAAAATGTGCACATTCTAGGTTCTGGTATGCCATGTTTCAAAACTTCTACTTCAGGAAGATGCCAGCACAATTGTTCCTTTCCAATCATTACTCTGAAATGATCCCCCAAGCATGTTCAACATTCTTGAATTGTGTCCCTGTGGATCACTTTCTGGTCAGCCTGATGGGGGTTCAGAAATGTTCTCGCATAAGAGCAGTGTGCGCTTGCTGTGCTGGGCAAAGCTTGACTGGTTTAGCATGTGAACCCAATCATGAAATTCAGTGCTGATCAAATGCTCCCTACATTATTCAATGCTACAACAAAAACAATACAGCTGCTTGAACATAGAAAAGATATGTCCTAAAGCATTTAATTAATTGATTAAATGTCAACTGGCATGGACCAAACTGCAAATGATTGAAACCGCACAAAACACAGGTCAGCAGCAGTTAATTACCACAGGACAAGTCTGCAATAAGTACATCATTTTTTTTGCAGGGAGTAGATGGAAGAATCTTGCTATCTTTTTTCAAGGTTGTCGGCCTTTGTTCGGTGGTAGCATCTTGCCTCCAAATTAGAAGGCTGTGAGTTAAGTCCCATTCCAGAACTTGTATATAATCCAGGTTGATACGTCAGTACAGCACTGAGGTGGTGCTCCACTGTTGGAGGTGCCATTTTTCAGGTGATACGTTAAACCAAGACCCCCAGCTGCCTGTTTTCTCAAGCACTTAAAGTGCATGACAGGGTATGAAGGGCTTAAAGTCCTTGTCACCAGCTTACTGAGCTTAATTTGGTGAAATGTCTGTCCCAGAGCTGCCTGTTGCTGTAACTCAATTGCCTCCATTGAATTTTGGCTGTTTCATGACTGAGATGGTTCATTTTGTTTCAAGCAGAAGCTGGATAGTATCAAACGAGCTGCAATTTAAATTGTGTCTCTCACTAATTGATGAAATGATACTGACCACGATCCTGCCCATAGCCTAGATAACGCAGCTAGAATCGGATGTATAATGCAGAAAGGATTGCTTGCCCAAGAGTTCTGCAAATCGGGTTTAGTATCCAATTACATTTTCTGTAATATGCTGGAATTGCACAGCAGGTCCATCAGCATCTGTAAAGAAAAAGTAGGTTAGCATTTTGATTATCAACCCTTGATCAAAATGGAAAACTATAAGATAAGAGCTTTTGTATAGGACTAAGGTGGAAGGGAGGGATGAAAAAAGGAACAGGTAAAAGCCAAGATTCAGTTATGCTGTCCTGTTAACTTTATCTTTCTATGATCATTGCAAATCTACTGACATTTTGGTTTTCCTGGAGTGTCAGTTATGTGGACTCTTATCTTTAAATTTACTTTGAACAAAAACATTCTCTCTGGAAATATAACGAGACACTTTTGAAGCTTAAGGGGAAGCAATGCTCCCAAGCTTTGAAAAGTTATTATGAATACATAATTATTCTTCCCATCACCCTGTCTCTTTACTTTGTGGCAAATCTTTTGTCTAAACCTTTATCAACTTATAATATTGCAACAGGCACAAATAATCATTTATCTAAAGTTGCGATAAACAAGTCTCCTGGGACTTATTTCCCAGTGTAGTGTTGAGCGTTGCCGCATTTAAGCCTTGGGCAGAGGGAACAGAGAAAATGCCAGAACCCATTTCACAATGGCACTTAATTTAGTATTTTTCCCTCCCCATCCCCCTCCAACTTTTGCAAAATGCTGTGACTTGTCTCCCCGAAGTATTGTAACTCTAATGTGTGCAGTAAAGGTATTCTTGAGTCTTTCGCGTTTCTATATTGGTGACGATGCTTTTTTTTTTAAAAAGTTTGAGAAATTTTGGCTCCCACTTGTTTGCAAGTAGTTTTCAATCATTTATTGTTACGGTTAAAATTTGTTAATGTTGGCACATCCAGAGGTCCCTTGCCCTAAAGATGGGGGGAAATTGGTCATAACTGCAGGAAAAAATGTTGAGGGTACACCAAAATAAATAATTAGCTAGAAAGTTAACAAGTAGGGAAAATGCAGAAATTACAGACCCACAAGGTTCAGAGACCCCAGCTTGAAAATTACTGGTTTGAATTCACGTGGCTGATGTCTATTTTGGATTTAAATGGTTTTTGGTTACTACTCCAAAGAAGTTCTTTTAACGCTAGTATGTGCCTGTGTGATGGATAGGGGGAAGAGAAGAAGGGGTGAAACATGACTGGGACTATAAAAAGAACTCGTTATTTTGAATCACCTTCCCTCAATCCCAATTTCATTTTAAATTTAAAAAAAAAAAAAAAAAAAATCTTTGGGGTAGATACCTTTTTTGGTTTTCAGGAAACATTTATCATTTCAAGGTTATTGGCATTATCCCATTTTGGGGGGTGTTTCTCAAAGGTATAACTAGTTTGAGGTCCAAGCTGCAGTGTGATCCTTCTTGAATATTCCTATATCCTGGCACTTCTGCAAAGAGGACAGGAAAAGAAAGAAAGGAGAGGTCTGTGATTGGATGGAGGGCAGGCGATGGTTAAACAATGGATAATCGCTATTCCCTGGTTCTGTACCTCCTTATAAGCTGTTCATCTGTAACATCTTGCAGTTATGATGCAAGGTCATCGACCTGAAACGTTAGCCCAATGTTTCTCCCTCCACAGATGCTGCTTGAACAGCTGACTGTCGCTAGCATTTTTGGTTGTTTTTTTGAGCACCTTTGTGAGATGGCAGGGAGGAGGAGCAGTGGGTTGGAAGATGCGCATTTCATATTTGGGATGTGTTTTGTATTTAGGTGTATGCTGACCACAAAGTATTTGGTCAATGTGAAGATATTACTAACCGGGTTAACCAAGGATCTATCTCCAGGGCATTTTCTTATAAACCAAAATAAGTGCATCAAACTTTGTATAGCTGATAGGTGGGACTATGTTTTGACTAATGGGTGAAATTTTAGGCTCCCTACCATAATATTTTAATTCATTTGGAGGAGGCCCAGAATACTATGAATGAAGGCAGTAAAACACAGATACCTGATGATGATATTTGTTGGAGAAAATATGGGGGGGCGGGGGAGCGGTTTATGATGCAGCCCTTAGAAATGATGGGGATTGTGGCTCATATAAACATAAACAGGTTATTACATTCAAAATTTGATTGTAAATCTATAAGACACAAATAAAAATATTAGCAAGCCTCATTAGGATTTTCTTTCTTTCCCACTGGGTAGTTGAGATGTCGGATTCTATTAGATGTAACTTTTTAAAAAGCTGAACAACTGGCTGCTAAGAATGGAATTGAAGGTTGCAAGGGTGGGCACAGATAATGTGTTGTACTGAATGCAGTGGTTCAAGTACTGTTGAGACAATGGATGAATTGTTTAAATACAGACAGTCTAAGTAAAAACAACACAAGTGGAAAGATTTACTGATATTTTTGCTTGCTTTATCTCCAGTCTCAGAGAACTTTGGAGTTTATTCTGTTGGTTTTGCCTACAGTTAGTTTTGTCCTTCAGAATATTGAGTGAGGTTGGGCTGATACCATGATAGAAGATTATACATAGTTTTTCTTGTTTCATACTTGTAACACACAAACCCTTAAAGGGGTAGCATCAGAACCAAAGTTTGTTGCACAAATAGATGTAGTGTGTGTTCTGGGGTGTTGATGTGTCCGAGATTGCAGAGCCGACTGTTTACTGCCTTGCAACACTGAATTTTAAAGGATCGTTGGCTTATTTCTTCAATCAGGTATTGGATTTTTGACTCTTATTTTACCTTTGCCCCATCTCCTAATTTAGAGTATAAAGTGGTCGGTAATGAATCAACAGCAGCTTGCATTAATATAGCGCCGTTAATGTAGTAAAAGGGTCCCAGGGCACTTCACAGGAGCGTTATTGAACAAAATTTGACACCGAGCCGCATGAGATATTGGGATAGATGATCAAAAGCTTGGTCAAAGAGTTTTAAGGAGGGGAGAGAGAGAGGTGGCGAGGTTTAGGGAGGGAATTCCAAAGCCTAGGCAGCTGAAGGCACGGCCGCCAATGGTGGAGAAATTAAAATCAGGGATACGCAAGAGGCCAGAATTGGAGGAGCGCAGAGATCTGAGGGTTGTAGGGCTGGAGGATGTTAGAGAGGGCTGGGGGGGGGGCAAGGCCATGGAGAGATTTGAAAACAAGGATGAGAATTTTTAAAATTGCGATATTGCAGGACCGGCAGTCAATGTAGGACAACGAGCACAACGGTAATGGGTGAACGGGACTTGGTATGAGTTAGGATACGGGCAGCAGAGCCACATTCAACTTTAAGTTTTCAACCGTGAGAATGGATACTCATAAATCAAGGACATCGGTTTCATTGTCACCTTCTGTTTATGCATCCATTTATTAATATCCATCTACCATTCCTCATCACATGCTCTTAAAACATTGTTATTTTGACATTTAAGATTTGGACCATTCACCTGGACACAGTTGTGATTTGAGCAGATTTAATATTACTGTGATGAAAAGCATCACCAGTTACTCTCCCTCTTCTTCTCTCCCCCAACAACCTTTCCACTTCTCACTTTGTGCTTGGGTGCTATGTTGAAATGTGATATTAAGGTAGGATGTTTCAAGCAGACGTGACATCAATTGGGCACCAAGCGGAGTAATTCTTGCTTTGTGAAGCCCCAACTAAATGTTGAAGACCCAACTTGTGTATATGTTTCTTTTAGCAAAATCTGTTGCTTGCAGAAGGTACTTTTAATTTCATTTGCTTTCCATGCAGAGGGGAAATGCAGTTCTCGTTATACGTGGAGATAGTGTAGATCACATGCATACAATTGTGGAGATCAAAGTTTAAGGTTTAACCACTGTAGTGGGAAATTAATTCAATTAAAAATTTAAATATTATCCATGATTCCTTGACAAAAATTGCCCACACTACAGAACAATTCTAGTCTGATGCTGGAACATAAGAATTTGGACGGAATGCCCTCCAGCAAGTGGGCAATTATTTGTGATCCAGTTCTTCTCCTCCAATCCGAACAGAGGTCCTTTCCACAAATGACAAGAGGGGAGAGGTGACCTGTTTGATCTCTGTAACCAATTGCTATTAGGCGCACACGGAAGCTGAGGTGATGTACTGGTGATTAAAAAGAGAAAATGCTGGAATCCCTCAGGAGGGCAGGCAGCATCTGTGGGGAGAGGAAAGTAGGGTTAACGTTTCAGGTCAGTGACCTTTCGTCAGACCTGAATCGTTAACTGCACCTTCCTCTCCCCACCGATGCTGCCTGACGACCTCGAGGGATCCCAGCATTTTCTGTTTAGTTTTCAGATTTCCAACATCTGCAGTGGTTTGCTTTTTGATGTACCTGTGTGTTTGTTTTTCCCCTTTCGCCTCCTATGGGGAAGTGCCTGGTAATAATTCTGCTATGAGCATTGTGTTTTAAGCCTGATTAATGGAACAGATTGGGAGTTAAAACCTTACTAGTTCTGTGACGACATAGAATCTGTGATTGGACAGTACTCCCAATAGATCATACCTGAAAATGTCCATCACTCTTGTGTAATGGGTATTATCGGCTTGTATTCGCATTAATCGATGGCAGCATTCCCATTTGGATTTGTAAAAGTTAAGGAATTGAGTACTTCCACTGTAAAGTTGAGTCTCCCTGGAAAGGTCATAATTTAAATACGGCACACTACTTTCTCCACCCGCGCACCTCACCTTCTCCAGATCTAACGATGTGGCTTTCGCTTTTACATGTTCTAATATGGTTGCCTTTTTAGTTTTCTCTTTTTTTTTGTTGCTTTTTCTTGGCTCATGGTGTACAGTGTGCATGTTTTAGTGTAAACATCAGTGCCTTGTGGATAATGGGTTTGTTTTTAAATGGACTCTGAGAGGGGACAATGATTTTTTTAATCAAAAGTTTGCGCTATAACAGAGAGCCTTATCGTGGAGTTTACAATGCAAAGGGAATAAAGGATTGCATTTTAATTTTGATATTTGATTAAAACTTGTATTCAGCAAGTTTATTTGATGTTATCACTGCCTGTGTGTATCCGTTTCTATGCAATTACACAGCTGTTTGTAAAAGTGCTTTTATAATAGTCAAACAAGCATTTTTTTATTGACTGATCGTAGTTGCAGAATTTCCAATTGTGTCTTCAAAATTAGCTGAAGAGCATGGCTCCCGCAGATGAAATTCCACACCGTCATTTCAGAAACATTTCCGGTCACTGCAAAGGGTACGCAGGAGTTACTATTACCCTGGCTGATGTAACATTTAAGGGCGACTCTATATACAGCTCAAGTCTAGCTGCTCACTTGGCTGGTTCCTGCTTGGGTTGGAACCTCTAAGAACAGAACTGCATGGTCTTTAAAGGTGCGTTTGTACACCAGCCCAAACCGAACTAGACAGCTGAATAAAACACAGGAAATGCCGGAAACACTCAGCAGGCCAGGCTGTTGAGAGAACAGTGAAGTTAACGGTTTTGGATCTGGACTCTGTCAAAATCCTGGACAGCAAACATCTAAAAGCCAAGTTGGATCTTTATAAATCTATTTTAAATATCACATTGCACAAGGTTGACATTTGTATAAAAAAGGCCCCTTGTAGGTGAAGCCCAGTGGGATGACTCCTTTATTTATTGTCTCCTTCCACTGATTATTTGTTCTTTAGCTGTGCATTCTAGTGCACCCAAATTTTGCCAGATGCAGTTGTAATGGCCAGACTCTTGGGTTTGAGTGCTTGTTCGGTAGTGACCTGTAATTGAAATTCATATGATTTTTATTGGAAATCTTTCTACATTTGTCTGAAGGTGAGCTGTGGTACTGTCTGGTGTTTAGCTTTTGGAAAATCTTGAAGTATTTATTCCTTGCAGTTTTAACTTCTACATTGTTTTATAGATCCAATCTCTGCTAGAATCCAGGCTCAATGTTGAAGCATGGTGCAGTTCCTGGTACCTGGAATTGTCTTGTTTATACTGCAAGGGACTACGTTCCCCCCCCCCCCCCCCCCCCCCCCCTTACCTGCAGGCTTTGCTGTTCGCGCACATGAAAATAGCACAGGGCAGAGGAAACCAAGTGCATATTTTTCAACTCTTTGCCCCTTCTGGGTTTTTTTTAATATAAATAAATCAGCAAGCAAAGAAAAAACAGGAAATGGGTAAAGAAAATTCAATTAGTGGGATTTCAAAAAGGCAAATGTCTAGGAATCTGTGCAAATCTACAAATTGGTTTATATTGGGAGGACTCCTGTCTGTAGATGGATGAGAGCAAATACTTAGATGGAGGTTGTAGACCTGGATGCTAATTCCACTGCAAACTGGATTCATGTGAAATTCTATACAGACAGGTTTTTTTTCTCTGCTGTAAATAAGTTATTAGGTAACTTGGTATGGAAGGCCATTTGTGCTCTAAACATGGTTTTGTTGAGGTAGGTATGATGAGCAAACTAATACTTGGTTGCCAACTGACCTCTCTGTTTGGATGTACTTCATCCAAAACAAAACCAGCTTGCTACATGCCGAGTCCTGTGTACTGATCACTGAACCATATCACTGTAGACACTGAAAATAATGGTATCTTGTGTTCTTTTAATTATTAACAATTGTTGGTTGGTAGAAATGACCTGCCAAAAGTTATCCTAGGTTCCAGGAGGTTAGAAATTTGGACTGTACAAAATGGTAGCGGGCCACATCATTGAAAGATGACTTGGATAGCTCGGACAATGAATTGACTTAAGACTGGAAATGACCAGATTGAGAGTAAGACAAGTTAACAAGGCCATAAAAAATGCAAACAAAGCCCCGGGGTTAATTTCCAGAGGAATGTAATTGAAAAGCAGGGAAGTTGTGTTAAACTTGCATAGAACTTTGGTTAGACCACACTTGGAGTACTGTGTACCATTCTGGTCTCCATATTACAAAAAGGATATAGAGGCACTGGAGAAGGTACAAAAAAGATTTACAAGGATGTTGCCAGAACTGAGAGGTTATACCCATCAGGAAAGTTTGAACAGGCTGGGGCTCTTTTCTCTAGCAAGGAAATCTATGGGGTGACCTAATCGTGACCTTTTAAGATTATGAAGGGGTTTTATAAGGTAGACATCGAGGGTACTTAAGGAAGTGGCCCTAGAAATAGTAGATGCATTGCTGGTCATCTTCCAAAATTCTATAGACTCTGGAACAGTTCCCATGGATTGGAGGATAGCTAATGTAACCCCACTATTTAAAAAATATGGAGAGAGAAAACGGGGAATTATAGACCGGTAAGCCTGACATCGGTAGTGGGGAAAATGCTAGAGTCCATTATGAAAGATGTAATAGCAGAGCACTTGGAAAACAGTGACAGGATCAGACAAAGTCAACATGGATTTACAAAAGGTAAATCATGCTTGACTAATCTACTGGAATTTTTTGAGGATGTAACTGGTAGAATAGATAAGGGAGAACCAGTGGATGTGGTGTATTTGGACTTTCAGAAGGCTTTCGATAAGGTCCCGCATAAGAGATTAGCGTGCAAAGTTAAAGCACATGGGATTGGGGGCAAGGTACTGACTTGGATCGAGAACTGGTTGGCAGACAAGAAGCAAAGAGTTGGAATAAATGGGTCTTTTTCCAAGTGGCAGGCAGTGACTAATGGGGTACCACCGGGATCGGTGCTAGGACCCCAGTTATTCACTATATATTAATGATCTAGACGAGGGAACTAGATGTAATATCTCCAAGTTTGCAGATGACACAAAGCTGGGTGGGATTCTCTACCACAGAAGGCAGTTGAGGCCAATTCATTAAATATATTCAAGAAGGAGTTAGATATATTTCTTAAGGCTAAAGGGATCAAGGGATATGGGGAGAAAGCAGGGACAGGGTTCTGAATTTGGATGATCAGCCATGATCTCATTAAATGGCGGAGCAGGCTCAAGGGGCCGAATGGCCCGCTCCTATCTTCTATGTTTCTATGTTCCATTTGTGGTGTGGTCAGTAATAAATCCAATGAAGAATTCAGGAAAAACTTCTTTACCCAGAGAGTGGTTAGAGTGTGGAACTCGCTACCACAGGGGGTAGTTGAGGCTAATCGCACAGATGCCTTTAAGGGGAAGATAGATAAGTACATGAGGGAGAAAGGAATAGAAAGATATGCAGATAGGGTTAGATGAGGCGTGGGAGGAGACTCGTGTGGATCATAAAACACCGGCACAGACCAGTTGGGCCGAATGACCTGTTTCTGTGCTGTTAATTCTATGTAAAGACCACAAATGCTGGTTAGATTGAATTAAGCTGTTGGTTCATCCATTGATCTGTTAGCAGAAAGCATGCAGCTTCAGTTACTGTGAATTGTCGTCATTTTGGATCACTTATTTTTCCAGCCAATGGGGATGCTGCCTGTGTGAAGAGCTAAGTATTGGATGGATCCTAGTATTTATTTGCATGAGCCATCTGGGCAGAGGTTAAAATATTGTATTTTAATGTTGGTATGCTGCTTTAGGTTCTTTGCAAGCAGTTACTTGATTAGCCAGAATGGGGAATATGTGAAACGAAAGGACCTGTTTTTTGGGGCACTCGGGTGCTTGGTCCTGCAATGATTTCCACCTACCACAGAAATGAGTTCCTACCCAAATCTGGCTTTAAAAGTTTTGGTGCTTCAAAAAAATAACTGGGGTGTGTTCTACCTTTTAGCTTATGCTGATAACTCCTCCTGAAGAAGCCATACTGTTGGGCTTTGTTAATGTTCTAAATTGTGAGGCCCATCATAGTCCTTATAACCATCTTTTGTTCTACAGATACTAGTGCACTTCCAGCCAAACATTAGAGACAGCCATAATCCATTTGAGTTTGCTTTCTTGATGTTATGATACAGAAGTCAGCTACCATAGGCAAGCCTACATTTCTTATGAACCAAAACCTAACTTGTGCTTGAAGCATGAGCTAACCTGCCAGAACAATGAACACTTAATTTAGGTATGTACCAAATCAGTGAAAAACACCACACTGATGAACCATAAAGCTCAGGCTAAAAACTACTGAATGAGTTTATTGTAGAAGTAAAATCATACAGAATCCCAAATAAATCAGATTAGTCCAACATTTGGAAGATTCTTGGTCTTTTTCCAAGGCCCTTGTATCTGTGTTTCAGATTTATATAATGGCTGCTTCAGGCTCCATGGAGTCTCTCCTCGCCATAGTGACTCTGACATGTGATACAAATAAGTCAACAGCATGAACTGAAGTCGAGAATTAGTGAAATTACATTTGCGCAGCTTCTAGCTAGAGAATGGCCAATCAAAATCAGCGAGATGTTGGTCGGATAATATGTTAATAAACAGTGATGCCCAGGAAATGCTAATATTGACATTATTGACACCTGCCTCATGATAGAAATATTGTATTTCCTTATCTGATCAATTATCAGAGACCAATCTGGCCTGCTTTTTCCTAAGGCACCTTGATCCTGTTCCCATTTGGTGGTCTAAAGAGAATACAGTTTCCATTTTAACACTAATCCGTTCAGACAAAATTGTCCGCCTAATTGCGCTATATGTAACTTGGTAAAGGAAGAAATATATTCCATAGGACAGAACTTGCTTTATCACTCTTGTCCCAATAATTAAAAACTACACACATTATAAACATGTTGAGGTTCAAATTAAGGACAAGCATTTGCATCTGAGATTCTCCATGTGTGGTGTCTCATCCATGCTGTTTAGAGAAGTGTTGAGTGGAAGTTGGCTAAGGAGAAGCTGCAATATTGCCTGATCGCTTACTCCTAGTCATGGTTAGTCACCTCATTGAGGTTGGATCAAAAGCCGCTTAGGCAGAGGGAGCAGGTTAACCCGGAGAGACCTGAAGGAGGATGGAGACAGTAAAGCAAAATGAAGTTTTCCAAGCAGTAAGTTGACATCAGGTAGGGTGGATATCCTAACTCCATACACTTGGCATTGATTTTATTTTGTGAACTGTTGCTGGAATTTGGCGTCTGTTCTTATAACATTGTCATCTGCTTTTCTAAATACTTCATTTGTTTCACTGTGTGCCAGTTCTAAAGTAAGGAACTAACTGGACTTCTTTGTCTACTGCACAAAATTATCAATAGAGTACAGTAACTGATTTACATCTCAACCTTGGTTATGATCAGAAATCAATTCCTTTAAGAACAAAAGGACAATGAACTGTGTGGGCCCTGGCTTTGAACAAGCACCAATTCCGATGACCTCTTGACGTGTGACTAAGGCTCAAACAAGCCCACGAGTTGTTTTTTTTGAGTAACATTATCCTAGCACACGGATGGCTGGGATATGAAGACTGGCCAGGATTCTCCTTCCTTTCTGTCGTGTCCTCTTGCTTCTCAGAAGACTGTACACAGTATTCACATTTCCTGTGTGTTTTTTGGGATGCCCATTTCTTGTTGCCATTACAGTTGCGTGTGGGTGCAAAGCATCTCTGATCGACATTTTCAAAAGGATGGAAGTGGGTGGTTGTGCAGTACTGCACAGATGGGTGAGCAGCACATGGCTGTGACCTGAGGGTTAAGCTTTTAAGATGATTTTCCGAGTTCGACTGGGTTTTTAATCTAAGTAATTGATTGAAATCTGCTGTTGAACAGGCTAAACTGACTATATTTCAGGCCAGGCTTTTACAAACATGCATTGTATTGGAATGGTGGTTGCTTTGAATAACCTAACTCTCTCCCTCTCCCCATGATGTGGAATTGATTTCTTTTGACCAGTGTTTCCACAGAAGTCATTTTATCCCATTCGTAGCAGACTATAACTCCAAGCCAATAATGTGCATATCTTGCTGTGAATTCTACCTATTGAAATGTAGTAGTTTAAAATTACATTTTGCTTTGCTTATACCTCAAATGTTCCCATTGTCTTGCAAGTGTAGGAAGGCAGCTTGGCTCCTCCTCCTCTTGATGGTTTCAAAGGATCACAGCCTCTGTGTAACAGATGATGATGCACGTTCAATCATTAGATTCTAGTTGAGGTTTTTGATTTTGTTTTAGCAGATGCTGCAGTGCCTTTTGAAATACCCAATAATATTGAGTTTCCTGTGGGGGGTTTTTTAAGTAGCAGTCCAGCCATCAGCATCTTCCCTTTTTAATAGGAGAACTTAGAACATATATTTCTATAACCCTTTCACATTCTCAGGACATCCCAAAGCGCTTGCAACAAATGAATTATTTGAAAGTGCAAATTAGTCACTTAGAGCAAGGTCATAGGAACAGGAGTAGGTCATTCAGCCCCTCGAGCCTGTTCCGCCATTCAATTAGATCATGGCCGGTCCCGCAAACAACTAAGATAAATGACCAATGAGTCTGTTTCTGATTGTGGTTGAAGGATAAATGTTACTCGGGACACCTGCTCGTCTATGAAAAGTGCCATGGGATCTTTTAAGATAGGCAGTCGGGCCTCAGTTTTAACGTCTCATCTAAAAGACATCACTCCTGATAATTCAGCACTCCTTCACCATTGCACTGAAGTGTCAGCCTAGATCTCTGGAGTGGGCCTTGAATCTACAGACTTCTGATTCAGGGACAAGTGTGTTACCACACAGTCAAGTTGACACTTTTTAAAATTTTTAAAAACACACTCCTTTTCAGTTTTAATTTGTTTTTAAATTCCAGATATTGACCTAAGGAACTAGCTAGGAGTTATTGCTGAGCCTGGATGCATGAGTGAGGGAAGTTGATATACAAAGTTGAAATGACACAGTTACTATGTTCATCACGTCATCTGATAATTTAAGCACATTTGTGCTATCGGGTTCGGCAGCGACGGCCAGTTAGTGCCCTGTATTGTGCAGCTGTTAATGTCCTGCTTTATACGTCTGGACTGTTGAGGGATATTAAATTGCATCACTTTTATTAAGCAGTGTATTAGCTTCACACATTGAATGCTGTCTTCCTCTGAAATGGGGAGCAACATGTATTCCAGGTAGATATGTGTTGAATATCACAATGTAATGTAAACTCTGCTACCAGCATGTTGTGCTGGCAAGTGGTGTTACATCTGTATGTGGGGTCATGATATTGCATGTGTTCTGACCTATGTCAAATCGAGTGTTAAACTGGAGCAGATAGTCCAAAAGTACCATCTTAGAGAGGACATAGTACCTGTCAGCACAAATGAAGGCAACAGTACTGTATACTTAATCTGCAAACTGTTATACTGCCAACTTCCCTTCACACTGAACTCCACTTCCAGCTGGCTAATTTTTAATGCTCTGACTGAGGGAACTGGAGTAGTGTGTGTATCATAACGTTAAAACGGACTACCCGGCATCAACCTAGGCATCGGATTCGGACACTACAAAGATGCACCCAGCCCAACCGACCCTGCAAAGTCCTCCTCACTAACATCTGGGGACTTGTGCCAAAATTGGGAGAGCTGTCCCACAGACTAGTCGAGCAACAGCCTGACATGACAGTCATACTTACAGAATCATAGACCGGTATGTCCTGTCCCACTGGCAGGACAGACCCACCAGAGGTGGCAGCACAGTAATTTACAGTCAGGAGGGAGTGGCCCTGGGAGTCCTCAACATTGACTCCATTGTGTTGTGTAGCACTACCACTGTGCTAAATGGGATAGATTCGGCGCAGATCTAGCAGTTCAAAACTGAGCATCCATGAGGCACTGTGGGCCACCAGCAGCAGCATAATTGTATTCCACCACAATCTGTAACCTCATGGCCTGGCATATCCCTCACTCTACCATTGCCAGGGGACCAAGCCTGGTTCAATGAGGCGTGTAGAAGAGCAGGCAGGACCAGCACCAGGCGTACCTAAAAATGAGGTGCCAACCTGGGGAAGCTACAACACAGGACTACATGCATGCTAAAGAGTGGAAGCAGCATGCTATAGGCAGAGCTAATCGATCCCACAACCAACTGATCAGATCAAAGCTCTGCAGTCCTGCCACATCCAGTCGTGAATGGCGGTGGACAATTCAACAATTAACAGGAGGAGGAGGCTCCATGAACATCCCCATCCTCATTGGTGGCGGAGCCCATCACGCAAGTGCAAAAGACGAGGCTGAAGCGTTTGCAACCATCTTCAGCCAGAAGTGCCGAGTGGATGATCCATTTCGGCCTCTTACGGAAGTCCTCACCATCACAGATGCCAGATTCCAACCAATTCGATTCACTGAACGTGATCTCAAATGGCTGAGTGCACTGGATACAGCAAAGGCTATGGGCCCCGACACTATCCCAGCTGTAGTGCTGAAGACTTGTGCTCCAGAACTAGCCGTGCCTCTAGCCAAGCTGTTGCAATACAGCTACAACACTGGCATCTACAAAGTGGAAAATTGCCCAGGTACGTCCTGTCCACAAAAAGCAGGGTCAGTTTATTTGAATAGATATTCACAACTTAGACCTTTTAATGGGAGATGTGCAAAGTCTGGCCAGCTGCTTGGCAATATTGAAATTGATTAGACTTGGAATAAATCTATGTTAATGCTAAAGAGAATAGGGCAGAGTGCAGAAAATAGAGGGGAGTCAAAGAACTGAGAAGGTATGTTGAGAAAAATGGGCAGGGAACATAATGGGAAATAGTAAAAGATTTTATAAACATAAAGTAACAAGTTTAAAAACAAATGATGGGGACATTTAGAGATGAAATAGGAATCATTTACTGCTCACCAATGGCTTTGCATTTCATCAATACCCATACTTCCAGTAGTTAAGATACGAGATACAATTGAAAGCTTTGCCACATACAGATCTACCATCGTACCTCAAGACGTGGTAACACTACTGAGCAAAATGACACTTGGGGCGGGGGGGCAGTTTTCAACTTTGCTGCTTGGATGGTAACCTGAAGGAATGGATCACCTGCCTGTTGTTGAACCTACCTGATTTTTCATCCCATTGACTTCAAGGGGATTAAAATCAGACTGGTTCTACAACAGGCAAGCAATCTGCTCTGCCACGTTACTAACCAGGCAGCAGAATTGAAAGTTACCCCCCCATGCTGTAAAACATTTTGGGTGCATTTTAAAACAAAATGCCAGTAATTATATAGCTTAAGAATTGTCGTCCTTGTGGCACTGATCGGGGTAGCCGTTTGCTTCTAGAGTTTGGCTTTAAGGCTTGATTGTGCTAGTGACATTGTGTCTTGTCTGGGTGTCTTTCAGGTCTGATTTCAGCAGAACTGAACATATTGGTAGATAATCAAATGGGTGTCCAGATACTGCATGACTGTGGGCATCATCTGCATTTTATTGAAATGCATTATAGCCTGAAAACCAGTTTATTTTACTGCTATCAAGTGATATCATCATAATGTCAGTTTATTGACTCTTAAATCATTTTTGAAATCCCTGGCATCATGTGGAATAAACATTTACGACTGAAGTGATTGCAAAAGGTTTACTGGTGATCAATCACCAATCAGAATAGCTACTTACTTACACCACACTAATTAGAAGATTGAGCTCATAGGATGCATTATTGATCTATACTTCGTTTGAGGGTTTTGGTCCACTCTGAACTGGGCTAGCCAATAACCTCAATTGCAGTCCAATATCTAACGGTATAAATGAGCAGTGTGAAATATGGTCCTGGGTTGCCAGCAGTACTGTATTACAGCTTTTGCACTTTTTCAGCTACGAGCTTCTGAGATGGCGCATGAATGTGTAAGAATATAAGAAATAAGAGCAGGAGTAGGCCATTTGACCCTTCGAGTCTGCTCCACCATTTAATAAGATCATGGCTGATCTTCTACCTCATCTCCACTTTCCTGCACTATCCCCATATCCCTTGATTCCCTCAAAAATCCATCGATCTCTGTCTTGAATATACTCAATGACTGAGCCTCCACAGCCCTCTGGGGTAGAGAATTCCAAAGATTTGCCACCCTCGGAGTGAAGACATTTCTCCTCATCTCAGTCCTAAATGGCCGACCCCTTATATTGAGATTGTGACCCCTGGTTCTAGACTCCCCAGCCAGGGGAAACATCCTCCCTGCATCTACCCTGTAAAGCCCTGTAAGAATTTTGTATGTTTCAATGAGATCACCTCTCATTCTTTGAAACTCTAGAGAATATAGGCCTAGTCTACTCAATCACTCCTCATAGGGCAATCCCCCCATCCCAGGGCCCTATATAATTGCAGTAAGACATCTTTATTCTTATACTCAAATCCTCTTGTAATAAAGGCCAACGTACCATTTGCTTTCCTAATTGCTTGCTGTACCTGCATGTTAATTTTCAGTGATTCTTGTTTAAGGACACCCAGGTCCCTCCTGAACACCAACATTTCCCAATCTCTCACCATTTGGGAAAAAAAATACTCTGCTTTTCTATTTTTCCAACCAAAATGGATAACTTCACACTTCACATTATATTCCATTTGCCATGTTCTTGCCCACTCACTTGGCCTGTCTATATCTCCTTGAAGCCTCCTTGCATCCTCCTCACAACTTACATTCCCACCCAGCTTTGTATCATCAGCAAACTTGGATATATTACATTGTGTGCAAGTATAATTGACAGTATGTCAAGGATTCACATTACTTTACTGCTACTCTTGCTCAAACTCTCATTTAAAAAGATACCTTGGACCATACTGCCCTAACTACTTCTCCTACTTCATGCTGTGTCCACCACTCCCCCTGCAAAGCACCGTAGAACATTTTGGTTATGTGAAAGGCACTAAATAAACGTAGGTAGCATTTGGTCCTACATGTTTTCGTTTTCTGTCCCTTTTTCTTTGAATGAACTAAAGATGCGTTTACATACTCAACGCTGTAACTGGCTGATTGATGAACAACCCCTGTTATTTCTCCTCCCTGCACGCGCGCCCCCCCCCCCCAAAATCCCTATGGGGAAGCATCAGATGTCCATTTTACCCTTAGTACAAGATTCACAAATTTAAGTCTGTGATGCAGCACAAATTATTTTGGGACATCATATTAAAAGATACCGGACATGAGCAGCTAAACTGGATTGGAGTAGTAAGCTCCGATATGGCGCCATCATTGGCACAGGTGCAGTGGGTCGAATGGCTCCCTTCGGTGCTGAAGTTTTGCACAGTTTTGTTTTGCTGCAAGAACAAGACATCAGCAAGAAACTAGAATTGATGACTGTTGGAGGACTGGAGTCGTGTTTCAATGCTGAAGAAAGCTTACTCCTTTGAAAAGTTTTTATTTAAAAGAATGTTGTGAATGGAGTTGTTTTGTATAATTCTACATTTATAATTAACGTTCATGTATAGAATCCTTTTTAAGATAAGTCCGAATGTTACCATGAATTGAAAGCAACTGATGGCCTTTAGCACTAAGAGTTAATGTGACCAGAAAACATTCTGTGCATCACCCTTGTAATATTTTTAGCTTCACTTCAGATTATGGGGTGGAAATCATTAATATAAGTGCTCTGGACTAATGCAACTCCAGATTCCTTTCCATTCCAGCATTACTAGAGGCATCTGCTAGGGTTTAGAAAGTTTGAAGGGGATTGCGTACAGGAAGATTTGGTAATAGTCCAATAATCAAATTAACATTGAGGGCCTCACAGAAGTGTCCCCATATGTCAGAAAAGAATTCAAATAATTACAGAAAATGCGCCTCTGACCTCTGGTTGGAGCAGGTTGGGTAACTGACTGGTCGGGCAGACTGTCCAACCGGCTCAATCACAACGGGCTACAAGATTTTCCGTGCAATGTGAAGAAACTGAGCTATTTCCTTCTGCGTAAAGCTGACTACATCGGTAATAGTCACGCACAGATGAAATTTATCAAAGTGTTGATTCTTTAGCAGTGATCAGTCATCAGAGGTGCCTCTGATGAAATGTTTATTTTTGAACAATATCTTTTAAGTTGGGCACTGAAGTGGTTTACGCAGTATAAGCAACTGATTCCCTGGAAGTCTGCCGATGCTTGTGGACTGCCTAGTAGCCAGTTAATGAATGGGTGGTGGTCATAGAGGCCTGGGATCTTGTTGCTGGCCTATCCCCCTCGGTTAGGGAGGAGTGGTTTGGATAGGAAGATGCTTCCTTATTTGAGCATATTGAGAAGTGATCTGATCGAGGTGTTTAAAATGATAAAACGATCTGATAGGGTAGATGAGAAGAGGGGGGCACTCCAGATCAGGGGACATAAACTTAAAATTAGAGCTAGGTCATCGGGAGTGAAATCATGAAGCACTTTTTCACACGGAATCATATAATCTTACAGCACAAAAGGAGGCCATTCGGCCCGTCGTGCCTGTGAAAGAGCTGTTCAAATTTAGTCCCACACCCCAGCTTTTTCCCCATAACCCTGCAAGTACATGTCCAATTGCCTTTTGAAAACTCCCATCGAATCTGATTCCACCACTCTTTTTGGTAGTGCGTTCCAGATCTTAACAACGCTCTGAAGAAATTTCTCTCTTTTTCTTCCCCTTTAGTTCTTTTGGCAATTATTTTAAATCTATGACCTTTTGGTTATCGATCCACTTGCCAGAGGAAACAGTTTCTCCCTACTTCCTCTATCAAAAACCCCTCGTAATTTTCAATGCCTCTATTAGGTCTCCGCTGAACCTTCTCCACTCTAAGGAGAACAATCCCAGTTTCTCTGCTCTCGCCACATAACTGAAGTCCCTCATCCCTGGTATCACCCTGATGAACCTCCTCTGTGCCCTCTCTAAGACCTTGCCATCCATCTAAAGTGTGGTGCCCAGAATTGTACACTATTCCAGCTGAGGCCTAACCAGAGATTTGTAAAGGTTTAGCATGACTTCCTTGTTTTTGTTTTCAATGCCCCTGTTTACAGTTGAAATCTGGAACTCTTACCCCAAAAGGCTTTGGAAGCTTTCAAGACAGATGGATACACTTTTGTGAGGTAAGGGTATCGAGGGATACGGAGCAAAGGCGGGTAAATTGGGTTGAGGTACAGATCAGCCATGATCTAATTGGATGGCAGAACAGGCTCAAGGGGCTGAATGGACTGCTACTGCTCCTGTGTTTCTGTGATGCTGTTTGCTCTCTATACATGAATGGTGTACAAGCCACAATGGGCTGGTAGCAATGTTCCCTCTAATTTTTATTTTAGGTGCGTGGTCCCTTTAAATTTGCTGCATGACAGCTGGTGAGCGACTTGCACGGGACCTCCTGGCCGTGCAGCTTAAGGGGAACGTTGGCTGGTAGCTGTTGGGAGTTTCTGTGGAAATAAGGCCTTTAGTATTGCTATTCTTTGCTTTCAGCTTTCTTTAGTAATGCCAGTGAGTTCCAAGCTTCTGTTCATTCAGCTATTAAAATTAGTTATCGCAGAATAGGGAGCATTGACTTAAAGTGTTACTTATGGTGCATTTACACTACAAGTTTAGAGCTTGGGGGAAGTGGTTTTGGCTTTGCATGGATGCTTAATTTGTGGAGCATAAATTGGGTGTACAGGCCCAAACTGACTGTGAAGTCAAGTGGAGAGAGACTGCCTCCTCTAAGGTCAGGCCCTGATTCTGGATTCAGGCTATATTTACATTGTAGGAGCAATATTGGTGTAAACATTACACTGGCACTACTGTGCAGTGTGAATGTACCCTTCATGTGATTTATGTAGAAGTTAATAGGTAGTCAGAAAATGTTGACACTGGGTTCTTTCATCCTAAAGCAAGGAACACAAATGTTCTATTTCAATTGAGGTTATGGTAACTGCTTCATGTATGATGAAAGTGACCCTGCAACCAGGTTTCACAAGGTAGCAAAGAACTTTTAACATGTGCCTCATTGCAGCACAGAGTTTTGGGATTCTGATGCCTCTGCCTCATGGAAGCAAACACCCACACTAATGAAGAAATCTTCATTTGAAGAATACCCATCTGATTGTCATGACTTCTCTGAGGACTCCATACCTCATTGCTCCCAGACATAAATGGTCACTTGTGTAACTCGACAGATTTACTCATAAATATCACTAATGGCTATGATGAGACTTGTGTTTAATTCCATCTTATTTTAAATACTTTTTATTTATTTTTGTGTTCAAGATGAAGAATGTTAGTGCCATTTCAGACACCCGGTGTCTACGTCAAACATTCCCAGATCCGGTATAGCACAGCCAGGATCAGAATAAAGTTAGGTATTCTACTTCAACAATGTGCCTCAGTCCTAACCTCTTGAGCACCCACTACTGCACACCAGAACCTTTCATTTGATAGTCAAAGGGAAGCTGTTGTGGTGCTTTTTGTAGCACATATTGAGGAGAATCTTCTCCTCTTAGGCAGTCCCTCGGAACCGAGGATGACTTGCTTCCACATTAAAAATGAGTTCTCAGGTGACTGATGAGTCCAATGCGGGACCTACAGTCTCTGTCACAGGTGGGGTAGACGGTGGTTGAAGGGACGGGTGGGTGGGGTGCTTGGGTTGACGTGCGCGCCTTGCGCTTGGCTTCCGCTTGCTCCCAGTGAAGAGACTCTGTGTTCGGCGCCTTCCCGGATGCTTCTCCTCCTCTTTGTGCAGTCTTGGGCCAGGGATTCCCAGGTGTCGGTGGGGATGTTACACTTTTTCAAGGAGGCTTTGAGGGTGTCCTTGAAACGTTTCCTCTGCCCACCTGGGGCTCTCTTATATTGAGAATAGTGTAATCCAGACTAACAAAAAAAAAATGTATTTCTGTTTTTCACGCCAGCCGTCCTGTCTTGAGATTGTCAATCAGGAATAGTGTTCATGGCCGCTAGGAGCTGGATTGAGACTGCCCAAATTCAATTCACATAGGTCTCGTACAGAAGAAGCTTAAATCCTATCAATTGGGATTGGATTAGAATTCTTGTTCAAAGTTAAAGGTCATTGTCAAATCCATTGTGCCACAGTTCCGAAACTCTCTTATTTGACATATCATACAGTTTTCTAATAGCATTTGTCAGTTCTCAGACTTGCAAAGCTGATGTTCGAGATTACTTCACAGCCTTGTGAATTGACCGTGTATATTAGAAGGCTGAGATGCAAGTGCCTGATCTTTTTGTTACTTAAAGTGTTCTTATGGTGAGATATGCAAGCAGGATATTCACTTCTTACTTCATATTGCATTTAGCTCAATAAATATAATGTGCATAATTTTAATATTGGGGAGAAGTTACATTTAATTTGAACTTCCCCTCGCTTTTCTATCAATCCTGCATGTGTCGGGAGTTTGTTTTCAAGCCTGAGGGAGTTGCTTATGCCTCAAAGAAAATCATTTGAATGGAATTAATTGAATTTCCCAGATAATGGGTAATAGAATGACCCTTTTTCCACCCCTATATAGCGTGTCCAAATATGGAATCTTATTACAGTTTATAGTTGCAAAAGGTAAGTTTAAAAACCGAATTGCATTGACCCTAAATTTACCAGGTTAATTAGTCGTTGTCAGGACTTGAAAGTTACAGTAGCTGAGGTATAATTGAGCAGGTTCTAGATGCAATGCACCACTGCGAGGTGACTTGTGTATTCATCAAGATTGGGATGCCATGGCTGGGGAATTAAGTACTTTTCCCCCCCCAACTTTGACATCCAGTGGTAGGATTGCATATTCTCATCAGTTATAAATTGGGTTGGATGTAAAATAATATTCCCTGCACACTACCACAACAATGTGTTTCAAATTACACCAAACTTTATCTGTCCCATTTCCAGTCCCCATATCCAGCTATCTGTCTGACCTTTCCCAGTCACACTTCAGTTTTTGTGGACAGTTTTTGTGTTGGCCCACAGAGAGGGTATGGTAGCCTTGTGGTTTTGGTACTGGAATAGCAACCCAGAGGATGAGTTCAGATCCTAGAATGGCAGGTTGGGAAATTGAATTCAATAAATCTGGTAATTTGTTGGCTAGTGGCAGCAAATTACAATGAAATCTGCTGGATTGTTATAACCCAATTGGTTCAGGGAAGGGAAGCTGCCACACATGCTGCATGGGACTCCAGTCTCTCACTGCTGTTAATGTCCCCAGGGCAACTGGAGATCGACAAAAAATGCTGCCTTGTCGGTGTTGCCCACATCCTAAGAACAAAAAGCCTCGGGCCACACAAAGTTTCATTCAATGTTTCCATTATATTTCACGTTGCTGATGCTTGATATTCTAATTTAGAATTGACTTCACCATTGAGGCAATAGCACCCTTTCTAAACCGACATAACCCACAACAATCAAACGGAACTAACAAACAATAAAGAAATGGAAAAAGAAAATACTGCAGATGCTGGAAATCTGAAATAAAAACAGAAAATGCTGGAGATACTCAGCAGGTCAGGCAACATCTGTGAAGAGAGAAACTAGAGTTAACGTTTCAGGTCGATGACCTTTCGTCTGACATAAGGTCATCGACCTGAAACGTTAACTCTGTTTCTCTCTTCACAGATGCTGCCTGACCTGCTGAGTATCTCCAGCATTTTCTATTAATAAAGAAATGGAAGTACAAATAGGATTGTACTGCCTGAGCTTAGTGGGGCCAGATTGCCTGGGGCTCATGGGACACAGTTTAGACACCCCTGCACTAACCCAGTGGGCCAGATGGTCTCCATAAATCCCCCTCTATGAATTGGACAACATCGAGCTCTATAGGTGCGATTGAAATTTGTAGTGAATAAGCAGTTTCTGCAGCAAAATGTAGTACTTGGCTCTGCTTTCTGCCTGGGGTGTGGAAGTTGTACTTCAAAGGATTCAACGCCAGGAGTACCAGAACCTGAGCTGCAAGGGGAGAGGCATAGCTCTTTGCAGTGACTGTTGCTTTTTCCTTCCCCACTCCTGCTATTTGTTTCTGGGAACTCTGGTTTGGAGTCCACTGAAATATTTTTCCATAATCCTGTACCAAACCACAATGGGATGTAGTTAATATAAACAGTATTTCTCTATCGACCAAGCATGAAAACAACTTGTATTTCTGAAGTAGTCCTCGTGTATAAAAGAATATCGTGATTGCTTTAAAGGGTAGAGGAGAAACGATTGGTGCAAGGCAAGAGGCATAAACAGAAAAGTTGGCGGGTGAAAGAACTGTTGAGAAGTAAGGGAGGTGGAAAAGTGGAGGCATTTATCCCACATCTGATTTATTCCATCGTAGCTATTTCTAGTTGCCTTGAATTAATATTTAAATGCAAACATGAAATTAATGTGATTGAATAATTTGGTTAATTAATGATCCAAACAGCAGTCTTTTGGAATTTTAGATAATTGGTGCCCAAGTGTAATTCCCTAGTGATTCCATATGCTGAGTAGAAAGTGTTCATGATTGTCACTAAACCTGTGTCAGTGTTTTGTTTTTCTTGTCTGATTTCTATTTCCACTGCCAACAAAATAAGGCCATTATAAATTTCTGTTGCTATGGAAATTGAGGCTAGCCATTCAAATGCTGAATAAAACATTAAATTGCCAAGTTGCAGAAGTCATCAATACCTTCATCATGCTGTGTTATTCTAGGTTTTTAAAAGTACACCAGGTGGTCAACCGTACCATTGACTGATTATTGCTGTTTCATGGCTGCTGCTGTCACGCAAGATGTCACTCAACAGATGAGAATCCCTGTAGACGTAAAGGAGAGATTAAGATGCTAAAAACAAACTACTTGTCTTGCATGTTAGATCTGTTTTGCTGAGGGAGGAGCAGTTGCAAAGGTCTGCCTACCTAAAGAAAATCCTCATTTGATTGGACAAGGTTTTTGTCTTGCCATTCAGATTCTCGTCCTTTCCACTCCTCTTCCCCCTCCCCCCCCCCCCCCCCCCCCTTGGATGCAGCCAAAAAAGAGAACACAAGTGAGATTTGATGCAATCCCCTAGGTGCTGGGACACACTGACTGACTGGATTCTTTTCTGCAAAATCTGATGATCTTGGCAGAAAGTAAGGGAAGATTCTACCAATGAGACCCAACGTCTCCTCGCCGTTAGACCATGATTTCCCTCCCCACACCCTTGCAGGGATTGCCGCTAGTTGTTCCGGCATGCAAATGGCGGCAGGGTCCTTGGGAGCGTTTTCCCCCGCTCCCACTCCATTAACCGCCACTTCCGGGGCCACCGTGTGAAAGATGGCGGGGCCTTTACTACTACTTCCTGGGCTTCAGTTTCCCCAATGAAGGGAGACGGCAGCATCGTTTCCCTTCAATTCAGGCCTGCCACTTGCCTGTTCAAGGCCTCGGTCTTGGCCTTGATGCCATTTTTGGGGTGCTTTTGCCTCTTTAACATCCCCACTGCATCATGGTCAGGATTTTGCACTGGTGGGCTCTAACTTGGCAACAGGAATCTCGCACAGAGCCCACAGTGCTTCACAGATGAGCACCACCTGAGGAAAATGGGTCAGGGTTGCACCGGGCAAAAGTCCAGCCCCGCTGCAACTCTGCCTTGAAGAGGATGATCCTGGAGGCCAGATAGAATTTCCTTTTTTTTTAAATAAAATCCTTTTCATTGATATATATGGTTCACTTTTAAAAGAAGCATTCTCTAATCTCTTGGAAAGTGTTTGTTTTTCAGATTGTAGGAGATGTGGGTACTGTAGGTAAATGGAACTTTTAATATTGTGGAGCCAGTGTATGATCTGGTGTAATTGAATTTGGCACTTTGACTGCTACAGCACAAGTAATTTTTGAATGTGATACGGAAAGGAGGCAAGTGACTTCTCCCTCTCAACGGACCTGCACCAATCTAAGATTCTCCTCCAATTTTACCTTGGCCTGCCCTTGCAAGAATGTGGCTGGGAGTATAAATGCAAGTTGCTTATCCAGGTAAATATTCCATGGTACCAATAAGAGTATTTTTGAAGTCTTTTCCAAAGGGCGCTCTCAAGTGAGCACTCCCAACTTGCTGCACTTCTCTGTAGGCACACGCTGCTAATGGGAGCAGGACCATTATGCTGGTTCATCAATTCCACCCCCCCCCCCCCCCACCCGACCACTGTGTAACTGGAGCATAAAAGTGATAAGTCGCACAACACCAGGTTATAGTCCAACAGCTTTATTTGAAATCACAAGCTTTCGGAGTGGCTGCTCCTTCGTCAGGTGAAGTGAAGAAATACAAATCGGCACAGTATATATAGACAGAGAACAATGCCTGTGCAGAGAACAATGTCCGATGACTACAGTTAATCTTTCTGACTAACTGTAGTCGTCTGACATTGTTCTCTGCACAGGCATTGATCTCTGTCTATATATGCTGTGCCGATTTGTATTTCTTCACTTCACCTGACGAAGGAGCAGCCGCTCCGAAAGCTTGTGATTTCAAATAAAACTGTTGGACTATAACCTGGTGTTGTGCGACTTCTCACTTTTGTCCACCCCAGTCCAACACCGGTATCTCTGCATCATAACTGGAGCATGTTGAGGCTGGCTGTGAATGTCTGTCTCTCTCTTTTTTTGTGTAAGATTGAAAGTAGTCCATGCTGAGTGTTGCTCTTGGCTAGCAGAGGACTGCTGGCAAATGCCAGGTAATGAACTGTAAGGGCTCGGATCTTGCAGCTGCGGTCTGGAAGACAAATTGAGTCAATTCAGTGATTTAATGGTTAAGATTTGGCAGCTGACTTTCCAAATAGGATTTCAGTGGATTAAACACCTCTTGTTACTGGCTGCCAAGCAGCAAATGGAGCCAGTTTAAAGTGTAAGCAATTTGGAAAATAAAATGGACTAAAGACGGACTGAGGGGGATTTGGCTAATATTTAAATATTTCATTCTAACCAGTTGATTTTTCTATTCGCTGTAGCTGAAATTTAGAATGAGCCTGAATTCAGTAGATCATTTGTTGGCTTTGTTATGAGGCCTGTAAAGATCTGGTTACTAATCTGCCCCATTCATCTGTGTATCGCATGTCTTTGACAGCTGATTGACTTGTGTATTAAAGAATTAGCATGGAAACTTAGCTAAGTATTGGTAATTCTAAGTTTTTTTTATTTTGATATTTTTAATTAATAAATAAGTAGTGTTTTAATGGCAATAGGAGCAGCAGCTATTGGTGAATCTCTCACTGGCAACAATTAGATTAATGTGCACATGTCTAGAGTATTTCTTGCCAAGCTGCAGGGCACTGGTAAGAAGGGAGTCATATTGAAACTACGTTTACATTTGCTTTGTAAATTCAGAGCATCAATATTGTGGTCAGGATGGAGACTTGCCTCGGGCATATCAAATGAGTGAAATCGCCCAGCCTAGTGCAGATTTTGGACTCTAGGGGTATCAAGGGATATGGAGATCGGGCGGGAAAGTGGAGTTGAGGTTGAAGATCAGCCATGATCTTATTGAATGGCGGAACAGGCTCGAGGGGTCATGTGGCCTATTCCAGCTTCTAATTCTTATGTTGTTACGTTCTCTCCAGGCCATTTATACAGAATTGATGACTTGCATCCCATAGAGATCTACCTTCAATCTTTTTATTGATGTGCTGCAGATATGGCGCAATGCCAACTAGTCTTGAGGACAGAGGGAGTCTTCATAAAGCAAAGAGAAACTTCTTACTTAGGCAGTCCCTCGGAACTGAGGATGACCTGCTTTCACATTAAAAATGAGTTCTCAGGTGACTGATGAGTCTAATGCGGGACCTACAGTCTCTGTCACAGGTGGGGCAGACGGTGGTTGAAAGGGCGGGTGGGTGGGTTGCTTGGGTTGATGTGCGCTGCTTGCGCTTGGCTTCCGCTTGCTCCCGGCAAAGAGACACTCGGTGTTCGGCGCCTTCCCAGATGCTTCTCCTTCACTTTGTGCAGTCTTGGGCCAGGGATTCCCAGGTGTCGGTGGGGATGTTGCACTTTTTCAAGGAGGCTTTGAGGGTGTCCTTGAAGCGATTCCTCTGCCCACCTGGGGCTTTCTTGCCGTGTCAGAGCTCCGAGTAGAGCGCTTGTTTTGGGAGTCTCGTATCGGGCATGCGGACGATGTGGCCCGTCCATCGGCGATTGATCAGAGAGCATCCAGGAAGAAGCTCCACCGACTGAAATGTAACTAAATGATAATGCTCAAACAACCATACGTACGGATCCTTTGGAGGACCTTTTAACTCTGACAGCAAGTAGAACTTTCAAACTTGCCATTACTGAGTTTTTTCGCTTCCGCTATCTGTTGATCCTAAACTCTACATCACGCAAGTACCGTTTATTAATCGAACCATAAACTACATTTTGGTAAAAATATAAAACAATTCTGTGGCATAAGATCTGATTATGATTTTTATCCTTTAAACTTCTCCTCCTCCTTCCTTCTCCTGGGCAAGCTCAAAAAAAAATTAGTAATAAGGGGTAGTTGGTAGGAGACACATGATAAGTGTCCAACAATCATGTTTAATTGCCAGCTTTGGCAACCTTTCAAAAGCAACAGTTCCAGTCAAGTGGCCAGCCACTGAGAAGTGTTAAGAATGCGTAACAGAAGTGTGCTGTATTTTCTTTAAAATGCTTTTTGAAGTACTACAATGGCCTTATCCTGGGTAACTTGTTAAATTAATTCCATAAGAAAATATTTGAGGAGATTAGATTATGAGGACAGGTTGCATAAATTTGAATAAAATTATTCCCTTGAGCTATAGTAGCTTCAGGTGTTTCAAATGTTAAAATGATTCGATAGGGTAGATACAGAGAAACTATTTCCTCTAGTGGGGGAAATCAAGAACGAGGTGACATAACCTTAAAATTAGAGCCAGACCATTTTAGGAGGAAAATCAGGAAGCATTTTTTCCACACACAGTACCCGAAACCTGGAATTATCTCTCCCAAAAAGCTGTGGATGCTGGGTCAATTGAAACTTTCAAGACTGAGATCGGTAGATTTTTGTTAGGCAAGGGTTTTGAAGCTAAGGGGCGCTGATAAATGGGGTTGAGGTACAGATCAGCAATGATCTAATTGAATGTCAGAGCAGGCTCGAGGGCCTGAATGGCCTACTGCTGTTTTTATGCACTTGGTTCCAAAAATTGAGCTTTTTAAAAAAAAAAAAAAAATCAAATCGTAAGTCACTGAGACAGCAGTCACTTTACCTCTTGGTATGATGGGCTAACAATGCTCTGGGATTTGTGTTTCAATGGGGTTCAGGCAAGTTTTAGTTACCATTGCTGTACGAGATGCCCATGAATGGGCTGTGCCCTTCATGGTCAAGTAGTGTGCCTCTTGGGCGAGTAGCTCAGGCTAAAAATGACATTCAATACTGGAATATTTCTCATTCCATCTTTTATCAATCTGGAAAATATTCCTCATACTCTATTGTACAATATTTTATTTAAAAACTCAACAGTTCATAGGAGTTAATTTAACCTTTTCAAGCTTCAAACTTTCTGCAGTTAAAAGCCTAATAAACATTACACCAAAAATACCTTATACTCGCATGAAGTCTCCCTTCATGAGAACTGTTTTAAAGAATACTTTCCCTTTTTAAGATCGGATTGCTCACCAGTTGATTTAAATTGTATATCGAAGTAACTCTGCCGTTTTGCCCTGTGACAATAATGCCAACTCTTAATATTTACCCGAGATTGAAATGCAACATTAGAGACCCTAAGTGCTGTAGATGACTGAAATGGGACAGTGACCTTGCTCATAGTAGCATCAGTACCTGTCTGCTTAGCTGCTGAAAACTTGCAGATTTTCATTAGCATTTAAAAAACACTGTCGCACTGGATCATAACGGCAGTTGATGCTGGGTCAATTAATTTTAAATCTGAGATTGATAGATTTGTTAATCTAAGATATTGAGGGATATGGGGCAAAGGCGGGTGTATGGAGTTAGGTCACAGATCAGCCATGATCTCATTGAATGACGCGGAACAGGCTTGAGGGGCTAAATGGCCTACTCCTGTTCCTATGTTCTTAAATGCTTCATCTTGGCTATTTCCAAATTGAGCATGAAGGGACCGAGTGTAATGTAGCCAAGTTTGCGGATGATACAAAGATGGGTGGGAAAGCAAGTTATGCAGAGGACTCAAAGAATCTGCAAAGGGATATAGACAGGCTAAGTGAGTGGGCAAACATTTGGCAGATGGAATATAATGTGGGAAAGTGCGAGGTTATCCACTTTGGCAGGAAAAATAAAAAAGCAAATTATTTTTTATATGGAGAGAGATTACAAAATGCTACAGTTCAGAGGGACCTGGGGGTCCTTGTGTATGAAACACAAAAAGTTAGCATGCAGGTACAGCAAGTAATCAAAAAGGCAAATGGAATGTTGGCCTTTATTGCAAGGGGGTTGGAGTATAAAAGCAGGGAAGTCCTGCTACATCTGTACAGGGTATTGGTGAGACCACACCTTGAGTACTGCGTACAGTTTTGGTCTCCTTATTTAAGGAAGGATATACTTGCATTGGAGGCAGTTCAGAGTCGATTCACACAGTTGATTCCTGAGATGAGGGGGTTGACTTATGAAGAAAGGTTGAGCCTGTACTCATTGGAATTTAGGAGAATGAGGTGTGATCTTATTGAAACATAAGATACTGAGGGGGCTCGACAAGGTAGATGAAGAGAGGATGTTTCCCCTCGTGGGGAAATCTAGAACTCGGGGGCATAGTTTCAGAATAAAGGGTTGCCCTTTTAGAACTGAGATGAGGAGGAATTTCTTCTCTCAGGGTCGTAAATCTGTGGAATTCTCTGCCCCAGAGAGCCGTGGAGGCTGGGTCATTAAATACATTTAAGGTGGAGATAGACAAATTTTTGCAAGATAAGGGGGTGAAGGATTATGGGGAGCGGGCTGGGAAGTGGCTTTGAGCCCAAGATCAGCCATGATCTTATTGAATGGCGGAGCAGGCTCGAGGGGCCAAGTGGCCTATTCCTGCTCCTATTTCTTATGTTCTTATGATCAGTCATCCGCAGCCACCACAGTGGTTTGGAAACCCAATAAATGGTATCCATTTTGCCTGAGGCAAAATTTAAGTGTACATTGACTGGACCAAATTGCTATTGGTCAGATATGTGTGTGTCTATGTACAGAACAATTCCTGTGCTTTTCCATGTTGGAGCAGGTTCTATACATTGCAAGGTAACCAGAGGAAGGTGATTTCACACTTTTTTAAATGGTTCACAGCACAAAACCAGATCAGGGTTTGAACAGATGGCACGACCAGTGTGTTGAACTTGTGCTTCTATTTGCATCACTACCTTTATTTTTTCGAGTGAGTAATCTGTTCCATCTGTTTGGCATTCTAGGAATAAGGGGATGAAACATGAACTTCATCAGGAATCTTAGTAAAATTGTGGAAAGATGAATCCAAAAACTTACGGATCTCAACAGCTATTGCTGCTTTTGTATAGTTCAAGCCCCATGCCAGGGGTTTAGGCTCTGTTCATATGGGTCTTGTACAGCCTCACTGGAAAGTAAGATTGCTCGGAGTCACCAAGGCTGGGAAAGCCCAGTATATAAGACATCAGGAGCTGGTATGGGCGTTGGCACAATATAAAAGCAGCTTATGTAAATTTGTTAAAAATGCACGTGGTTATGTTGACTTCTAAAACTTGAACTTGGGGAGGTAATTTCTGCAGAGTGTCAACTGTGGCTCAGTGGGTAGCACCCTCGCCTCGGAGTCAGAAGGTTGTGGGTTCAAGTCCCACTCCAGAGACTTGAGCACAAAAATCTAGGCTAACACTCCAGTGCGGTGCTGAGGGAGTGCTGCACTGTCAGAGGTGCCGTCCTTCGGATGAGACGTTCAACCGTCTGCGCTCTCGGGTGGATGTAAAAGATCCCTTGGCACTATTTCGAAGAAGAGCAGGGGAGTTACCCCCGGTATCCTGGCCAATATTTATCCCTCAATCAACATAACACAAAAAACAGATTATCTGGTCATTATCACATTGCTGTTTGTGGGAGCTTGCAATGCGCAAATTGGCTGCTGCGTTTCCTACATTACTCTTGAAGTGACTACACTTTAAAAGTACATCATTGGCTGTAAAGTGCTTTGGGACGTCTATGGTTGTGAAAGGCGCTATATAAATGCAAGTCTTTTTCTATAATCAGAACTGGTTGGTGATTGAATTCTCTTAAGGGTTTTTTTTTAATGTTTTCTCTGCAGTAGTTTTATTTTTCTGAAATGGAAATGTACATATTTTTCTCCCAGTTTGTGTCGCACCTACTTTCAATTGGATTATCACTACAATATGCAGCAAGTGTTTGCTTATATTGTATCCTGCCTTTAGATGTTCTGATGCTTTGGCTGCAATGAAAATGAATAGACAGATTGCCTGCCTGTTTCAACATAGGGAGTGGGGGTGGCATCGTGGGTTTCTTGCCATGGTAGGAAGCAAGCAAACGTGGTCTGTGTGGGCTCAGAGTTTGCTCCTACACATTGAGGAGCTAGATGGGCTGAATGACGACCTCATTCTTTCCTCTCATTGTTCCCTCACATCAGCCTAAAATGTTTCCAGTCTGCGGCGGTGTTGAACTTGGAGCTGCTCCTCCTCCCCTCACTGTCTACCAACATCTGTCCTCCATGTCCAGTTGCTTTATGCCCTGAGGTATGGAATGGATCCTATAGAGATTTTTATTACCTTCCCTTGGGTTGTTGCATTTTTTGAAGTGTGAAATACAGTATCAAATCCTGGAACTAATGCACAACTAAATATTTTATTGGGACTGAATGGCCATAACATTTTAATATTTAATCTTCATATTGCAGATAATTTTCAAGATTGCACTGTCTTCTGGAGAGGAGAATGAGCTTGTGTGACAGTGTAATCTCCACTAGCACAACACGTAATCAAAAAATATTCTGTGTATCTTTGATCAATCAAATCATGTGACTTTTCGCTCCACTGCCTCGGGTTGTCTAGTTTATTCTAGTGGTGGGCCAGACTTGCATACCTTTTCTTTAAGTTAGTGGCCCAGAAATTGGAGTTCGATGGTTGCCGCGGGGGTAAGGATCCCCGCGATATCGCACTCCGCGCCTACCTTTATGGTTTTGGCCCACACTAACTTCAGTTCCTGGGCCTCTCCCTGGTGCCGGCGCGCAGTGTGTGCGTGTCCCAGAGGCAGTTAGTTCGATGCTACCTCTGGGATCAGGTGGGCCAGTTAGAGCCAATGGCAGCACACCATCTTTCATTCATAGTTTTGACAGCAAGAGCTGTCAAAACTATGAATACAACAAGCCCCCAAAAGAACAGCTAAACCTCAATTAAATTAAAAAAAAAAAGCCATCACATTAATAAAATATTATTTTATATAAAGTACTACCACAAATCCCAAGATGTCAGCAACATTCCGAATGGGACAATCAATGATCCGGAACAGCAGACAGAGGGAACCGCAGTGCTACAACCGAGGAAGAAAGTCAAATTGGACCCCTCCGGAGGGTCGCAACCCTAAGCTTGACATGTATGCTCAAGCTGTCAGGAAATGCATCAACGCCAGATTCATCAGCCGTACTCACAAGACAGTCCCAGAATGTCACCCGAGCACAACGCAACGCCATCCACGCACTCAAGACCAACCGCAACATCGTCATCAAACCAGCGGACAAAGGAGGAGCCATCGTCATACAGAACAGAACGGACTATTGCAAAGAAGCATACCGACAACTGGACAACCAGGAACACTACAGACAGCTACCCGCAGATCCGACCAAAGAACACACCCGCCAACTCAATAGACTGATCAAGACCTTCGATCCAGACCTTCAAAACATCCTACGCGCTCTCATCCCACGTACTCCCCGCGTAGGAGACTTTTACTGCCTCCCAAAGATACACAAAGCCAACACACCCGGACGTCCTATCGTATCAGGCAACGGAACCCTGTGTGAGAACCTCTCTGGGTACGTCGAGGGCATCCTGAAACCCATCGTACAGGGAACCCCCAGCTTCTGTCGCGACACTACAGACTTCTTGCAGAAACTCAGCACCCATGGACCAGTTGAACCAGGAACACTCCTCGTCACAATGGACGTATCGGCACTCTACACCAATATCCCCCACGATGACGGCATCGCTGCGACAGCCTCAGTACTCAACACCAACAACAGCCAATCTCCGGACGCCATCCTACAACTCATCCGCTTCATCCTCGACCACAATGTCTTCACCTTCGACAACCATTTTTTCACCCAAACACACGGAACAGCCATGGGGACCAAATTCGCACCCCAATACGCCAACATCTTCATGCACAAGTTCGAGCAAGACTTCTTCGCTGCACAGGACCTCCAACCAACGCTGTACACCAGATACATCGACGACATCTTCTTCCTTTGGACCCACGGCGAAGGATCACTGAAAGAACTACACGATAGCATCAACAGGTTCCATCCCACCATCAAACTCACCATGGACTACTCCTCAGAATCGGTTTCATTCTTGGACACACGAATCTCCATCAAAGACGGACGCCTCAGCACTTCACTCTACCGCAAGCCCACGGACAACCTCACGATGCTCCACTTCTCCAGCTTCCACCCTAACCACGTTAAAGAAGCCATCCCCTATGGACAAGCCCTGCGAATACACAGGATCTGCTCAGACGAGGAGGAACGCGATGGACACCTACGGACACTGAAAGACGCCCTCGTAAGAACAGGATATGACGCTCGACTCGTCGATCGACAGTTCCGACGGGCCACAGCGAAAAAACCGCATAGACCTCCTCAGAAGACGAACACGGGACACAACCAACAGAGTACCCTACGTCGTCCAGTACTTCCCCGGAGCGGAAAAACTACGCCATGTTCTTCGCAGCCTTCAACATGTCATCGATGACGACGAACACCTTGCTAAGGCCATCCCCACGCCTCCACTACTCGCCTTCAAGCAGCCGCCTAACCTCAAAAGTACCATCGTTCGCAGCAGATTACCCATCTTTCAGGAGAACAGCAACCAAGACACCACACAACCCTGCCACGGCAACCTCTGCAAGACATGCCAAATCATGGACACAGATACCATCATTACACGTGAGGACACTACCCACCAGGTACACGGTACATACTCATGTGACTCGGCCAACGTTGTCTACCTGATACGTTGCAGTAAAGGATGTTCCAGAGCATGGTACATCGGCGAGACCATGCAGACACTGAGACAACATATAAACGGACACCGCGCAACAATCGCCAGGCAGGAGGGTTGCCTCCCAGTCGGGGAACACTTCAGCAGCCAGGGGCATTCAGCCTCGGATCTGCGGGTAAGCGTTCTCCAAGGCGGCCTTCGAGATACACGACAGCGCAAAATCATAGAGCAGAAACTGATAGCCAAGTTCCGCACTCATGAGGATGGCCTCAATCGCGATATCGGGTTCATGTCACGATACAGAACGTGACTTGACATCATGGCCGGTCTTCCCAGGTGTTTTTTTTAAAAAAAAAGTCTAACACAAGAACACAAATTGACAGGATATGCAGCCAGCAGGTGGTTTGACACGTTGGACCCCCTGGGACACATCTCCTTGTTGTAGGGAATAATGTGAATAGATTTTGTCTGGGTTTAAATTGTGAATTCTGGGAGATTCTCTCATTGCTAACTTACCTGACGAAGGAGCGAACTGCTTCGAAAGCTTGTAAAATTAAATAAATCTGTTGGACTATAACCTGGTGTTGTGCGACTTCTCATTAATAAAATAAGTATAGTTAAATAAATTAACCACTTTAAACAAAAATTAAAATTTTTGAAAAAATTTAAATTCTTTTTAAAAGTTATAAAAATAAACTTACCTTTCTTTAAAGTCTCTAAAAAAGATAAACCTGTTGAAAAAAATTTAAAATAAGACTTAATTAACTACTTACCTTGTTAAAAGGGGGTCTTACGCCTGCTTTCTTTGTGTAAAATCTTCAACACTTACCTGCGCGTTCAAACCTGAAAAAAAACTAAGTGCGCTGCGTGCGCAATACCCGAAGTGCCGGTTTCCCGCGCATGCGCAGTGCATGCAGGAAACCAGCACTTCGGGACCTAATACGCGAGAGTACACAGTGCGTAATCTCCCGTATTAGGTCTAATTTTCGGGCCATTAGCTAGATCATGCTCATCAAATGGACAAGTGTCGCACTGATTTCTCTATCACCAGTATGCCTGCACCCTTGAATATGGCAGCCGAACATTCTGGAAAATTGTCTCAATACGATCTGTTTACTGGATAAACAAAACTATTCTTGGTGCTTAACTGTGTTGAAATGTTAATGTGCAACTCTAGCTGCTTTTATAGTTGGTTTAGTGGTGTGCTAGTGTCCCCTGCCTCTGACTCATTGGTCTGGCTGGAACCTGTCAGCGAATCCAACAAACTTACTTTTGGGTTCTAAAGCTGGTGTCTGGGGAAGGCTGCTTCTGGGCTTTTTTAAGATATAAAACCAATTGTCCCTAGCTGCTGCCAACTTTAGTCTACTTTGGGCTTGCCACTACTCCATAAAACCCGTATATCAGGAGCTGGTGGCACTAGCTTTCCACTGATCAATATAAAAGGCACTTCAATCGCCCAGTTTAAGAACTGCGTACTATGGAGACTTGTGAAATGAAAAGCAGGTAAAAGCACCATCGATTGGGGAAGGCCGATTTTCTATTCTGTGTTGGTGTACAATAGGGTTTTATTTTAAATTTTGGGCACAGTTGGAGACGGTCGTAGGCACTTTCTGAATGTGTCGTAAATGGATAGAAATATTTAGGAGAAAGGGGAGAAACAAGACTCTGCTTTAATCTTCCACTTTTTTTTGTTTCAATTTCTTCCCCCCCCCCCCCCCCCCCCCCCCAACCAAACAGAAGTCAATTCGTCCAAACTGCATAGTCATAAACCACTCTGCCGAATCAGCAAGTATTAACCCCAAATGAAACTTCTACATTCATTCCAGAATGCACATCAAAGTGGGTAGCTTCATAAGTAAAAATGTATTATTGAGGATTTGGGGGCAATTACTGAATAACTGAATTTAATACTTTTTGCCCGATTCCTTTGCATTTTTTTGGGTGAGAGTCTGATGGAAAAGAAAGCCCAAAGAAGGGTACATGTTGTTTCACCAGAATAATACCAGGACTTAAAGGGTTAAATTGGGACAGGTTGCTTAAACTTTGCTTGTGTTCCCTTAAGTATAGGAGGTTGAAGGGTGATCTAATTGGCGTGTTCAAAATGACAAAAGGATTCGATAGGGTACAGAGAAACGATTTCCTCGTGTGGGAGAATCCAGAACAAAGGGGCGTAATCTTAAAATTAGAGCTAGGCCATTCAGGAGTGAAATCGGGAAGCACTTTCTCACACACAGGGTAGTGTAAATCTCGAACCCTCTCCCTTCCCCCAAGAGGCAGTGGGTGCTGGGTCAGTTGAAATTTTTGATACTGAGATCAATAGATTTTTTTTTTGTTGGGCAAGGGATATGGATCAAAGGTGGGTAAATGATGTATTGAATGGAGGAACAGGCTCAAGGGGCTGAATGGCCTGCTCCTATTTCTATGTCGAATGGGTTGGAACATTTGCAAAGTAGATATTGACTGCAGAGTGCTGATTAAAGGAACTTCCTCCCAAACCCATGATGGTTTAGTTTTAGTGGCATGTTTCCGCCAGAGGTTTCAGGAGGTTTGCAAGGATTGGCTTGAGTGACTTTACTTCCTTCCCCTGTGATAAAAGTAATTGGCTCCCATTCTGCTCCTTACCATGACTACGTGCTGGTCTAAAACTTGCTGTGTGGAAAGTGGAAGGTCTAAGTTCATATTTTACCATTCCACAGGACTGTACGTTGGAGTTCTAAAATGCTGCTTGACCTAGCAGTACATCTGATGATGTTAAAGATTAAGTGCATTCTTTACAAACATTCATTACCAGCTTCAGACTGTCAATGATTTAAGAGGGAAAATGTTTTGGCCCAAGTGGACACCACATTAAGCCCAGAGGCAAAATGTGTGCATCTAGCCTTGAAATCTGAACCATTGGCACCTCTTCAATGGAAATGAACAAGAGTTTTGCTGGTAATGAACAGATTGTGTATTAAGACTTGATGCTTGAAGCTCATTGCACTGAGAGACCCTATACCTTTTTGGTAATGGCTATTTCCTCTTTTCCTTCCTTTTAGGTTTGTCCGGCAACCCGGCTGATCTCGATAAACGGAAACTAGTATTTGGTCAGAACTTTATACCACCCAAAAAGGCAAAAACATTTCTGCAGTTAGTATGGGAAGCACTGCAAGATGTAACTTTAATTATACTAGAAATTGCAGCCATTATATCTTTGGGCCTTTCCTTTTACCGTCCTCCTGGAGGGGACAGCGAATGTAAGTATCGACGACATCTCTTCTTAAAAGGATGGTGCCAGCAACAATACTTAAAAGTTTGCAAAACATTTTAATTACAAGAATAAATGTGTAAATCCATAGCTTTACAATATCCAGTGAGAAGGATTTTTTTGTATAAAATTGACCCTTTCCAATTTTTCAGGCCTGTGTTGATTGTGGCTGGGGGTGGGGGGTGTACAGCTAACTGCTCCCAGACCCCCAGTGATGGTGTAATATAGGAGATATTAGATACATAGGTGCAGTGAAGGGATGAACGTACCTCCACTTTACTTTTTAAAGATGAAGGGTGGGTGGCAGGGAGAGGTGGTGGCGTTTGATCGGGGGAAAGTTGCTGCTTTTTTCCATATCCAGACTTCTGATTTGGCATCCTAGCGCTGACCTTGTAAGTAAATTAATTTAGCCACCCTGGGACACGTGCTCATCAGGACAGCTCAGTGCAGGAGGAGACCAGAATCGTTAGCCTATACAAGGAGAAAAATGACTTTGTTTAAATTGAGCCCACCTCCAAGGCCGTCTAATTTTTTTTTTTAAACATTAAGAAGCAGGAATAATTTATACTGAAAGTATTCCCCTTGGGTATTCCTTCTCCTTTTAATGTATTACAGGTTCTACAGGATCTGTGTGAAATTAGTTAATGCCGAGAAATTTGTAATCTAAAATCTATAGGCCAGTAACCAGTTACGCATCAAATTGTTTTGAGCTGATTCTCATTTCTGCTGGCTCCTTGATTAAAGTTGCTTGGCTCTAGGTTGATGGTCATTCATTTATTTATGGACCAGATGCTTCTACTCCGAATAATACATTTTGAGGACCATATTTTTTTCCCAATTGGAAATGCATGGTAATGACTCCAGATGAAAGGCTAAAATATAGTTTCTTTTGCTAACTATTATGCACAAAGTGTTGATGGATTTTAATTGTAAGCTACTATGTTCAGTTTGGTCTATTCATCTGTAATTATGTCCTCTACCTTTTTCTTGCAGTATGTGGGGAAGCTACAGCTGGAGAAGATGAAGGGGAGGCAGATACTGGCTGGATTGAAGGCGCAGCTATTCTCCTGTCTGTCATTTGTGTGGTGCTGGTGACGGCGTTCAATGACTGGAGTAAAGAGAAGCAGTTCCGCGGACTGCAGAGTCGCATTGAGCAGGAGCAGAAGTTCACGGTGATCCGCAAGGGTCAGGTTATCCAGATTCCGGTGGCAGAAATCGTTACAGGAGACATTGCACAGATTAAATATGGTGAGTTGTGAGGAGAGGAGCTAAAATGTTCCACTTGACCGCTTGTTACAGCACTTGGCATTGAATGATGTGATGTCAGATTTTAGAGTCCCCACAGCATGGCTCTTTATTTTACTAGGTTGGAGTGGCAAGTGGAAGCCATTCAACACTTGAACTTGTGTGCGCTGCAAGAGGAATCTTATTCTATATTACCTGCATTCGAGAGAGCATATGAAAGTTTTTCTCGACCGCCTGTAGGCAAGTGGGTATTTAGGTCTTATATAAAAAAAAAAATTTGCATTAACCCAATTCATAGAATCATAGAAATTTACAGTACATAAGGAGGCCATTCGGCCCATTGTGTCTGTGCTGGCCAAAAAAGAGCTATCCAGCCTAACCCCACTTTCCAGCTCTTGGTCCGTAGTCCTGTAGGTTCCGGCACTTCAAGTGCATATCCAAGTACTTTTTAAATGTGATGAGGGTTTCTGCCTCTACCACCCTTTCAGGCAGAGTCCAGACCCCCACCACCCTCTGGGTGAAAAAAGTTCTCTCAGCTCCCTTCTAATCCTTCTACCAATTACTTTAAATCTATACCCCCCTGGTTATTGGCCTCTCTGCTAAGAGAAATAGCTTCTTCCTATCCATTCTATCTGGGCCCCTCCCTAATTTTATACACCTCAATTAAGTCTCCCCTCGGCCTCCTATGTTCCAATCTTTCCTCATAGCTAAAATTTTCCAGTCCTGGCAACATCCTCGTAAATCTCCTCTGTGTACCCTCTCCAGTGCAATCACATCTTTCCTGTAATGTCCAGAACAGTATGCAGTACTCTGGCTGTGGCCTAACTAGTGTTTTATACAGCTCAAGCATAACCTCCCTGCTTGATTCCGCTTTGATTATTCATAGTTCCTAAATTATATCCACTGAAAAGTGCAATCCTGGCATGTTGGAACGCTGATACTCTAGTAAACATTGTATAAAATGACCAGGGAAGTAAACTCTGTCTGGCAGGTAAGGAGATATCAAAGTGGGTCGATTTGACTGAAGCCAATGATGGGTGCTGAGGCAGAAATACTGAAAGCTATATGCATGCCAAGGATGTAAAGGAGGAAGATGTCAGTTTACCAAAGAGACACTATTTGGCTTCTTGTATTTGGAACTTTCTCCAAAGACAGAGGACAGAACCACTAGCTTGTTTGGGAATATTGCTTGTGGAATCACTGCAGTGAGCCATATGCTAACTAGGCTGCTGAGCTGGAGGAAAATAAAGTTGTTAACGCCAGGGGAAAAAAAAATAAGTGGAGGATTGAGAAATTTCCCGGCAAAGATATTTTTTTTTAAATTGTACATGTACAAAGTAGCTGTTGGTGTATAACTCAGTTACCTGATCAACCTGCATAATTGCTGTTCCAACCTTTAGCAGTGAAAAAGTCTGTTTGACCCAGTGAATGGTTCAATCTTCATGAGCAGTGAGCTGCTTGATATTGGGACTCATGGTATTGGGGGTAATATATGAGGATTGGTTAATGGACAGAAAACAGAGAGTAGGAATAAACGGGACTTTTTCAGGTTGGCAGGTTGTAACTAGCGGGGTACCGCAAGGATCAGTGCTTGGGCCTCAGCTATTTACAATCTATATTAATGACTTGGATGAAGAGACGTGTCCAAGTTTGCTGATGATACAAAGTGGCTGCAGAGAGATATAGACAGGTTAACTGGGCAAGAACGTGGCAAATGGAATACAATGTGGGGAAGTGTGAAGTTATCCACTTTGATAGGAAAAACAAAAAAGCAGAATATTTTTTGAATGGTGAGAGACTGGGAACTGTTTGCACTCAGAGGGACCTGGGTGTCCTTGTACATGAATCACAGAAAATTAACATACAGGTACAGCAAGCTATTAGGAAAGCAAATGGTATGTTAGCTTTTGTTACAAAGGGATTAGAGTACAAGAGTAAAGAAGTCTTACTACAATTATACAGGGCATTGGTGAGGCCACACCTGGAGTACTGTGTACAGTTATGGTCTCTTTACCTAAGGAAAGACATACTTGCCTTGGAGGGAGCGCAGCGAAGGTTCACTAGACTGGTTCCTGGGATGAGGGGATTGCCCTATAAGGAGAGATTGAGTAGACTAGGCTTATGTTCCTTAAGGGGCTTGACTGGGTTAATGCTGGGAAAATGTTTCCCCTGGCTGGGGAATCTAGAACATGGGGTCACAGTCACAGAATAAGGGGTAGACCATTTAGGACTGAGATGAGGAGAAATTTCTTCACTCAAAGGGTTGTGAATCTTTGGAATTCTCTAGCTCAGAGAGCTGTAGATGCTCCATCGTTGGGTATATTCAAGACAGAGGTTGATAAATTTTTGGGAAGGAAAGGAATTAAGGGATATGGAGATAGTGCGGGAAAGTGGAGTTGAGGTAGATGATCAGCCATGATGTTGTTGAATGGCGGAGCAGGCTTGAAGGGTCAAATGGCCTACTCCAACTCTTATTTCTTATGTTCTTTACTGCCTCTAACTCCTGCCGCACATGAGCGTTAATCCTGTGCACAACCAGCACCATCACTTATGAGTCCCTGACTCCTAATGCTGAATGCAAGGTAACTAATGCAGCTATTTCCCAAACCATTGTCAAACAGAACTGGTTAAGTGCTATGGAAATTCTATTCCGCCAAGGAGCACTTCTTGACCAGTCCATTGGCTGGTAAGACTTGGAAGCAGGTCATTTAAACTGAATGTAGAGTGGATGGAGGGTTCCATTTGGGAGGAACCAAGTGTGTGCATATATTTCATAGTTTTAATACCATTTTCTCCTTCCCTAAAACCGAGAAATATGGGGATTTATATTGTCTGTGCGTTGCCTTTTACCTGTCTGAAGCCACATTTATTTCTTCTAAATTTTAATGGGCATGTGCCTTTTGATTTAATTGAATTAACAGATTTGTAGTGAGTGTGTCATGGACTGAAGCAGTTTCTTACAAGAGAACTTCCCAAATTCTGCTGAGATTACAAAATGATCATCTGCGCCACACTGGGGGTCATTTTAACTTTTGGCGATTAGTGTAAAATGTGTGAGATTGGATTGGCCGCGTGTTCTACATCTCGCCTGATTTGCATTACTGTTGACTTAATTGAAGAGGAAAATCAGTTGGGGTGTGTAACGGGTGGCCAGTCCAATATCGCCTGTTCTACACCAACGCCAAAGGTTAAAATGACTCCCATTGTGTCTGTTTAATTTGGAGTAGAAGGAAAGATTATATTGAACAGGGACTAAAACTTTGGGGAGCTGTACACCGGTTGATGTGTGTATGCATTGTCTGCATTTAAGCACATTCCTACCCTGTCAGTGAGACCACATGCAGGGATAGGTTGTCACAATGTTCTTGCTCTAGATTCACTTCTGTTCCAGCTGTCATCCGCTCACTAGGATATAAGCTTAATGTTTGTGCCTCCACAGGTGACCTTCTGCCAGCTGATGGTGTCCTCATCCAAGGCAATGACTTAAAAATAGATGAAAGTTCTTTAACAGGAGAGTCGGACCACGTGAAGAAATCACTGGCGAAGGACCCCATGTTACTCTCGGGTAAGCTCGAGAAACAGTTGTATTTACAGATTTAATTTAAGGATAATCAAAGCACAGATTACAAGTATAGTGTATTCCTCTTGAGACTCAAGAGGGTGTTAGGCTGGTTTGGAGCCCTTGGGGCTAATTTTAACTCCTGGTGAGAAGCCAGCAGGGGTCTTTGTGGGATGCCCAGCAGATTTTAACTTTGAATGCTGCCAGTCAGCTGCTTGCCCGCTGAAGGGGCAGGGGAGAGGGGAAATGAAGACTGCCGACGGCTAGATGAACCCGGAATGGGGATGTTGCGAGGATCTCGTGGCTGGGGCGGGAGGGAGCCTTGTGGGGCTTGGAGGAGCGCTCCAGCACCCAGTAAGGATTTTTTTTTTTTCAAAAACTTGCCTTGGAGGGCCTTGTTGGTTTCTTGACTGCTTTACCTGGCGAGGCAGCCAGAGCAGGCACCTTATTCAGAGGGTTAAAATGCGATAGGATCCCAAATTGCATTTATTAATGAGGCTCCCTGTGGAATCCGGCAGGACCCACCTCTAGCATTAAAACGGGGAGTTAGCGTAAATGGAGCTGCTCCATTTTAATTGCTCCTTAGTCACATCAGGGAGTGTTAAAATACCCCCATGTGTGCATTTTTAATCAATCTGACTGAATTTGTTTGAGGGCGTAGCAGAGGGAACAGACCAATCACATTCCAGATCCTTTTATCTTGTCACTCTCTTAACTCTCCTAACAACAGATGGGAGTTAAAATGAATGTAGCCTGTGTCTAATATATTCATTTCCTTTGCTCCCATTGCTGAATTTATGCTTCCTGTGTTAGACTAAAGGATTGCACTGTTTCCTTATTTTGTGAAAGCTTTTGCATCTCTGAAGGCCCACTTGCATTTCCTATTTCACTATTTGCAGCACATTGGGTTGAATGATCTCTACCAGCATCATCAGCAGCCTACAGCTAGTGGCATTTATGAAGAAACCTCCCAAGTATGGTGAAAGCCCGGCGACACTTCTGTTGCTGTAATTCTCTCTCTATCTCCCGTTATCCATCCTATCCCAAGGGCAGTGGTTTATATGGGGTTACTTTTCCCAGAGTTCTGGCAGCCCTCGTGTAACTCGCCATAGTGGCCATTCCTCATTTCTGAGCCTAGACTAAGTGCTACCAACTTGTTTGACCATTGGGCCATCACTTCACTTCACCAACATTCCCATGTACAATCTGGCAGAGGTGACTGGATAGTGATCAGGAGTAGAGAGCACAGCTGAATTGTTTTTCTTTGTAATTCTTGCCCCATTTTCCACCCTTTCCCCTGCCGAGCAGATAGATGTTACAGCCAATTACAACATCCCATCATGGACCTGATTGAGATTGGCTAACTCAACACAGACGAGGAATTGTACTATAGTGGTACTTCATATTGCATGCAAAAAAAAAACTTCATTCAATGGTGCTAATTATTTTCAAAGTAAAAGGTTCATTAAATTGTACAAGTTTTCAAAAATTGCTGTGACCATGACTTATTTGGAACTATATTATTGGAATCTCTCTCTTTACATTGTTCTCCTTTCCCCTTCACCTTTATTGCCCTATTTCCATATCCGTCCTCTGCAACAAAAAAAACCCTGTAAAACCCAGCCTGGGGTCGTGTCTAGGTATCCATGGTCTTGCTTCTTGGGTAACCGCACAAGGATGTGTACTTCAGCCATCTGGGAAGCTCCTTGGGTTTCATTCCTCTTCCCCAGCTTATTTGAGAATAGTAAACCTACCCAAGAGTGAAAATGAAGTCTAAATGTCAATGATTAAGCCTCAAACACTCTCTTCCTAATTTAGCAACTAGTGTCTAAGAATTGCTACTAGGCCAACCAACTTCAATTATCTTAAATGGATGATGTAACTTTTTACCTACCTGTCTCTCTAGGTACCCACGTAATGGAAGGCTCTGGCCGGATCCTTGTAACAGCAGTAGGTTTGAACTCCCAGACTGGTATCATTTTCACATTATTAGGAGCAGGTAGTGAGGAGGAAGAGAAGAAAAACAAGAAGGGTAAGTAGGCTGCTTTCCCCCTGCCCAACCCCCAAATAAAGTTTAAAAATGACTGACCAATGTGTTTTTTTTCCCCAACCTGGTTGTCTCAGGAATGCACATTTTAGTTATCTAGCAGTATAAGTAAATATTGGGCCTCAAGTGTAGAATTTGTAAGTATTTAAGTTCACGGGCACCAAATTGTAAGTCTGGCCAAGTATTCTTGTGTGAGCGCTGTTGCCTTCTATTGCCCTCCTCAGATTTACAATACCACAATTATGTGAATGGTAAGTATTCCGTCATCCTGTACTCTGCTATGGCAATCAAAAACATTAAAAAAACAGTATTCACACTTCCCAATTCATTATTTCCCCTTTTATTAATTGCTTTATCAGTTTTAAAACTGTGGGTGGTGATCCAGATTTCTTTGTGAAAGGACAGACTATGTGATAAATGCAAACCCGGTTAAAGCCTTTTTTCTGATTTGGTTACTACGTAATCAAAATACAGCCCTTTTTTATTCCCTTGGCTTTAAATTAAATTTCATTTTGACACCGTGTAAATGTTAAAGGGATCAAGAGATGGCTCGGTGCAGTAATGTGTACGAGTGATTGATTGATTGTCTTATAAATGATGTTACCTAGAAAAGTGCACTGTATTTCAAGAGGCTTCATTGGGGTTTGTATGTGGACCTAAGTCAAGATTGCAAACAACAATAATCAAGGATTGCCTGTTGTGAGAAATGGAATAAAGTTATATTCAAGATGTCACACTTAATTTTGCATGTGTGCAACCAGCTAATGAGTAGAATTTTTTCCCCCAAATTTATTTGTTTTTGATGGACAAATACAGAACTAATGTGTTTTATTTCCAATTTATGATATTGTCGATAATAGAGTTTATCCTCTGCTGAAATTTACCTTTTTTTTTTAATTCATTCTCTGGATTTGGGTGTTGCTGGCAAGGCTGGTATTTATTGCCCACCTTTAGTTGCCCTCGAAGGTGGTGGTGGGCCGCCTTGAATCGCTGCATTGACACAACTGAGTGGCTTTCTAAGCCATGACGGAAGGCAGACAGACATTGGTGTGGAACTGGAGTCATTTACAGGCCAGACTGAGTAAGGACAGCAGGTTTCCTGCCCTAAAGGACATAGTGAACCAGTTGGGTTTTTAATAACACGCCTTTTTTTTCCTGTACCATTTTTTTAAAATTAAACTGAATTCAAATTCTCAAACTGCTATGGTGAGATTTGAACTTGCATTCTCTAATTTATTAGTCCAGGCCTCTGAATTACTAGTCCAGTAATATCCAGTATGCTACCATATCCATTTTTAACTTAAATGCATGAACTGTTGTCCTTAAATGTTTTGGCATAATTAAATTGATGTTTATTGTCAAATATGTTCTAGATGTGCTTTTTTTTTAAGTGCTTTACAGTTTGAAATTGAGGCTTAATTGTTTTAACTACATAAGTAGTTTGATTTGAGCTGTTGTATCATTAGATTCCTATTCTAAATCTTTTTTCACTTTTGCCATGGAGTTGACTCCTGGGCTTTGAGAATAACTAATGTTCTGAGCTACTATGAATATTTTATTTGTGTAGCTGATTCTCAAACACACATCTTCCCAGCAAATATACCTTGGCCGCGATTTTGCCAGCGCTCCGAGGTGGGTCCGCTGTCAAAATCAAAATGATGTACAGCGGGTCGAGAGCCTGCTCTGAACTCGCCTCCATGTAAGTTTCCAAAGTGTCGGGTCTGCGATTTCGGAATGGACCCGACACCAAGCGGCGGGGGAGGCATTTAAGATAGTTAAATGCTTGTTAACTACTATTTTGCCAGCCTATTTCTATTTTACCACTTTAACGAGGTTCGCGTTCAGAGATCACGTCGGGTAAGTAGGTCGGGTTCTCCGTCTCCCCATTGCTGTGAATAGCTGACAGCTGCAAAAGTATGAAAGCTACCATTTCACAGTTGTTCACTTTGCAATGTCAGAAGTTTGAGACTTCAGGACTTGGAAGACACTTTTGAGCTTTATGCAGTTTGGAAGTGTTTGGAGTAAACTCTCTATCCACTGTCACCTCCTTGGAGCAAGCTCTCTTACCATTGACATTGCTTCTGTCATCTCAACTTCAGCTGCCATCTATTCCAGCAACATTGGTGCCCTTGAAAAAATCTCACCTTGGTCCTCAATCCCTCCACGATCAGCCCCAACACCAACATCACCAACAACAACACCAACCTTCTCTGCAATCACCTGATGCTGCACAGGGCATCAGCACCCGACCACATTGCTGCCCGGGCGGCCAGGGATGGCCTCACCATGGCCAGATTTACTTCAGTTGACACTGTGCACCCTGGCTGCCGTATGATGCGCCAGGTTGACCCCACCCCACACCTGCACCATAAAGCATCCCTACAATGCCCAAGCCATTCCTTTCATACTCATCACCATTGGGGGTGGGGCAAGGGGAGAAGAATGTTATGTCTCAACCTTCACTGGAACTCACTAAGACACTTCCAAAGGTGAGTACAGATCTGTCCAATAAGGTAAAGTGTTGAAAATAAAGATTTCAATGTTTGACAATACATTAACAGAAACTTTACATGAACATTGCATAAAACACCCAAGTGCCTACCCTTGTGTGTTGTTAGTTGGTATGATTGCACTAGGGTGAGGGGTGGCTAGTGGGATGGGGAAGTGATAATGTAAAGGGGGATGGGTGGAGGTACAAGGTAAGTTGGTGTGAGTAAAGATGTGCAGGAGTAGGGTAGGGAAGGCAGAATGATGGGAATGTGATGAGTGGCACAGCAGGATGAAATTGAGTGTGGCTTTGCAGTAACGTTTCGTGATCTACTCCGATCATTGAAAGGTTTGCGCCCCTGCAGCCTGGTCCTCCTGATGACATCCCTGCTTGTGCCCTCCTGTGCAATGTGCAACCAGGCTGCGTTGATCTCCTGGGGAGGTCTCTTCCTCCCATGGGAAGGGAAGAGAACCTCCTTGCGTGCTGTGACTTCCTCCATAAGCACATGGAGGGAGTCATGGGAGAGCCTGGGTGCAGCCGTGCACCTTTGTGCAGTGCTTGTCAGTGTTTGCAGCACGTCAATGCTGTAGAATACTGACAGCAGAACTGTCCAAATGAATGTGGCCATGGCCCCTTTAAGGAAACTGGCTGATGACGCGTCATCAAATGACGTAATCAGACCTGCTTCCTGTTAATTGGCCGGGAACCTCGCAGGGCGGGCTTAGCGAGCCCTATTAACGTAAAATCACTTGGCGACTGCGGGCTGCAGTAGGCAGCGGGCTTGGACCGCGACACCGACCCCGGCCGTCCCAGACCCGCCTCGGTCGGCGAAATCGCGGCCCTAGTCTAACGGCATTTAATTGTCCCATGCAACGTCCTTTTTACAGAACAGGATATGGATTCCTTCTGGTAACAATCGATTGTAACTGAAGTCTGTTGAAATACAAGCTGGTGACATTGTGCTTTATAAAACTTGGTTTGGACTCGTATTGTGGTCTTTGTCAAGTACCACATTTTATTTTTAATTGGCAAAGTAGCCGGCACTATTTTATCTCTGACAACCTGGGAAGCAGTTATTGAAGGATAAGTGTAATTGCATATTTGCATTGTCATGGATTATGAACTCTAATGTTTGTAGATTGGTGCCTGGTCACTAATTACTAAATCCTTTTGAATTCGTGACTGCCATCAAAATGTATTGGGTCATCCATTCTAAAGTCTGGTAGGCTGTCCAGCAATGAATATCTGGATCTCTTCTCTTTCCCCCCCCACCCTCCCCCTCCAAAAAAAAATGCTGTGGTTTTCTAGTCTAAACCATGTAGTGTAGGATGGAATGACCTTGGTACTGGCACACGTTGCACTGATCAATTTTTCAGACATTGATTCATTTTTAAAAATAATTCACATTTTATTTGTAATGAATCCAACTCTTAAAATGGGTTTTGCTATGGTTCATAACTTTTTTTTTTCTTTCTTTCCTCCCCTCTCCCTGCTATTATTTTCAGTGGGCTATTTGATATGCAGTGATGTTGGCACAAAAAATATCCTCCCATTTCCTTTTTAGAATTACCACTGTAGGCCTTAAAGGGTTGAATGCTTGGAGAGGAAACAATTTGTATAAATACTGTATCCTCTCTTTAAAAAAAAAAATACACATTCCACTGAATGCCAAGAAATATTGTAAATGCTGTAAAAAGCCATGACTTCTCATTTCAACGTAAGAATCACTTTCACAATGCGAGACCGCACCTTTTATCATTTTGTAAAACTTACATGCCCAGTATACCAATCCCAAAAGGAATGGGTTGGGCATAATGAAACCTGTAGAAATGCTTTTTCATTTGAATAAACATTTACAAAAGTGCTTTTTAAAAATACTTATTATTTAAAGCAAGTATCTCTGTAGTTGGCCTACATAAGCTGATTTTTTTTTTTTAAATGGCTATTCTTCAATGTCCTGGCCTCCTCAAACTGAGACGGTAAGAGTAGTACTCCTCAAATTGGCCATGATTTTCTGCTTCGTTTTTTAAGTTCTGTTGCAACAATCCGATCATCTATGGAGACTACATGCATATAATTGAATCTTTTACAAGGCTGGGCATTTTAACTTGCTTTAGAAATGTTCATTATTGAGTTAAACTGCTGCCTAGGTAGGCCCATCTGAACAGATACTGTGTTCGTAACTGCCATGCACTTTGAAACATATATAAGACCTGTAAATATACCTTGACCAGAGAAACACGTTCACCAATTTAAGGGCCTTGGTTGTAGAAATGGTTTTGCAAATGCTTCACCATTCTTTCCATGTGCTTTAAGATGCTGCTGTTATCTTCTGCAAAAGGCTTTCTCAGGTCTTGTATATGATTAGAAGATAATTGGGCTTTAGCCATCTCACTAGTATTGCTCCCGCTGCACAAAATAATTTGTTCATCATTGTAAACGTTTTGTAGCTGACTTGTGAAATGGTTAAAGTTGGATGAAGTTTCTTCTGTTTAATATGCTGTAAAATCATAAAAGTTCTTTCAATGTTATCTTTACAGTTGTTTCTTCCAAGAAAGGTTCATCCATATGATATACCGAACCGTTTAGCTTTCAGTTTCCTCCCTTTTTTTTCGTAAAGGAAATTTGCATTGACCAGCTTCTTTTACCGGAATCCTGTCTTTTGTCCAATATGACCCTGCTCTCAATGTAATTCTAATTTGGGTTGGGGGCTGATTGCAGAACAAGAATGAAGGTTTGAAATTCCACAAGAGCTTTTGGGGACTTGTATTTTTGCACGTGCACCTATTAGAGAGCCTGTGACTTCTTTTCATCTGGTGACGCCTGGAAACTTCCTGAATTTGGAGGGATTGGGGAAAATTTTGTTCTGTGAATGTGAGGGAGTTTTGTCACTGATCAGTTGTACTTGCTAATACACTACAGACTGGACTGGCATGCAAATGATTTACAACTGTAGTTTATTTTGAAGCATGTAACAGACTGGCAGTAAAACTGTGTAGAAGTCTGTTTAGGGACTTGTATGATTTAGATTCTGCAGATGTATTGTGTAGTGAAATCATACACTATACAATGTATCACCATGAAATGTGCACTTTAGGACATTGCTATCCAAATACCATTGGAAATGAGTCATTTTCCACCAGCACATTAAAAAGCAGTTGTGCCTTGAATTTAAAAACAAAATCCTCCACACCCAATTAGCCCTTTTTTTAACCTTTCTTGGTGGTCCTGCGCAATACATGTTCCTTGATTCTGAGATTTGGCCATTCTTCACCAGTCATCGTATCCAAGTGGCTAATCGCTTAAAAAGTGTGCAAGACTAAATGACTTGCTTATATTTTGTTGCTTAAAATTTTTATTCCTTGTTGGACAAAAGTGCCTCCTCTTGACAACCCAGCTGAAATCAGGTGCAGAATTTAGGCACCAGCCTGCACCTTACCAAGCTGTGGTGCGACATGTTGGGACACCAATATGCTGCAGCAAATAAAAACAGAAAATGCTGGAAATACTCAGCAGGTCAGGCAGCATCTGTGGAGAGAGAAACAGAGTTAACGTTTCAGGTCGATGACCCTTCGTCAGAACTGGAAAAAGTTGGCGATGGAACAGGTTTTTAAGCAAGTGTAGGGGCGGGGGGTGGGGGGAGGGAAGAACAAAAAGGAAGGTCTGAGATAGGCTGGAAGGCAGGAGAGATTAAGAGACAAAAGGGATGATGGTGCTTAATCTCTCCTGCCTTCCATCCTATCACAGACCTTCCCTTTTGTTCTTTCCTTCCCTCCCCCCCCCCCCCCCCCCCTCTCCCTGCACCTGTTCCATCTCCAACTTTTTCCAGTTCTGACGAAGGGTCATCGACCTGAAACGTTGACTCTGTTTCTCTCTCCACAGATGCTGCCTGACCTGCTGAGTATTTCCAGCATTTTCTGTTTTTATTTCAGATTTCCAGCATCCGCAGTCTTTTGCTTTTGTAATGTGCTACAGCAGCTGCCTGCAATTGTAGCTCTTTTTTTTAAATTGAGGATCTGCTTCAAGTCTGGGAAGATGGGAATGTTTTAGCCAGCAGTATGATGACATAAATCATTCCAAAAATGAGGCTGGTCATAGATCTATGCAGCTTTGTCACTCTCGAGTCATTCGGGCAGCCTCACCTACGGAAATCGCTTGGCCATGGCATCCTCCATTAATTAATTATACAGTGAAATGCCTACAATGAAACTAAATACACGTTATATGTGGAGTATGGTGGGCATGAGGTAACTATGCCAAGAAGGGAAACTTTGTCCTGTGCTGGAGGGGTATCTCATTTCACTGGAGCAGCTGAAGCTCAGGATACTAGTAATTTGAAGAAATTCTAGCTCCCAAACATACTGCACATTGTATTCCTTCACCATCTGATTGATTCCTCGCACAAATCCATTTTTCCATAATTTTATCTACTCAACAATAAACTTCAAAAGCCTTTAAATTGAGCTATGGGATAGCAGCTTATCAACACCTAATGCTTTTTTTTAAAAATGAGATTCTGGCCTCTGCAGTTTTAACTGAAGAGTTAACCCATTTGACCAATACTTCTGTGATAATAGTGGCGGAAGTAATCGCGTACGAAGACAATGGGGGGAATTATAACCCACCAGGATGGGGTTTAAAAATTGGGAAAACCAAACTCAACACGGCCACTTTAATGGAGGCTGGTGGTGGGGCGGGGGGTGCACGGCGGGCAGTAACCTGCTCTCCAGAGGGGGGCCCTAATTTAAATATTTTTAATGAGGTTGCGTGCCTCAAAGTTTAACAACGTTTTAAATTTCATGGCTTTGGGCCGGCTTTCCCAGCGGTCTCAGCTGAAGGGAGGCGAGAAAGGCTGGATCCAACAGGTAAGTGCCTTTCCAGCACTGCTTGTGGACCAGGAGGAGCAGGATTGTTTTCCCCTGGTTACCCCCCCCCCAACTGAAGCAAATCTGTTTCCCACTCCATGCAATCGGACCCCCACGGTCTATCCATGGGACCCCCACCCCAATCTCTCTCTGGCCCTCCCATCTACCCACGGCCCCCCGAGCCACGATCGATCGATCCCTCCCTCCTCTCTGCTCCCCAGCTGCAGCCTAGTGCCGCAGGCCTTCCTGCCCGACAGTCAACCAACCTCTCAATCTGGCTGGCTGCCAGTCGGGAAAGCGAATCTAAAACTTTTAATTCGGCAGGACCTCTAGGGAAACCCATATATCTGGGCTTCCAGCCGCTACACCTCCTCCCTGCCTCCCCGTAAATATCCGTGTTCGTATGCTGCTAACTTTCAAGGTCACTTGCTGAAACAATTGAACAAGTGTGCCCGAGGGGATATTACCTTTTTGTCACCGAATGTCACTCTGCTTATTCATCAAAGTACGGAGTTCAAGTTTTTTTTTTAAAAAAATCTGCATCCTCTATGGGAAGGTGATCAAATATCATCAAAGCCATTTTTGACTTTCACTGCTCAGACTGGAATTTCAATCCTAAAAAAGTCAATTTTCAACTATTTATGTACTTTGGCATGATTTTGTTCCATTTCCTAGCAACAAATTAAAATATTTAACATGGTCAATGCTGAAAGGTTCGGTAACATATAGGAGAACCAACAACAAAATTAAGATGAATTGCTGTCTGTGCCCCTTGTAAAATCATTAACCACATTCAGACCTGATGAGGAAAACCTTCTCCAGAAATAAATTACCAAGTTCCAAATTAATATTTTTGAACTAAAAGTGTATGTATGTTGTATATATTTTATATCGCACGCGCACATACACACAACCCAGACTATTTGACCAGATGATGAAGGTGATATCCATCAACTTTAGTACTTTGCGATTACTAATTGGAGGAGCTGCCTTGTATTGATGCTAACATGTGTCAGGAGCAATTGGAACTGATGCTGCAGCTTTTCCCATGGAAATTACCAATTTTATTCTGGGGAATAACCTGGACTGAAAAAGGTTAATAACTCAAATGGTAAACACAAAATTTGTGGAACTGAAATGATTTTACAGCAATCCCGTGGCATGTGCTAACAGTCAACATTTCATTCCCAGTTTCCGGCACTACTAAACATGAGCCTTTTACATTATAGCATTTATGAAGTCATGTGACGAGCATTCCACCCTTTTTTTGTTTGAACAGGTAAAAAACAAGGAGCCCCAGAAAATCGCAACAAAGGTAACCCTCATAACCATAGAAGAGCACACTAACTGGAAACATTCTTTCTTCCTTTTTTTGTTTTAACCATTATCCTTGTTCTTCAAATTCGCTAACACAGTGGGACCTTCACCTTCTGTTTACGGGGGTACAACGATTATTGAAAAACCATGATCAGTTGCAACACTGTTTAATACTACTGGTCTAGTAAAGCTGTTCTGGTTAAGAACTCTTTAGGTGAAACCTCTTCTTCAATATTATGCCCAAGGTGTCCTTTTATAGATCTGTCAGCATTTATTTAGGCAATGTGTTGACACTGCCAGTTTATCCATATGGTGAGATAGTTCCAGTGGCCTGGGTGAAAACCGATGACCTCTGCACGTATTGGTGATTTGTTTGAAGTGTTGGCCATAAGTCTCTTGCAGCTACAAGAGATGTGAAGTGGACATCTTAAATACGACACTACTTTTTCGGTGCTTTCACTGCTCATCCTTTGCCACCTGCTGTCATTGGCCATTCGCTGTTGTTGGGAAGGACAGAAAAGCACGAAATTGCAATAGGTATCTCCCAAACACCTGAGATTTGCATTGAAAAGCCTGACTAATTTATTAGACTTCCATCCATTAAGGTCTCCTAATCTCAAGATGAGAATTTGCTCACTTGTTTAAGCCCCATTCAATGAGCTAGCTATAATCATTCATTTTGGAGTTACTAGTAAACTCGTATCTTTCACCCCTGTCCCCCCTCGAAATAAGATGAGACCATGCACATCAAACAATCATGCTAGAGGAAACCTGTAATATAAGCATGGTGTAAATGAGATGTTTAATCAGTTTCTTTTTTTAAAAAAACAGTAATCGTTGAACCCCTACTTTTTCCTTCATAGTCTCAACATTCACGTTGTGGTTTCACTGTTCCTTCCAGGCTGTGTGGAGGACCTCATACTTCACCCTCTCTCTGCAGTTCAGCTTGCCTTCCTTCAGCCTCTCTGACATAGTCTTTGTCGTTTTTTTCCCCTCTTTCTTTGTTGCTCTTAGCTCTCCTCTTTAGGAAATGTAATCACTAAATAGGATAATGAAATTCCAAACCTTTAAAGGACATTTGTATCCTTGTGGAGCTTGTTGTTGACTTTCAGTTTTGGCATTGATGTCCTTGTGCTTTGCTACAGATTGTCATCATTGTGTTAATAGTAAAAGAGACAAGTAATTGAGTATCAAAGCACAACCTTAATGTATTTTTGTATGCAAGCCTTGGACAATTCAACAAGCAAACGTCTGAAGGATGATGCGTTCAGATCTGTGGGTATGAAAATAAATTATGAAACATCTGATCTGTTTCACCAGAACCCCCCCTCAAATGGCTTGATTGACTTGATTTTGGAAATACCGTCATAAACTCAAGTTATGGAATGCTGGGCAATTTCCACAACTTCATAGTAGACATTCAAAAATTTTTGTCATGCACTTAAAATATAACGAGTGGAATTCAAATTTCTCATTAAAACTTCTCTTTTTATATGATCCTCCAGAAAATAAATCTCTCTTCCTCAACGACCAGGCATTCACCACCGGGGGAAATGAGACACACACTCTGAAGAGTCGACAAATCAAATCTTTAGAAATTAAGTGGGTTTTTTTCTCCCATATCCCTGCAGCAGCTACAGCCTGTGATGTAACTTCAAAACTTCAGCTTTTTGCCACTGTTTAGAGTAGGCTACTACTTTGTGTTCTTTTGCAATATGAATTCTGACTTGAATGCAAAAATTGTTTAATTCCCCTCCTTGGAATCTTCTTTCTGTATACCATTCCCATGTCTATTACTGCAGCTGTTTAATCAGCTGGTGACCTGTGCATAAGAACGGACTGGGTATCTTCTTAATTCAGTACTGGTTTACAGTTGTAGCAGTTGAGCATTCAGACAGACCATGGAAAAGCTGGCCCCTCTATCTGGGCGCTGGCAACAAATGTCATAAGTTCTGTTAAATATCTAGTTGTCAGCTTGGCTCAGTTGGTAGCATGCTCAAAGTCCTGGGTTCTAGTCCAGGACTTGAGGAAATAGTATAGGCCGACACTTCAGTGCAATACTGAGGGAGTGCTGCACTATTGGAGTTGCCGTTTTTCAGATGCATTGTTAAATCAAGACCCTGCCTGCTTGTTCAATAGATGCAAAAGGTCCGTGGCACTATTTGAAGAGCAAGGAGTTCTCTGTGCCCTGGCCAACATTCCTCCCTCAACCATTGCCAACCAAAATAGTTTAGCAGGTCATTTATGTATTTTTTGCTGTTTGTGTGTCCTTGTGTATAAACCCGTGTTTTCCTGCATAAGTAACTACACTTTAAAAGTACTTCATTAGGTCTGAAGTATCATGGATGTCCTGAGGATGCCCTCCCTTATCCCTTTTATCTGGGATGATTAATGTTGAAAGGGACACTGGGATTTCTCATTGGCATCCATCTTCATCTAACTGAGGAAATTAATTTTCCGTGATAACACTCTCCCAGGGTGCTGTTGAGATTGTCTTGTTCTGTGTTGAGATATGGTTTGGGTTCAGTAGATGCCTGACTATGAATTGATTGATTGCTTCTAAGAGGGAATCCCCTTTCTGTATGGAAACTAGGGCACAATGGGTCCATGTAGACCAGATTCACTTTTTTAAGGAAGCAAAGTTGTCTTTAACAGAAATCAGAGTTCCAGAAACAGTTGAGAATCTAGACCATATTAAAGTACCAATGAGTGCAGCTTTACGAAGGATAGGTGCTCTTAAATTAGGTGAAGTGCATGGGCCGTGAAATTCCTTGGGGGTCCACTCTGCTTGCGCAAATGCAGTAGAATGGAACCCTCGCTTGCCTTAGTTCCTTAGGCTGGAGACCCTGTTCCCACATTTGAGGAAAGTGCCATTTGTGTGGCTGGAACAGGCTACTGGCACCTGCAAGGGCACAGGTGGCACTTCCCCCAAACCACTATTGCAAGGTGGGAGAGTGGTCACAGCTGCGATGCCCAGTGGAGTCGAAGATAAATAATTAATTAATGCTTTGGAATCTTTTGGCTCCAAAAGAAGCCATTCTGCCTCCAAACAAGGTAACCCGTCCTCTTTGGGAGCAATTACATTTTTGTATAGAAAAGGTTTACGGCCTTTCAGAAGGCCTCCAAAGGATTCGCACCAACTCTTCACCTTGACATAGAAACGGGCGGAGGAATTACTGTCGGCCCCTCTCTCTCTGGAATTTAAAAGGCTAGCAGAAATGGGTGCTGCCCCAAATTCCAGAACCCTCCCAACTGAAAATTGGTCTTTTGAGCCCCAGGAAGTGAGAGGCCATGGTCTGGGCAGCATACAGCCAGAATTCTTGTAATGTGGGCTAAAGCCAGTGAGGTTTTAACTGACATCTTAGTTTTTTTTTCTATGTGTTCAAGATTCCTGAGGATTGGAAGTGTTCAATATAAGCTGCCAGAGACGCATACCCAGAAGTAAAGACCTGAAAGTATTTAACATTTAGGGGAAACCTTTTAAGCAATTTTGAAGAGATCTAGTGAGTAGACACTTGGAAAAATGTAACTGGTAACACAATAGTTGGCATAGGTTCAGGAAAGGGAGGTGGTGCTGTTATTCATCTAGTTGTTGGACCACGGTTTTGGTAGTTAATGTGATAATGAATCTATGGCTGGGATAGCTAAATGTGTACTCTTGGTTCTATTTCACTATCAATATTAAAGTAGTGCATTTATACAATTTATTTTCTCTAAGGACTGCAGTCTTTGCATTATTTAGTCTTGTTCAAATTTTTGTCATTGGTTTTTGAGGTTTTTGTTTGAGCTTCTTTGCATTTTTCCCCCTGTGATTCAGCCTTGTGTGCTCACAGGAATTGCTTTTTTTTCAAACTGAAGGTGGAAGGCACATCACTGGTAATAGCTGCTGCTTAAGGGGGTTCTGATTACCAATGGAATTTCCCTCCTGTGTCTTGGGTGCATGTCTTATTTCCTAATGTTGAATGCCAGAAGACTGAGGAGGGGGGATGGGGAAGAGAGAAATCTCCCATAATATATGGTCAGTCGTAGTACTTTGTTATAAGCAACTGTTTCCTCCTCCTTTTCATAATGAAGTAACGGGCATTGTACATTGTACTTTTTTATTTATTGTGTGCTACATGCTTCATTTACAGACACGAGCTATCCATGGTTTGTCTGTTTTTGCTGTCTTAAGAATGAGATATTGTAAATGTAACATCATTTGTGTCTGTGGCAAACTTGATACTGAATTTCACTATCTACACCTTTTAATCTTTTTTTTGCGGTTTAACCAACAAAGTGATGCTTTGAACAGTGAAATTACTATTAGAAAATGCTTATAGTCTCAGTAAACTACTTTCCTTAATTGCTGATGTGCTGGGATCCAGCTGAAAGCCTCAAAGATACTGACATGTAACGTTTACAGTCAAAGTCAAATATAATGACACCTTTTGCCTCAGTGATGTCGTTTTTGATCACTTATGACCTGCAGATCATATTATTGATTAGCACAAAGGACAGATAGATGAAATTACAATGCATTAGAGTCTCCTTTTATAAATTGTTGCCCTTGTGTAACCCAATCAAGGCAATATAGTATTCAAATTATTTATATCCCCATTTCAACAGTATACATATTTGAACCTTTTTTTTGCTTGATTCATTTCGTTATATTAAATACAGCTTGAACAGCTGTGCAAAAGTGACAAAATATTACCATTAAATGGAACAGTTTATATGAATGACATTTTCTATAATGACTGCTTAACTTTATCTCTTCCAAACAACTTTAAAATTGAACCTTTAGAAGCAATGAGGGCCAAATTGGGCAAAATGATAGATTGTCTCAGCTACTCTGCAGGAACTCTCAGTGCAGTATCCAATGTATGTTAAATAAGACAATTTATTTCCTCTGTTGTAGAGATTGAAATATTATCTATAGCTTCATAAATTGTCACTTTGCTGGAAGACCTTTACATTTGATCAATGCTCCCACATAGCTATTGTTATAGAAGTGTTACCTATGATGGTAAATGCCCACTCCTAATATTCTATACGCGCACTCAAATTTCCCCACTATTGTCTTTGCCTAAACATTTGTATAATAGTTTTGACTATTTATGGAGTGTTTGCAAATCTGTTTCAATCTGTTGGACCCAGCTAAAGCTCAGGATGGTGTTGCTCTGGAGATTCAGCCATTGAAGAGTGAAGAGGGTGGTGACCCAGAAGAGAAAGAGAAGAAAAAATCAAACATACCAAAGAAAGAAAAATCTGTCCTACAGGGAAAGCTCACCAAATTGGCAGTGCAGATTGGAAAAGCAGGTAAAAGGAAATTGCTTCTAGCAAAGCAAGAGCTCTATATTTAAAAATATATATATATATTGTAGTCTGATTTTTCTTTTTCCTTCTATATACATTTCTTGCCTATCTGTCTCCTCCAGCCCCACTTAACAAACTTTAGGACAGGCAAGATCCATAAATATAGAAGCTGTATGTTAAAGTTGGTTACCAGATGTTATCCTGATTAGTGAAAATAGGAGTGAGATGTAAACTAGCAAATTGTAGGCAAGTCAGACTAACATCTAGAGTGGGGTAAATACTGTCCATGTTCATCTGTAGAGCAATCAGCATAATTTTAGAAGTAATTGGTTCCCTTGTCATGAATCTACTCCTGTAATGTTGGTGGAAAAGAGCTATCCATGGGATGTAATTTACTTGGGTTTTCAAAGTGTTTGACAAAGTTCAGCCTACGAGGCTTTTAAAGACGTTTAAGGCTCATGAAGCTTGGTAAGTTAGCTAGTTGGAACAAACTGGCTTGAGCATAGAAAGCACAAGCTGGTGAATGGAAAAGACTTTCTTCAGAATGGTGACTAATAGAGATCTTCCAAGCGTTCAGCTTGAGGGCCACTTCTGTTCATATGTTTATCCTGTTTGGAAAGTATAATCATATTCTAAAACTTTCTGCTCAAGTCAATGTTGTAAGGAAGGTTGACAATTAGAAAAATCTAGAAAAGTTAGGGATTTGAAGGATAAACTAATAATGATTGATTGTAGATATTGTGCTTTTTGCAGTACAGTTGGTTTTTTGGAAGCGGAGATGACGGATGAAATATCTGTAGAATTAAATAGCCAAGAGTCGAATAAGAACGTTAGCTTTAAGGTTAGATTAACATCTGGAATTCTGTTTGGTTAATTTTACGTGGTCTGGTAGAAATGTCAGTGTCTTTTAACTTTGAAGGCTTTTCCTGTGGTTGGTTGTTATCTAGAAAGGCTTCTTGGGTAGATTCTGTGACCGGACAGGTTACTGTGGATGGTGTAACCTTGATGAGCCTTTTCTCATTTCAATACTCTTGTTGTCTCCCATCAGTGAAGAGGATGGGGCAGGCTAGTTCAGTCTTCCGGTTTCTGTTGGTGCCATCCCATTCCATGATTGTCTGATGGGGCCTACTTTTGGGAAGTCAGGTTTTTATTTCTCCCTATCCAAGTGCAATACCAGACCTTTGCAAAGGATTGACTTCAGCATATGTGGTTAGCAGATTCTCATCGGGCAGATCAGCTCCAGTTTAAAAAAAAAAAAAAAAATTATGTTGCAAGGAGAATAGCGACAAATTTGGTGGTGAGTTAATACTGTCTTGTCTGGTAAATGCGTCCCAGTGATGTCCAGATGTGAGGAGGTGTTGTAAATTAAGGAGGGGGGGGTTGGGTGGGGGAAGGAGAAAGGAAGCTCTACAAGCTGTGCATTGATGCTGCTCATTGTGATGAAGCAGGAATATAATCCTATCGGCCAGACAGTTTTTATGAAGTGAGATTTGCCAGATTTGATATTGACTATGATTCATATTGTAGAGCAATAAATTACCTTGCAACACCATAAATTTGTGCACCCATGTGACAAACCCACACACGATTAAGTCCTGTATGACTGAGCAGTAAATTCATCTCAGCAGTGCAGAGAATATATTATGCAAAAGTATTCTTTCGCTTGCACAGCACACACGACTAGTTAAGTGCATTCTCATGAAGAATCTTTAGCCCTCAATTAATTAGTGCTTTCCCTTCTGTCTTCATCTCCCCTCCCAAAACTAATGCAAATAAGTGGAACTGCAAGTGTTGCTACATTTTTCTTTGGAAAAAGTGATCAAGCTTTTTCATTATGTTCTTTGATAAAGAATGTTTAAAATACACTGTAAACAAAATCATAAAATATGCAGCAATTAATGCTTAATATTATGGGACTGACTAGAAGGATAGAAGTCCTAATAATACATCCTGTAGTCATTAATAACTTCAGTATATTTCATTTATTCAATATATTCAATAAATGAATGAGCCTTTTCCTGTGTTGGTTAGAGGTGAGTAGTAGATTATCCAGTGTAACATCTGATGGCAGCTTTAGATATCAGTTCTGTTGGTTGAGAAATCTTGTGGGTTGAGTGAAACTCAGGATTATCATATACAGTGTGAAAAACAATGTAACTATCGGTTTCTAAATGGATATTCAGGTTAGCTATATGTTCTGCAAATTACTTTGGCTGCTTTATAAAAAAAAAATTTAAAATTCTTGCTAGAAATGAAAGTTAAAGCTGAATCTAGTTTGCTTTTCCTTTCCAGGTCTGCTTATGTCGGCAATCACAGTCATCATCCTTGTGTTGTTTTTTGTTATTGACACTTTTGGGGTTCAAGGCAGGCCATGGCTGGCAGATTGTACCCCAATCTACATCCAATACTTTGTGAAGTTTTTCATCATTGGAGTCACTGTGCTTGTGGTGGCAGTACCAGAGGGCCTTCCACTTGCTGTAACGATCTCTCTGGCATATTCTGTAAAGGTGAGATCTATTTACATTGAAAAATCTAGATAAAGGGCCAAGGCCCATAGCGCAAGGTGCAATCAAGGTTGAAAAAGGTAGGAGAGAACATGAGGGAAATTGAAGTAGTAGGTTTATGACACATTTTATCTGATAAACTTGTCCTGAATAGAAATAAGTTCAGCATTTTGTGGAAAATTGCTGCAGCTGTGATAAGGCTGTATTTGTGTTCCAGATTTGATTACATGGCAAGCTCATCTAAATTGAAAGCAAGTATAAATTGTACATTGTTCTTATGAAGTGCAAAGTGCACTGTAAACGACAAAAGAGGTACTTGACCCTCAATCAAAATCCATAAAAATAATTCCTCATTTACTGCTGTTACGCCTTTGGTTGACACAGGTGCATTTTTTGTGCATTGTGTGCTAGTGACCATAAAATTGATATGACCGATTGGAATTCTGTTAGCTGGGGTGATGACCTGACTTAGTCTTTTTAAATTATTTTCCCTGTGCCCTTTCTGCCAACCACTCCCACCTCCAGCCCCATTGAATTTAGTGTGAGTTTTTCAATATAGACAACGATGACCTTGCCTTTTTATCTGTAATTGCCATTTCAAGTAGTGCAAATACTATTCTCTGATGATTACAGGTTTTGTGGGAGTTCACTTGCTATACTATTCACGTTGAAAACTTTGACATCTCTTCATAGCATAGCTTGGTCCGTAGCATACAAGGCTACGGACCAAGTGCTGGAAAATGGGATTAGAATAGACAGGGCTTGATGGCCGGCACGGACACGATGGGCCGAAGGGCCTCTTTCTGTGCTGTATAACTCTGACTCTATGACTCATGTCTTTGGTTTAGACGTCCAGGACAGGCCAAATTTACACTCCGTGAAAAATTATTGGGTAATTTATTTTTGATAGATTCTAAAAAGTCAGTCAGCATTAATGTTTCTGCCCTATGAACAGAGTCTGCAAAAGAAGCCTCTTCAAAATGTTCCACCTTACTATTGTGTGCAGTAAGATCACCATCATAAAGCATCAAGCCAACATTCCCTTGTTCAAATCTATTATTCAACAGCAGTGACGTTCATTAGATCTCTCTCTACCTTGATAACACAATAATAGCAAGATGTATTCCAGTGTAACTTTTCAATTGTATCTGATTACATTACAGTAATAGTTATGACTGCAATAGGGTTTTTTGTCCAAACATATATAATATGAAAAGGGGAAAAACATTTTTTGTCCTGAATTATACAGTTAAGGCAGCTTGGCAGAGTTGTCTTGCATTTGCAAGTTCAAAACTCCAATTGCACTGTGGTTGGGCATTCTCAGAAGTTGTTGGATTACAAGCTTAAAAAGGCCTTTAAATTGGCACGTTATCAAAAAGATGTGAAGGAGAGTTTATTCGATATAGCCAAGCTCCTTGTGATAGTGATCTTGAAGCATTTAAAATCGTAGTAAGGAGATGGCATGTTTGGAACTGTTTGAAAAATCTCATGACTAGCTAGACTTGGAGATGGTGGTTCAAATCCCAGCCTTGGATGATATTTTGAAATTCCCCAGACAATATCTTGATATTGGCTGATTTTGTTTAGCACAGCGTGAAATGGAGAAGAGGCGCCTAGCCAAAGAAGCCAAGGATACAGTTCAATTTCCTCTGCCAGCTGGTTACAGATCAGCATTGGCAATCTTTTCAGTCAGCACTCTCTTGTTTTCTCGGCTAAATTCTTTGGCGTGTGTCTGAGAGACAGCTGAAAAATGGAAGTGGCCACAATTTGATGGATCCGCATGATGCGGTCCATTTTCCAGACTGCTGAATTAATTCTTAGTTTCATAAACAAAGCTTTTGTAAACATTTTTAATTTCTTGGGTATTCATTTCAAACCTTTGCTTTATCTGTGGTACAGTAATTGTAGAAAGCTGCTCCCTCGGTGATGTAACAAACCTGAGTGGTAAATGTGTTTCCCACCACTCGGAACATCTGCATCACTGTTCCAAGGAATGTATCCATTGATATTGAGAGCTTTCACATTTGCCATCTAAAATTTGGGAGCAAGTTTAAAATAAAGATCGGATTAGAATACTCTAACTGTTGACATAATATCAGTCGAATACCATTTGTTGCATGAGTTTACAAGATTCACCTACCTATAACAACCATAACCATGCTGGAGGTTTGGCAAACTGCTGCTTTTCTCAAATTTATAACAAAATAAGTTGATTGTGATTAACCCTATACCAATCAGATGGCTAAAAACATTACCCAGTTTACCAAAATAGATGATGATGCTTCCAGAGCTAACACGAAGGTGTACTTTTTTCTCTGCTCCTGATCATTCAAAGGCATTTTTTTTTTTGCACTAAAGAGAGAATTTGCATTTATATAGCACCGTTCACTACCTCGGGACATCCCAAAGATTTTTACAGCCAATGAAGTAGTTTTGAAGTTGTAATATAATGCATAAAAAATAGCCAGTGATTTTAATTAAGCAATATAAATAATAAAGTGGGAATTTAGTGTTTTTTTAAAAAAAAAATAGAAATGGATCATCGGAATTTTAATTAAGCATTTTTGAATTAAGAGAAGTTAAGTTTTCAGCATTGCAAAGTAATACAGGGTATGTGAAAGAAGGTTTTAACCCCTGTAAGGGTACATTTGACTTACCTGAGTAATGGAAAGCATATTGGAGGGAAACTCCCAAGTGGAAGTGAACTAATTTAGCTATTGTGTAATCCTTTTTTAAATCTTTCTGTTTTGACAGAAAATGATGAAGGACAATAATTTGGTCAGACATTTGGATGCCTGTGAAACTATGGGCAACGCCACAGCTATTTGCTCAGACAAAACGGGTACTCTCACTATGAACAGGATGACCGTAGTCCAATCATATATTGGAGAAACACACTACAGGCAGACACCTGGCCCTGATGCACTTTTACCAAAAGTTTTGGAGCGGATTGTCAATGGAATTGCTGTTAACTCGGCTTACACTACCAAAATACTGGTGAGCGAGTATTTGGGGGAAATTCTTTGAAATGCTGACATTTTCCAGCTTTTAGGAAAGCTGAAGTGTTTTAGTTTAATATCCTAGTGGTCATGACCTTAAACTTGCTGGTTTGAATGGGGATTAGCATTCAAGTAGCGTTGAGCATTTCCTAAAGTTGAATCACTGTTCCTTGAGCAGAGAGGTCCTTTTATGGAAATATTCACATCTGGTCCACTGATCTGACTTGCATACATTGTAAACAGAACTGTCCTATGACCAAGGGAAGACCAATCAGTCTAGTTTCTAACTTTTCCAAGTCTTTGTGAATGCTTTAAAATATGTTGGAAATGTTCCTCCCGAATATACACCACACTGAAATTGTATATATTGGTTAAGGTGTTTACATTTGTGGAAAGGAGGGAAAATGATTAATGGCTTTCCACAGTGTACATCATTGATAAATGCAGATATTGCATGGCTGTATTCCTATAAAGTTTTATCATTCTGGATAGTTTGATGTATTATGGGGAATAATTACAGGAAATGTTAGTTGTGTTTATTACTGTTGACCTCTTTATTTGGTCCCCCTCATTCCACAGCCCCCTGAGAAAGAAGGAGGCCTTCCTCGTCATGTAGGGAACAAGACTGAATGTGCTTTGCTTGGCTTTGTGCTGGATTTGAAGCAGGATTATCAGGCTGTACGCAATGAAATTCCAGAAGAGAAACTTTATAAGGTGTACACCTTCAACTCTGCACGCAAGTCCATGAGCACGGTACTAAAGAATGCTGATGGAAGCTTCCGCATGTACAGCAAGGGTGCCTCTGAGATCATTCTACGCAAGTGAGCGAGTTTTCTTTATTTAGTCATGTGTGATGATAGCTATGTAGATTTGGTCAGTGGGAATGAGACTGAAAAGGAATAAGAATGAAATCTCCACCAATAAGATGTGTCCTTCACTGGGCTATAAAAGGGTCAAGTTGCTGCCCTCAAAAGCTCTGAAGTAGGGGAAAAAAATAAGGGAAATCAGGTTTTAATTGATACTGGGTCAGAGTTAGATTAGAAATTGCATGGTGTAAGCAGAAGACTTGGGGATTGGTTTCTGAAGATGTATGGTTATATACTCCTGACGTAGGCACATTTAAAGTAAAAATTGTAAGAGTGCACAGTTTTTCTATTTCCTCTCATTCCTGCTCGTCCCCCTGTCGTCAAAAGTGTTGGTGGGCAACTTATTCCTAGGTATTTACTAATGCTACTCTGAACTAGATGCCAAGAAGTGTTGAAAAACAGTCTGGGACAACTCTTTCCACTCCTGGTCCGCATTTCCCCAGAACAGCACTGCTGAAATCAAACTTGCTGACCATTGGAATGGTCCAGTTTAGCATTCCTGCAATGTGCTGTGCCACCTCATTTCACCATATTTATTTATGGTCGAGGCTGATGGTGATTGAACGCAATATGGGTTTCACGGCTTAAAAATTGTTACGGCTCTTTATTTTGCTGAAACAGCAAGAGTATGTGAAGGAACTTCTATGTGGAGTTGAGGTCAAAGATCAGCCATGATCTTATTGAATGGCGGCGCAGGCTTGGAGGGCCGTGTGGCCTACTCCTGCTCCTAATTCTTATGTTCTTATCAAGTACTTCATTCTATTAGGTGCTGAGAGCAAGGGAAGGATGAGAAGCAAGAGTAAAGAAAATGATGACAAGATGACACTTAGCCCAAAAACTACAGCTGTACCTGGAGACTTGTTGCCAAAAAGGTTTTATCCTGGTGACTCCAATGAGAATCTAAGTGGGGAAAGAAATGGGTTGGGCAGTGTTCTCTCATTGTAAAGAGGCAATGCGTTTTTGTGATCAAAGGCAGTGTCGCGTCTTAACAAATTAAATCGTCCAATCTGTTCAGTAAATTAAATTTTCATGCTTTCGTATTAATTTTTTGCCTATTTTTGTTTATATTTCTTGCTCCTTAAACATGTCACTGGTCTTAATCTCTGGAGGATCTGTAAACTGTTAACAAAGTTGTTCAATAAAGTCAATCTTATGAGCAATCCATTTTCAAGCCAAGATTCAAATTTCAACGCTCTGGTCTTTTCAGGGCTAATGTTCTTTTATGTGTATATATTTAACTGATATCTTCAGCCAGTTAATGAACTCGACTTATCAAAATGTTACACTGAAGTGCATGTTTATTCATGTGCAAAAGCTATATTTCAAAGCCATAAAAAGCAAAATTAGACCTGTGGTGGTGCAGCATATTATGCTAACACTTTGTGGCAGAGTGCTGTGATGAAAGTTCTTGCTGGTCACATTCCACTCCTGATTAACTCCTTGTTGTAGTCAGAACATCTAGTGGAATTGTAGAGATGAGGCATATTTCCTCCTTTCCCTTCACTTAGGCAGTAGGGGGTTGAGGGAGAAATTACTCTGCCAAACGCAAAGGGAGGAAATGCAGTTACTCAAACTAAAACCAGCTAAGTAATACTGTCCTCTAGTTGGATGATGAATGCCAATTAACTACTAAACAGTAAAAATCTTGTCTTAAATTCAATTTTTTTTCCCTTTTGATTCAATTTAAAATGAATCTGCACTGTGAAGGAATATATGGGAGAGTCTCTTGTGTAAATTGTGGACAAAATGGCTGTTCAGACACCCTTTGACTGTTGATTTACAGTGGGACTCTAGTTTATGTAACTGTCTGGAGATATGTTGGGGATAGCTGATTTGCTGTGGTTAAATCACAGCCAAAGTGGTGGTGTCCATAGGCGCTTCCCGAGTTTTCCAATGGCAGATATCTGCTGCTATTGAAAGGTGCTAATCTTTAGGCTGGCTTTCACCACTAGTGTGTTCACTTAGTTGCATTTAGTGGTAGTGGCCCAATTCTATCTCTAGGTACTCTATATTTGTATTTGGGCAATCTGGTGAGGTTCTATTTTTTTTGAGGTCGCTGAGAAGGTCAGTGGCACACAACTCTTCTGCTCAGACAAATAAGGCTTCAGTCAACATGCAAATGTAATGATTTCTGTCACCCCGAGTGCTCAGAACCTTATAGTGGCCAGGTTTCAGACTGCCTCTGGGATTTTCTCCTTGTCTAATAAATAAATCTTTTCTGAATGATGGCTGCAGTTATGTTTGTGGATTCTCATACTGTCCTGTTTGAGATCTAATCAGCTATGTTAACCCAGTAGCTGCTGAAACACACTCTTCTTTTTTTTTCTCTCTTTTTCCCTTCTCCCCCCCCCCCCCCCCCCCAAGCCCAATTCCAGTTGGTTGTGGTGAATACTGATTATTTTCACAGGATTCTCAATGGTGGAATCAGAAACACAATGCTGGTATTTGATTATGGTGATCACGTTGAGAGGTACCTTTCCCTAACTGGCTGGTAGAGGGGTTTACTTGATCTCAAAACTTGTTCCCACTTTTTACATTTCAGTGCTAACCCTTCAAAAGGTGATTACAGCCTGAGTACTGCCTTCTGAAACCACTTAAGAAATTAGCATTTTGTGACTACCAGGGCACCAGTTGCATTCAAGGTTATATGAGATATGGTTCCATGGGTGCTGTTATTTTTCATGGCTTTGATTTTGGAGGGGTGCGGAGCGGGGTGGGGGGGGGTGCATATCTTAGCCAACCCTGTCCTTGCTCAATATCCACGTGATGGCAAATGAGCAGAATATTATGGCTAATTTTCTCCTCCCTAACCAAGCACACGGGTCATTTCTAGCATTCCCACATGACCAACTGGGATCCGCTAACATGGGAAATTCCTGCCCTGTATGCCTTGAAGATTCACCGGATAAACTTGCTGGACCATTTGGGGGAGTCTACACTTCTACATCCATATTTATTTAATTTGGAGTACTTGACTGCCCATCAGAAAATCTGGAGTCCGAGACCCAGATTTACTGGTCAGTCCATAGCTAGATCGCTGGGTGGAGTGCTACACAAGTCCGCTTTTCCATCTTGATGAATAACTGGAGCAAATCATATTCTTACTTACCTTGCCCTTGATTCATAACTTCATGCTAGCAACTGAATGGCATTACCCAATGTTATAGAGAAGTCTGCAATCCAGATTAACTCTTCTGGGTGAAGGAGGATGGGAGGTGAGAGTCTTGTAAAGAGCAAAACCAGACCTCCTGCAGTGAACTGTTGAATGCTCAAAATGGCACTCTTTTTCATGCCTAATGTCAACTTCTTGTAATTTTAGAACTTTAACTTATTGTAAGAGTGTTTTTTTTTAAAAAAAACAACCTTGCTTTTCTTCAACAACAACAGAAAATGCTGGAAACACTCAGCAGGTCAGGCAGCATCGTGGAGAGAGAAACCGAGTTAACGTTTCAGGTCGATGACCCTTTGTCAGAACTGGAAAAAGTTGGAGAAGTAACAGATTTTTTTAGCAAGTGTAGGGGCAGGGAAAGGGAGGAAAGAACAAAAGGGAAGGTCTGTGATGGGATGGAAGGCAGGAGAGATTAAAAGACAAAAGGGATGATGGTGCAAGGCAAAAGGAGATGGTAATGGGACAAGTTAAGAAACAAAAGATGACTCTAGATGAGGTGCTTTTCTTCACTTCCTCCTCCCAGCCATCCAATGATATGGCTTGCAATCCTTCACTGATTTGATGGCCAGTGATGCGTTTTGCTTCCTGTAGGTAATAGGTGCTGCCAACTAGTGTGTGTGTGTCATGTGCAAAAGAAAATGTGTTTTTTTGAAAATTATTTTTCAGGTGTACTAAACTACTAACTAAGACTGGAGATGTAACGGTTTTCAAGGTAAGAGACCGTGACGAGATGGTGAAGAAAGTGATCGAACCAATGGCTTGTGAAGGGCTGCGCACCATCTGCCTGGCATACAGAGACTTTGTTAAAGAGCCTGAATGGGATAATGAAAATGAGATTCTGAGTGACCTGACGTGCATCACTGTTGTGGGAATTGAGGATCCAGTGCGACTAGAGGTAAATTGGGTTTTCAGTCAGTAAATAACACACATGCCTTTTAAACATTGTGAATCGCAAAGATCTAAAAAATTGGTACGCTCGTAGCTGTTAGATTATTTCCTCCATTATCTGTCATTCTGTAACTGTTGAAGTAGTGCAGTTGCCAGCTTGAATGTGCTATTTTTTTTCCTTGCATTATTCAAAACAGTTGTCAGTCTCAAATTGAAAATTGTCCTGAGGCAATCTTTGATTATGTTGGCGTTTCCTGGACTGCAGTTACTTGCTGTCCACTCAATTGTCAAACATTAGGATGTCCCACTATTGATGGTGCATTATCATCATGAGTGCCTAAGAACAGCAGCACTGAACCATCCGCAGTATTGAATAATGTGCTGTGCCTGTGGCTTCTCTGGTCGCTTTGTAAAATTTACATGAGTGTTTAATTTTATTATTTTTCTGGCTCTTTTTACAATGCCTTAAGGCTCAATGTAAAGTGAGTGCTAATAATGCAAAGTTTACCCATTTTGGCATCTAATTAGCTTGCAGAGTATTTACGAATGCAGTTTGTAATGGCAGCCTTCCTTCAGCTGCGCAGCCTTCATATCATCTTGTTGACAATTGGCTGATCCAAACTGCTTGATTTGAGATGGCCAAGCTTCACTCAAATGCTGAGTCCAGCATGTCCGAATCCTTTGTGAAGCGGGACTATCTCTCCTCAAGAAAACCAACTGGAGCTGATGCAGAATTATTCCCTCATGATTCCTTAGCTTCAGACAACTCTTGGCATATCTTAGAACCATGCCATGTAAATGCTTTCCCACCCCTCCGGTCAAGCAGGAAGGTTCCAGCTTCACAGTATAGATAAATGTTGAGGCTAAAGTTTTCATGGTACAGAATTCTTTTTGACACCATTAAATATAAATCTTTTTTGCACAGCTTGATCATTGAGATGTAGTTGACCTCCATGCATTGGGACAGCAATTAGGAGGCAACCAACACCTTAAAATAGTGGTTTCAACTATTGATCAGATTATGCCTTCTGCCATGTCTTCACCTTGGTTACAGTGCTTCTTTCAGGAGGTCAGATGTCCATCTTCAAGACATATGAGCCTAAAATCTCTTAAGTGTGACTTTTTTAATGCTCTCGTACTGTGCATGCGCACATATAACCTAGAAATTTATCTGCCCATTTGAGGTAAAATTAGGGTGTTATTTTATTTGCCGGTCTCATCATCCCTCTGGTTTATCTCCTAGCAGAGCAATTTCTATAAAAGGCTGGACACTACAGCACCACCATACCATTCTGTTTCACTGCTCCAGTGCTGTGATATTTAAATAGAAGCTTTTCCTCCCAACTTCAGTCTAGGCTGCTGCTGCTGCTTTAATATCTGAGGTCACCCAGCAAGATGCGTAGAGTGCAATTTCAAATTGACAGGCTGGACTGGAGTTGGGAGGGAGAGTTGCCATTTTAAATATCACCGCACTGGAGGAGTGGAACAACTGCTGGCAGGAATACACTGGTTGAAATGACAAAATTAGCAACGTGTATTTGCGGATGTCAGTCGTGCTGAAAATGATAAATTTGGTAGATCGAAGCGCTGTAATCTCAATTCTCATCTTGTAAGAGAGTCATGGATTTTTAAGGTGGCATTCTTTCAGGCGATCTTGTTTACGGGTAGCCTTGTAAGCATTAGTATATTTTCACAATTGACCGTGTTTGCAAATACTGGACAGTTTTTAGAATTGAACTTCTTTCTCCTACCACATTAAATAACGAGTCTTAGTGAAATAGCGAGTCTTAGTGTAATAACGGCATTGAAACCTGCAAACAACATGACCTCATCATGTTGCAATAAAATTTGTTTATACTGAAATTCTATTAAGCTGCTGCTCGGGGACGCTGCATCGCTCCTGATGTTGTAGTCTTTTCTATCCAATCATGAAAACTGGTCCTCTTAAGCAGATTTTAACACAAGTATTTTCTTCTCATTCTCAGTTAACTGCACAGCTTTATATAAAAATTACAGACCTCACAATTTTGATGAAATGTACCATAGTTATTGACTCATGACTTTAAGCAGTCACCTGCTGGATGGCTACTTCTCCTGCATCATCATCTTAGGCAGTCCCTCAGAACTGAGGATGACCTGCTTCCACATTAAAAATGAGTTCTCAGGTGACTGATGAGTCCAATGCGGGACCTACAGTCTCTGTCACAGGTGGGGCAGACGGTGGTTGAAGGGGCGGGTGGCTGGGGTGCTTGGGTTGACGTGCGCTCCTTCCGCTGTTTGCGCTTGGCTTCCGCTTGCTCCCGGTGAAGAGACTCGAGGTGTTCGGCGCCTTCCCGGATGCTTCTCCTCCACTTTGTGCGGTCTTGGGCCAGGGATTCCCAGGTGTCGGTGGGGATGTTGCACTTTTTCAAGGAGGCTCCTGCATCACTCACTCAACCATTGAATGTTTAGATGAGCACCCAGACCAAGACGGTCCAAACGTGCACCATGGTGCGTAGCTTCACAGGCCAATTCAGCATTTTAAATACAGAATTTCCATCTTGCTTTGTGACACTGATAACGTGGAAAATATTTGTGTTTTGAGTCGTTGGGTGAAGGGAGTGGGGGGGGGGGGTAGAGGCGGAACCAAAGTGGTAATTCTGTGATCCCACGCTTCCAGTGTGGGGAGCTGTGCTCCAGAGAATCTAGGTTTCCTGCTGTGAGTGTGGATCGTGGAACTGCCCTTGAAATTGCTGTCTTGGTTTGAATTTGTAATTTTCCCTTGTTTTGAACCAGTCTTGAGCAGCGGAGTTTGAAAGCTCAAATTAGAAAAAACTCCCAATGACAGTACGCTAAATAATAGCTTGCCAACCGCTGTTACCGTGGTAAATCATAGGCTGTTCAGTCTTGATTAAATTTAGAAGGCACAGACTTGGAAGAACAGACACAGATTTCTTTAATTAGGCTGCAAAGTATATGGTGTCAACAACAAATGGCAGAAAGCAGTCTGTAAATCTTAAGGGTGCAACAGTTCAAAGAATTCTGTGATCTCTCCTATTTGTCTCCTGCATCTATTTTTTTTTTGGTCTGTCCTGTAAGGCTGTCGATGCCTTTTGCAGGAGCTTTTGAAATGGTTTAATTTACAGGTTGATGTCTGATCTTGCTGATTACTGTAGTTCAGTGTGTAATATCTGTAGGCTTATTGCTTACTGGTTTTGTCACTGAACCAGCCAATAGCATTCTACCCAAAAAAAACCTTCTGTACAATGCAGCTGCCATAACTGTTTCCAGAGGCTTTATTAAAGTTAGTATATTATAGCACTTAATGGGTTCCACTTCATTATTATTTACAAATAAATTGCACTGAAATCATGCGATCTAATTTTTAAATTGACGTCCTCGCTGCGAATAGCAGACTGTTGTAGATCACTTATCCTTGCCCTCCCCCCCCTCTCTCTCTGCCCCCCCCTCCCCCCTCTCTCTCCGGCTGACTCCATACCCATCCGATGTTGTTGACCCCCTGAGCCTGTCACAGCGGCTTCCCTCTTGCTAATGGGCCAACTCTAGCAAAGCTTGCCTGCTACCCAACCAATGCCCCCACAGAATGCGAGCAATGCCAGGAGATTCATAAATCATTTAATAAATTCACAAAACTTGCTGCGGGAGGTGGGGTCATTCAATGCATTTTTGTTTTTAAATTGAAGCGGGTCCAAACAGTAATTTATGATGTAGAAAATTTAAAAAAAAACTTAATGGCCTTCAGGTTGAAAGAGCCTTCAACATATTGGAATGCTGTAATCTTGGATTGGTTTTCTGATGGAGAGACTTTAGGGCTGATCAGTCTGTCTCTGCATCTAGCACACCTGGGTGCTTGTGTATTTCGGCCATTTGTTGATGGCTTTGTTGCAACTGGCATGAAATTAGTCAACATGAAAATCATTGGTTGAACTCTAAAGGAAATCTTTTCAGCAACTCTTTTGAAGTCTGGTTGTCATTGCTATTTTGCTACTTTGAACATTATCACTGGTTTGAAATGACCTTAACTTGGGCTCCTGTCCAATGGGTAACTGTTCGACACCTGAAAGGCTGGGTGCCCCCTCCAGTACAATGTAAAGTTGTCTGTCTAACCAGTTGTACTTTTGAGACACGCATTCTTTACTGATATTCTAATCCTGCAAGATGCGCCATTGGTCACCATATTTTTCAAACTTTGCAGTTGTTCATAAATGAAGCATTTCCTTTTTCTGCTGATTCCTTTCCTCATTAAAAATTCAAGTCTCCATAATATTAAAAAGGATATAGAGGCACTGGAGACCGTGCAAAAAAGATTTATTAGGATGATATCAGAAATGAGAAGTTATACTTATCAGGAAAGATTGGACATGCTGGGGCTCTTTTCTCAGAGCCTAATAAAGGTCTTTAAGATTATGAAAGGGTTTGATAGGGTAGGTGTAGAGAAGATGCTTCCACTTACGAGGGACACCAGTACTAGGGGCCATAAATATAAGATAATCACTAATAATTCCATTAGGGAATTCAGGCGAAACTTCTTTACCCAGAGAGTGACTAAAATGTGGAACTCGCTACCACAAGGAGTAGTTGAGGCGAATAGTATAGATGCATTTAAGGGGAAGCTAGATAAACACAGGAGGGAGAAAGGAATAGAAGGATATGTTGATGGGGTTAGGTGACAAAGGGTGGGAGGAGACTTGTGTGGAGCATAAACACTGGCATGGACCAGTTGGGCCGAATGGCCTGTTTCTGTGCTGTAAATACTATAAATAACAAGTTAGCCATGCCATCTCTAGTGCTTCCACTCTGCAGGTGGATGGATGTGTGAATGCAGTTGCTGGTGTTGACCAGTTCACATTGTTCATCTCCCTTGCCCCCCCCAAAAAAAAAGGCTTTGGGTACCTACATCTAGCCAAGGGCACATTGGTTAACCTGCTCAGGACAGTACTAAGCTGTCTATATAGAAAAACATTTGGGGTTGAGTGAAATCTTTCAACTAGAATGCTGTGAGGAATCCTGAGAATATATATTGTCCAAACTGATGATAAAATGATGCAACGTTGGGTTTTGCAAACCCTCCATTTTGATATGGTAGGTTTCTTCAGAAGCTTTTACTGAAATTGAGAACAAGTAGAATTATGTGCCCGTGGAATTGATAATTTATGAACGACGCTTAACAATGCAATCCAATTTAAATAATGTATAACACCAAGTACCTGATATCTTGCATCAGTCTGTTCCTAATTTAAATTCCTTGAAGTCACATGCTGAACAACTTGTTCACAGTATGTCTAGAGATGCTTATTATCTATAAATAAACAAGTCCTTTTCTGAAGAGCCACAAACAGTTCAGTTGATTCCACTTCTTTGGTGAAAATAATTATACACCTCTGCCAGCTAATTTTATTGCCTGTGTTGAAAGGCATTTATTATTCCATGTCAGCTTACGTTGCTGTGTTTATTCCACTTAACCCGTTCACTGTTGCCAACTGTACATCTTGAATGATCTAAACATGCATAGTGAAATCTGTTACCCTTCCTCCTCTTTCCTTCTATTCCCTGTCCCCCACACACTATATCTTCTCTGACTCCTAAGCCCAACATTTGCCCCACTTTGCATCACTCGAACCATTGGACAGTAAACGTGCATCAAATGTGTAAGTTTTCATGGAATCATAGAAGTTTACGGCACAGAAGGAGGCCATTCAGCCCATCGTGTCTGTGCTGGCCAAAAAAGAGCTATCCAACCTAATCCCACTTTCCAGTTCTTGGTCCGTAGCCCTGTAGGTTACAGCACTTCAAGTGCATACCCAAGTACTTTTTAAATGTGATGAGGGTTTCTGCCTCTCCCACCCTTTCAGGCAGTGAGTTCCAGACCCCCACCACCCTCTGGGTGGAAAAAGTTCTCCTCAACTTCCCCTCTAATCGTAATTGATACTCGACAGTTGAGGTTTCTGAATTCTTTAATTGTGATTCTTTTTCACTTTTGAAGTGGGATATAGTTAAGTGTTCATTCTTTGACCTGTTACCTGTAAGAAATGCCTATTAAAACAGCTGGCCATTTAGGTTTTTTTCAACCTGTGTACGCACGTGTCTTTGGGTTGGAACAGAATGCTTCTTCAGTGTCATAAACCTTTGTTTTTTAGCACTGCTTTTGTGTAGCTTTCGCTAGCTGTGACATACTGTAAAATGAAGTGTTCACAAAATAGATGCATTCATTGAGTCTGTATGGAAAATGCATCATTGATCTGTATTAGGGAGGTTAAGGCATGTTGGTAGAGGCTGTGGTGTTAAATGCTCTGGGGGGGGGGAGGTTTCTGCTACATTTTTGTAAAAGTTACTATTTCAGTTTCTTTTGAGAGAGAATCTAATTTTGTGAGATTTGCAAAAATATCCCAACTCTTAGAAATTGGTTGCTATTATAGAGCTGCAAGAATGAGTTGATGAAAAGGCTTGAAGAAACATGAGGAAATAAATTGATGTTAAAGTTCTGTGAATTACTGTTTTGACTTTTTTTTAAAAAGGATTATGCAGTGCTCTGAGTTAATGATTGCAGTATACCTATCTCAATTTATTCACTGTGAAATTGGCTCACTGCCATTGCAGGTTCCAGATGCCATAATAAAGTGTCAGCGAGCTGGTATAACTGTGCGAATGGTGACTGGAGACAATATTAACACTGCGCGTGCCATCGCCACAAAGTGCGGCATCCTCCACCCAGGAGAAGACTTCCTGTGTCTAGAAGGAAAAGAGTTCAACCGGCTTATCCGCAATGAGAAGGGAGAGGTACGGTGCATACCAAATATCAGGTGCAGCATAACGCACAGTGGCGGGAAGTGACATCATTCCCAATGTGACAAAAGTACAAAATGAAGCTGAAGGAACTGTCCAAGCACTCTGTTACTGCCTTGAGCTCACTCCAAAATTAAGGAAGGGGGAAAAAATGTAAAAATTAAAAATTTTCTTCCATTCCTCCTCTTCTAAATATCCACGAGGACAGCTGAGCATCCTGCTGTCAGTACTCTACTAATACCATATTGGAACTGGCCAGTAGTTTTATGAAAGCTCCCCGTCGTGTTTTTTTGGGTTTCCTCTTCCCCACCCCACCCCTGCCCACTTCAATGTTCCCTCTAATTTTTGTTTTTGTGCGCGGTCCCTTTAAATTTGCTGCGCAGTCACGCGGCAACAACTGGTGAGTGGCCTGCACGTGCCCTTGTGATTGGTGCGCACCTTGGGGGTGGTGGTGGGGGGGAGAATATTGCTCGCGTCTACTCAGCACCTCTATCAACAGAGTTAAACTTTGAAACTTGCTTACAGTAAATTTGAGGCACAGACTGCATTCTAAAACTAATACAGTTTTAATTTATCAAAGGTGCACATTTTAAATTCCCAGTGAACTGCCTCCGATTCTTAGCCTGTGAAATAATACAGACTGCATCTTGCCAGGCCTTTGTGATGTAAATACGTTTGCATGGTTCATGGAAGGATATTGCAAGGTTATTTTTTGTACGGGTTGTTCTGTGTTGTAAATATTATGAAGCTGTATTACTGGCAAAACAATAGAATGGTTTAAGGCATTTTTTTTTTAAGTGCAATAGGTGGCAAGTATACCAGTCACTGCTTTGACAGAATAACTCACTTTGGGGTTGGCGAGAGAGAGTAATTTGTTTCTGTTGTTCCCCCTTGTGCAATTTTTTTTCTCCATGTAATTAAACAAATTTGGAAATAATTGCCAATTTCATAATACAGTATATGGAGGATGGCACCTGTACGATAGCATAAGTGGTAAAATCCAATAACTTGCTTACAGTATTCTTGAGTGCTGGTTTTTTTTTTAAAAAGGAAAAATTGCATCCATATCACATCTCAAGTTGTTTGACCTACAATGGCGGCCAATCTGTGTCTGCAATGTCCCAAAACTAGCACTAAGATGAATAATCACCCATTCGGTCTTTGGTATTGATTGCAGAAGGAGAATATTCTTTCCGTTCAAAGGGAATCTTTAACCTCCACCAGGAAAGGCAGATGGGGCCTCAGTTTAGAGTATCCATAGGATGCTAACTCTGACAACCTCAGTACTGCACTTCAATGTCGGCCTAGTCCTGGAACAGGCGTCAGCCCACAACCTTCTGAATCTCCGAAACACATGATGCCAACGGAGCCAAGCTAATACTGGTCAGGAAAATGATGGTCTGTGTAGTGTAGCAGTTTTGATCAATTTTCAGCTTGAGCAGCAGCAGGTGTAACGGGTGTTGATGGCCTGTCTGTGCTTTAAGCCTTGTTTGCTGTCCTACCACTGCTTCTGCAGCTGCTGAGTCACTGATATTCTTAAGTTGGAGCAACTGAGTCGTGTCTTCTGATAACTACAAGCAATATTCTTCTTCAGTCAGTTCGCTGCTGGAATTCCCCTGGAAGAGAGGTGGTCTCAACAGGAAGGATGGGAGTTCATGTACTACCAAAGCAGCTCTTGCAAAATCCCACCATAAAAGTCAACGGGGGAGAAATTCGGTATTGCCCCGTTTGGGGCGCAAAGTTTAGCGCCTGGCGCAAATTATCACCTCCAACTGCAAACTTGGCTTCTATCACCCCTGGAGGTGATTGGAGTGCTAAATCAGGCGCTACACACCTCTCAAGGCGCTAACGCCGAGGAGCGAGGCGCTACCTCAGAGCGCTGGCGAAGCTCATGTGATGTCAGTTAGCAATGGAACACAGACACACTGGCGCTGGCCAGTTCATAAAGGGGAGGGTCGATCTTGCTCTCCATCCACACCCTGCTCATTGCAGCCTTGAATCTCGGCCTGGAAAGACCTGTATATCAAATCTGCTGGAAAGAACAATGGAGAGGCCCAGGGAAAGAGCTGAGTGCAGCCCCCGTAGTCTCTTCTAAATCGATGCAAGGAAGTTCAAATCAAAATGAACCTGCAAAGTGCTGCTCAGTACCCAAAACTCCTTCACACAGTGTTGAATCTCTCCAGAAGTCGCTCTCGCTCTCTCAATATGCGTGGTGCAAAAAATGTCGCCGACAAAAAAAGGCAGGAAGCAGTCGCCTTTAAATAGCGCTCCCCCAGTCCCTTCCCGACTGCAAAACGCTCCCCTCAACCTGTCGTTGCTAGCGGCAGGCGATAAGGCAGGGGGCGCCACTCAATATCTGGTCCAGGGCGCTACACGCTCGACTGATGTCACGATCTGCGGCGCAGGAAATCGTGGCGGTAGTGTTTAGCGCCGCCGCAAAATGTCTGGTCAATTTCACGAGCGGCGCAAACATCGCCGCACCCGGGCGCTAGTTGCTTTGCACCCCATTAGCGCGCTCTTAGGGTGCTAACGGGAGGCGCAAACCAACCGAATTTTTCCCCCAAATTCTGGTAGCCTTGTATCACTTACACCTAAAGAACTGACTATCTGGTCAAGTGATATTGATCATTGAACTTTGCACTGTTGGTGGGAGGCTGATGAGCAGCACTTTTTGGTTGTGCTTCAGTACATGTATGGAGCCTTCCTTTCCCAATTGCACAATAATGCCGTGAAAACCTGGATTCAGCTTGCATTGTTCTAAATTAGTTATGCATCTTCACTCCTCGACCTGTGGCAGATCCCAATCCTCAGGCGGGAGAGATCATGAGACTGTGATTTCACATGCAAGAAATGTACCAACTATGAGACCGTTGGCAGTTCTTCTAAAACTGGCGTGACATTCCAACCCTTCAATGACGCCAAGTCCCCCGTCTTAATTACAATTCATTTGATCTGCCCTTTACAGGTAAAAAGCCTCGAGTGTTGTCCTTCAGCATGCAGCTCCAGCACCTTAACCACCTGCTGGGACAGGAACCATGGGCTGGATCACATTCAGTCCCAAAAGCCACAGTGGAGGCTTTCAAAGATCACAGTTGGCCCATGAGCTATAAACTCAGTTCTCTGTACTAGATTAAAAATATACCCATTCATATTGGTGCATTGAAATGTACATTTATATCCTCTAGATATTTTGTGCTTGGCAATGGCAGATATGATTCTTGCCCAGGACTGCGTGACGACCTGTCGATATATCTTGCTGACATTTACTTGAAGTGATTTCTGTGTTTGTGTTTTATCAATCATTTACTCTGCTCAGTCTGAAGAGTAACTAGCGGTGAGCAGTGAACATAAGCGGATTCAGTCTGTTTCACATTGTGCTTGTACAATTGTAGGAGCAAGTGCTGACTGAGCAAACACAGGCTCTGCCGAAGCTGCAGAGCAAAACTTCCATTTTAAAATGGTTTTGGCACACATTGGTAATATCACTTTTTAATATGTGCATACCCTAATGGCAACAAGTATGTTTGAAGGTGAGGAGTATATCAAAATATATTGCTATGGTTACTACAACAATTGGGGATCAGGCATGTAGCCTAGAGCTTCTGGGCACCACCTGATTTTGAGGTGGTACCAGGAGGCTGCTGGAAATGGAATGGAGATATGTAAAGTTGAGACACCCATGGTGCTGGATCTTCACCCACTTTAGCACACCTCATTTTCCATTGCCAATTCTGACGGTTGGTTGAAGCACATGCAGATGAGGCAGTAAAGATGTATGATGGCCAAAAGTCCCATTCTTCTGCCATTTTGGAACATAGGAACAGGAGTAGGCCATTCTTGAGCCTATTTCATCATTCAGTGAGCTGATGGCTGATCTGTACGTCTTTACCCGCCTTTGATCCATTTCCCTTGATGCCCTTGTCTAACAAATATCTGCCCATTCATATTCACGCCAGTACAAAATGGGTGTCCAGGGTTGATGAGCACTAGAGTGGAAGAGAAAGTAAATGTCTAGATTGGCCAGTTAAAAGCTTACTGTGTTGGTTTTGTTTGTTTTTTTGTTGCTGATTGCTTTGTAATCTGACTTTGTGCTATTTACCGAGGAACTGCCATTCTCCTCCACCCTTTATTCCTAATTCAAACAGGGAACAATGTCTTTCCCTTTGGGAATTCACCTTTATCAATGCTTCTTTAAAGATCATGCGCAATAAGAGATGCTAAGCTGGTGAGGCTGCACTGGAGGCACATGGTGACCAACCACTGGTACCCACAAACCAAAGCGTATAGACATAGGCATTCCTATATGCACTTGACCGAGGAGCAGTGCATACTCTCCAAAGAAGCCATCACTTAGTTTGGGTCTTGTCTTAAGATATTCTCTCAGCTACAATGGTCTTCAATGCCTTGTATTTCAGGGTGGGTCTGTAAGCCCAATATCTAACTACATGATGGTGTAACCCAGGAGTGTAACAGTAGTGTCCCATTGACTAATGCCTTTCATGTGATGATCCTCTCATCTTTTTGAAGACAACACTTAGTAAGATGTGGCCAGGTGTAAATTGTTACGGTGCTTTATTTCACAGCAAGTGAATATACAAAACAACAATTATTATCTTGCTCAGTTCAATCGGTACAACTTGTCTCCATATAATAAAAAATAATAATCACACTGCACCTCTGGGGACAAGTGCAGTATTAGCTGGGGGTGTGCTACAATACACTCCTGCTAAAGTGACTATAATTGTTGTGTATTGCATACTGTATAACTTTGCCTTACAAAAAGGCCTCCTCTTGGAGTTCCTAGAGAGTGAAGTCTTCCATGGACAGCAATAGGACCAGGGCGATGAGCCTGAGGAGGACCATTGATGGCTACAAGCCATTTTCATGCCAAACTGATACAGGAGATCTTCCCTTGACTACCTTATCTTGCCACTGCATTAACGGTCCTGTCCTCGGACTAATATACCATCATCTACAGATCCTTCTCTGTTTGCATCAACTCGCTGAGCTCTCATTCATGCTGGCTGGTTAAAGCAACTTCTAAGCCTTGCCAAGAAAAATGTCAGCACATACAACATCGTCAATGCAACTGTAATTTTAATGACAACGCATACTGCATGTGTGCCTCGTGTTTCTTACCACCTTGCTTCCTCTTGGTGCCAGAGTGTGATGTGTGAACTCTTAAACATAGCCTTGTGTTTCTCCTAGGTGCCACCCGAGTGGCTGAAGTGCATGACGTGGTTGTTTGCTGCATTCCAAATGGAGCCTCTTGGGATGGAGGTGACCCTCACTTCATGGCAGTTAAGTCCTCGGGTGGTCCAACTGCAGGCAGCACCTCTTGTGCTGCTGCCTGGGCAGTCTGGTCCTTCACCCTTTCAGCCACGTGCAAGTATCGGAGAAGGAGGGATGGAGAATCCGCATGTATCACCATCATGAAACACAGCACTGTCCTGCATGCCCATTCCGCCCATGGATTGCAGTGCTGTGAAGCCATTCAGCATAGTACTGCACATGTAAGCGTTGTTTTAGAAATAGGAACCATGAGATCTGAATCCCTAAACTCTTCAGCCAAGGAATGACCTATCCTGTCTCTCCTGGCAGCAATGTCTTTCTTCCCATGTTGCAGTGCCAGTTGTTCTTGCTCTGTTAGTCACCCAGTGCGCTCCTCTCTGGGTCAGTCTTTCACCTCGGTCAGATATCTCTTGATGATGCTTGAGATAGAGTTGAGTGAGTGACAACATGTGTTCTGAAGTGCGAATAGGATTGGTTCCACTGGTGCCTGGTTTTCATCTGGAGGAAGAAGCGAAGGTAGACTGGGTTGCTGAAGAGCAAAGTTCAGTCGTCCCTTTCAGTAGGCGTTGCGTAGGTGTTTCAAATTTTGCAGCAAGAAGTTAGTTCCTATTTCCCACGCACAAATAGGCGAACTCCGAGTCAGTGGTGTTCCTGACATCTGGAGCTCTCCCTTATCCAAATTAAGATAACTAGAAACTGCAGCAGAGTCAGCCTGCTTCACACCTTCTGAAAGCATATCTACATTTTTTTTTTTCCTGACCTCCCAATTGTTGGTGTCTTGATCTGTTGTCTCGATGACCAGCACCTTGATGTATTTATGCTGCAAGCTGATTTCAACGTTCTGTCAGGAACTTTTTCTCTACTACTTTGAATACAGAAGCATGTGTGATTGCCGACCATAGCTGTGGTTTCTATACTTGAAATGTAGTTTAACTTCCACTTATAGAGCTCTTTGATTGCCTGTCCTTTGGTTTGGCATAAACTTTGAGCTTTTCTGTGTATATGTGCGTGTGTGTGTGTAACTTCCTCATTGTATCAAGTCATGACCCTGTGTTAATTTCTTTCAAAAAAATAGCAGATACCCTTCCAGAACGAATCCTGTGCACACAACCGAGGTGGGAGAAAGCCACATGTCTGTTATGGTGTTGAATTCTGAAATGACCCAGCATATCTAATAAGTAATCAGCATTTTGGTTCATGAACCCTACTTTTTGGGTGCATGGGGAAAAATAATCAATGTACTTTTACATACAAAGAAAATGTTGAATGGTAGTATTTTCTGGCTTTAATCATTAGTGTTGTATCAAGATTTCATATTTAAATCTTTTTATTTCTAAGGTGGAGCAAGATCGTCTCGACAAGGTCTGGCCAAATCTCCGTGTCCTCGCACGATCATCCCCAACAGATAAACACACGCTCGTGAAAGGTATTCTATAAAAGTTTTGTTCATTAACACCGCTGCACTGTTTCCCACCGTGTACCATCAAACTGGATGTGCATTCTGAAAGTTACAGTCTACAAAAGTTTGCTATTTTTGATTTGTAATTGAAGTTATGCTGGGGGGGGGTGGGGGGGGATAACTTTAGGCTGTTTTCAGTCTCTGTCCATGTTGTTGCAGGTCAGAAATGGGTGATAAGGGGGAGGAGCTGAACAGTGATACAAAATGTCATACTTGTGAAGTTGCATTTGGGAAGTTCGGTTATACGGAATAAAGCTTCGTGAAGTTTTTTTTTATATGGTTCATAATTCAGATGCATTATGTGGAATGCTTTTGTACTGTCCTATAAAGGATGTTGTCAATAAGCATTACATAAAACAACTATCAGCAATTGCAAAGAGTTTAAACCATACACAAGAAATAGAGAGACGCAGCAATCTGTACAAAACAAAGCACAAATAAACTAAACACAATTTTAAAAACTAGAGGCTGTGCTATTAAAACTTACGTATTTGATTTCAATCCAGAACAGTGGAAAAATGTGAAGCTGTCTTCCTAATTTAGTTGAACTAATTTGGTTTATACTAGTTTTAAAAAGGGATTTTGTTCAAAGAATGCAACCATTGAGCAGTTGTGTACGTAAAATAAACAAGTCAAGTTAGTATATCTTTCTGATGTATTTGAGCTTCTGCACATCAGCAATGCTTAACGGTTAGTGCAAAATCTAAACAGTTGGTAAGTAGATTGCTATTGCATTGAAAAGTAGAAGGAAGGAAGTCTTTTCTGTAGAGCATACTTCCCACCCGAGCCCATTTAAAAATGCTTGTGCGATAACTAATATTTCTCATCTTGCAGGAGGAAGCCTTACTTTTAATCTTTTCTCCGCAGCCTATACAATACCATTTTAAGTCTGAAGCTCCACAAAGATCTACTCAAACGTCATCCACCACTGACTATGTTGGTGAGCAGCTTCAAAGAATCAGCACTGATCCTTTTGGATGCTGATCAGGAGTCATCAGCATTTTTAAAATTCAGTATTGGCTAGGTACAGTTTCTATTCTCTGAGACTGCGGCTGACGTCAGCTGAGTGCCTTTGCCAGGTTTGAGGTCCAAAGCACCAGGTGTCGTGAGGCTGTAGAGAAAAAATTTAAGCAAGTTTCCTCCTACCAAGTAGTTATTTCAAATGAATTTAGTATCATCATCATCATTGGGGTGGGGGTAGTCCCTTGTACGACTTGCAGTTCTTTGAAGGGGAGGTCTGGTTTGTATATTGGGGTTATTTTTTAAATCCCAAGATTATCTCAATATCCGAGGGAAAGACCTCTTCCAGTACAGCAATGTCATAATTTTTTAAAAATTGATTCATCAGCCTTGCACACAAGGCAACTTGTACCCAGCATCTGTCATTCACAAACTGCTTACTGACTAGATTTTCTGACTTCAAAGCAAGGAAAGACCGGAGGGAGCTTCAATCTGCAACATAACGTCTTCTTGCAAATCTGTTTATTAAAAATTTAATCTATAAAGTGCCTCTTCTCTTACTGCCCAAAGGAGGAGGAAAGAACCAGCTTTATTCATTAATGACTGTGGTCATTTGAAAAATTTATCCAGGCCATTGTGACTACTAAAAATCGACAGGTTCAGGATCATTTTGCTATCTTTTATCTTGAGTTGATGACCTCATTGGGGAATGCCAGCTTGGGGGAGTTGCTGCACTTGGAGTGAGTGTGCGTAAAATCCTGTCGTCATGCAATGATTTACGATCCTTGACCAAAGGCGCTTCAATAATCTCCTCTCAATTTTATTTCATCTCTCCCTCATGTTGCTGTGTTCTGTTTCTCTGGGGGCACTTGCTGTTGGAACAAAAACATGTTCCACTGCTACCTCCGTGATTCCGCAAGTTAATCCGCTTAATATCTGAGCCATGCAAACCAGGGCGGTGCTAGCTTTGATCCCCAGTTTGTACTGATTATACCCATCTTAGTCTGCGCAATATTAGGGACACTACAAGTTGGCCTTTGCATCCCTTGGATAGGGGTAGAAGAGTATGCAGGATGACTACTGGAAAGCGCTGCTGACGCTTAGTGCCCAGGATCTCTCAAAAATGCTGGTCATTCATTGGGGTGCGAGGGGACACCAGTGCCCGTAGAACTGTAACCCAGAACAGATGGGAGAAAACTGTTCCCAAAACAGCTGAAAGACATCAGGATGTTCATTCTCAATTTTTTTTTTTTAAGATGTACTGAAAGTGAAACTCCCTTTAAGGGGACACAGCCTTTGTGAGGGGAAAAAATGATTACGAAGTCTTTGTTTTAGAACGGAGTGCAGTGACTTTAATTTTGATGACCTGTTGGAAATTATGTTTCTGGCTGTTCTCCTACCTCTCAGTTTTCAAACCTATTTCAAGAGGACAATGCTCCTTTTATGAAAAGCTACTTTGGACTTTCTGAAAAGAGCACGTTCTGCAACATGTTGGGGAGCCCTGCATATACGACACCATGATGACCAGGCTCAAACTGTTTTTATAAGGAAGAGTTTAGACATAAAAATTTAATGTAGAATAATACCCAGCACTCTCCACGCTGTTCAGTTTTAACAGTGGACCTAATTTTGGACTACGCTTTTTCCTACTGCCCACCAGAAGCAAAGATGAAACCCTTTAGTTATTGATGGTTTTATATATTTTTTTTAACTTGTATTGAGGTCAGTTCTTTAAGTATAACGTTGTCAAGATAAATAATGGATATGTCATTTTTAGGTTTTCATGCAGGTTGTTCTTGCCGATTCCTCTTTGTGCTTGGCAGACGTAGTATGTATAAAATACACCACATGGGACAGAATAAGAAGGAGTTTTAAGTTTAATTACCCAGTACTGGCTACTCCAATTTTTCTAAATCCACCAAAGCTTAAATAGTCAGTTGTACATGTGTCAATCTTTCTTGCTGTATGACGAGAGTCAATCTTTTTTACTGTATGACGAGAGTAATTCCTATGAAGTGCTGTCTTGTGGGTCTGTTGTTACACTGACACAATGAGTGCTGCTTCCCTAATGCTCAGAGGTTGACGGTACACTCCCTGGAAGCAAGTTTTAATATATTTTTGGGAGTGAAGGGGATGGGGATTGACTGCCAAAGTTGTTATCTTGACTAATTTTGCCATTTAAAAAAAAAAAGTTTTATGAATGTGGTATAAAAATATATTTTAACAGTTTAATATTGGCATCAGCCGAGACATGATGTGAACCTTTTGGTAATATTGAGTGAGGTTTCCATTAGACTGGCCTTCGTACAGCTCTTTGCCGAGTGGCGTAACTACTCACGGTACCAAACCCAATTAATTACATTGGACATTCCTTCTCTAACTCAATGGAAAGAGAGTAAGAGCTATTAACAAGTGTGGCTAGAGGTTAGTAAGTTTGGCAATATGGAACAGAAACAATGGAATTGTTCTGGGTTTCAACCCCAATGTGAGAAGTGAAGTTATAAACCTATTGAATCAAAAGCAAATGCTCAATCTTGAATTCCTGATTTTCATTAAATTCTGAATTGACAAAATTATACACATATATAAGAAAGATAAAATTGGACTATGAAGCTGGAAATTTCTATAAAAATGTTTCAAACCTCCATCTACTTTTTGTACTTCTACCATGCAAGTTAAAGGTAATATATGCAATGCAATTACTGAAAAGGTATTAATGGCAGGAATTCTGCATTATTTATTGTGTCACTGATGATGGACCATGATATTGCATAGAGATGCTTTTGCTATTTATAGGTAAAATAATGAAAATGTAACTAATAATACAAAAACTTCTCTGCTGTCTAAAAGAATCCCAATATTTCCCAATTAAGAATTGCTCATTCAGATCATTATAGAATCAGAGGAATTTACGGCACAGAAGGAGGCCATTCGGCCCGTTGTATCTGCGCCGGCCAAAAAAGAGCTATCCAGGCTAATCCCACTTTCCAGCTCTTGGTCCATAGTTCATTTGAACTACTTTTTGTTTAAACAGGTATTATTGACAGTACAATTGGAGAGATGCGGCAGGTGGTAGCTGTGACTGGAGATGGGACAAATGATGGTCCAGCACTGAAGAAGGCTGATGTCGGCTTTGCTATGGTACGCTTTCATTTTCCTCAATATATCGAGGAATCGCTAAATTATAGTTGGTATCTATTCATTTAAGAAATACGTTGTCCAATTTGTAATTGTCAGCTTGGCTAAGTGGTAGCACTATTACTTCTGATTCAAAAGGTTGTAGGTTCAAGTCCCACTCAAGGGATTTGAGCACATAATCTAATTTGACACTTCAGTGCAGTACTGAGGAAGTGCTGCATTATCGGAGGTGCCGTCTTTCAATTGAGACATTAAACTGAGGCCTCATTTGCCTGTTCAGGTGGACATAAAAGATCCCATGACACTATTCAACAGGCAACCATGCTCCAGACTCTAATTAGGTCCTATTTGAAGACAGATTGCTCCTGCAAAGACCATGGGCTGGATTTTGATACTGGGGCGGGCTGGGGTCGTGTCGTCACTTTTCGTGTTATCCACCCGACTGCAATTGGATGTGGGAGATTGATGCGATTTTTCACCTAATTGGGCAACTGAGTTCCAGCATGTGGGAACCCATGAACCAATTAGTGTTTTCAGTCTGAAAGTCGCCTCTGATGATGTCATCATTGCTGCTGCATTGAAGGTCTGCAAAGACTGCCTGGCCTTTGCTGTGAGAGGACCTGGATGCAAAATGAACAGCAGCAGCCCTAAGTCTGCTCCCAGATATTTTTGCACCACCACTCCTAGATATGTCTCCTCCTCATCCATCCATCCAGATATGTCTCCTCCTCATCCATCCAGATATGCCAGCCAGCCAGCCAAATGTGCTCCCGCCAGGTTTCACATTCGTGGTTCAGAACAGGCGTGCTTCACGTAGAAAAAGGGTTAAAATCACAAAGGCCTTTCAAAATGGCATTATAGAGGCAATTTAGTGCTTGTTAAGGGCCTTAACAGCCTAAGTCGGGACCAGCAGACACGATTTAATGAAAATTGTATGGAGGCGGGCTTGTGCCTACCCGCCAGTTTTCGCAATTTTAACCCCCCACACACCTCCAAACCCACCTCCACGGGTCAATGAAAATCCAGCCCCATGTATTCCAATGTATTTGCAATTTTGATGAGCTGCTCCCCATAGTTTAGGCCATGCATCTGGTGGAAGAAAAGTGTTGCCAGGGCGCACTATTTGCAAGGAACTTCCATGTACAAGCATCTCAGCAGGGTCTGAATGCGGAAAGTTGCAACCTGGGTGTGGATGAACACCAGCCTTCCTCAAGCGGGAGACTCAAAACTGTAGCAGAAACCAAACTAAATTTTTATAACTTGCCTTTTTAAAGTTCTTGCATACCAATAGGGGATCTATGGTCTTGCCTACAAGTTTTAAAGCCTTCATGGCAGGTTTTGTTAGTTGAAGTGTAAAAGCAAATTTTTCTAAACGCCTTGGGGGGAAAAAAAGTGGTGTCATCTTTTTCGCCACCCCCCCCACCCAATTGACAGATCATCGGTCAAGTGACGCTCCAATGGGAGACGTTTCATTCATTGTTGGACACCGCACCAGTATGTGGAGTTATGTAGTAGTGAGGAGAGTCATATCCGTTTCTTTTAGACTAAAATGTTCATCCATAGCATGGTAGCCGAGGAACCACCCAACCGTCTGGTTGGTCATGAGAACTTCCGGAAGCATTTCTAAGATGCAAACCACAGAATTTTATTCTTCACTGGCAATGCAATATGTTTGACTAAAAGAGACTTTATAGTCATTGAATTCTCGAGAGCTGAACAAGTGCCAGGTCTGCATGATTTTACATTGAGTTTTAATGTTCAGCGATAATCACATACTTGTCCCTAAAAGCATTGAAATGATTGTTGAAAGTGGCATTTTTTTCAGATACAACAGGTACTGCCCTTATATTACACCTCTAGAGTAAACAGATCTTCACCTCTTTTTCCCCCTCCTGCCAAAAAAACTGGCCATAGATGCCCTTGATTGACCAAGGTTGCAAAATGTTAACTGCAGTGTTGGAGTATTCTCCAGTTGAATATCAAAGGAATATTGTCCTCCAAGAACACATTGAAGTTCAGCTTGTATCCAGGGTATGCTGGGTTAGTTATCTGTCCCTTTTCCCTGACATTGAGAAAGCTTCTGATTAAGTTGAACAGAATTACTTCTAGGATTCTTTGAAATTTGAAGTAAGATTGATATTGGGTCCAGGCTTTAGTGAATGCTTTCTACTTTTATATTCCAAATTCTTGCGCTCCAGTGGACTGCCAAAGGCAAAGACTACAGAGGTGCTCATTTGTCACCAGGCTGCTTGTTGTAGTGCTGATACTGTTCTGTCTCTGTGATATGAACTGAACATGCAGAGGATTGGTACAGAAAAAAACTGCATAAAATATCCCATTTTTATTTTGGTGACCAAAGTGTTATCATTTGACAATTACTTGAGGGTGATATTCAGATTTGCCTATTGTTTCATAGTGTCATCTCTAGGATTTAATTTGAGTTTAAAGCAGTGCTCACATTGAATTGGGGTAAATTCCCCAGGTAAAAACTTCACTGATACCAATCCCACTTGAAATTTGGATAGAATGCAAATGAGAAGAAAATAAGATCCCCTCACATTTTTGAAAAGAATGATTGTGTGATGGAATTTTCCCTATTAATCCCCAAACAGATTGTTCATATAAGCCACTTGTATCATTTTTGTGAGTAATTAGATTGCCCAAAGCTGTTCCTACTCTGAGGTTGTATTAGACCAAATTGTCTGCCCAACTGAACTAATTACTGGCTATGATCAGTATAGGAGTCATGTGACAATCTTTTCCAAAGGTTAGTGTGATGTGCAAAGTCAATGCATGTTAGAGAAGAGTTGAGCCAAAGCATTTTGGATAGAGGATTGGCTAACTAACAGAAAACAGAGAGTCGGGATAAATGGGTCATTTTCCGGTTGGCAAACTGTAACTAGTGAAGTGCCACAAGGATCAGTGCTGGGGCCTCAAGTATTTACAATCTATATTAATGACTTGGATGAAAGGACCGAGTGTAATCTAGCCAAATATTCTGATGATACAAAGTTGGTGTGAAAGAAAGTTGTGAAGAGGACAAACAGAATCTGCAAAGAGATATAAATAGGCTAAGTGTGTGGCAAAAATTTGGCAGATGGAGTATAATGTGGGAAAATGTGAGGTTATCCACTTTGGTAGGAAAAATAAAAAAGCAACTATTATTTAAATGGAGAGAGATTACAAAATGCTGCAGTACAGAGGGATCTGGGGGTCCTTGTACATGAAACACAAGAAGCTAGCATGCAGGTACAGCAAGTAATTAGGAAGGCAAATGGAATGTTGGCCTTTATTGCAAAGGGGATGGAGTATAAAAGTAGGGAAGTCCTGCTGCAACTGTACAGGGCGCTGGTGAGACCACACCTGGAGTACTGCGTACAGTTTTGGTCTCCTTATTTAAGGAGGGATATACTTGCATTGGAGGTAGTTCAGAGAAGGTTCACTCGGTTGATTCCTGAGATGACGGGGTTGTCTTATGAAGAAAGGTTGGGCCTATACTCATTGGCGTTTAGAAGAATGAGAGGGGATCTTATTGAAACATATAAGATGCTGAGGGGGCTTGACAAGGTAGATGCAGAGAGGATGTTTTCCCCTCGTGGGGAATCTAGAACTAGGGGGCATAGTTTCAGAATAAGTGGTCGCCCATTTCAAATGGAGATGAAGAGGAATTTCTTCTTTGAGGGGTCGTGAATCTGCGGAATCTCTACCCCAGAGAGCTGTGGAGGCGGAGTCATTGAATATATTTAAGGTGGAGATGGACAGATTTTTGAATGATAAGGAAGTCAAGGGTTATGGGGAGCGGGCAGGGAAGTGGAGTTGAGGCCAAGATCAGATCAGCCATGATCTTATTGAATGGCGGAGCAGGCTCGAGGGGCCAAATGGCCTACTCCTGCTCCTATTTCTTATGTTCTTATTTTAGATCAGTTCTTGTGTTGACTACTTTTGCTCTGTATAACTTGGTGGCAGGCTAGGAACTGAGGTACTAACGTGAATGGGTTTTGAGGGAGAATTGTGTGTGCTGTTCATAGACATATATATTGCACCAAATGGTGGCAAACAAAAGATTGAGGCTGAGATGGTGGAAAGTGGGTTCTGTTTTGTGTTGATCAGCTGATCAACCATACTGGAATAACCCAGCTCAGAACTGTTTTTGCCACCAATTGGTACAGAGCACTAGTAACTCGGGTAAACTATATTTTGGAAAACACTCCATGCTGGAGTTTCTCCAAACTAATTTTTTTTAAAAGGCTGATCCAAGCAAGATTGGACTTTACTCTGAGGAAAGAAAAACTACACCTTTATGTCCCCAAGTTTTGCCAACTTTATTCTGTTTGTACATTTAACAGTTGTGTGTGGTGCTGCAAAGGGAATTATTCTATGAAGTCTAAAGTTATCGATGAGCTTTTGATCAGATTTACTTGTTATCATTAAGGGTTGGTGTTTATTTCAATATACTGGGCTAGTCTGACATAGCAAATGCTTTTGGTCTTCCTCATTTGCACTTATGGTGCCAATAAGACATCAATAAAGCCTTTTCTTTTATAAGGGACTGAACTGTTTTAATCTACAGTCTTGAGTTTTCATTATCACCAATTAAGATGAAGATCTTCATGAATAATAATTTTAGAGGTCACCTTTCAGTTAATCACCAAGTCTGCCACACTCTGAGGCAGTAATAAGAAACCAGAATCTGACTGCAAACCTAACACACAAATATCTTCAAAGAAACGCTGCGGTATAAATTAGTCTGGGCCTGTTTTCAGGCTGTGGCCGAACCAAGAGGCCTGGGAATCGATGGAAGTTGGCCCTTGGGCCTCCTCTGAATAATTGGGGGGAGCTGGTCGCACTTTCGACGGGGAGAAACAATTGGCAGCCCTCAGGTAAAGTCCGTGATGTGGGGAATTGGAGTGGGCCACGGGCAGGGTGGGTGGTCACCAAGGGGAGGGGGGGGAGGGGGGAGCGCACCTGCTCTTCCTGGCTTCAACGAAGGGTTTAAAAAAAAAAATCAAAAATTTTTTTTTTTAAACTTTACTTTGGTTGGCGGTCACGGGGGTCCGCTGGAAACTCCTAATCCCTGAATAGGCCTAATGTCTGCTCATCCATAACTAATTTTACAGCAGGCGTTGGGTCTCCATATGTTAATTAGGGGGCTAATTCCTGATATTGGCGACGCCTAAAAAATAAATGGGCCTCACAAATTTAGCAGTGGGATCCAACCAATGACCCCGTCATTTTTTTGGGGTGCGTGGTTATTACCGTTGTAAAGCCGGTGAGCAGCACCTCCAGACCACTTGGATTCATCCCTGTGCAGACTGGACGCAGGCCATCCCAGTGCTAATTCTGTATGCTTTGTGCCTGTTTTATGCTGGAAAAAGGGCCACAACACATACCAATTTCTACCCCACTGCATTCCATTCGAGGCTGAATACGTCTCTGCACCGATACCCTACACACAACCAGCTCTAGGCAAACCTGATTTCTAAAAGTAGCTTTTCTTAATTGTGATAATTCAGCCTTTAAGTCCCAGTAATAATTCTTCTATTCAGGGCTCAAATAAATAAACTTTTGCCACTGCTCAAGGGCACAAGTTCAGTGTTTTTACTTGCGTTGGGAGTTTCCACTGCTGTGTTTGTAGTTCAGAGCTTAATGTAATTCAGCTGCAGGCTTGTGAACTGGCACTGGGTAATGGAGTTTCTGCCATTTAAGATTTATTTCTCTTCCCCACCCCGCCTCGCCCCCCCCCCCCATATTTGATGTACTACCAATGAGTGTCATTTTTGTTTCGGGCCTCTGGTTCCTCAGAAGAGTAGCCAAAGTTTTTGTAAACTTCTATGGTTTTGTGGAATAGTGGTCTGCTGAATGTATCTAATTGTGGTTGATGTTATTTGCCCATGTACATGTGGTGGAGGCGCTTCAGGATACTCGAATGAGCATTGCCTATACCATTTGAGTAAAATGTAAACAAATAAGGAAAGCCTGCATTACAGAATGAATCTTTTTTGCACCTTCCAAAAAAAAAAGCCAGAGAGAGAAAAACACTGCCTAATGGTAATTGGCAGGCTAATTTGACATGATTATAGGAAATACCAGTGGATCTCCTGTGAGTTTTTCCCATGGAAAGTTAGGACAAAGCAAGAGAATTAGTGATGCCCTAGGAATAGGTATGGGGATCTGGATCTTTTGCAGAATGTTGATGCTCAAATAAGCTGTACATGACATACATAGGAAATTTAATATAATAGAGATTAGCCTAGTAGAAATTCATTTAGCATCTGAATATTATTTTGCTGGTGGCACAGCCAGGAATAATGTCATCCTTTACAAAGTCTGTGATTTTTTTTTTTTCCCAGTTTGAATAATGAATTTAACTACTTACAACTTAGTGAGCTCTGTTAAAGAGATGATTCATTAGCAAGTTTTTTTTCTCTTCAAGATTCAACTTGTACAATTTTAGACCAACCAATAAGCCACGACCTTAATTAGTATGAGACACAAGCTGAGGTCTACAGTTGAATGTAGTGGTAAATGTTTACATAAGAACATAAGAAATAGGAGCAGGAATAGGCCACTTGGCCCCTCCAGCCTGCTCCGCCATTCAATAAGATCACGGCTGATCTTGGGCTCAAAGCCACTTCCCTGCCTGCTTCCCATAACCCTTCACTCCCTTATCTTGTAAAAATCTGTCTCTCTCCACCTTAAATGTATTTAATGACCCAGCCTCCACAGCTCTCTGGGGCAGAGAATTCCACAGATTTCCGACCCTCAGAGAAGAAATTCCTCCTCATCTCAGTTCTAAAAGGGCGACCCTTTATTCTGAAACTATACCCCCGAGTTCTAGATTTCCCCACGAGGGGAAACATCCTCTCTGCATCTGCCTTGTCGAACCCCCTCAGTATCTTATGTTTCAATAAGATCACCTCTCATTCTTCTAAATTCCAATGAGTACAGGCCCAACCAGCTCAACCTTTCTTCATAAGTCAACCCCCTCATCTCAGGAATCAACCATGTGAATCGTCTCTGAACTGCCTCCAATGCAAGTATATCCTTCCTTAAATAAGGAGACCAAAACTGTACGCAGTACTCAAGGTGTGGTCGCACCAATACCCTGTACAGATGTAGCAGGACTTCCCTGCTTTTATACTCCAACCCCTGTAGCACTTTCTCTTACTACTGTTCGGACCTCGAGAATTACGAATGAGCTTAACAATGACAGACAAGGATGTGATCAATAAAATTGGTCTTTTAATCAGACTCTAGTTCAAAATTCAAGTGTACATAGAAGCACCTTTGGCAATAAATTCAAAGAACTCCCGGCAATAAATATGCCTGCAACTTATCAATTCAAAGTATATAAAAATGCCCCTTTAATGATTCAAATGTACATAAAAGTACCCCCTTTAACTTTATCTAAGCCCATGTCCAATTCTCATACATACTCCTTCATTTCTGGGTGATCGGTCAAAGGAAACTAAGTCGAAACATAAACTGGCCAGCTTTCTCACTTCAATCTTCCTCCTGCTTTTTCTTCTCTGTTCTCCTTATCTCTGAAAACTCCCGCCACTGGGTTATAAGGCCTCGTTGATCGGAAATTACTCTCTGCCTCCCTTGGATAGGTCTGTTCCACTCCAAACCTTCCCTGATTGGAGTTCCATCCGCATGACACATTCCTGTTCCTGTGAGATAGATGTTCTCCCCTTGTCCAGGTGGCCTCTACTGACCACCATTTTGTGTCTTCACAAACAACGAACACCTGCTGATTTCTTACATTTTAAATCCGTCCGTTATCATCTTGCAATTCGTTCGCAATTTTGATCTCCACACGGTAGCAGCGGTTTTATTACACTTTGCAGAATCTTACACCCCCTTGCAATAAAGGCCAACGTTCCATTTGCCTTTTTGATTACTTGCTGCACCTGCATGCTAACATTTTGTTTCATGCACAAGCACCCCCAGGTCCCTCTGAACTGTAGCATTTTGTAATCTCTCCATTTAAATAGTAATTAGCTTTTTTATTTTTCCTGCCAAAGTGGATAACCTTGCACTTTCCCATATTATACTCCATCTGCCAAATGTTTGCCCATTCACTTAGCCTTTCTATATCCCTTTGCAGATTCTTTGAGTCCTCTGCACAACTTGCTTTCCCACCCATCTTTGTATCATCTGCAAACTTGGCTACATTACACTCGGTCCCTTCATCCAAGTCATTAATGTAGATTGTAAATAGTTGAGGCCCCAGCACCGATCCCTGTGGCACCCCACTAGTTACCGTTTGCCAACCGGAATATGACCCATTTATCCTGACTCTCTGCTTTCTGTTAGTTTCTTGCTCTGTACCTGTGTTGGATAAACAGTGAATTGATGGCATGTGGCATATGCAAATGGAACATCAAAATAGCAACTTTTTACCTAGGTGTATGCTCCAGAAACCCTTGCCCAGGACTGTCCAGTGATGCCCTGAAGGATATTTTCTGGATTTCTTCAGTACTTTTTCCAGATAGATGTAATGGGCAGTCCCAATCATTGAAACTTTGCTGGTATTTGAAGTGTAAGCATAGTTTTCCTTGCACTATATGATGAAATATACGTTTAAAAATTAAACCGCCACCACCCCTGCTCAGTCCATTTATATTGCGCTTCACATCTTGAGGTGATCTTCTCCCAGGCCTGTGTTAATACAGCACTTGAGCCAGCTGTCAGGGGCAGATGCAAGAAAGCTGCTTCTTTACCTTGTTCTTCATTTTCTGTCGCTCATGTCCTCTTACTGACGCCTGTCTGATAGGTGGTATTGTGGGTGTGAATCCCTGATGTGGTGCTTATTCTAAATGTCTATCCCAGACCATGTGATGTACTGTGCTGTGAGAACAAAACTTGTAATGTTTATTTCCGTGAAAAATCAAGACTCCAGACTGGTGCTGCAGCGACGTCAGTTCATCTCGCCCTGCATGTGCAGTGCACTGTAGCATTTCCTGTGATTACAGCACTGATGTTGGCATTAATAACTACCATTCCAATACTGCTAGGCTGAGACAGAAGGAATTAAATATTGGGGCCCACTGCCACCTACTGGTTTCAGAAGTTTAATTCATTTCTGTTTACATTAGAACTGAGCAATACAGCTGTGCCTTTTTTCTGGTATATGTGGAGTCATTTTCATACTTCGCACAGGAGGTCTTGCATGCCAGTAGTGAATATCGGAAATTAGAGTGCATGGCAGGCAAGGCTTCGTGCCAGAAGAGTGAAGTTGCAAACATGTGAAAGAGGGAAAATTGAACTTCAACCCCAGTGGTTTTTAAAAAAAAAAAATAACCAGTACCAATGCAGGTATTGTATCTATAGTTCTACCATTAGAGAAGCCAGCTTGGGCAGCCACACTTGGTTCCATCACTCGCAGGTTCCTAATTTTACTTCATTATCACTTTGCTGTTTGTGGGACCTTGCTGTGTGCAAAATTGGCTGTCGCGTTTCCTACATTACAACAATGACTGCGTTTAAAAAGTAATTCATTGGCTGTAAAGCGCTTTGGGACTTCCTGAGGTCCTGAAAGGCGCTATAGAAATGCAAGTGTTTCTTTTAAGACAGGATCTCTGACCCATTTTTGTTTTAATCTTAAAGGGCATTGCGGGAACGGATGTGGCAAAGGAGGCGTCGGACATCATCCTGACAGATGATAACTTTACCAGTATTGTGAAGGCAGTGATGTGGGGCCGCAACGTGTATGACAGCATCTCCAAATTTCTGCAGTTCCAGTTGACAGTAAATGTGGTTGCAGTCATTGTCGCATTTACTGGTGCTTGTATCACCCAGGTATACCTTTTGTGGAGTTGTGCAGTGTTGTATTTTGCCTTCCTTTTTAATTCTTCTATATGGCTATTTAGCTTTGCTGTATTTGCCCCTGTATTTAAGTGGGATGTTTGATGATGTACACTCTACGTGTTTACTGTTTTTTCCTCCTGTGCATGGTTTACATAATCAAGATGTTACCATTTTAGCATCATTGGGTTCTCCATAGATAGTCCCTAACTGCAGCTTATTTGCCAGCTAACTGTAATGTCAGTGTGGCAATCTCATTGTTTGGAGGAGGTTTGCAAGGATCAGGGAAAAAAAACCTTTTGTAAAAGTGATTACTGATGAGGCAATATGACTCAGCAGATACAGGACACGCAAGCCCCTCCAGACCTTATTTTGGAGGAAGTGCTGGTGGTTATGTCGGAGGCAGAGTTCACAATGTTAAAGTATAAATCTTTGCACTTTTCAGATTCAGAAGATGCAGTGTTTAAAATAAAAATATTCATATGGACTGTAGACTGGGCCATGTGTTAGGAAACTGAGTTAACCTGCAGGTACAGCAAGCAATTAGGAAGGCAAATGGCATGTTGACCTTTATTGCAAGGGGGCTGGAGTACAAGAGTAAGGAAGTCTTACTACAATTGTACAGGGCTTTGTCGAGACCCCACCTGGAGTGCTGTGCCCAGTTTTGGTCTCATGTGAGGAAGGACATACTTGCCTTGGAAGCAGTGCAACGAAGGTTCACTAGATTGAAACAACAACAGAAAATGCTGGAAACACTCAGCAGGTCAGGCAGCATCCGCGGAGAGAGAAACAGAGTCAACATTAACTCTGTTTCTCTCTCCACGGATGCTGCCTGACCTGAGTGTTTCCAGCATTTTCTGTTGTTGTTTCAGATTTCCAGCATCTGCAGTATTTTGCTGTTGTATTCGTGTTCACTAGATTGATCCCTGGGACGAGAGGGTTGTCCTTTGGGGGGCAAGATTGAGTAGATTGGGCCTATAATCCCTGGAGTCTAGAAGAATGAGAGGTGATCTCATTGAAACCTAAGATTCTGAGGGGGATTGACAGGGTAGATGCTTCCCTTGGCTGGAGAGTCTAGAACTGGAGGACATAGTCTCAGGGTAAGGGATCGGCCATTTAAGACTGAGCGGAGGAGGAATTTCTTCACTCAAAGGGTTGTGAATCTTTGGAATTCTCTATCCCAAAGGCCTGTGGATGCTGAAAAGTTGTGTATATTCAAGGCTGCGATAGATAGATTTTTGGACTCTTGGGGAATCGAGGGATATGGGGATAGGGTAGGAAAGTGGAGTTGAGGTCAAATATCAAATTGAAAGGGCAACACGGTGGCATAGTGGTTAGCACTGGTGCCTCACAGCGCCAGGGACCCGGGTTCGAATCTGGCCTCGGGTGACTGTGTGGAGTTTGCACATTCTCCCCGTGTCTGCGTGGGTTTCCTCCGGGTCCCACAGTCCAAAAATGTGCGGGTTAGGTTGATTTGGCTATGATAAATTGACCCTTAGTGTTAGGGGGGGATTAAATATGTGGGGTTACGGGGATAGGATGGGATATGTTAGGGGGAATTAAATACGTGGGGTTACGGGGATAGGGTGGGATATGTGTCGGTGCAGGCTCGATGGGGATTCTGAGTGAGAAAGCAGGGACAGGGTACTGGATTTGGATGATCAGCCATGATCGTATTGAATGGTGGAGCAGGCTCGAGGGGCTGTATGGCCCACTCCTGCTCCTATTTCTTATGTTCTTATGAAATTGGTGAAGGTTCTACTGTTGATCACAGTCCTGTTGGAAAGTCCACATGATGAGTTTGTCATGTGAGAACCGGGGTGGGTTTTACTTAGAAATTCCACTGACGTCGCACTTTGTTGTGACATGGAGTTATGAGCAGGTTCCATTTTGGTTAAGGGATAGACCAGATAAGCTCTGCCGGCAGCCACAGTCAATGAGTTAGTGTCGGTTCTGGAGTAATGCTGGCAGTGTGCTTGTCTTCTCAGTCAAGACAGGGCAGGCAATGAATGGTAAAACTGGATAGGGAATTAAAGTGACCTTAGTGAATAAAATGTGGCCCATGATGTAATTCCTCTTGCATTTGTGATCCAGGAAACAAACTTTACTCAAACCTCTTAAGAGTGTGTTGAATTTAATTCTGTCCTTTTTTAAATTCCAAACCAGGATTCTCCACTGAAAGCTGTTCAGATGCTCTGGGTAAACCTGATCATGGACACATTTGCTTCCTTGGCTCTGGCAACTGAACCACCGACAGAATCTCTCCTGCTTCGCAAGCCTTACGGCAGGAATAAGCCGCTGATCTCTCGGACAATGATGAAGAACATCCTGGGTCATGGCGTTTATCAGCTCACTATTATCTTCACGCTTCTCTTTGCAGGTCTGTGGAGCCATAGTACATTTTGGTTCCTTGTATTTCATTTCTGCTACTAAACTTGAGTGAAGCAATTAACATGATGCCATGCAAATATCCTGGGGGAAGTGATTTATTTTTGTCACAAGGCAACTCTCTACAATGGTAAAACCCCAATATACACAACTTCTCATTCAGTGTTACCATTCGATCCTGTTTACCGATCTGTAAGCAAAAATCAATTGCTGCTTTTAAAATTTCTTTTTAAAATCAACATTAGTGCTGTCAGATGTTCTGACAATGTGATCAAGTGCTATACAACTGCAAGTATTTCAGTTGAAGCCGTTTAATTGTATCATTTTTCTCCAACTACTAAATACATGCTGCTCCCAGTGCCTGCCCAGCCAGATCAAACCTAATATGCCAATGTACCCTCCCACAAGCACTGTGCAAAGTGTACGTCTCCAGGAAAATATAAATGTATGTGAACTCCTGCGAAAATTAATTTTAAAGGTCATATTCATCACGGCTGTAGAGACCGCAGCCATTATTTAAACTTATAAATCAAATAAGCCAAGGCATTTCCAGCTTTAAAAATAAATTTAGAATGGCAATTGCACTGAGGCATATAGAACATGCAATTATAATGCCAAAATCAGCAATCTGGGTGAGTATAACAGCAGACTGATGGCCAGTGTCAGCAATGATACTGATTCCACTGTGAATTCTTTAACCTTTGTAATCAAGTAATAGAAATGGAAAGTAGATCAAACTAGCTAAGACATGTAGGAGCCTTGGTCATACCCCATCTGGAGTACTGCATTCAGTTCTTGGCACCGAGCCACTGGAAAGATGTATTGGCCTTGGAAGGGGTACAGTGCAGATTCACCAGGATTATACCAAGGCTTAAAGGGTTAAATTATGAAGACCAGTTGCATAAACTTGGCTTGTATTCCTTTGAATTTAGACGGTTGCGGGATGATCTAATCTAGGTGTTTCAAATGATAAAGGAATTTGATGGGGTACATGCAGAGGAACTATTTCCTCTGGTAGGGGAATCCAGAACATTATCTTAAAAATTAGAGCTAGGCCATTTGGAAGTGAAATAGTGAAGCACTTTCTCTCTCAAAGCGTGGTGGAAATCTGGAACACACTCAACAGGCTGTGGATGCTGGGTCAATTAAAATTTTCAAGACTGAGATTGATGGGTTTTTCTTGGGTAAGGGATGTGGAACAAAGTTGAAGTACAGATCAGCCATGATCTAATTGAATGGTGGAACAGGCTCGATGGGCTGAATGACCTCCTGTTCCTATGTAGGTACAGATGAGGGAATTCATTTCAGCCATCTAGTTCCGCGTTCCATGGAAAACCAAGATCCCAGTACAGCATCCAACTGGCTCTTGAAGTTTGTGCCTCCGCTCACTTACCCGGAACATCATTCCCACTATTAAACACAGTGTTTAAATAACAACTTGCATTTATATACGCCTTTAAGATAGTAAAATATCCCAAGGCGCATCACAGGAGTGTAATCAGACAAAAATTGATGCCGAGCCAAAGAATGAGACATTAGGACAGGTGACCAAAAGCTTGGTCAAAGAGGTAGGGTCTTAAAGGTGAGATTTAGGGAGGGTATTCCAGAGCTTAGGGTCTTTCACCAGTTTGTACTTGTGTCCCCTGCAGTCATGGTTTATCTTGAAATAGTGGTTAGGATTAGCATTTCTATTCTACTTGGTGTCTTGCACACCTCTCATTTGACTCCTTTCGAGGTGGCCATGTTTTTCATGAGGGGTCAGTCTTATGGCCCTTCTCCATACTCGGCTTGGATGCTTCCCTTGTGCCTCAGTGAATGCAATATTCAAAGTGCAGCCTGGCCAGAGCAATATACAGTATCAACATGTTGACCGTATCGGTCTGTTTTGTTAATTACTGCTCTGTAATGATTGAACTTGGTCAATGTGGAGTTTATCATCCCTTACAAATCTTTCAATCTTCTTACCTACCAAGTTCAGTAGCATTCATTGGGGAAAAAAAAGTTGTGTGCTTATAATAGTTCAATGTGTAAGACATTGGGGGAAAAATTTGGTTGCTTTGCGCCTCCCGTTAGCGCCAACGGGGCGCAAAGCAACTAGCGTCTGGGCGCGTCACCACCAATGTCTCCCGCGAAATTCAGCGGGAGGTTAGCGGCGGCGGTAACCGTTAGCGCGATGACGTCATCGCCATGCGCAGCACCCGGCTCGCACCCCGGCCACGATCTTCGGTAGCAACCCCTGACTTACCGCCGAACGCTATGTCCGACGGGGTCAGGGGGGCCTACCTGCGGCCGGGGCGGTGCTAATTAAAGGCGAGGATCCGGGCAGCCTATTTTGTTGCTGGCCACCTGCCAGCACCTGCCCCTGTTGCCGTCCCCGGCCTCCTGAGCAGCCCCACCGCGGGCTGCCGGCTGCACTCCGTGAGCCCGGCACTCCTCTTGAGTGCCGTGCTCTTTTGCCGGCACTCTGATCCCTGGTGGCCCAGCTGGGCCCCGGGTTGCGATGCGCAAGGCCCCTCCCCTTTAAGAAGGGGAGGAAGGCCTGCAGTACCGCGGCGCATAGCGCCGCAATATTCCCTCGCAGCGCCCCAAGAGGGAGGCGGGGCGCTTCCAGTAGAGCCCCGCTTCCCTCTTGGGGCGCTATTGATGAATTTCGGCTGTGGGGGCACTCATTTTTTCGGGGCGCTGCGACTCCGTTTTCCCCCCATTGTCCTTAACTGTTGAGCTTCATATGCTATAGTTTTACTCACTTGCAAATATGTTCTCTGCCCTTCTGTAATTCCTTGGCTGCTTAATTGGACTCACTGCTCCTTTCACCCCTGCACCCCCCTGCCACCTTTCCCATATTAATAACCTCTGCCAATTTGACCAGTTTACATTGCATCTCTATAGATCCACCAGTAGTGGCCCCAGCAATGATGCCCAAGCCACTGCACTTCGTACTGCTCACCAGCCTGACATCACTCCCTTAACTAGTACCCATTGTTCCTATATTTCAGCCTATTCCTTCTCCATCTCAAAGTTTAACGTAGGCTACCCACTGTCTTAAGCTTGTGCAGCAACCTTTCATGTGGAACTTTATCAAAGGCTTTTTGAAAGTATCCTATCACAGAGCATTTGAATCTCCACTTTTCTAAGAATGTTGGGTAATTCAGGCTTTGTCCCTTCTCGAAGTGTTGGCTGCCATTGGCTTGGTTATTTTGATATAGGTTATCCTCAACTTTGTTCCCAAGTGTCTGCTTAGCTCAATGGTAGCTTTCTAATATGAGTCAGAAGGTTGTGGATTCAAGCTGCATTCTAGGACTTGATCGCATAGTCTAGCTGGGTACTGTCGGAATGCTGCATTGTTAGAAGGGCCGAGTTTTAGGTGAGATGTTAAACCCATCTGGTTGTATGCAAAAGATTCCCCGACACCTTTATTTCAAGAAGTGGAGCAGGGCGCACTCTGTCCTGGCTGATCATCCCCCCCTCGACCAACATCACCAAAACTGATCTAACTGATCATTCATCTTTGTTTGTAGGACCTTGCTGTGTGCAAATTGGCTGCCACATTTGCCTATAAAATAAGTTTGACTACACATCAGGTGCTTTAGGGCATCCTGCAAATATGAAGAGCACTGTATAAATGCCACTTAAAATAATGGAATCAATCATTAGGTTATGTTAGTTACTGGTATAAGACAAATGGGTCTGTAATTAACTAGGCTTATTTTATCATTCTTGAAATATAGGTACCGCGCTGTCTTATTTCCAATCCACTAGGACCCCCCCCCATATCCAGTTACTTCCTCATGATATTCAACAGTATTTTATGACATTGGCGCAAGTCTGTTGGAAACTTCAACAACAACAACTTGTATTTATATAGTGCCTTTAATGTAGAAAACTGTTTCAAGGTGCTTCATAGAAGTATAATCAGATGAAAGTAGATACCAAACCAAATAAGACAATATTAGGAGGGGTAACTAAAGGCTTGGTCGAAGTGGTGGGTTTTAAGTGGTGTCTTGATGGAGGAGAGATTTAGGGAGGGAATTCCAGATATTGGGGCCTAGAGGGCTGAAAGCATGGTCGCCAATGCTGGGCCAAAGGGAGTGCAGAATGCACAAAATACCAGAGTTGGAGGAATACAGATTTCTCGGAGAGTTGTAGGACTGGGGGAGGTTAGAGATGGGGAGGGCTGAGGCCATGACTGGATTTGAACACTAGGATGCAAATTTTAAATTCAAGGCATTGGGAGACTGGAAATCCATGTAGGTCAGTAAGCATTGGGGTGATGGATGAGCGTGACTTGGTGTGGGGTAGGATAAGGTCAGCAGAGTTTTGGATGAGCTGAACTTTCTGAAGCTGGCCAGGGGAGCATTGGAATAGTTGAGTCTGGAGGTGACCGAGATGGATGTGGGTTTTGGCAGTAGATGGGCAATGTTAACAGATGTGGTAGTAGGTGGTCTTTATGACTGAGCGGTTATAGGGTCAGAAGTTCAGCTCCGAGTCAACTAGGACTCCGAGGCTGCGAACAGTCTGATTCAGCTGGAGATGGTGGTCGTGGAGGGGATGGAATCAATGGCGAGGGTACATAGTTTGTGGAGGGGGCTGAAGACGACGCCTTTGGTCTTCCAATTGCGGCTCATGCAGACTTTTGTAGTGTCGTCACTATTGTAATGTAGGAAACACGGTAGCCCATTTGCTCAGATCTCACAAACCGCAATGAGAGAATGTTCAGATAATCAGTTTTAGTGATGTTGGTTGAGGGATAAATATTGGCTAGGACACTGGGGAAAACTCCCCTGCTCTACTTTCAAATAGTGCCATGGGATCTTTTATGTCCACCTGGAAGGGAAGACGGGGCCCTTGGTTTAATGTCTCATCCAAAAGACAGCACCTCTGACAGTGCAGTGCTCCCTCAGTACTGCACTGGAGTGTCAGCCTAGGTTATATACTCTAGTCTCTGGAGTGGAACTTGAATCCATAACCTTCTGACTCCAAGGAGAGTGTGCTACCACTGAGCCAAGGCTGACACTATTATAACCTTTCTGTCCGCACATACCTTCCTTATTTCTTCATAGAGTAAACTGTCCTCCTATCTCTGACCCAATGGTTTATAGCAAACCCCTACAATTGCTGTAGCTCCCTTGTGTTATGTACTTCCAGCCAGGTGATCCTGCACCAATCTGTACATTCCACCATTTCATGCAAGCATATATCTGTAAAGGATCTTTTTTCTTCTTTGATTTGATTATTCTTGCTCCAGTTTGGTTAAGATTTTTTTAATACTTTCAAATGGCAGCCTGTCCATTATGATACCCTTTTTTTTTAAAGTATCAATCCACTAAAAGGTTGTATTCATTTTTCTGTTTCACCTGTGAGTGTTTTAAGAGTGTTGTGGGAGGAGGCGTGTAGAAATTCTTGGAAGTATATAAGGGAACTGCATGGACATCTATATAAAAATCAGTTCACCCAAGGTACAACTGTGGTCACTTCAAATATTCTCAATTGTTTCCTTAGCCAGTACTGCGCCCACCCCCTCCAATGTGATCAGTACATACTTTTAAAAACAAAATTGTGCACTTTTTTTCCAATTTTATTATTTGAACATTAACGCCCTCTGTTTTTCTCCCCTTTCCCAGGCCATGAATCAACGTGTGCTTGCTCAGAGGCCTCCACCAGGGTTGAGTAATTGAGCTCTCCTGAAATTAATTCCCCCTCCCGATCCCTTAGTGAGAAAGTGTTCTTGATTGGTGCTTCCTCCAGCCCTGGAGCTACATGCCGGCACTACAGCGTGCAGTACTTCTCGTGATCCTGTGTTGACTGGATTGTCATGATCCAGATCACCGTGTGATCGCCACAAAAAGATTTTCGATCTCAACACACCACAAAAACCAAGTTGATTATTTAACTGCTTAACGTTTTTTAAAAAGGGTGAAGAGGACAAGAACAGTCAGCTATTTAAAATTCTCCTTGTCAGGAGATTCTACTGGAGGGACAGAATGAGAGGAAGTGAATGCAAACATGACTGGCTGGCCTCACTTGAATTGAACCTTCTAATGGTTAATCTAAGAGCAGCATTGACCGGTCACTTTGAGGTTGAGTCTAGTTGGTGCCACCTTAACTGCAAGTGTAGTCAACTTGGGAGGAGATAACTACACATCAGTTTAAGGGAAAAGTGTGTACACTTCAATGGAAAGTGCTATTGATCATTATGTTGCCAAAGTTTTGAACTTAATTGAGGCAGCTTAGTAAGCTTATGAAGCAGCTGTAATGGCCGAGTCTGGGGCTGACTTATTGCAGATTGATGTTTTGATTGTCAGGAACTTTACCATTCTTAATATTGCAGCCGATGGCACTCTCTCTCCATCAGCTACAATTAGAAATATAAACTTCTGAGCTGTTGCTGGATTTGCCAGCTTTGCTTCTGCCCAATGCTTGACTAGGAACAGCACTGGGTGGAGAAATGGGAAGGGCGACCATGCCAGGAGGTCGGTTATAATGCCGTTCTCCTGAAACCGGCACTGCATCGTTAAAACAGAGACTAGAACCTTAAACCAAGTTGTACTGGATTCAAGCACACCTGATGAACAGCTTAATATACTTGAGTTAATGCGAGGGGAGAAAAAGAACAAAAATCGCCTTTTATTCCATTAACTAATCCAAATTTTTATTGAGGTAATCTTGTCTTTATTGATGTGGAATTTCCCGTGTTGATTGGGTACAGATTTTGGTTGGCCAACATGACATTGCTCCTTTTTATAAATTCTTTCTAATCGTTGACAAAACTGTTGTTTTGCACAATTCTGAAATATTTACTTCATATTTTGGTTTGCTCCTGTAAAGTGGACTCCCTTCTAACAAACCAAAATATGCAGGAAGTTAGAACTAAAACACTGGCTGTTCACAAAATCATAGAGGAAAAATGGGCATTACGTTTGCAAGATGTTAACTTTCAAATATTCTTTCTAGGTGAGAAGTTTTTTGACATTGACAGCGGGAGGAATGCTCCACTCCACTCTCCTTCCACGGAACATTACACCATTGTATTCAACACCTTCGTCATGATGCAGCTGTTCAATGAGATCAATGCTCGCAAAATTCACGGGGAGCGGAACGTGTTCGAAGCAATATTCCGCAACCCAATCTTTTGCAGTATTGTTGTGGGCACTTTTCTAATTCAGGTAAAGTATTATTCTGGTGGTTGTGTGTGGTTTTTTTTTAAATGGCGCTTTAGCTTTAAGCTCCTTTACAAATCCATTCTGTGGGCAGCATGTCGAAATTTAAACAGGTCAGAGTGTTGTGGAATAATCAGACTAGTAATGTCAATCTCCTTCCACCCTATATTTAGTTTTATCTTTTGCAAATTACATGTCCAAGTGCATTGAATGTAGATCATGTGTATACAATTCTATCTGCCTCACCTGAAGTTATACACTCAACTAAGGTTTCATACAGCACCTTCCAGTTGCTTTCGCTCTGACTGATTGCAAGGTGTTGTCTGTTGGACTGTTTTCTTCTTTTTTTTTGTCCTATTAATGCCAGATTCCCCACACACTCAGTTGAATCAATGCAGGATCAGTTTTTATTGAAACCTCATACTATCCGCAACCAGTATGAGTGCACAGGTCTTTTCATACTTCACCATTCCAGTATGAGAGCGAGCTCCTGAACAGTGGTTCACTGGCATCCCTCATACCAAATTTCACCTTTTGAGTACTACATTGCATGCATACCACCAATAAATCATAGTATATCAAAGATACACATAAATGCCAACAGAATAACATCAACTAAACAAACAGGCACTTAACTATTCTAATTATTTTATTGCCGTCCTAAACTATTCCCGTCATTTATTACCATAAACACAAGTGACGTGATTCCCGACCTGATAGGCACGCGGGTCAGCCTTCTGATCTGTGGAGATACATTTGCCTTAAAATCCCCTTACACAAGTTACAACCCGTGCTCAGCAGAAAGTTGTTTTAACTTTTAACTCATCGTGTGCTGGTCTCATCGACAGCCCAGAAAGAACATTTGAGGTAGCCAAATCGTGTGAACCCTCGTTCCCACACTGTCCTCTCATCCAACAGCCATTTTGAGCAAATTATTCTGCCTGAGGGGGACAAGCAGATGGACTCTACGCAGTATAGGCATAAGGTGCCTTGCACAATAATTTAAGTAGCAAACCAAAGACTAAACCTGTGAGGGACTTGTCAGGTTGGTTTGCTTAAGGCCTGGTGTGTTTCCTTAAACTGTAGTGATGTAAACATTACATTTCAATAGCAAATGCAAGCTATTATGATGCCCACTGCAGTGTGGCAGAGAACAATAGTTACTTCACTCTAAAAGTGCATATGGTTTGCATTAGGAAGCATATTTTTGTGCCCATGGCAACAGGCAGATATGTATGTAGTGCTAAACTTAATGCTCTTCTGTCCAGTGAACATTTGGGTCACCTTTAGAATAAGTTAACAGAAACTGAGAGAATGTTTAAGATTATTGAGTCTTATTTTGTATTTTGCGAGTGGGAAATTTTAATATGCAGAATAGCAGACTCTTGAAAGAACTGGCCTTTTAATGTGGCCTTACTGGAATGTTTATCTTAAACGTTTGCCAGTCATGAGATCTGGGGGTTTTTTTTCTATTAAATCTAAGTTCCTGTAAACAACTGCTGAAATATTATTCCTGCAGGGGCTGGGCATCAAATTGATCAAGTTTGTCATTTTGAATTATTATTGCACGTATACGCATTCTTTAAACTGATTTAATATTTGCCAGAAAAGAAAGTGGACTTTTTGAAAGAAATTTACTCCATCTGGGCCTTGAGGGGTAACTTTTGACGAATGAAATTACAGTGGGAGAGTCGCCTGCAGGGAGTGCACATTGGGAATTCGGGAACCCCAGCCCCACGATTTCCCATTCACTCATTTTAATGGGGGCAAAAAAATCACATCCTGATTCCCAGTATGGACTCCTAAGTGGCACAATCCCCCCCCCCCCACCGGCAGCTTGATTCTGACAAATTGACCCATTTGATTTAAATTTTAGTTGCAAGAAATTTGCACAAATTCACATTTTTGCGGCTAAAGTCACTTAATAAACACAGTCTAGAATTGTACTGCGGTCAGTGCAAACTCAAACCCAAGGGGTTTCCACACCTCAGGACTTTAATGTGCTCCTTAATCTCCCAAGTTATACTGCTGTTATGTTAATGTGCACCCAACGCCATTTCCCATCAATGTAAAAAAAAAGAAGGCAGTATAACTGCACTGGAAGAGAACTGAAGACATTGCACGGCTGTTGAGGGGTTTCTGCACCACTTGTACCTGTAATTAAAGTAGTGAGAGATGGAAATTTTGTGGCTGACGAAAGAAGCAAAGCACTGATTTTTCTTCTTGTGCTCTGACGTTCGCTAATAGAAACATCAAAGACTTTGTTGTTCAGCTGACAAATCTCTTCACATGCTTATTTAATTAAACCATTTATTGTGGCTTTGGACCGATGGTGAGGAACTTCCTACTGGACTGAAATATCAGTGTAAAATGTCGAATTGAAGGTGAACAAAGTTGTTTACGTGGTAGTGAAGGGAGATTTAAATAAAATGATAAGCAGCATTTGGTCGTCTCGGGCTTTACATCAAGTGGCCTCCAATGGACTATTCTAGATGCTTAGCCCTTAAGGAATTGCAGGATGTCGTAAAACCCAGATTATAAGTAGCGCAGATATGAAAGACAAAGCCATATTTTAAGTTGCTTTTTTGCAACCCCAATAAATCGCATGGGTGTAGAGATTTTAGTTTAGAGAACTGCATGAAAGTGAGAGTTGTGCACCAGTTTTTGGGTTCCTACATTTTGAAAACTAGTGTGCTCTGAAAATGACTGCTCATATTTTGATATGCGAGGCTCTGGTTTGACGAGAGGGGTATAACGCTTGATTTTTCTTTGCTGCAGATTGCCATTGTGGAGTTTGGAGGGAAACCATTCAGCTGCTCAGGACTGACTCTTGACCAATGGCTGTGGTGCATTTTCATTGGGGTCGGCGAGCTTCTCTGGGGACAGGTAAGTTGCTGTATTTATCCTCCACACAGCTTCAAAAGGTGGCCTGCACAACCTCGGCCAAGACCAACAGACTTTCAGTGTGTCTCAGTCCAGTTTTGATTTGGTTTGGTCTAATTCATGATGTTTTTGGCCAAGAGGGACAGTGCCCTGCCTGATGAACGTGAATTACAAGATAACCTGAGAAGGTTTCACCACCTTAATAACCTCAGCAACCGTTTGCATTGATAGAGCACCTTTTTTAAAGTAGTACAACGTCCCAAGGCTCTTAACAGGAGCGTTCGCAGAGAAAATTGTAACAAGGTGGCTTCAGTATATTCAGTGCCTCCCAACTGATTTGATTTGGAACATTTGCACTTTCCCTCATTCTGCCCTATAATATTCAGAATTGGAATTTTACACGATATGCAGATTAAAGCAAGACAAAATGTTATCTTCAGGTGATCTCCTCAATTCCAACAAGCCGCCTGAAGTTCCTGAAGGAAGCTGGCCACGGTACCACGAAGGATGACATCCCTGAAGGAGAGTTGATGGAGGATAATGACGAAATTGACCATGCCGAGATGGAGCTTCGCCGGGGACAGATCCTCTGGTTCAGAGGTCTGAATAGAATCCAGACTCAGGTATGCTGACAAACTCATAGCCCACCACAGCAATGGATCGCTGACTGGAAGCTGTCATTCCAAATGAACTAGACCACTTTGCCCCAAAAGGCTGCCAGTGCCCACTATTTTTACCAGTGTCTTTCAGTGAACTGTATATATTTTTTTGTTTTAAATAAAACAGTATTTATATAAACTGTCCCTGCTCGAGGTAATGTCCACCCAAAGTTATACCATGTGTCTAGAACCAATCTGTATTCAAATTCTTGTTTACCTGGCCAAAAATAACCTCTACTTCAGGAATTCTACTTTTCTGTCTCTTTCCCCTCTCTTCAAATGGCTGTTACACATTTTTCATAGTGCCTTTTTTCCTTTCACTGTTCTATTCTTGTTGTGGGGCGCTTGATCTTGTCCAGTATAACTGGGACTCTACTTCATTTCATTTATTTTTATTGTGTTTTGCTTTATTTTCCTTGTCTTTCCACCCACTTTATCTCTCCTTTCACTCCCTTTACTTTACCTCTTCCTTTTTATTCTCCGTCTCTCTCTCCCCACCCCCCTTTCTCTCTTTCCTTCTCTCCTCTCTCCCTTTCTTTCCTTCTCTCCTTTCCTTTCTCTCTTTCCTTCTCTCCTTCCCTCCCCCTTCTCTCCTTCCCTCCCCCTTCTCTCCTTCCCTCCCCCTTCTCTCCTCTCCTTCCCTCCCCCTTCTCTCCTTCCCTCCCCCTTCTCTCCTTCCCTCCCCCTTCTCTCCTTCCCTCCCCCTTCTCTCCTTCCCTCCCCCTTCTCTCCTTCCCTCCCCCTTCTCTCCTTCCCTCCCCCTTCTCTCCTTCCCTCCCCCTTCTCTCCTTCCCTCCCCCTTCTCTCCTTCCCTCCCCCTTCTCTCCTTCCCTCCCCCTTCTCTCCTTCCCTCCCCCTTCTCTCCTTCCCTCCCCCTTCTCTCCTTCCCTCCCCCTTCTCTCCTTCCCTCCCCCTTCTCTCCTTCCCTCCCCCTTCTCTCCTTCCCTCCCCCTTCTCTCCTTCCCTCCCCCTTCTCTCCTTCCCTCCCCCTTCTCTCCTTCCCTCCCCCTTCTCTCCTTCCCTCCCCCTTCTCTCCTTCCCTCCCCCTTCTCTCCCTTTCTCTCCCTCCCTCCTATTTCGTGCTCTCTCTCTCTCCTCTTTTCCCCACCGCCCTCACCTCACCTGCTCGCGCACTCCCTCACCCCCACCACCCTTTCCTGCTCTCTCTTTCTATCTTTTCAATGTGGAGCAAAGCTGTCTTATTCTCTGATTCTTTGCAGATGGGCGTAGTCAACACATTCCAGGGCGGACCTTCCTTGCAGGGAGCGCTGAGGCGGCAGCCCTCCATAGTCAGCCAGCACCACGATGTAAAAAATCTTTCTACCCCAACACATGTAGTGCTTTCTACTGGCAATACTACTCCTACTACTTCTACTACTACTACCACTGTGGGGCGTGAGTGCCGGTTTCTTAAAAACTGCATGAAATTAATATCATCTCCGTCCATGCACTTAACTTATTACTATCCTTTTTTCCCCTTTTAGTTTCCTGAATGTTCTCTCATTTCGGCCTTTTTTTTTGTTATTTCAAAGGTTGCTGCATCTAAACGTTTTTCTTTTTCTCGCAGGAATGAAGTTTTTCAGATAAATACTCAAAAGGTGTCATTTAAAAAAAAAAAAAAAAAAATTGTGTATGTATATAAACTAGGGGTGCAACGACTATTGTCCGATTCAAAAATCCATCAGTTGGACCAATATTGAATGTTTTTTTTCTGATTTTCTCGATAGATCGAATGTGCTGTAACTTTAATCAGTGCATTCACCTAAAACAAGGCAAATACATTAACATGGTACTTTTCCTTTTTCAGACTGTTTTATAATATACATAGTTTTGAAAGACATTTAAGTTTTTTTGAGGTTGAAAGGTTTGACATCAAGTGCCTATTTAGGTTAATATCGGGAGAGATTCTGAAACTTTACGAGCTTATTTATATTGCATGTTCCCCTTGATACAGATTCTAGTTTAAGACTTAGACACCATTCAGCAGTTTGGGACGATGACTTCCTATTATAAAAGGAACAACGGTGCAGTGGTATCTATCTGCCGCTTACACTGAGATTAGCGAGATCGGCCTGTGTCATTTCTTCTGAAGCTGCGGACTGAGTGAAATGAGGTCCTTCTGCAACGTATCTCTTGCTTGTAAATCAATTTAATTTTTGAACAGAAGAAATAGGAGCAGGAGTCGGCCATCCGGCCCCTCGAGCCTGCTCCGCCATTCAATAAGATCATGGCTGATCTTCTACCTCAACTCTACTTTCCCGCCCGGTCCCCAGATCCCTTGATTCCCTTTTTCTCCCGCACCCACCTGTGATTCCCAAAATCTATTACAGAGCATCCGGCATGCAATGTTTCGCATATGTTATAGTGTTCAATTGAGAATTAAGTTATCTGTAATCTATAATTTCACCAGAGATTTGAAACTTCAGTCACAGACAGAACACTTTAACGGCCACCTTGTTTCATAGCAGCTCCATACAGTTAATGCACCAAATGACATTTGCCAGTGCTTTAAGGATTGACTTGGTACTTGCTTGTGGTAAATAATAACTTTGTTCTGCTTAGCATCCCTCTTGCAATCAGTGAAATGGAAAGTTTTATATTTGGGGCAAGGGCAGTGATTTCAGCACAAGACACTTTGTTAAATGCAGGGATGTCACAATACAACTTTTAACAGCTGGTAACATATACATATGTTTTCTTGTAGCTTGCAGCTATATCTGGTTCCGTTTAGCACTAATCCCATTTTACTGTATAAAGGGCAATGCAAATCGATGTTGGATTGGACCTATGCTGCTATGTCACCATATTATACTGCAATTGTGTCAAGTTGCTAATTAAACTTTGTTCCAGGGGGAAAAAAATCTTTCCACTTTCCTCTATTTCTTCTATAATTGCACTTTACAATTCCCATTTTGTCGAACCTAATATTGTGCAATATGTTGACTTGCCTTTTATTGTATTATGACATCCCTGTAGTGGCTCAATGGTGAAAGCGTGTAAGTGCACAGTGAGACTAAGATTCCATTGCGCAACTTCTAATATTCTTTGCACCTCTGATAGACGAGTTTTATTGTCTATTAATCCAGCTTGAGTTCACGGTGTAAATGTTCGAGTGTAAGCCCAAGAGTTTTTGACTTATTTCAAATGTCGGAAGTCTCTGGCATAAATGCCCGATGTGAAGGTTGTGAATTGACTTGGCTAGTAGAGCTGGGAGCCTCTATTGCCCGCTCCAGGCATCCCGAACAGTAAGGTGCCAGCACCATTCAGTGCAAAAGTGAGAGCTGCTGGCTGTACGGTAAACCTGTTGAGAGCAATAAGTTGTAAATCAGATTCAGAAGGTATGGGCATCAATCGTGATTTTAAGTATTTTTATACGTAGGTACGCTATTGTTTGCGAAATGGTATACAGAACTAAATGGAATAGTGTCCTAGTTAGACCTCCAGAATAGGCACCAAATGTCTGCATGTATGAGAAAGGTATTTAGAGCCAGTTATACAAGTGCGGTTAATTGATTGTGCAGTTGGATGCATTCAACTTTACGTTGGATACACTGTAGGAAACGGCTGCAGTTTAGTGGCCTTGGTGTGCAGGCTGCTGTATGTTGAAACAAAGGCCATTTATTAAGTTTACCATTGTGCTGCTATTACTATTCAGCCTTAAAAGGGGGGGGGGGGGGGGGGCGGATACTGTTCAATCTTCCTGAGAAGTGACTCTAAAATGCTACCGTCTCCTTCGGGAAGAACATTCATTTGTATTCTGTGACAGCTAATTACTGGAAGCCAGACTCTTTCCAGGTAAACTCATCTTTCTTTTGCAGCAGAAGATCGTGCCTGTGAAAAGTATGTTGTTTACTGTCTAGTGACTGTGTTGTGGGTATGTTTCTGAGGAGACTGCAGCCTTTTACATGTTGTCTTGCAATTGAGCTTTCAGCAGCTGTGCTTCATTGCCTTGGGAGCAGTAATGTTGTATGGAATTCAAAGCCATAATGGTTTTTCCTTTTTTTTTTGTTGTTGATCTCCCAAGTTAGTAGCAGCCACAAGGCATGTCAAAGGTGTTATTTTTAAACTTAAGTGTAGCTGTTAATGTTTGCTTTTGAGCTACGAGCACAGGTAAGTTTGAGCTTGTAAGCAGCTGCTTCTAATTGGAATGGCAAGTGTGGAATCTTGGCAGTTTGTGTGGTTTGGTTCTGGCTTAATAATATCACTGCTGTGAGCACCCCTGTCCAGACAGTAGAAGCTATTGCAATTTTAAAATCTACTGAAGGAGCTCTTCATATAACGTGATCTATCACTGTACCATTGGAGATGCCTTTAATCGACCTCACGTGGACTTGGTAAATTTCAGTCTTGAGATTTTCCCCCCCTTACGGGAGGTGGTTTGCTTAGCAACTGCCACAGGCTTCTGCATTATTTTGAATTTTCTTCCTGATAGTTTAGATGTGCTTCTGTTTGGGGGAAAAAAAATTTGAAGGGCGAATGTAAATTGCTTGCGTTTAAACGGTAGAAAAAATGAGATGCGCATAGAATTTATATTTCATCGCATTAGATTTGATTATATTAGGATGTCATTACACACTGAGCCTACCTGAACAAGAAGTGCAAATTTTGGTTTAACAGCTCCTTGTGATTTAACAAATATGGTGATGGTTCCCCACTCCAGTGCAAAGTGGAGAACTGCACTCAGTGCTAAAATGGAGAGTTCAACAAACTCATGCAGTGAGAGGCAGGCAGGTACTGGCCTTGGCATGAATTGGGCAGGTAGAAACTGTGATACCCACTCTAAGTACTATGAAATATATAATAAATAATTAGAACACAATTAGGAGCAGGGGTCGGCCATACGGCCCCTCGAGCCTGCTTCGCCATTCAAGATCATGGCTGATCTTCGACCTCCAACTCCACTTTCCTGCCCGATTCCCCATATCCCTTGATTTCCCCTAGAGTCCAAAAATCTATCTATCTCAGCCTTGAATATACTCAACGATTCAGCATTCACAGCCCTTCGGGGTAGAGAATTCCAAAGAATCACAACCCTGAGTGAAGAAATTCCTCCTCATCTCAGTCTTAAATGGCCGCCCCCTTATCCTGAGACTATGACCCCTAGTTCTAGACTCCCCAGCCAGGGAAACAACCTCTCCGCATCTACACTGTCAATCCGCCTCAGATTCTTATGTTTCAATGAGATCTGTACCTAATGTAGAATTTAATTTCATAGCATTTACATTAAGCTTTGTAGAACTTCACCGTTGCATCTTTTGCAATAGCTCAACAAGCTTATCCAGCAAGTAGCTGAGCTGCAGAGACCAGGAAGGCCCCAGGTTCGACCCACCCCTTTTCTCTATTGGCTTATCGGAGGGGGAGGGACTACAGTTTGCCTCTGACACTGGGTTACTAAAGTCCCAGGTCAGCAAGTGTTCCTGCTCCTGATCGCCATCCAGTAATCCTCCTCTTCTATTGTCTGTGTGGATGTCAAGTAAGGACCAGATCCGGGCTGGCTGTAATGTGGTGAAATAATCTGATGATGATGAGGCTTGTACATGAGGAATGGTTAATTGGGTAAGACGCGGGAGGGCTAAAGGTGTCAGTGTCTTTAGGAAAGGAGGAGAGGAAGAAAGTTGGTAGAAGGGAAAAGGTTCACTCTCTTACATGACATTGTAACCGCATCTCATTATTTGGCAAACTCCAAAGAGCCTAGATCTTCAAAGGATATAAACTAATTAAAACTAAAGATAATTTAGCTCTTCATGGGATTTTTTTTTGTAACACCACAAGTTCTGTTCAGGAGGCCTTTGTTGTGGGAGGGGGAGAAGGTGACAGCCTAAACTGAAGGAATGGAGAAAAATGAGAGGTTACAACCGATGTGGGGGCAAAGGCTGAAGATTTGAAAATATTACCTGTCAGGCAAGATTTTTTTTTTGTACCTTTTTATCATAAGAGGGGCATCCAAGCATTCCCAGATATGGGAGCAGTATTCAAGTCTAAGACAGAATTGGGCTTTGGAGAGAATTAAGGGAAGAAGTGTTCATCAAGAGAAGAAAACAAAGTTGCTTGAAGCCAATGGAATGGATGGAAGAGTTCTGTGTGAGGTCAAAGGTGGCAATAAGGCAACAAATGCCAATGGATAAATACAAAGGATAGAGCTATCAAAGTTAAGATATGATAGCTGTTGGTTAGACTTGTAAGACCTGAAAAAACAAACTTTTTCACTGCCCCATCTAAGGAAATTGAGATGAGGATATAGTGGTTCAGCCATTGCACTGTAAGGTAAATGAAGGTGGTGTGCAATGAACATACCGTTTGCAGGAATTTGAGCAGAATCAGCAAAGGAGTGCATATGGTCAACTGGCTAACGAAGGAGATCATTTCTATTGGACGGGATGACTAAGCCCTGGGATCCCCGCTTTGAAAGTCATATGACCCTTCAATTACAGCACAAGTGATTTGAGAGGAACCTGGATGGTCGTGAGCATAGCTTTAGTGGAAGATCATAAGATAACTCGTTTAGAAGTGCAACATACCAAATCTTGTTCAAGGTATGAAAAATTATTCACCAAAGTTCCAAGGGTATATAACATAGGAACAAGAGTATGCCATTCAGCCTGTTCTGTCATTCTATTAGATCATTGCTGATCTGCACCTCAACTCCATTTACCCACCTTTGCTCCATATCCCTTGATAACCTTACCTAACAAAAATCTGTTGATCTCCGTCTTGAAAATTTCAATCGACACAGCATCCACATCCTTTTGAGGGAGGGAGTTACAGATTTCCACTACACATTGTGTGGAAAAAGTGCTTCCGGACTCATTCCTCAACGGCCTCATTCTAATTTTAAGATTAAGCCCCCTTTATTCTGGATGACCCCTTTATTCTGGAAGTCCCCCACCAGAGGAGGAAGTTTCTCTCTCTATCTACCTTATCAAGTCCCCTTACCGTGGTAAACACATAAGCCACAAGATCACTAGTGGAACTGTTGTTGAAAACTATACTAATCATAGATTAGGCTTAAGTATTGATGTAAAGACAATGGAGCAGTCATTGGAAAAGTAGCTGGATGACCTTTCTTCAGCATAATTGAACATGTTAACATTTCCAAGAAGAAGGAAGCGTAGACTAGGAATAAAATTAAATAGTTGGCATGGATGAGAGTAAACTTGAAGACCATGAGTGGCTGATTGCTAACAACTCCTAAGGACATCTAATGAAAATCTTAAGTTTTAAGACTAGTAAGATCACAAGTGTCCAGGAACTCCCAGGTACTCGGTCATTACTGTTTAGGAATTTAAAATCAAGTTGGTGTTTTTTTTTTAATGTAAATGTAAGGCGACGGCATCTTCCTTCAGACAATTGAGATTTTTTTGTTTGCCTAAATGCCTTCTTGTCAACTAATTTTACTTACTGCTTCCCAACCATTTTCCTGACTGTAGGCTCAGCTTAACTTCTCTATTGTGCCTCTGATCAAATCAGTTTGAACCAGCAGCCAGCCCTAAAATACTGTAGTAATATTAGACTTCAGTTCCATTTCATTTCACATACTATAACTTTATTCAGTTTATCTGTCGCAAATGAATATTGAAAGAAATCAACACATGGTTATGTTATTGTACTTATTTTTCCCCACGTAACAGGAGGAAAAGGGCTAAAGTCTGTATAACTTGTTTTGGTGCCTTTTAGGTGGGGGGACGTAGGGAAAGGAAGTGAGTCTGGCCTAAAGAATTCCACATCTCCGATGCATTAACTTTAAAAATGGTTACTAACTGTGAGATTTTAAGCTATGCACAGTGAAAATGTTGTAATATTAAACCAAAAATTAAATCCCAGGCGAGTTCACTCTTCAGTCTAATGCAGCACAAGAAGCAAAGATACAGAAACTATCTTTCCAATAGCACAAATCCTCCCCAAGAATAATAGTCATTGGACTGATTGGGTAGAGGCCATTTACTCCACTGCTTTCCTATTGGTCGCTAACAGTTATTCTATCTAGTGCTCTTACTGGTCAGTCTTTACCAATGTATTTTTTGCTGATCGCTTATTGATCTGCTCTTCTCAATGTGTATCTGGTGTTTCCCCGCCCCCCCCCCCCCCCCCCCCCAAATCATTCTAATAGTACTTAGTTTGCAGAATTTGTTAGACTGGTCTAGGTTTTCTTTTCTTCGCTTGGCACAAGGCATGAAAGAAGGAGGTATCAAAAGGTGTGCCAGCGGTACAGGATGACCAAGTCACAATTTGTTGTAGGACATGGCGTCTCCAGGTGAAGCCAGTCGCTTAAGGTTTGCTTTTATTCAACAAGTTTGCAGCTGTGGCCTTTGAGAGAGCCCTAAATGTGCTACAGAATGGAATATTGGGCCTATACTCGAATGTTTACACATTATTATCTTCTCTGCTGCACTGCATGTCTGTGTGTTGCTGATTGTGAGCTTGTATATTGTGATGTTCAGCTTGTCCTGCTGATTTTACCAATAAAATTACCCACCATGCAAAAAGTTATTTTTGACTACCAGCATGGGAAGTTTTGACAATTGGTTGTTATGCATCATGGTTCCATTGTGTTGTATTTGCTGTTGTACAATTTAGTTGGATTGTGGTAATTTTTTCACTTGTCTTCACGTGATACATTTTTACACTTTGCTTTAAAAGGCAATGTCCAACCTAAGTGATTTTTGGTCCATTTTATTTCAGTGCAGTAAGTGGTATCTTCACAGTAATCCAGTGTTCACATCTTTAGAATGGCAATTGCAGCTGTTGGTGGACCCCCCTCCAGATGGAAAAGTAAAACTTAGTGTCGACAGTGCAACCCATTTATACTCATTTTGTATCTCTGTCTGCTTATTATAGAATCCAATACACTCGTCTTCTGTTAATTTCTGTGTCATTTATTTTGTTTTATGTTCTAATGCTACCCATTTAATGTCCTACATTTTTTGGGTTATCTTCTACCATTCTGTACAAACTGGTGGTGTGTGTGTTCATGACACATGCAGTGACGAGCATTTTAATCCCCTTTGTTGGCCTGTGAATGCACTTAAACCATAGGAATCTTCTTCTTAGGCAGTCCCTCGGAACCGAGGATGACTTGCTTCCACACTAAAAATGAAATCTCAGGTGACTGATGAGTCCAATGCGGGACCTACAGTCTCTGTCACAGGTGGGGCAGACGGTGGTTGAAGGGGTGGGTGGGGTGTGTGGGTTGACGTGCGCTCCTTCCGCTGTTTGCGCTTGGCTTCCGCTTGCTCCCGGCAAAGATACTCGAGGTGTTCAGCGCCTTCCCGGATGCTTCTCCTCCACTTTGTGTGGTCTTGGGCCAGGGATTCCCAGGTGTCGGTGGGGATGTTGCACTTTTTCAAAGAGGCTTTGAGGGTGTCCTTGAAGCGTTTCCTCTGCCCACCTGGGACTCTCTTGTCATGTCGGAGCTCCGAGTAGAGCGTTTGTTTTGGGAGTCTCGTATCGGGCATGCGGACGATGTGGCCCGTCCATCGGAGCTGATCGAGCGTGGTCAAAGCTTCGATGCTGGGAATGTATAACAGAGCTGATTAACCTCATGAGTAGTATCGATGGTACAGTGTATTGGTGCTCCAGTGTGTTGTACCATGGACTGGTAAGATGTGGGTGGCTTTTCCAAGATTCCAATCTTTCCCCAGTCCCCATCCAGGCTGGTGCCGAGCTTAAGCTACATGCTTTCCCTCGCGTGAAGGGAGGAGAGCATATAATGTCATCTAGCTCATAAACCCTGTTGGCAGAGGCTGTAATTCTGGTCACTTGGCCACCCTCTCAACTGTGAAGTTGTGCATGGCATTTAGAGGGGGAGAAGGCAATGACATTTCAAGGAGACATTCACCTATTCGTAGCCCAGTCTTTTTAAATTGATCCTTTCACCTGTTTCATTTCTACAACCTGTTTCGCCTTATTTTGTTTTGCTGCATGGTAACACATCTGAGTCTCTTTACTTTTTTGACTTTTGCTTTCAATTCTTTTCAATTCTGTTTGTGCTTTTTAAAAGCTCCTTCATGTCCTAAATCTTGCTGTTAAATTGGGTTTTATAATGAGATGTCTCCACTTTTTTAGTTTGTGACCCAATCAGATGTCAGGAATTTTGCTCCAAATTTTGCTGTTAAAGGAAAAATTTTAAACTATTTAGCTTAAAGAATGGGATGTCGCTTAAAAAAAAAAAAATTGTTGTCATCTAAACCAGGCATTGCCTATTTTAAGTACAGTCTCCATATCAAGCATGGAAAAGCCGTATCTTTGTTCGAGAATTTCAGTTGAGCAACTAATTTTAATTTTTCTCCATTTGTCACAAGTTACATTTCCAGTGTTGTTTATTTTACAGCTTCCACTGCACTCAGTCCTGACCACTTAATATCGGCAACATGTATGATCTCCATTCTCACAGCACACTTGTCTGCCAAAAACAATCCCACTGTTCATCTCCAAGACCAAGTGGTTTTTCTAACTTTTTCTTTTTTGGCTCCTCTGCCCTACAGATCAAAGTGGTGAATGCGTTCCGTAGTTCCTTGTACGAGGGGATAGAAAAACCGGAATCTCGAAGCTCCATCCACAACTTCATGACCCACCCAGAATTCGGAATGGAAGATGACGAGCCTCGGATCCCGCTGATTGATGAGACTGATGTAGAAATCAATGGACTCGCCAACTGTGGTGCCCCAAGCCCACCACATTCACCCAATAAGAATAACAATGCAGTTGACAGTGGAATTAGCCTCCCCCTCACGGACGCTAGCAAGCTTGCCTCCTCCGCTCCAGGGAGCCCCCTACACAGTCTGGAGACGTCAGTCTGACCCCACCATGAGCTCCAACCTTTGAACTTGCAGCTTTCACACTATTTCGTCTTGTCTTGCAGGAAGCAAAAAAATTGTATTTTAGTTAGCAAATTGATGGAAAATCCTCAGATCCTAAAGCATCTTGTGTAAGATGAGGGAATGTTTCTGGCATTGTGCCATTTAAACATGAAATGCCATCTGAGGTTTTAAAACAGACCAACCTGTCAAGCCAGAAGAATGTACAGAATGATAATAGTTAACAGAATTGAGAGTAATTTATAAAGGCTTTTACTTTTCCTGTCACCAGCACTTTGCAGTTTACAAGACTCCAGTTTCCATTTGTTTAAATTGGAAAGGCCACAGATTTCAATGACAGTTGCTTCTTTTGCATCTCACTTCACTATCATTTATATATTTCCTGGAGTCTAGTTTCCAGTATGACAAACAGGATTTGACTCCACGGTCTGGGTAGTGTTAAGGGGTGGCGGGGAGGGAAGACTTTGATTTATCTAAAGTATTGGTTGCTAGTTGGATATGACGTGATTTTTGACCAATTTCACATTTATTTTTTTTGCAGCCAACTGCTAATTGACTTCCATCATTTTATTGAAGTACGCAAGAGGCAAAGTCTCCTAAATTTCAATGTGCTGGTAATGTGCTTGACATCACTTGCACACTAAAACTGTCTTTTTGTCTCCTGGCAAGGTGTAATGCATGTCTACGATTGACTGCCTAATGAGGCGGTCAGCAGTGATTCTACACTCTCGATGGTAAAGCTGCTCAAAACCCTTCCAAAACAATCTTAAGATCAGAAACTTTTGACAGTGGGGGGGCGGGCGGGAGGGGAAATTGTGTACGTGGTTTTTTTTTTTTTGGTTGGGGGGGTGGTCAGATGTAAGTTCTTTTTTGGTTGCCGTTGGCTGCCAGACTTGTAGCTTCCCATTAACGTTGAGGGGAAGCAAAATCTAATCGTTGTCAATGTGCTGGTAGTGTGGCAACATCACATGCACACTGAAACTGTGTTCTGTCTTCTGGCAAGGTGACCGATGTCTGCGACTGACGGCCTAATGAGGCAGTTGACAGTGATTCTATTCAGAGTTACAAGTAATATAACTGATGTACGGTAGAGCTGCTCTGGTCCCTCTGAGAAATCGAGATCAATGACCTTCTTAAATTTTTTGGATTTGTACCCTTGTTCAAAGGAAATGGATAACCAACTAGGAGTAAAAATTGGTGAGAATTTGGTTTGGAATGTACATTTCAGGCAGCTTATTTGCTACTTTCATTTTAAAGCTTACTGCAGGGTGTGCAATTCCATAATGGCAGTGTCCGTCCATTTAGTTCTACTTTGGGGCTCTTTGTAATGAGACACACACTTAAACTAGAATAAAAAGGGTACTGTTAGCTTTTTTTTTAAAACAAAAACTAACTCATAGCCAGACTGAGTAAAGCATAATGACATATTAAGTGTGATTACATTTGAATGCACATGAAAGCTTTGTTAAAACCTTAGCAAGCCCGCTGTATCATCGCACGCGCTTATATATGCACCCGTTTAACCCATTCACTTGCCTGTACCTGGGGTTTTGAACATGATGCCTCCAGAAGTATAGTTAGAATATTGACCATGTGTTGGTGTCGTCTTAATTCAGTGAAATCATTGACATTTAGCATTCGCTGAATAAAGCGCAAGGGAACCCAGTAAGGCTGAACATAAGTTTAGTGAAGTTTCAGGAAGGGCAGTTAACAAAAGTGATCAAATTTTCACACATCTTTTGCTTATGCAGTAACTTATAGCACTAAATGGTTGATGAAAGGGTTGCGCCTCAATATCATGCAAGTATTGAGTACAGAACTTTTGGATAAAGGGGAAGATCATCTGTACCGATCAATTGCTTGATAGAGTGGAGCATTTTCTATTTGATGGGACTAGATTTTGTATTTTGCCTGCTATCTAAACTTTGGTTGAGCTCCAAGTTTTCTGAGGCATTTGTCCTCTTGAAATATTGTCAATGGTGACTTCCCCCTCGAAGTGATAACATCTGCAAAGATAAAATGCGCTCCCGCATGCTGGCAATATGCCTGATACTTTTCCTAACTGAAATCTGAGACATGGGCAAATACTGAATTACCCAAAAGTTTTGGTATTCGTGTTTGTTGGCCTAAAATAAGCTGTGTATATAAAACAAATGCATTTTTTTCAGGTACTCCAGGTATTTATTTCCACTTATCTTTTTTCATAGTAGTGGGACAGGAGGCAAAAGGACAACTGCCAAAATTAATTTCTAAAGGCTCCTGTAATCTTTAGAAGATGGTGTAAAGGCAAAGAAAAGCTAAATAATGAAGTAAGCAAAAGAGAAATGTTGTAATTTAGCTTTGATCATATTATTCCATAGACCAACCAAAAAGGGATACTACAGCTTTAACAGAATAATGTTGAGAATATGACTGTCCAGGTTTCACTTAACTATGAAGGAAGTGAAAGGACTGTTTCTTTACCACTATGCACACTAAATGAATCTTTTGGTTTAATTTATTTGTACCCAAACCAAAATCTGTTCTGCGTGCTTCTTGCTGGCAAAGTTGTTGAAATATTTACATGGCGTAGTTTGTAGAAAAGGTGTAACCTATAGTTGTTGGAAATTGTTCTAGCTCCTCCACAAGGATTCTCTAGTGTTCAGACAACTCTGCCTTGTCACGAAACGTCAGTAGATGCATTTCACCTTTAGTTGGAGTTCCACAATTGCACAGTAGGAATGTTGAAAAGGTACGATAGTAATGCTAGATAAGCAAAGCTGTCTCTGTAGGCAAGTAAGAAATTGAAGAATATAAATTGGGCAAAAACTCATAGAAACACATGCATGCTTATTTTACAACTGAACCCAACCAACAAACAGAAACCTTTGGCCCTTTTTTTATTTACTCTTGAGTTGAGAGCAATTTTGCTGAGAGTTTAAACTACTGGTTGAATTCAGAGCCTGAATGGAAGAGCCTTGGAAGTATCTGCTGCAAAAAAAATTCTTTTTTTTGCATTAAACATTTTTCCATTTTTGTCTAAAGCTTTCACTTCAAGTAGCACGAGTCCCATTGTGTAAGCAGTGATTTTTCCAAGTAAGCTCTCCACTCGATCTACAGTTTCTGCTCAGCTGTTGAGTTTTGCTGGTTGCTGGAGGTGCAGTGTCTAATCTGGCTACTCTGTTCTACTGTGATTGTTCATGTAAGAGTTTCATTTTTTTTTTAAAAAGCCTTTAAATCTACTTTTCTCAATCTTGCCGTGGAGCATCTGAGTCACAAGATATTTATTTCCTTTTAAACAAGACCCTCTCGCCTTTTTAATTGCAGATTTGGACAGATAGAGTTGCAGAGAAATCTCTCTGGCTGTCCCTGCGATAATGGGTTGCAATGCTTTGTCCTCATGTATTCCCACAGAGGAGATGGGAGGCTGGGAAAATAGTTGGGTTCCTGGTAAAGATAACTGTTGAAATTATAATTTGAGGTCCTCGGTTGGGCAAAAGAAAAATAATATTTAATGTGTATAATTACAACAGCATTGTGTATATTATAATTCTTAACCTCTGTAAAGGCAGGCAGAGTGAATGGAAACTACCTGAGGTCTGATTCAGCAGCTGCAATATCCATTTCCGGCACACTCAAATAATGTAACTCATGTTAAACTTTCTCTAAGCATGAGTACTTGGAGTGTGTCTGAAGCAAAAGCTCATTATCCAAATCTGCAAAGGCTAGTTATGAGTTCCAAAGGGCTTGAAATCTCTCATCGTCAAGAGATGTGAATGTTCAGTGGTCCGAGCGAGAACGAAAGCGAAGCCTGTGGGGCTGCTGCCATAAGTTTTTATTTTGCAGATGAATGAATGCAGTTGCACCAGCGTTAAGGCACTTCCATAGTCAAATGCTTCAGCAGAGCAGCTGTTCTGTGCCGAGGGATTCCAGTATGAAAGCAGCAAGCCAATAAATTAATGTGACGACTTATACGGGAGGTATGGTTATTACTCAAATTAAAATGAAATTTGTGTGCAGGAAGTTCAAAGCATTATGATGATTGATCTGCCTTGGATTGAAACATGGAGCACAATTGGCAGACAGCTCTAAATCTGTGGAAAAATTAGTGTGTCTGTGCCTGTTAATTGCTGTATGTGAAAATAGTCTCAGTGACAGATACAGGCAAGAGTCTTGTCGTATGCTGCCCCTATAAAGTACAAGCTGTAGCTTATACAAAACAAATGGAAAAAGTCCTGTTCTTAACTAAAAGCTGGCGTTTTCAGTAAAACTGATGCTGACTGCAGTTTCCAGGTTTGAAGGTTAATTTTCCCGTCATTCTTCAAGTGTCCTTTATGTGCATCATCCTCGGCCGATGGTTTTAACATAACACATGGGCCTAGAGTTGCCACTGTAATCCTCCAACTGCAGTCAATGCCTGTACATTTGTGTCTTTCCACAGCCCCATAGAAGCAATAGGATAATGGACTACAGTTGTCTAGTGTTGCTGAACAGTTTATTTTCATGTATGTGAGGTTTATTAGCAATTTATTCTCGTGTGCATTTGCACTTCTATATAACCTCACTAAGACTGTGTGGAGAATGAATTCTTCTGTTGGTGGTACGTTTTCTCTCATTTAGAACACTAATGTGTAGTAAAGCTAAGAAATGACTGGAAAAAGGTCTTCTCTGAGCAGGTTATATTGAAGAGGTCATCAGAATAAAAACAACTGGCAGATCTTTTCTGTTTTGTTTCAGACATTCAAAGCAAAGGTGTAATTCAAATTGAAAAAAACATTACTGCTTTCATGTGAGGTCTCAAAAAAATGACAAGTGAGGTCATGAGCCTCCACAACAGAACATTGGTTTCCCCTTATCTATCTAGCAGTTGCCCCTGAAATGATGGCATTCTGGTGATTGGCAAACAGAGCTGGTTAGTAATTGGTACACAAACTCCAGACTCATTTCTTGACTTGTCATTTTTCACCAGTACGGCTGATATGCCAACTTTTTGATAGTCCATCATTATTGGAACTTTGCTGCTTCTGCCCCATAAAATTAAACTGCCACTGAGAAATGTTTGCATTTGTATCGGAGTGTGGCAAGATGCTATGTTTTTAAAAGAATCTTAAGTTTTGCTCTAATCTGCGTCTCCACTTCTCCTCCCCCCCCCCCCCCCCCCCCCCCAGTGATTATACATATCTGGGTCAATCTCTGTCAACCTGCACACAGATCAGGTCAAGTTGAAAAGATTTGCTCACTATCTGACCTGACCTTTTTTTAATTTCCCACCCCTCTATCGTTCCTGCACAGACTTGAGATATTGAAAGGCTGACCTCTCCAGGTACATTTTTCACTTTATTTCCTTGGTTTCAGGCAGGTCTCCTGTGTAATCACAAACACCCCAAACTATTGAAAAGCGAATTTCAGAATCCAATAGACGTATGCTGAGTAGCAGCTGTTAACTGTTTCTCGGGTATCTTTAATAGCGCTCTCTTTTTTTTCTCCCAGGGCGTGCTATTAAATTGAATTTAAAAGCTTGTTTGTTTTTCATTTCTTCCCCTCCCCCCCCCCCACAAAAAAAGTATAGACTGACTAGTAATCACAAATTCTTCAACCAGTAACTGAATCCTAATTTAACGAAATGTTACAAAGCCCTCCTACATTGACCTTTTGTACCTTGGCCGCATCATGACATCAGGATAAACAAATGCCCTCTAGCATTCTGTCTGTCCTGGTTGATGGCTGCTCACAGGAACGTGCAAGTGTCCAATTTAAAACAATCTACCTTTACAGTTGAAATTAATTTGATGGGAAGTGTGCAATTCAGAACTGTGATGTGTATTAATGCACGTTATGCCAGGGGCTGAAGTGTTTCTTTTAAATCAGTGGCTTCTGTAATGAACTAAACTGATCGATGTGTTCAACAAACGTTCACTTTCAGTTAGAGACGCATCACTTTCAATGGATTTCTCCCACTCTTCCCACTGCACCTCAGGCCCAAGATAGTGGCTAGATGATGAGTGACATCTGTACATTAATCATCTACATATGACAGAAGCAAAACTGAGCAGAATAAAAAGTTCAAAGGGCTATATAATGTAGCTTTATTTTCTTAGGGAGTTGTGGTCTTCCTTACAAAGCAAAATAAAAACAGTATTACATTAAGTATTCTGTTTGTAACACCTGTTGTATGTCTATAGACTGATGACTCTCAAGATTAAACAAAAAATAGTTGGGGGGGGTGGTAAAGGTCTTAATTACACTAAGAATCCACCTCAGTCACTGCATTATGTCATTAGTGTGGAAAGGGATATATTTCCAGTTTTTGGGACCACGAGTGTTAAACTTTTTTTAAATTGTGTACGAAACACACCCACAATCCCCTTCTTCCCCCCTCGGCCACCTTTTTTATCTGGTCAGGTAAGCTGCTTGAGGAGTGTACATTTTAATTATCAGTTTCCTAAAGGCATGCCCTTGTGGAGCAAGTAATTGTGTACTGCATTCAAATACTTGACTGACTTGTTCTGTAATATTAACTGATGGATAGAGGTGACGAACCAGTTGAGGTGGTGGCACAGTGGTGATTGTAGACTGCCAGTTTCCTGACTGCAGCTTTTTTGAGGAGTTTTCAATCAACTTTGTCCTGGCCCAGAAGTGAATTAATATTTTTTTGTTTTAAAAAAAAAAACACCGATGTATCGAATAATAATGTATCTGGATGTTGTCTGTGTGGGTTAACATTTTTTCAAACAAATTTACAGCTTTTTTGTCTGTGTGCAACTTCTGTTGCTTCTCAGCAACAAGCACACTCTCTCTCTCTCTCTCTCTCCAAACCTTGCGTCAAGCCATGCTTACAGTGAAGGATTGTGGGATTTCAGAAGAAATCCATCAATGAACTTTGACCTCTTGACATTGGAAAAGCTTGTATGATCTGGATAATTCTAAAGAATGTAGGACACTAAACTCTTTGTCTCAATTCAATTTGATATTAACTCGGGCAATGTAAATGACTGACTCTTGCTTTATTCAATCCCATGAAACTTTGCAGCCAATATCCTTGCAGTTTGCTTCATTTTTGATTTTTTCGAAGCCTCTGTTTTAATCTGGGGAAAGAATTTTACAAAAAATCAAGACCACAGATTATGCAACAGGTTATATGCATGTTTGTGTCACAAAGCACAGTCATCACCTTGGTAACAAGTCCTTGATTTTGTTGATTATTGATAGACATTTTTATTTCCTGTCTACAGACAGCCACTTGGGGGACATCTTTGCTATCATAATAAAATTGTGCTCATTTCTGAAGTATTTTTTTATATATATACATTTTTGTTGATTAAAATTGGTCTGAGAATTTTGCTTTGTGTATAATTCTGTTTCTATGTATAATGTTCTGTCTTCTTGGCTTAATTTAAAAGTGAGCAACTCTAGAAAAGTTTTTTAAAAAAAATACACACACACTATGGCTTAAGTTATTGAATAAAATGTATGGTGCTGTAGCTTAAAGGTATATATCCTGTTCAATAAGAAGTTTAAAAAAAAAATAGTGCAGCTTCGCTAACTTATGCCTTGAAAGATGGGATACTTATTAACTCTAATGTGTGTGTCCTATGTGTGCATGTGTGTATCTTGAAGCAAACAGCACAGACTTGGGTGCAATGTCGAACGCACAGTACTAGAAAGTTGTGTAATATCTTGGTTGCCTTTCCTAACCTTTTACATAGGAACTAAGGGAATCCTGTTAATGGAATACATCCAACTCTTAAACTTTTGCCTCCACAGTTTACTGTTTTCAATGAAAAAAATGTTCTAAGTGTGTTCAACGAATATAAATGTTGAACAAAAAAGGCAAAGATGTTACATCAATTTCTGTGTCGTGGCAACATTCATGTGGTCCACTTTCATCTGATTCAGTGGGACTTGTTCTTGCTCAGTTGAGAAGCCCTCGTGGTATAAAGAAATGAATAAGACTTGGAAGGAAGTCTTGTGATGCAATTCCATTGCACAAGTGAATGTATAAAATGTATTTTTCGGTTCTGGACAATTCCATCCTTCAATAAATACACTAGTGAAGCTAAACTATTTCTTTAAAAGCAGAAGAGAGCAAGATTATGAGGTATCCAGTAACTAGTGTAATACACACTGGTATTTTTGTAAAAAAAAAATGAAAAACTTAAAAAATTTTAGAAAATGACTGAATAATTATGTGGTATGCATGACTTACTGTGGTGGATCAGAGCAATATGTACCCTGGTGTGTTTGCCACATTAGAGTTCAGCTTGGAGTGCTGATGCTGTATCTTGCATTTTGATATTTTTCTCTTATTACCAGTGACATAACCTCTATGTAAAATGTTTTGCATGTATTTATATGGTTCTTGTGTTGGAATGAATAGTCAAAACAGCTTCTTCCAGAACACACAACAATCGATGACGACTAGTACATTCAGTTGGGAAGCAAAAGCAAAATTTCAACAACAAAAAAAAAATTGGCAATGATTTATCAAACCTTAAATGCGTGATTCTAGAAGCTTCAGAGTATTTTTTTACCAGCAGCCTGCATTTGTGAATCATGAAGAATAATGTATCCTGCAATCTTTGTGTATTAAAAGAAAAGAATAAATATTTCTCCATCAGTTGTTTATGGATAACTTTTTTATCCTGTTGTAAATAAACTTGTCATTTTTTTGTGTTTATTTTGAACTATGCAAATGGGTCCGTAACTGTGTTTTCTTTTATTTTCTCTTCAGTTAAATCTGTGTTTTGGTGGAATGTGTTTTGTTTTGGAAGATGTGTAAACCATTTTTGTAGTAAATGAACATGTGGAATGCAGTCTCTCCTTTTCCTGTCGAGCAAAGTTCAGACAAAGATGTCAATTGAGTAAATACAAATAAAGAATCTGGGGGAATGGAACATTATTGTGTGTCTCTGTTACTAGTAGGACTGTGTCCTGGATCCAGGAGCTGCTGTAACTTGGCTCGTACCGATGTGGATAGAAACTGTGTAACTGCCGAGGGGGTTGGCAACTAAACTCGAGCAAATATCCAAAATTGCAGCCAAAACTAACTCCTTTCTACAATAGTTAATTAAAAGTAATATGACTTTTTATATTAAATTACTCATGCTACAATAGGAAAACTTACTGTAAATCCTAATTAATTTAGGAGGTGCGTTACTCCATTTTACACAGAATTAACTGAAATTTTCTCTGGGCCATTTTAAACTAATGGAACTTTGCAGTATTTATCTGCCTTTAGATAGCCAAAGAACTGATCTCTCGGGTTTTGATTCCACAATGCACAAAGTGACATGATGACCACATACAGTAATGATATCTGCTAATCACAATGCAACCTGTGGTTCATGTGATTTACGTGGAACATGATGAAAAGATGTTGCAGTGATTTTCTTGCGCTGAACTGAATGGCTCTTGCTTTAAGTTAATAGATTTGATGTGTGTGAAGTGTACTGCTTTGTCCTTTTACTAACTAGGTTTGGGGGGGGGGGCAGCTTTATCACTAGGTCATGTGGCTCTGCAAACTTGAGACTAAATATGGCAGCAAAATAATCTAAGGTGGTAGTCCAAAGATAGACTCCAAATATGTTCGTGCATCGCCAAGTTTAGATCCTAAAATGGAAGAGAGTGAACTTTCCTTTTTATTGTGTTGTCCCTTAGGAATATAAATTAAACTGAGCATCAGCCCTTCGTTCACTAAATTCTACATGGGAGGGTACTTTCAGAAACCTCCTTCAATTGAAACATTGGTTCAGAGCCGCTCAAGTACAACAGATTAATAGTCCACCAGTGATCTTTGTTTCAATTGGATGGTGAAACGAGATATCAACAGAGTGTCAAAGTTCCTCATTTCTGGAGCAAATATGCCTTTCTGCTTAAGCAAGGTTAAGAAAATATCTCAAATGGCTATCTAACCCTAAAAATTATTTTTAAGCTAACTGGCCCTCCTTTCCCAGTGTTTGATCATCACATAGCAAAGTAAAGAACCAAGGAAAACTGTAATTGGAGTTTTCGCGCTGGGAGAGGGATAATTTGTCAAGTGGCAGTGTACTGGACCATCCGTCATTGAGCAGAACCGAGCTGTGCGTTTTCAATCAAAATGGAAAGGCTGACTTGCACTCAGCCGTCCTCTGTCAAATCAGGAAGACTGCTCTCATTTAAAGGATCCCTCTGTCTGGTTGGATCATGCTTTGTTGAAGAGGGCGACTGTGTTCTTTGTATAGTACCTGCTGAACCAAGAATGTGTCCTTTTGCAGCAGAGTTTTTTTATTTCTGGGGCAGCCAGGCATAACGTTCTGGCATAACACAAAAAATGCTGGAAACACTCCAGCTCAGGCAGCATCTGTGGGGAGAGAAACAGAGTTAACGGCCCAGAAATTGGAGTTCGATGGTTGCCGCGGGGGTAAGGATTCCCCGCGATATCGCACACCGCGCCTACCTTTATGGTTTTGGCCCACACGAACTTCAGTTCGAGGGCCTCTCCCTGGTGCCGGCGTGCAGTGCTTGCGTGTCCCAGAGGCACAGTTAGTTCGTGCGAGCTCTGGGATCACGTGGGCCAGTTAGAGCCAATGGCAGCACACCATCTTTCATTCATAGTTTTGACAGCAAGGGCTGTCAAAGCTATGAATGCAACCTGCCCCCAAAAGAACAGCTAAACCTCAATTAAATTTTTTTAAAAAGCCATCACATTAATAAAATAACTATAGTTAAATAAATTAACCACTTTAAACAAAAAATTAAATTTTTGAAAATTTTTTAATTTTTAAAAGTTATAAAAATAAACTTACCTTTCTTTAAAGTCTCTAAAAAAAGATAAACCTGTTTGAAAAAAATTTTAAATAACACTTAATTAACTACTTACCTTGCTTTCTTCATGTGTAAAATCTTCAACACTTACCTGCGCGTTCAAACCTGAAAAAAAAACTAAGTGCACTGCGTGCGCGCAGCCTGTAGTGCGCACGCGGTTCACTTAGGAACCGCCCCCTTCGCCATACACGAAGTGCCGGTTTCCCGTGCATGCAGGAAACGGGCAATTCGGGACCTAATACGCGAGAGTACACAGTGCATACTCTCGCGTATTAGGTCTAATTTTCGGGCCAACGTTTCAGGTCGGTGACCTTTCATCAGAATCCCTTTGCTGTTTATGTAACTGAGTACTACTATGTTGCTTTGTGGAAAAAATGAAAGCTTCTGTATTTGGGTTGAAAAAAATGATGGGATTAATGCCTACATAATGGTTAGTGTTTGAAACTGTTGGCCTTGCCAAGTTAAATAGATTCTATTTAAGACCAAGTTCTTCGGGCTTGTTTGTCTCCCCAAGAGAGCTAATGATTATGAAGGTTAGACACTGTGAAGGTGATTACAGGAGCACACAATTAACCTATTAGCAACAGGAGTAGGCCATTCAGCCCCTCGAGCCTGTTCCGCCATTCAGTGAGCTAATGGCTGATCTGCATCTCAACTCCATCCACCCTGCCTTGGCTCCATATCCTTTTTATGCCCTTGTCTAGCAAAAATTGAGCTAGCATCGACTGCTTTTTGTGGGAGTGTGCCACACTTCTTCACGCAAAGGCCCATCACCAGTGGAAAAGGTTTCTCTCTACCCAATCCATTCCTTTCAAAATCCTAAAAACCTCAAATCAAATCACCCCTTAACCTTCTATATTCCAGGGAATACAAATCTAGTTTAGGTCATATCTCTTCATAATCTAACTCTTGGAGCCCAAGTAACATTCTGGTGAATTTGTGCTGCGCTCCTTCCAAGACCACCATAATCCTTTCTAAGGTGCGGTGGCCAGAACTCTGTACACTACTCCAGATGTGGTCTAACCAGGGGTTTTGTATAGCTGTAGCAAAACTTCCTCCCCTTTATATTCTAGCCCTCGAGTTAGTTATAAAGGCTAACATTCCATTAGCCTTTTTAATCATCTTTTTGTACCTGTCTACTATATTTGTGATCTGGGTATGTGGACCCCTAAATCTATTTGGACCTCCCACTGTTCCTAGCTTTTCACCATTTAAATAATACTCGGATCTCTTTTTAATTCATTCACAGAATGTTTGCGTCGCTGGCAAGGCCAACAGTTAAGGCCCATCTCTAATTGCCCTAGAGAAGGTGATGGACTGCAGCAGTTCAAGGCGGTGGCTCACCATGTGGTGAAGGTGCTCCCATAGTTGTTAGGAAGGTAGGGCATTTCATTCAAAATGGATGACCTCACACTTGCCTGCATTGAAATAATGCCCTGGTTACTTCAACTAATATTGACTCACTAGTTAATGCAAGGAGATGATGGAGAGCGGAGATTGGGATTGTAAAGTTGGCTGCCATAATCAGTCCCAAATTTCAACTTATGACCTAAACTTGCTGACTCTCATCAGATATTTCTTCAAATATTTATGAAATGGTCCCTTACAAACAGCTGGGGGGGGAAAAGTAATTAAGGGACAACTTCCATTGACGAAAGGTCATCGACCTGAAAAGTTAACTCTGTTTCTCTCTCCACGGATGCTGCCTCGCCTGCTGAGTTTTTCCAGCGTTTTCTGTTATTTCGGATTTCCAGCATCTGCAGTATTTTGCTATCGTTCCATTGGCTCAGTTGGTTTCACTTGTCTGAGTCAGAATTTTGTACGTACAAGCTCCAAAACTCGAGCGTAGTCTAGGCTGATACTGTAAGCTAAAGCACCGAGGGACTGCTGCACTGGTGGAGGTGGTATCTTCAGCTCAAATATTAAACTGAGGCTTCAACTGCTTGTTCTAGTGGTTCAGGTGGCCATTAGAAATCTTTTAAATAGTGTCAAAAGAACAGGGATCTTGTCCCAGTCTCCTGGTCAATATTCCTACCTCAACTGACAGCAATGAACTGGCCCGTCATCTCATTGCTATTCATGGGATCAATGGCTACATAATGGTTACGGTTTGAAAGTAATTTGTTATACGCAATGTGTTGTGACCGGATGAGGTTCTATATAAATGGAAGTGTTCCTGATATAGCTTGGTTACTCTGGACAGCATTGGAATTTGCTCGATAAAAGGTGAAATTCTGTATCTTCCTGGCTCTTGCTGTCCCTGCCCCACCCCCACCCATACAGGTAGTTGAGGGGTCTAGAACAAGAAGACATAGATATAAGATTAAATGTAAAGAGATTTAGGAAAATTTAGAGAAGAGGAGAAACTTTTTTTTAATGAATTTGATGAAAAATGCACTCCCAGAGTTAGTGATTGAAGTCGATCATATCCACTTTTAAGAATAGGTTTGATTTGATGGTTGATGGATAAAGAGCGTAAAGAGATATGGGAACTGGTTGGGCACTTGGGATTGGGACCAATGTTCCCATTAAAATGCGTGGAGGTCCCACGCAGGCCGATCACTGGCTTTTCAATGGGACATTTCGCGCAGAGACCGTTAAAAGGACTGTGGCGCACCCAAAAAAAATTATGGGGAATATTGATTTAGGACTACTGCTTGTGTGGAGGATAAACACCAATGTGAACTGGTTGGGCCTCATTGCGTTGTAATTTCTATGTAAAAAAAGGAGATATTCCCCATTTAAATTGTTTTTCTCCTTTCCTGCAGCACATACAACTTTCATAAGAAATAGGAGCAGGCCATTCGGCCCCTCGAGCCTGCTCCGCCATTTAATGAGATCATGGCTGATCTGATATTGGCCTCAACTCCACTTTCCTGCCTGTTCCACATAACCCTTGACTCCCCTGTTGCTCAAAAATCTGTCTATCTCAGCCTTGAATATATTCAATGACTCAGCCTCCACAGCTCTCTGGGGCAGAGAATTCCAAAGATTCACGACCCTCAGAGAAGAAATTCCTCCTCATCTCCGTCTTAAATGGGCGACCCCTTATTCTGAGACTATGCCCCCTCGTTCTACATTCCCTGACGAGGGGAAACATCCTCTCAGCATCTACCCTGTCCAACCCCCTCAGAATCTTATATGTTTCAATAAGATCACCTCTCATTTTTCTAAACTCCAATGAGTATAGGCCCAACCTGCTCAACCTTTCCTCATAAAGACAACCCTTTTATCCCAGGAATCAACCTAGTGAACCTTCTCTGAACTGCCTCCAATGCAAGTATATTTCCATCCCAGATATGCGAGCAACTGATCCCAGGCTTCCAGTTATGTTCCTTTTAAAGCAGTTAGTAGCAAGTATGCAAAACTACCCTTGATTTATATTTCTTCTGATAGATTGGCAATGGGTATCGTGCTCTATTGCGGAATGTAATGTGTTGATCATAGAATCATACAAGATAGGAGCAGGAGTAGGCCATTCAGCCCCTCTAGCCTGCTCCACCATTCAATGCGATCATGGCTGATCATCCAAATTCAGTACCCTGTCCCTGCTTTCTCCCCATATCCCTTGATCCCTTTAGCCTTAAGAAATATATCCAACTCCTTCTTGAATCTATTTAATGAATTGGCCTCTACTGCCTTCTGTGGCAGAGAATTCCACAGGTTCACCACTCTCTGGGCTTTTACAGATTATTTATCCAATTTGAAATGTTCGAATGGATTTTGTGAAATGCGGTGCTCCCAGTTACTTTGCTGCTTCCCTGGTTGCCACCAGCACAGATTTAACACAGCTTGCTCTAAAAGTTCCACCACTACATTATGCTCTTGGCAGTAGACTGGCGGCAAAACTGTCGCAAACTCTCACAACCAGTTTACGAATAAATTTTTTCCATGATGGCTCAATAGAATAAGTGCAGTGCATCAAAGACCCATTTCTTAAGCTCTACTGGGGTGAACAAGCTTTCAAATCTCGAGTGCTGGGGCGGGGGAAATAACTGTACACTGAGAAGAGCCACATGTTTTAAATATAATGCCCACTGCCACTCTCATTATCACTACAAGTATGCATGCGAGAGATGTTGCAACCTAGTCCAGTCTTGTGATCTTTGATATGCTTTGTTTCCAATGTTCTCATTCATTCTTAACTGCAAAACCCTTTTTATATGTGAGGCCAGCAAGGTGGCTGCTTTACTGATATTTTTTTTCCTCCTCAAGCCACACCATATACGTCATCTGTGGCTACAGCAGCGGGACTCTTTCAATTCTTAATGCTGACCAATTGTGCAGTGCATTCTAACCACTTACCTTGTGGTTTTCTTGATGTCGCTAAACATCTTCTGTCCTTCAGGCTGGGGCAGTATGTGAACTCACTGGCTGTCTCCCAGGCACACAGTTGAAGGGCCTTTGTGTTGTACAATGCAGCGGTCGGAAGGTGGCCGATTGCTTATCCAGCACCATTTTCACCAGTACTTAAACAATCCGTAAATCACGCCTTTTCCCCCATTCCTCTGTTTCAGGAAACCTCCCAACTGCTTTAGTGGCTACAACTGTATTTGTGTCAATTTAAGGGCTGTTCAGGGCACTTATGAGCTGCCAGCCTGCCTCCCGATTGCCTATTTTTTGCCACGAGCATGGAGATCAACTTCTGCAGCCAATAGGAGGCCCAGGTCACACCAAGATTGCCATTATGGGCTATGCTGCCAAAACTGGAGAGCTTAGTCCCAGCTATTTAAATGTAGTTACAAAATATTAACAGAGATGAATGTCTGAATGCAGTCTACAGTGGGGATTCTCTATCTGACAGGAAAGAAGAGGATGCATAGTATGCAGTTGGTGTCTGCCTTATGCAATGGGCAGAGTCTGTGTACCTACAAAGGAATTCTGAATAGGACTAAAATTAAACTTTTCAGATGTTTACAGCTGATATGCTTTCCTCAGGAAAGTGAATTGGTCTTGTCTAAGAAAATTTGGAATTCCTCCTTGAAATTTTAGAGAATAATCGCTAAGACACCAAGCTTGATTACTTCCTAGCGAAGGTTTCCCCTTCTGAGCTTAACTATCAAAAAAAATCTGCAATAAGATCTGGATTTTTTTGTTTCCAGCTCAATGCCTACAGCTTACTGGTATAAGATGGCCAGTGTCTTAATATATGGCGCACGGTACATTCACTGCACCTGAATGGTGAGGCCCTTGGCGCCCGATATTGGGCCTCGGGATTCACCCGATGGAGCCGGCGTGGTGCGAACAGCCAGGCAACGAAGAGACCACCAAGACCAGCCCCCTGCTAATGTCGTAGCAGCCCACAGGTAAGTGAAGCCGGAGGGGAGGGTCGACGGACTGCGTTCTTGGGGTCGGAAGGAGCAATCTTGCTCCTCCGGACTCCACATTTGATTAAGTATATTTCAGAAACTTTTTTTTTTTTTATCCACACTTTTGTTTGGCCTTTTTTTCTTCCCTCCCACATGGCAGCTGTCCTTCATTCTGCCAGCACAATTCACACTTCATCTGAGCCATCCTTTGTTCCTCAACCTGTCCCATTTCCACCTCCTCTTGCTTTGAATATCTCTCAATGTCTCTTAATCTCTCCTGCTTCTATCCTATCACTGACCTTCCCTTTTGTTCTTTCATCCCCTCCCCCTTTTCCCAGCCCTAAACTTGCTTCAAAATCTATTTCATTTCCTGCTTTTTTCCAGTTCTGACGAAAGTGCTTCGACATGAAACGTTAACTCTGTTTCTCTCTCCACGGATGCTGCCTGGCCTGCTGAGTTTTTTCTGCTGTTATTTCAGAAACTTGCCTTGTTGGTGGCAAAGATCAGATTTTACTGAGTGCAGCTGTCACTGGCACCAGCTGCAATCTTGCAATGGAGGCCTCAAACCGGCGTTGGGCCCTTATTTGCATATGCAAAGGGCTAATGCCTGTTTCAGGCATGGGCCTTGGACTTTTTTTTCCCCCTTTACCAATCAGGTACAGAAATTTGCACACGCTTCCTGCCCACCATATTGAGGGTGTAATAGGCCAATTAGCACCCAAAAAAAACAAGTGCTGCATGGCTGAATTTATAAGCCACTGCATTTGAAAATGTGTCAGTGAAGCACTTTGAGACCATTCTGAAGTGCATGATAAGACGCTATAAATGCAAGACTTTTTAAAAGAAGTACTCGCCCTAAAAGTTCCTTTCTCTTTAAATAAATCACACATTAGACATATATTTTTAATGTCTTTTTTTTGCCTGGGAATAAGCAATTATGTACCTCAATATCTGCATCAGATCCAGGACATTGCTTACAATCTCCTTGTGCAATGCAACTGCGATCAGGAACTCTGGGGTCAAAACGGTGTTCTTTCACTCCAGGGTATTGAGGACTGGCGCTCTAATGGTCAGGTCCAATGATCGATTTTTTTAATAAACAATCAATTCAATATGAGCAAATTAATTAAACTAGACAATATATAATTCAATGATACATCCCATCTCATTGGTTCCTTTTTAGTTTTATTAGATACACAGATGATTGATTAATGACTGAATGTAAAAAAAAGTGTTAATTATTCAAAATGTATACATCTAAAACTATATTTCCGAGAAGGTTCACCAGGTTGATTCCTGAGTTGAAGGGGTTGTCTTATGAGGAAAGGTTGAGCAGGCTGGGCCTATACTCATTGGAAGTTTAGAAGAATGAGAGGTGATCTTATTGAAACGTATAAGATTCTGAGGGGACTTGACAGGGTAGATGCTGGGAGGACGTTTCCCCTCGTGGGGGAATCTAGAACGAGGGGGCATAGTTTCAGAATAAGGGGTCGCCCATTTAAGACGGAGATGAGGAGGAATTTCTTCTCTCAGAGGGTCGTGAATCTTTGGAATTCTCTACCCCAGAGAGCTGTGGAGGCCGAGTCAGTGAATATATTCAAGGCTGGGATAGGCAGATATTTGAGCTACAGGGGAGTCAAGGGTTAAGGGGAGCGGGCAGGAAAGTGGAGTTGAGGCCAAGATCAGATCAGCCATAATCTCATTGAATGGCAGAGCAGGCTCGAGGGGCTGAATGGCCTACTCCTGCTCCTATTTCTTATGTTCTTATTTTCAGTGTTTTTAGCTTTTCCTTCCAGTTTTCCCCTACTTTATATTTTAAATTTTATATACAAAAGAAAAGGGATGAAGTGTGTAATAAAAAAAAAGTTTAAAAAAATAAACTTTCACCAGAGAAGCCATCAAGTCCTGGTGATTTCCCCTAAGCCCTGGTGATTTCCCCCAAGCAAAGAGAGGCGAGGAAAGCATATTTGAGTTTGAATACAGGAATAAATATACCCTTGTATCTCCTCAGGACAGACCCTTCAAGATAAGGAGAAGATATTCAAATAGCTTGAGCATTCGCATTTACATAAAATCTCATAGTTCTGGTCCATTCAGTTTTATTTCCTTTATTTGCTATTTATTTATTATGTAAGCCATTTCTTTCCTTGCTTTTTGGATGAATTGATTTTATACGCAGCCCATGGGTTTGTAGGGGTAGATATTGGGCTTTCTCTTTCAATGGTTATTGTTACGACTTTCGGATTGTAGAAAGGTGTGGTATTTAGGCGCCATCTAGTGGTCTTGGTCAAAATCTCTCCAGTTTCAAAGTTATCACCATCAATGGGTGGTCACAGATGTGTACATGGAGCAGAATCACCTGAATTCTTCAGCACAACGGGAGGACATTCGGCCCATTGTGTCCGTGATGCCTTCAGCATCCTTTACTGTACTCAGTAATAGCTCAATATATATTTTTTTAATTACCCTGACCCTAAACGGGAAAATAAATTTTCTATTTTCACTAGCTTTGCTAGGCCAAGTTCCTACTTATTTTTTGATTAAGCTCTTGTTAGATCTTTCCTCAACCTTCTAAACTCAAGGGAATACAAACCATGTTTATGCAACCCGTCCTCATAATTCCTTTAAGCCCTGGTATCATTCTGGTGAATCTGTGCTGTACCCTCCTCCTAGATCCAAAGCCGATGACCTCACTCTTCCCCACATTGAACTCCAACTGCCGTAGTTTTGCCCACTCACTTAATGGGCCTGTGCCCCTTTCCAACTTCGTGCTCCCATCTACATAACTTATTATGGCTCTTAACATACAAGGAACATACAAACACAGAACCATAAATGGAATGATATAACAGATCATCTCTGTCAAGTAATGGACAGAAACCATGAAGACATTAAAGAATCAAAAGATGTGTAAATACCTAAAGAAATGGGAGGCCTGGGGGAAATGTGAGAAAGTGGAAAACCCAGGAATCAGGTATGAAATTAAAACAGGTTTAGAAAATGAGGGTATAACTAAACTCAAGCTACTGAAGTCAGCATTCAGACCAGAGGGTAACAAGGTGCCTAGGAGAACGATGAGATACCGGGGTGGAAATAGCGGTCGGAGGCTTGCCGCGGGCGAATGCCTCCGACCCGTAAGAAAACTCCGCACCTACCTGATTGCTCCGGACCTTTGAAGACTCGCGGTCCTGGACCTGCAGGCGTAGGCCTGCGTAAAGGCCCACGTATCCCAGGGGCGCAGGCGGTTCGCAAGTGTCCCTGGGATCACGTGAGTCGGCCCAACCAATCACAAAGGGGGGAATTCCCATTATGCTTATGGGGATTCCATTTACCTAAGGAATCTCCATAAGAATGAATAGGAATCCCCTAAAAAAAATAATGTCACACCACTGAAATAAAAAATCACAGGTTCAAAATTAATTAAAATACTATTTAATTAAACATTTAAAAATAAAAATAATTTTTTAAAAATAAATTTTAACATTTTTAAACAGGACAAAAATAACAAACTAATTTTAAATGTAAGGGAATGTTTAAATGATTTTAAAATTTTTATTTTAACATTTATTTAAACCCTTACACTGGCAAAAGGCGGCCGTATGCCTGCTTTTACCAGGCGTAAGGGTTTGGTGGGTATTCGCTGGGCAGTAGTTGGGCAAATAGCCCAACTCTCCGCCAGCGAATCTCCATTTCCAGCGGATGCGTACAATCAGTCAAGGAGAAGCGTGACAGATCGCAAGTTCCGGGTTTTCGCGCCTGCGCATCGCTTATGACGGTGTACGCTGTCAGAGGCCCCGGAAAATCCGGGCCATTGTATTGGGCTTTGTTGGAACAGTGTAAGAAGCTGATGGCAGAGAATTCAGAGTAGGAATGGGAGGGGGAAGTGAAAATGGTAAGCCACAGGTAGCTGAGGGTCGCACTTGCGGACAGAACCAGAGGTGTTTAGCAAAGTACATATCTAATCGGCATTTGATTTTCCCAGTGTAGAGGAGACTGCACCATGAGTAGTGAATACAGTATACTAGATTAAACAAAGTACATGTAAATTGCTGCATCTCCTAAAGAGTGTTTGAGGTCCTGGGCAGTGGTGCAGGAGGTGGTGAATGGGCAGGTGTTGCCTCTCCTGTGTTTACACAAGGTACCAGGGGAGTGGCAGCTAGAAGCAGGCCTGAGGAAATAGAGAGGGGAGAGGAGAGGAAGATATGTTTGATGGTGGGATCATGTTGTAAGTGGCAGAAATGGTGGAAGATGATTTGGCAAGTGTGGAGGGAAGGAATTGGGAGGTGACAACCAGCAGACTCTGTCACGGTTGTGAGAGGAGGAGGAGGAGGAGGGGCAGAATCGCAAGAAATGGGCCAAACCTGGTCAAAGGTCCTGATGATCACTGCAGAGGGGAATCCTTGTCTTAGGAAAAAGGAGGCAATCTCAGAAGTTCTGGTGCCGATGGTAGAGTCATGATAGCAGATTCAACAGAGAGGGAGAGACTGGGAGAATAGGATGCAGTCTTTACAGGATGAGGGGTCAAGAAGTATATTCCAGGTAGTTGTGGGAGTCAGTGCAATTGTAATAGATGTCAATGGAAAGCCCATCACCAGAGACTGATGGAGAGAAATCCAGAAAGGGAAGGAATGATTCAGAGATGGCCCATGTGAAGATGACGAATAACTGGAAATTGGAAGCATAATCAATCAAGTTCTCAAGATCAGAGAAAGAAGTAGTACACACACACACACACACACAATGGTCAAAGTAACAGAAGAGGGGATCAAGGAGGCGGCGGGGGGCAGAATGCGGAGTAGGACTTTGAACAAAGGGCTAGAAATTGGGTACCTTAGTGCCTCCTGTTAGCACCTCCGGGGGGGGGGGGGGCGTTAATGGGGCGCAAATGACTTTTTGCCCAGGCGCGGCGCCACTAACGACTCCCGCTAAATTCAGCAGGCGTTTAGCAGCGGTGGTAGCCGATCACACCCTGCTCTGCTGTGCAGGCGATGACAACATCATCACCGTGCGCAGCACCCTGTTTTCGCCCCACCTGCAAAATTGGCCCGTGCCCCCTCAATCCACGGCAGGCGATGACAGCGACAGATGCAGGGGACGGGAATGGAGCGGCAGGAGGCTCGCGGGGCGCTGACTAAAGGGGAAGTGGCGGGCGGGGGGAAAAAAAATGGCCGACTTACTTGTCGCGGCCAGTTGTGTCTTTGAACGCGGGGTCCATGCCGCGATCTGGCAGCCCGGCACTCCTCTTGTGTGCCGGGCTGCTGGCATGGCACCCCGCTCCCCGGTGGTCCAGGTAGGGCCCCGCAGAGTTGAGCGCTTGGGTCCTCCCCTTTAATGAGGGGAAGAGCCCTTCCATGCGGCAGCGCTACGTGGCCCAGTGCGTAGCACTGCAGAACGCACTGCCCCGATATTCGGGGTTAGCGCTCTAAGAAGGAAGTGGAGTGCTTGAATTAGTGCTCCACCTCCCTCTTGGGGCGCTAAAACTGAATTTCGCTGTCGCCGGCGCTAATTAGCGCCCCAAAATTGTCGCTAACTCATTTTTCCCCCAAAGATTTTTCAACATTCCCTACAAAAACAGAAGCATAGTTGGGACCCAGGTGAGTTCTCATAGAAACACCTTTTACGTGGAGGAAGCGAGGGGAGTTAAAGCTAAAGGGGCTCAATTTCAGCTTTGCTGCCTGGCATAGCAGATCACCCGCCCGACATAAAACCCACCTAGAATTCGGATTGGATTCAGCCACAGTCCGATTTCTAGGCCATGGTATAATGGATGACTAATAGAGCCAAGCTATGTTCTTTATTACCCTTTCACCTGTGTCATGTTGCCTTACTGTGCTCGCAGACTGTACAATATGAAAAACTGTCTAGCAGTGAGGTACACGGCAGAAATTCAATCTGATAAACCATGAGAGCAGTCAGAACAATTTACAAACATGAACAGAGCCCCAGGATTGAATTGCTGCCTTAAACTCTCCGCCAAACAATTCTCATTCTTTCTAATAGTGTCTATAATTTACTTTCTGTCCCTACAGGCTCAAGGAGAGTATATATCAGTTTTGTGCAAGACTGCTTTCAGCTCCCAAGAAGCAATGGCTCTAAGGGGGCTGATGCTCCAGACTCTTTTCATGAATCTTCACCACAGGGTGAACTGTTAAAATGTCTCTTGTGAGAAAATGAAATACTATTTGCTGTAATAGGAACTTGTTGCTATGTGTGAAACACAAATCTCTGAAGATGGAAATTAATTTTGAAGAATCATAAAGAATGGGATCCTTCTCAAAGTCCTTGCACCAGAGAAGTTCCCCTCCCCCCACCCCATTTGTTGTTTATAGACACCCGGGGTGCATTTCCTCATTGTTTCCAGTGCATTAGCAGTGTATAAGCAGCATAGGAATTTTATTTTGCAAGAAAATTCGGGTGCAATTCATTCCCGCTACTTGTGCACCTTTCAAATGCTTCCCCCGAATTTCCTTGCACTTTTTCAGTTTTCCCATGATCCACCCACCAAGTCATGGGGTTGGGGGTAATATATTAGCATGGAAAGAGGATTGGTTAACGGACAGAAAACAGAGTAGGAATAAACGGGTTATTTCCGGTTGACAGGCTATAACTAGTGGGCTACCGCAAGGATCAGTGCTTGGGCCTCAGCTATTTACAATCTATATTAATGACCGAGATGAAGGGACCGAGTGTAATGTATGCGAATTTGCTGACAATACAAAGCTAGGTGGGAAGTAAGCTGTGAGGAGGACACAAAGAGTCTGCAAAGGGATATAAACAGATTAAGTGAGTGGGCAATAAGGCGGCAGATGGAGTAAAATGTGGGGAAATGTGAGGTTATTCACTTTGGTAGGAAGAATAGAAAAACAGAATTTTTTTTAAATGGTGAGTAACTATTAAATGTTGCTGTTCAGAGAGATTTAGGTGCCCTCGTACATGAAACAAAGTTAGCAGGCAATTATGAAGGCACATGGCTTGTTGGCCTTTATCGCAAGGGGGTTGGAGTACAGGAGTAAAGAAGTCTTGCTACAATTGTACAGGGCCTTGGTGAGACCACACCTCGAGTACTGTGCACAGTATTGGTCTCCTCATCTGAGGAGGTATATACTTGCCTTAGAGGCGGTGCAACGAAGGGTCAGTAGATTGATTCCTGGAATGAGAGGGTTGTCCTCATAGGAGAGATTGAGTAGATTGGGCCTATACTCTCTGGAGTTTAGAAGAATGAAAGGTGATCTCTTGAAACATAAGATTCTGAGGGGAATTGACTGGGTAGATGCTGAGAGGTCGTTTCCCCTGGCTGGGGAGTCTAGAACTAGGGGGCATAGTCTCAGGATAAGGGGTCAGCCATTTAAGACCGAGATGAGGAGGAATTTCTTCACTCAGAGGGTTGTGAATCTTTGGAATTCTCTACCCCAAAGGGCTGTGGATGCTGAATCATTGAGTATATTCAATGTTGAGATCGATAGATTTTTGGACTCTAGGGGTATGGAGATCGGCGGGAAAGTGGAGTTGAGGTCAAAGATCAGCCATGATCTTATTGGATGACGGAGCAGGCTCGAGGGGCCGTTTGGCTCACTCCTGCTCCTAATTCTTATGTTATGTCACTGCTGGTCTCATTTGCATATCTCAGCATGAGCCAGTGGCATAGCAGCTGCAAGTTTCCTGGGTTTGCATTCTGGATAAATAGACTGAGGCACAATAGCAGCCAGGGTCAACTGATACAGATGAAAATGAGGCGTTCTTGATACAGAAGAATTTGGAGTTTTAGATACAGATTTCTGCGGCTGGGATACAAGTTTTAAAACATTTTTTTGTTATTCTTCTGACAGACACTTAAGGGGGACAATTCCCCCTTTGGGGCGATAACTTAGCTACTTTTAGTGCCCCGAAAAAGTTAGCGCACCCGAAATTCAATGGTAGCACCCCAAGCAGGAGGCAGGGCACTACTGGAAGCGCTCCCCCTTCCTCTTGGGGCGCTCCCATTGAATATCACGGCGCTATGTGCAGCCGTGGCATTACAGGCCTCCCTCCCCTGATTAAAGGGGAGGTGCCGAGCACAGCACGCACCGGGGCCCTGCTGGACCACCGGGGAGCGGGGTGTCAGCAAAAGAGCCCAGCACTCAAGAGGGTTAGGAGGAGTGCCGGGCTGACAGATCGCGACCCGGTGGTCCAGCAGGAGGAGGCCAGAGGGGGCAGGTGCTGGCAGGCGGCCCCCCAAAAAAATGGCCGCCCAGCCCCTACCCTTTAATTATCGCCGCCCCGGCTGCAAAAAACACCCCCCTGACCCTGTCGGACATAGCGTCCGGCGGTAGATCAGGGGGCGTGAGCCAAGTCTGTGGCCGGGGCGCTGCGCACGGCGATGACTTGGGGAGCCGGGAGGAGGCACTCTGCTCCTCCTGGCCCACAGAGTGCTGCCCGAGGCTGTCCTCGTCTTGCTGCAGCTGCTGGGAAAACTGGCTGGCTACACTAAAACCTGCAAAGCAGGTTAAATCCGAGGTTTCCAGCCTCATTAACACATTTAAAATGCCAACCCGCCTCCTGGAAGTCGGCGGGTTGAAGCCGACTTCCCAACACATTTTTGCCCATTTAATCCCCACCCCCACCCAATGTTAAAATTACCCCCATTGTGTCTAATTCAGGGCAAACTTTAGGAAGGATGTCAAGGGTTGAGAGTGGGCGCAGAGGAGATTTACTAGAATACTACGTACGAGGGACTTCAGTTATGTGGAGACGCGAGAGAAACTGGGGTTGTTCGCCTTAAGTGAGCAGGGAAGGTTAATGGGAGAGTTAATAGAGGTGTTCAAAATTATCCCACTGGGTCAGTAATCAGAGGACACAGATTTATTATTGGCAAAGTACCAGAGGGTCGATGAGAAAAACATGTTTACGCAGCATGTTGTTATAATCTCAAAAGGTGGTGGAAGCAATTTCAATAGTAATTTTCAAAAGGAAATTGGATATATACTTGAAAAGGAAAATTTTGCAGGGCTATGGGGAAAGAGCAGGGGTTTGGAATTAATTGGATAGCTCTACCAAAGAGCCAGCACAGGCACGATGGGCCGAATGGCTGCCTCCTGTGCTGTAATATTCTATAATTTTATTCTAATTTCAACACTGATTATATACACCATCACCTTGCTAATCAATTTGGGTTTAGTTTTCAACAAGAGTTGAGCTTTACTTCCAAGTCCCCTCTACAAGGAGCTGTGGCCAAGGGTCCAAGTAAATATACATTACAGTATGGTTAATGCCTAGTTTGATGGAGCCAAGTTTAGTTATCCGTACAGTTGGCATATGCACATGTTCTAAATAGGATGAGCAGAGTATAACTTTAGTAATAATGCTCAAATAACTTTTGAAAATAATAGAGGCTGTAATACATGGTCTCAAGGCTTGGTATTGAGAAGCACGTGAGCTGGTGGGAGGGGGGGTTTACAGCTGGTGGGGGTGCGAAGGGGGTTAAAGCTGGTGAAATTGACAACACGCGGGGAGCCGGCTCCAACCCGCCAACTTCCGGGTTTTACTCCAGTGCGTTAGGCTGCGTGCGTGCAACCCCCCCCCGCCTGCCATTACCTTTTTTATTTGTTCATTCACGGAATGTGGATGTCGCCGGTAAGGCCAACATTTATTGTCCCTCCCTAATTGCTGTCGAGAAGGTTCTTGAATACAACGGAGTGGCTTGCTGGGCCATTTCAGCAGGCAGTTAAGTGTCAACCAATTTGCTGTGGGTCTGGAATCACATACAAGCCAGACTGGGTAAGGGCAGCAGATTTCCTTCCCTAAAGGACATTAGTGAACCAGATGGGTTTTTACAACAATCTGGTAGTTTCATGGTCACCATTACTGATACTAGCTTTTTATTCTAGATTTATTTCAATTGGATTTAAATTAGTCCAGTTTGAACTAGTCCAGGCCTCTGGATTACTAGTCCAGTAACATTACCACTATGCGATCATACCATGCTAATTGCTCAATTAGAGCGAGACAGCTTTTTCACTTTAACTGTGATCCACAGGTTTCCCGGGATTCTTGAAACTCACCAGTGAAAACAAGGCGAGAACACAGTGGCAATTGAGCGGGGTCAGTGAAGCTCTGGGACTACATACTCAGTACTCAGCTGCTTTTGTACCTGCTAGTGGGAAAAGGTGTGCAGAGTACTTTTGCTGAAAGTTGACTTTCTACAGTTTGGAGGTTTGATCTATCACATCAGGATAGGTGCCGCTTATGCTGCCTTAGATTAGAACTCAGATGAGGATCAAGCTGACCAGCAGCAGCATTCTGATCACAGACCTGTAGCTGTAAAGAGGAAGAGCAGCAGAGAGCTGCAGTTCACAGGAGGGCTTATCCACTGCACAAGGTCTACAGGCAGAGGATCAGCTTCCTCGACAGCCGAGTGAAATGAGACCTAGTGGCCTCCAGATAGGCATTAGGAGCAGGAGTCGGCCATACGAGCCTGCTCCGCCATTCAATGAGATCATGGCTGATCTTCGACCTCAACTCCACTTTCCCGCCTGATACCCATATTCATTGATTTCTCTAGAATCCAAAAATCTATCTATCTCAGCCCTGAATATACCCAATGATTCAGCATTCATAGCCCTTTGGGGTAGAGAATTCCAAAAATTCACAAACCGGAGTGAAGAAAATCCTCATCTTAAATGGCTGACCCCTTATCCTGAGACTATGCCCCCTAGGTCGAGACTCTCAGCCAGGGGAAACAACCTCTCAGCATCTACCCAGTCAATTTCCCTCAGAATCTTATGTTTCAATGAGATCACACCTCATTCTTCTAAACTCCAGAGAGTATAGGCCCAATCTACTCAATCTCTCCTCAAAGGACAATCCTCACATCCCAGGGATCAATCTAGTTAACCTTTGTTGCACCGCCTCTAAGGCATGCATGTCCTCTTTCAGATAAGGAGACCAAAACTCTGCACAGTACTCCAGGGGTGGTCTCACCAAAGCCCTGTACAATTGTAGTAAGACTTCCTTACTCTTGTACTCCAACCCCCTTGCAATAAAGGCCAACATGCCATTTGTCTTCCTAATTGCTTGCTGTACCTGCATGCTAACTTTGTGCTTCCTGTACGAGAACTAAATCTCTCTGAATACCAACATTTAATAGTTTCTCACCATTTAAAAAATATTGTTTTTCTATTCTTACTACCAAAGTGAATAACCTCAATTTCCCCACATTATACTCCATCTGCCACCTTATTGCCCACTTAATTTGTCTATATCCCTTTGCAGACTCTGTGTCCTCCTCACAGATTACCTTCCCATCTAAGCTTTGTATTGTCAGCAAATTTGGATACATTACACTCGGTCCCTTCATCCAAGTCATTAATATAGATTGTAAATAGCTGAGGCCCAAGCACGATCCTTGCGGCACCCCACTAGTTACAGCCGGTCAACCAGAAATGACCCGTTTATCCCTACTGTTTTTTGTCCGCTAACCAATCCTCTATCCATGCTAATATATTACCTCCCAACCCCACGTAGCAACCTTTTGTGTGGCACCTTATCGAATGCCTTTTGGAAATCCAAATATACTACATCCACTAGTTCCGCTTTATCTACCCTGCTAGTTACATCCTCAAAAAACTAATAAATTTGTTAAACACGATTCCCCTTCCATAAAACCATGTTGACTCTGCCTAATCAGATGTTTTTCTAAGTGCCCTGTTACCACTTTCAAGTAGACAAGGGTCAGCAGGTACGTGCGAATCAATATGAAATGGAAGTCAGAGTCATAATTCAGATGGACTTCAGGCAGATTAACTAACCATATACCAAAATTGAAAAGTAAATAGCCCCTCAGATGTAATAATATAAATCAAGAGATAATGGTTTAAAGTAAAATAGAATATTTGATTTGCTGTTTAACTGTTTTTTCTTTGCATGCATAATAAGGAAGGTTGTTTTTGCTGAAAAGGCATTTAGTCCAAAAAAATGCCCTTCATTTATTATTCAGCATTTATTATGTTAAAAGTGCTGGCATAACACCTCAATGAATGAGAAACATCAGACTGGTAGATCCTTGATATTTAGTAGTTTATTGGAGGAAGTAATGGAGCATGCATTCTCTGGCAGTATTGAATCATTATGCATCCATTGCAACCTCGTGAAAATTGTCGCACCACAAACAAGCCAACTTAATTTCTTAGTGACCTGACACTCAGATGACAAAACAGTCAAAACTACTTCAAGGAGAACCATGAAGGGATTTGAAAATAAATAGGTAAATTACACATGGAACAGGCCAACTGTTAATACATAGGGCATTTTTCATGGAATACATGGAAACATAATCTCTCCCATAAAGAAAGACAAGAGTGTGCAGTAATAGCCTGTTAGAATTACACCCATATGGGTCACTGTATGGCACAATACCAACGTAGACTTTTTTAATTTAGAGAAAGTAATTCTGTTCCATTGTAAATACATCTTGCCTCAGTTTCAAAGTTGAAAGCTAACAAACTATGCGGACAAACTTGTGGGTTGGGAGGAAACTTTAGTTTTAACATTCCCAATAGCAATCTCAGATAGCCAGTGTTGTCACTAGATTTTGTGAAGCGTAATGGTTGGCACAAAATTTTTCTACTATGTCCAAAAAATATCCAGTAGAATTTTAAATTTTGTCTTTCCAAACTAGAGTTACATTTAGAATAAGCATTTTCAGCTATACAACACCACGGTGAAGCACTGGCCCATAACTGGTGAAGGTAATAGTGGAATCAATGAGAGATGATGCATTATGAGCATACAGGAAGTATAACATTAAAAGCATATTGGGTTACGTGCATGTTTTGCAGCCCTATAAACGCCTTGGTATCAATTGCTAAATATGCCTAGTAACAACAACGGCAATCAAGATAAAAGGTTACTAGATTAGTGTTGCTTATAATCCAATAATAGCAGTGAGTTTCAAATTCTAGGTGGTGCGAGCTGGCAGGCGATTTGATGACTGCAGGTAATGCAGCAGCAAACCAAGTCCGAGACACTGTATCACTTCCCGAAGACAAGTACGTTAATTGCTGTTTCTCCAGAAAAAAGGTTCTAAATTGTTCTGCAATCCAATTTACAATGAAGACAATTATGGAATATAGCCTAATATTGGAAATATTAATCAAAATATCACTGTGGTCAACCTCCCAAGATTTCACAGACAAACATATATTTAAAGAACACGACAATTAAAAAAAAAAGTGGCAAGCAAATTTTTCGTATCATCACTGTTCACAAAGAACTGTACACAACTGCTCAAAAAACAACTGTGCAAATAAATATTAAATGTAGAACTCAACATACTGAGCAGAATCTAAAGCATTCCAAACTTCACAAATACCTTGCATCACAAATTTATCTTCTACACAATCCAGTGTATTTCCTACACTGGTGTACGTGGCACTTATGCTGGCTAACATTAAATCACTAAGTTGCACCCAGGTTTGAATGGCAAACAAAAATCTAATGAAGCTATGTTTATGGTACTTCAACTTGCTACATTAGTTCTCACAGTGCAGTGCCAATTAAGTCATTAACCAAAGTAGTTACTGAATGTTTTTTTCCCCAGTATGTTGTACAGCTGATGTAGGAAATGCAGGGCAAGAATGTCATGGTAATACACTGCCCCAGACATCAAAATACACAGCCCTGCCTCTCCCAGTATACTGATCTCTCCCATTACCTCCACATGATGTAAAGGTGATTGGAAAATCCAAGATGGACCAAGAGCCATAAACAGATAGTTTTATGCTTCATTCAATTAACCCACCTGGGCAGCAGCCCATAATAAAGCATGTAGCTACCCTATAAAAGTTCTTATGACTGTATTGATTGGCTGCACACACACAGGACAAGGCAGTTTGCGCTTATATAACATTTTAGCACATGCATAGCATGCTACAAGATGTCCCGTCTTTCCATGGATGATATTCCCGGTCCTGGGTCGCACACCACAGAGAAGACAGGGCCCCAAGCGGGTCCTCTGAAAATGCAAGGATTCCTCATATCGTGTTTTTGCTTCTTCACCCACTGATTCAAGCTCCTCTCTACTTTCAGACAAGCTGATAGTTGAAGTGGAAGGTTGCAAAAGTCTTTCTAAGGATTCAGAAGAGCCACGCTGGGCATGTTTCCCTTTCTCCTTGCATTTTAGTTCTGCAGTCTGAATCAGAGGCTCAGAAACGGACCTCCTGCAGTCAGGAACATCAATACCTTCACTGTGCTCAGTCTCCTCAAAACTGGCAATTGATGGATCTGATGTGGAATGTACAAACTTAGGACAATTGAGGTGCCAGCCCTTGCGAAATGCCCAGCACCGCAGGCAGTACTGTTTTGGAGAAGGATTATACTTCCCACATTTGGTGCATTTCCAAGAGTCCTGAAAGGAAAAGCAGGTATTGCAAGTCACCATGGTTTAGTCCTATACAGCATTTGGAAACAGGACATACATTTGGATGATTGCTGATCGCTTTGTGATTTTACAACATATAGCAAATCTCGGGCATCAATTTACTGTACATTTTATTTCCATCACCAACACTAACTTTCAAGCTGTGAATTCAATCAATATTTAATAGTAAATTGACCAACAGGAACAGAAATCTTGATATTATACAGCATTTACATGCCTTTTATGCAAGTTTCTAAAATTAAATGTGAAGCACAAATTGGACCCTCTTCTTCTTAGGCAGAACCCAATTGTGTAAGAAACTATGTTAATTTAAAAATATAACAAGAGTGAAGGATCAGCAGTAATTTTGCCAGTAATTTCTGCTGGTCTTATGTACCACTAAAGTTGCAGTACTTTAAAACTGCATTAGGGCAGAAGTTCATTTTATAGAACATTTTATTGTTGTACGTAAAAGAAAAAAATTGCATTGATATTGCACCCTAGCACATCAAAATATTTCACAGGTACAAAAACTAATTAAAAAGGCTAATGGAATGTTGGGCGTTATCTCAAGAAGGCTGGAATACAAAGGGGTGGAAGTTATGTTACAACTGTACAGAACTCTGGTCAGGCACCAAGGATATATTGGCTTTGAAGTGGGTGCAGCACAGATTCATAAGAATGATACTGGGGCTAGAAGGGTTCAATTATGAGGACAGGTCGCATAGACTATGCTTGTATTCCCTTGAATATAGAAGATTAAGGGGTGATCTAAAGGACATATTTAAGATAATTAAAAGGAGTTGATAGGGTAGACAGAGAGAGGATAGGGTAGACAGAGATGGGGGGAGTTCAGAACAAGGGGGCATAACCTTAAAATTAGAGCTGGGCCATTCAGGGGTGATGTCAGAAAGCATTTCCTCACACAAGGTAGTGGAAATCTGGAACACACTCCCCCAAAAAGCTGTTGAGGTTGGGGGGGGTCAAGTGAAAATTTCAAAACTGAGTGATAGATTTTTGTTAGACAAGGGTATAAAGGGTTACAGAATCAAGGCGGGTAGATGGAGTGAAGATAAAGATCAGCCATGATCTAACTGAATGGTAGAACAGGCTCGAGAAGTTGAATGACCTACTCCTGTTCCTCATAATGAATTACTTTTTAAAGTGCAGTGACTTGTGTATTTTAGTTTTTGCTCATAATTGAAATTGCTTTCCAGATTTGTATTAAGCATAAACTTAAAAGAAAGGATTAGTTTATTCAAATTCAGCCAGAGTTCCCTCTCCTGATTGCTGCCAGTGAGCCCTACTGGAAGGTGAGCACATGTAGCTATTAGGAGGACGGTCACAAGAATGGCCACTTGAAGTTCATAGGTAGACCAAAGGTATCACAACGCCCAATGTGTTTTGCCCAAAAGAATCACATTTAATTTGGTGTGGAAAACAGATTATACACAAATTGATGTAATATTACAATAAGCCTTCGACCTGTATTAACATTGCATTGTGTGTTATCTTCTTAGCGAGTGTCTACAACAAGTAAAGCCCAGAACTGATCAGAATATCGGGACATTACCTTTAGATCACTGGAATCCTCAACCACTTCGGAGATTTCCGTGTCAGTATCATCCCCCGAGCGCGGCAGATCCTCATCAGCTTCATATATTGTAACTTCAATAACCTATAAAGGGAGGAAAAGAGGGGGGGGAAAAAAAACTAAGACACCACCAAGATAGCTGCCGCTAAACTGCATATGTAAGTCACTAAATGATTAAGTGCACTGTGATTCTTACCTTGGCTACTTGCAGGTTAGGATTACCAACTTTTCGCATTCACGGTGAAGAATGATAATGATGTTGGGAATTTTTTTTTTACCCAGTGACGGTATCGAGCACTCCCAAGTCATATGACATAGGTTAGATGTACTGTAGAACTGTCTACATACCTACATACACCTGATGATGTACACAGACTTCAATGAAGCGCCACCATACTACACCAGAGCAAAATTTCCCCACACATTTCATTCTTGTGTTTTCTATGACCGAGCTTGTTGAATTGGAAGCAGTTTGTGCTAAATTCAGGGCATTTAACTTAGTCAATTGCCCACAAGCTCAAATTTCTCTTGTGAAATTAACAGCCTTCAGAGAAGAGACCTTTATGACATCTATTTGGACTAGTTTCGACTCCAAACCCCAAAGACCGTATTCAAGGTTCTTCTCCAGTCAGGAAAGTGAGCACTTTTTAACCTGAGACAGACAACGACCAGGGTAAAACAATCTTTAACTAGCTATTGCCATCAGTACCAAACTTTACAAAAATTATTTCAAAATGTAAGTGAGGTTCATTCATTTCTTTAAAAAAGTATTGTACATTTTTGGAGACTAAACTGCATTAACAGTACACAGATAAAAGATTACAATGTGCTTATGGTCTTTTTAGGTTTCCAGCTCCCCGGCGACATTTGTTTCTTGCCAACTGCTCACCAAATTGCTATTATCCAAAATGACAATTAAGATAATCAAAACAGTTGTTAAACTTTGTGAATAAAACTAAGTTTGCATCAGATATTTATCTAATTATTGAAAGAAAGGAAATCTGCGACATTACTGTGACAATACAAGCACATATAAATGAGTTAATATCAACATAGAACTCAATAACCAGTTAGACTGGTTTTTTTTTTTTAAATAAAGTTTTCCAATTAACTACTTCTCCCGAGGACAAAACATGGCGAATGGCCAGTTAGCCGTCTGCCTTTGGCTCTTTTAATTTCTGGGTGACGACTGATGAGCTCAAAGCGTCTTCCACAATTAAAAAAAAACATTAGTTTGGTCAGACTAATTCTAAAGACTGTCAAAGATACATTACATTGAAACTTTATCTACTCTTCATCTTATTCAATATGAGTTACAACAGCATTTTAAATTAGAGGACCCACAAACAATAGCTCAAGCCTGGGGTGGGGAGGAGGAGGCAGGGAGAAGGGTCAGGTATGACTGACGTGTCCAGAAGTAAATTGCCTGGTTCGACATTCTGCCTACCTCCTTGCGATCTTTGTTTTTTCCTTCCTCCCCCTTCTGGCCCTCACATTCATCTTTTTCTTTTGGCTCAATAGTCTCCAATTTGATTTCCACATTTATTTGGTCACTAGCAGGTTCATTCAGAAACCACAGATCATCAGTAGAGTCAGAAACAATGGCAGTGTCTACATCCTGTGGAATCAAAATGCAGTATTAATGTTGTAATCTTATTCAACCCCGAGATAAAACGAATTTAGCAAGTCACCCTTTGGCACATCGTAATTATCTTCTTCCATACAGAGAGTGTCCTGATCTCGGGTCAATGGGCCCCGATACATCCACTGGCTAGTTAAGCTGGTCCTTCAGCTGGGAGGGGAAATAGGGGCTTTCAACACGGCTGTTGGTTAAGTGGTCTGTGTATGAACAGATTTATTAAGGGGATCTGCCATCCCTCTGGAGGTTCTGCACTAGCAATCTGGCTGGCCTCCATGGAAGAAGAAATGCGAGCTCAAATTCCAGTGATAGGGAGAGAAAAGTTGAAACCCCAATACATATCTGCCTGATAGTAATCTAGCATTTCTATCATCTTACTCAAAAGGTATGCGTCAATGGCGCCAAGAATGGCACTGCCAGAGAATAAGGCCAAAACAGGGACCATTTCTGTACAGTTTGTTTTAGGATATCCATCTCCACAGCAGTGGGCTGGGGGTTCCAAGCTGGGCTGACTTAGAGATACTTTCTCCAGTAATTTTGCTGGCCTGCTCAGTCGCCTTCTTGAAGGGTGATTTACATTTTATTTTACATTGTATTTTGACTATCCCTATGCTTGCATAGTCCAAAAACTGCCCAGAAGGGCTTGGCAACACTTTTTTGGGTGTTAAAGGAGTCATCTCACTGGACAGACATCATCTGTGGGTGGTTCCACACTGCTAAGTGCAAACTGTGTTTTGCGTGTGGCTTATGTAATATAGTCAGTACCAACCTCCAGCATAGCCTCCACACAAGTCTGATGGGTGCAGGCTTGAGTACAGTGAATGACAGGCCTGGTCATGTGTTGCCAGATCTAGCTTGAAAACCTTAAGTCATACCTCATCCCCATGGCCAAATCCTCATACTACTCCTTGCTTATCCTTGATAGCAAGGACAATCCCAAATTCAGTAACAAACCATCTCCTTCAACCAGCTCCCTTCAAGCTCAGCTCCAACATCAAAGTGAGGCATTCATGGATCTCACTCCACTGCTTCCCCTCTCCCTTCCAATACTCCAGCCCTGACCTTGTAACACACTAACTTCCACCACACCTCACCCATTGCACTCAAGAGTTTATGTCCTGCAAACTCCTGCATCCAGACCGTCCTCAATGTCATAGACATCATCTGTGACAACCATGGCACACCATCCCTCCTTAACTTCTTCATGCTCTCCACCCCATGGTCGACCACACCGTCCTCTCCCATCATTTATCCGCTGTGGTCCACCTACATGACACCACCTTTGCTTGGTTCCATTCCTATCTGTCCCAATATAGCCAAGCACATTGCCAGCAACAGTTTCTCTCTCACCTTACAAAGTCACCTCAAAGAGTACTTCAAAGAGTACCCCAAAGTTCCATCCACGCCCCGTCCTATTCCATGTCTACCCCTTCTCGACATCCTCTGTAGGCATGAGGCCAACCAAGGGGTATTCAATATTTAGGAAAGATAGGCAAAAAAGGGAGGTGGGGTAGCATTGCTGGTTAAAGAGGGGATTAACACAATTAAAAAGGATATTAGCTCTGATGATGCGGAATCTGTATGGGTAGAACTGAGAAATAACAAGGGGCAGAAAACGTTAGTGGGAGTGGTATATAGACCTCCAAACAGTAATACGGGGGTTGGGGACGGCATTAAAAAGGGAAATTAGAGAAGCATGCAGTAAGGGCACAGCAGTCATCATGGGTGACTTTAATTTACATGTAGATTGGGCTAACCAAATTAGTAAAAATACTGTGGAGGAGGAATTCCTAGAATGTTTACGGCATGGTTTTCTGGAACAATATGTCGAGGAACCAACCAGAGACCAGGCCATCTTAGACTGGGTATGATGTAACGAGAAAGGATTAATTAGCAATCTTGTTGTACGAGGCCCCTTGGGTCAGAGTGATCATAATATGATAGAATTCTTCATTAGGATGGAGAGTGAAGTAGTTGAATCAGAGACTAGGGTCCTGAATTTAAATAAAGGAAACTACGATGATATGTGGTGCGAATTGGGTAGGACTGATTGGGGAATGTCACTCAAAGGGTTGACGGTGGATAGGCAATGGCAAACATTCAAAGACTGCATGGATGAACTACAGAATTTGTTCATCCCAGTGTGGCATAAGAATAAAACAAAAAGGGTGACTCAACCGTGGCTAACAAGGGAAATTAGGGATAGCATAAGATCCAAGGAGAGGGCATATAAATTGGCCAGAAAAAGCGGTAACCCTGAGGATTGGGAGCAGTTTAGGATTCAACAAAGGAGGACAAAGGGATTAATTAAGAAGGGGAAAATAGAATATGAAAGTAAGCCTGCAGGTAACATAAAAACTGACTGTAAGAGCTTTTATAGATATGTGAAGAGAAAAAGATTAGTGAAATCAAGTGTAGGTCCCTTGCAGTCAGAAGCAGGGGAAGTTATAATGGGGAACAAAGAAATGGCAGACCAATTAAATGCATATTTCGGTTCTGTCTTCACAAAGGAGGACACAAATAACCTCCCAGAGATGTTGGAGAACATAGGGTCTGATGAAAGGGAGGAACTGAAAGAAATCAGTATTTGCAGGGAAATGGTGTTAGGGAAATTGACGGGATTGAAGGCCGATAAATCCCCAGGGCCTGATAATCTATATCCTAGGGTACTTAAGGAAGTGGCCCTAGAAATAGTAGATGCATTGCTGATCATCTTCCAACATTCGATGGAATCTGGAACTGTACCCATGGATTGGAGGGTAGCTAATGTTACCCCACTATTCAAAAAGGGTGGTAGAGAGAAAGCGGGGAATTACAGACCGGTAAGCCTGACATCGGTAGTGGGGAAAATGCTAGAGTCCATTATAAAGGATGTAATAGCTGAGCACTTGAAAAACAGTGACAGGATCGGACAAAGTCAACATGGATTTACAAAAGGTAAATCGTGCTTGACTAATCTACTGGAATTTTTTGAGGATGTAACTGGGAAAATAGATAAGGGAGAACCAGTAGATGTGGTGTATTTGGACTTTCAAAAGGCTTTCGATAAGGTCCCGCATAAGAGATTAGCGTGTAAAGTTAAGGCACATGGGATCGGGGGCAAGGTATTGACTTGGATAGAGAACTGGTTGGCGGACAGAAAGCAGAGAGTAGGAATTAATGGGTCTTTTTCCGAGTGGCAGGCAGTGACTAGTGGGGTACCGCAGGGATCGGTCCTTGGACCCCAGCTATTCACAATATACATTAATGATCTAGATAAGGGAACTAAATGTAATATCTCCAAGTTTGCAGATGACACAAAGCTGGGTGGGCGTGTGTGCTGCAAGGAGCATACCGAGAAACTCCAGGATGATTTGGACAGGTTGGGTGAGTGGGCAGAAGCGTGGCAGATGCAATATAACGTGGATAAATGCGAGGTTATCCACTTTGGTGTCAAAAACAGAAAGGCAGATTATCTGAATGGCAATAGATTGGGAGAAGGGGAAGTGCAACGAGACCTGGGTGTCCTTGTGCACCAGTCGCTGAAGGTGAGCATGCAGGTGCAGCAGGCGGTGAAGAAGGCAAATGGTATGTTGGCCTTCATAGCGAAAGGGTTTGAGTATAGGAACAGGGATGTCCTGCTGCAGTTGTACAGGGCCTTGAGTACTATGTGCAGTTTTGGTCGCCTTATCTGAGGAAGGATGTTCTTGCCATGGAAGGAGTTCAGCGAAGATTCACAAGGCTGATACCTGGGATGGCAGGAATGACATATGAGGAGAGATTGGGTCGATTGGGCTTATACTCGCTGGAGTATAGAAGAATGAAAGTGGATCTCATCGAAACATATAAAATTCTGACAGGTCTGGACAAACTAGATGCAGGAAGAATGTCCCCGATGGTCGGAGAGTCCAGAACCAGGGGTCATAATCTAAGGATCATAATCTAAGGATAAGGGGTAAGCCATTTAGGACAGAAATGAGGAAGAATTTCTTCATCCAGAGAGTGGTGAACCTGTGGAATTCTCTACCACAGAAGGTAGTTGAGGCCAAGTCATTAAATATATTCAAGAATGAGTTAGATATATTTCTTAAAGCTAAAGGTATCAAGGGATATGGGGAGAAGGCAGGTACAGGGTACTGAGTTTGGATGATCAGCCATGATCTCATCAAATGGCGGAGCAGGCTCGAGGGGCCGAATGGCCTACTCCTGCTCCTATCTTCTATGTTTCTACATAAGTGACAATCTTTGCAGTTTCGGGACTTTGTCCTCAATGACACGAAACACGTGGAGTAAACACTCTTTACGGGTAAATTCCGAGAACCCTAGGGAATTGTGGGAGGCAGCACTGTCACACTTTAGAAACAAGCATTTAATTCATCGCTAATGCCAATTAGCTATCAGGAATGAGCTTACTGCACAGTATTTAAAGCCTCTAGCACAAGTGTTGTCAACTGCAGTTAGATCTTAGCTTGTTTCCATGAGATAGTAATTCTACAGTCAGTGCTGAGGGCTATATCAGTCAACAGCGTATCTGCAGGTAAGCTGTCTGCATATTTCCAGTTTTGTGCCTCAGTCCCCTTTAGTTTGCTTTTTGCCTGATTTATGGTGGCAGTTTGCCTGCCTATCCATCAGGGAACGGCGTTTGGCACTAGAGAGCTTTTCAAAAAGGGGAGGGAATAGTATTTAACAAGGTTAAAAAATAGTAACAAAATAATTGAGAGATCACTTCACCTGGTTGCTGTGAATATCAGTTGATCCACTCTTCCTACTTCCATAATTACTACGCAAGCTTTTTATAAACCACCATGGCAGTCCAGCAGCATCCCAGAGCTCAGAAACACTATCGGTTTTGAATTTTTTGGCTTGATATTCAGATGGATCATCCGTCACAGACTCATCTACAAAATTAAACACATTCATTTTTTTTTCCAAAACTATGCTCATTGGGTTTGACCGTTCTCCAATTTTAAGAGGCAGACATTTCCCCAAGTTCAGTACTGAAAATAGGCAGCAGAATTCTAAAAACAAAACAGGAGGTCCAGAAATAGATTTTATACAAAGTAATTTTAAGCAGCAAGAATGAGCTTGGGAAATCTTAATCCAGCTCCTAGTTGGCATGGGTCCACAGCAGTCCCCAACTGACAATCTAATCTCACTCAGATAGCAGGTGTAGAAAATGGGGAAACGGTCACTTGGTGAATTAGGGGATGTTCTTCTCAGGTCCAGGTCTAGACATATTTTAGGGGCAGACGGGAGATGACTTCACTCCGTTTCTGGCTGTGCTACATCTGACTGAGGAGTGCTTGATGCCAACACTGGGTGCCGGCAATAGGAAGAGTTCCATTCCCCAACACTAGCATCCATCATAATGAGCACTAAATAAATAAAAGTATTTATAATAAAAAGAGAATGTTCAAGCAGGAAAAAGCTCGAGCAGTTACTGGGAGTCAAGTAATACTGATGGATTGATTACTGGAAGTGATTCCAGATAATACAAGGATATGGTTGCTTAACCAGGAATGCAAGACCCTGAGGCACTTGGGTAAAGTAGATCATTTTAGGACCTCACATGTGGGGGTCCCAGTGACTGAATGGGTGGCCGAATTCCAACCAAAGAGTAACTGGGCAAAGAAACAGATATAAAAAGATACGGTTTACTGATTTTAACAAGAAGACTGAGATCTAGAAAAAATAAATAAACTGGTGGTATTCACAACCAGCACATCATATAGCAGTTAGACTTCTAGCCAGAGCTCAGTACGAACACAAGGCACAGTCCACTATCCAAACCATCAAAATGTTTTATCCTGACCAACATTAGTCGCTGAACCACCACCAAATAGAGATTAAATTGTTATTTGGCTCATTGCTGTTGGTAGGACCTTGCCGTATTGCAGGGATATGGGAGAAGAGCGGGGGAGTGGAACTAACTGGATTGCTCTTTGACCTGGCGCAGACTCGATGGGCCGAATGGCCTCCTTCTGTACTGTACTATTCTATGATTCTGCATACACAATGCCTGCCGCTTTTGCACTTGAAATAGTTCATTGCATTAGAAATGTTTGAGACATGTAATAAGTCACCATAGAAATACAAATCTTTCTTTAAACCTCAAGCTGACATAAATAATCTGGCACTAACCTGATTCAGAGTTCTTTCTTTTCAAGTGTGAGGTAGCTGAAGTTGGTATGTTCCAGGCAGTTGTTTCTTCACCAAGTTCCCCTGATGCAGGGCACTGTGTGGGGAAGACAGAGTAAGGAGCAAATGTTTATATGATTATCTTTTAATTGTGAATAGGATGCAGCAGTTCCACTCAGTCACCATCCTTTGTGTCTATAAAAAGGCAGAACCCAGGCTGGTCGTTCTCAAACCCCTTGGAAACAGAAGATTTAAAGTAATTTATAAATTCAAATTACGAAAGCAAAGTTGTATCATTTATGTAGGTGTGCGATAAATTGCTTTTCGCTACCAGTATTCATAAAGTCAAACTATAATGTAACGGTGTTAAAGACACTCTATAAATGCAAGTTGTTGAAGTCAAGTCAAAATGATCAGGGATGGGGAAAAAGAGAAGCCAGTGATGTAAATTAGGAAGTAAAAATGAGTAGCCATAATTATAATTAATGTTCAAAAGGCTTGTCTGCACTGCATAGTGTAGATCCATGCAAAATAATATTCTATAGAACATATTTACATAGTTTTCCTCTTCTAATTTTTCAGCTTTTAGTTTGCGCTGCCAAGTAGAGATTTAAACAAACTCTAAGCTCGTGTTTTAAGAAACTGGCCACTGCTTATAAGAGTACAATTAATTAATTGTAAAATAATAAAAAAAGGTAAAAATAGCTAACAAAGTAATCACCACCATTCCTTATATTATCTGCAACAAAGTTTCCAGGCGTACTAGGACAGTTGGAGCATACAAAGACAACAATGGCACTCTGGCTATTGTATATCCAAATTCCATGTAAAATGTCCCAGATCTCAAATTACTGCACTGGACAAGAATGGAAATTTGTGTATCTTGTGTTGTCCCCCCATTCCCCCCACAAACAAAGTGGTACTTTTAAAATTACATTTTTAGGTGTACAAGGAGCCTGCGCATTTCTGCCATCTTCCACAAACTGAGTCAAGTGAACAGAGAAAGAGATGCTACATCCTTCAGCACACAGAGAAGAGAACTCTGGAAAAACAGAGAAGGAGACTCTGTCCCACCCGTCTGAGCTCAGGCGAGAGCACCCTCAGACAGGAAGTACAGAGACGGGGCCACTCTGTACAAAACAAATCACGCAGTAGTTTACCTTCGGATGATCTTCCCTCATAGGCAGGCATTTCGTATCCTTTACAAGTGTGCGAGTCTGTGCAGCATCTGCATTGCAGGTAAAACAAAAAAGAAAACACCTTCCCCAATATTAACCATTCTCACAACAATCATTTGGAATTCATTGCGCATTACTACGCAACCTCGGTCACTAATTTAAAACAAGGAAGAAGGATTAGTTTCCCTCATTAGTATTCTTCTCTCACTCCAATGCTCAGTCACACACCTTCCTCCCCAGCAGAAGAAATCAAAGTGCAGATCTGCAGTTAATGCAAGGATTAAAGAGGATTGTTATTTCGTACAAATATGCATTTGAGGGAAGATAAAGGAACCCGATTTCTTATGACATTTTATATTTGTTACTACAGGAAACTTGTGTTTATCCGGCACCCAAATATCCGGAATTCTCGCTTAACCGGCAAAAATCATCCTCCGAAAACTCCTCTCAAATAACCGGCAATGTTGCCGAGTCGCAGTCGGGTCTCCGCGAACGCCGAGTACTCCGAAAACTCCTCTCAAATAACTGGCAATGTGTCCGAGTCCGAGAACGCCGATTTAGTCAGTAGGGGTAGTTTTCAAAAGTGCCACTACACAGCCTCCTGGCGCTGTCGGAAGTATACTGCACATTTCTTTTATTTATTTATTTTTCTTTGTTAAAAATAGCCTCGGTAGATATAACTCTCCGTTATCCAGTACTTTCGATAAACCGGCACCACGCCGGTCCCGTCGGTGCCGGTTAATAAAGAGTTTCCTGTATTGAAGCTTTATAGGAAAAGCTTTTTGCATCTGAATAATACGAGTGAAACTCAGGAAAGATTTCCCATCACTTAATAGATATTTGCAACTATTGCTCTAACTCCAACTACAAGCTCATTGTTTAATCACGCTAAAAATAAAGGTTGAATTCCTAAATTTTACACATTATTCTATATATTCAATGTGTTCTTCATCTGTGATCTATTGCATATCAATGTATTAATCACAATGCATCAAAAGTTATTGGAAAAAAAGGTACTCATTTTATTGCTGCAACACATCTTTGAGGTACTTTGTACGTACACTTCAATGTATTACATGGGTGCAATTGCACATCTATTGGTAGAAAAAGTAGAACACATGCCTTGCATTGCAAAATTTAATTCAAGCAGACATGCTGCCATGGAACAGTACTTGGTATAACTTGTCCCACATGTCAATGTCCAGTTGCAAACCAATGGTCATATCTTATTTATGCTTCTGTATCATGAAGCACTGGCATCCACTGGGACTTGCAGTTCAGAAAGTATGAATGTGGCATGAAAGAAGCGACTTGAATGTTAAGCCATCAGATAGGCATCTATTTTAATTCCTTACTTGTGCCTAGAGTCACTTTCCTATCAAAATATTCTGTGATATACTAAAAACCTGCCTTTGGGATTACAGATGAGAATTTGTAAATCTATGTACATAAACTGAAAGGGGGCAATTCAGTAACAAGCCACTTATCACGTACCCTAAACCAGGAGGTTGGAGTTCATATTCAGGCACTGACTGACATTCCAACTCACCTGCCCCCACTGGGGGGAGCTTCATCAGTTCTTGGCCAGACTGCCAAATGGAGCACTTTGTAGTGGAGTGCTCACTCTCGAGTGGGGAGGCTCAACTGGCAGCACCAATTCCACCCTGCAGAAGTGCAGCTTCTGTCAGCTGATCATGGAGCAAAAACTGAAAGCAGTCACTGAAATCTGCATCCAGAAGCATGCTGACTGGAAAAGGAAGCACAGCGGCTGCAGGGACCTACAAGGGCAATAAAAACAGGCAAGGGGTGGGGGGGAATGCAGATATAAATAATATTGCATTTATTATTTTAGTTATCTTAAAAATGCTCAAATTTAAAAAATACCAAGCCAAGGAATGCTTACACTGTCTAAATTTCAATTTTCATTGTTTTGAAACACATGCATAAATCAATTGCAACTTTGCGTCCTCCTTCTCACCTATTCTCGCCCCCCACCCCCAAAAAACACCAGGTGTCCACCTGCATTGGGGAAGATGAGGTGATCTGCATTATGGTTAGCATTAATATAGTTCAGTGACTAAATTGTAACTCATCATCCAAGCAGGGAAAACTGGTCTATTTTCCAACCTTCTTGGATGAGTAATTTGCTTTCAAATGGTACTGCAGGTAGTGACCCACTCAATAACTGATGAATTATACACACCAAAGATAATAAGCTGGAGTGATAGACACAGACCTCTTAAATGGAAGTAAACTACTTGCACGATAGATTGTTAATTCAGGTGATGTCCAGTGATTAAATTACATGTGATCAGATAGGGTTGAGCAAAAGTTATTTTGATATAGTTTACCAATATGAAAACTGAAATTCAAATCAACACAATGAAATGAGGCAGGTTCTACAATGGGCATTTTCAGTCTCTACTCTTCACCCAGTCTCTCTCCAGGCCACACACCATTCCTTTACCAAACAGACAGATATGTCCATGAGTTCCTCTGGCAATGGCTCTCTACTTGGCTGCTAGGAGATGTGTAAATGCTGATTAAGTGGTCTCCCCTTTAATAGCCTGGCCAAGACTGGGTACAAATCCACTTATTAGCACAATCTGGCACAGCATATTCATTCAACTTAATTTAATTATTTTCTATTCAGAAACCATGTCTCAATCCATTCATTAGTTTATGGTATCAAAGCACATAAACACTCTTACAAACTAAACATATTGGCCCGGACTTTGCTGGTGCAGCTCATCTCACGTCGTGCCCGGTTAGTTAGACTTTTTCCTGCACCCTTCAGCTCAAAAATATTTTGCCCTGCAAGTTGCTGAAAGAGCGAGCTGATAGGGCAACAGGGCATCTGAGACCTTGGTGAATGACAGGACCAACAGTGTGTCTCCTTAACAATGAGACTTAAGGATTGAGAAATAAACAGAGGAAGGTGAATTAGAGTGGGTGAATTCAATGTCACATCAGATACAGAATCAAAAATAAAGAGGGAAAGATTGGATTAAGAGAGAGAAAAAAAAGAGACAAAGTAAAAGAAAAAATGTAAATTAAAAATTTGAATTTTTTAAATTCTCCAACAATTCACTACCTAAAGGAATGAGACCCCACAGTTTAAATTGTTCACTCGCTGGGCCAGAGAGGTTGATGCTTGTGGGAAATTTAATGGGCAATTAATATGCAAATATAGCAACTTCATGATACTCACAGGGAGGTTAAGGGCGAGATGACGCATTCAGAAATCGTCCAGCAACTCGTGACGATTCGCAATTCACGGGGCATTTCTTCCTCGCACAAGTTGCAGGCCGATTTGCACATTAATAACAGTGTGTGTTGTTCATACGCTGTTATTTTTTCAGGAAATTGTGGCCCAATCAGACTGAATTTAGACCATGCTTTTAAAAACCAATACCAAGGTAACATGACAAAAACCCGTGTACAAATTTCACGTTTTTGAAATTTTCCACAAGCCAGAAATAAACCTAGTTGGAGACCTTTACAACTCGTGTCCTTTAGAAAACTTTCATTCCTCCTTCCCTCCCTGGTAATAGTTCTGAGCCTGCAAGACAACATTAATTTGGAGTACTCTTAAATAATCACTACATTAAATGGATATATCTACCATTTCATTCTTACCAATACCGACATGGCGTTACCCTTCCCCACAGTTCTGTACTACTTTTTTCCATCTGTCCATTATCTTACTCCCTCATTTTGCAGCAATACAGTTCAAACAAGTGCATATGTATGCTTCACTACAGGAACAAGGATCCAAAATAATATATATACCTTGAAAGTTGGCAGCTATCAGGTTCCTCGAAAGCATTTCATACAATTGGCTGCAAGAAAATAAGTCCATTGTTAAATACTGCAAGACATATCATCCATTCATTCAGCTTGCAATGCATTAAGAGCAAGTGGCTCCTTCCTGGATAAGCCTCCATGTCATGGCAGTCCCTGGGCATTCATGTTCAAATCCAAAAATACAGGTTAAAAGGGTTATTTGTTGCTGGTAAAGAACCATTAATATACATTGGAGTTTGTATATCCGGTGCGGATGCAAAATGGCACATAACTTTGTTGTGGGCCATTTTTCCGCTTGACATCATCTCCTGTACTGTAGCTCATTTGAGCTCAATGTACAGGATCACATCACAAATCAATATACTACTAGACTGGGATTCCTAATGAGTTGTGCTGTCCTATTCAATCTTGTATAGAATTTTAAAAAGATGTTCAAGAAGTGCAAACATGTATATATTTCACTCTAAACAAAAATAAATTTATAGTTGTTTTGACTTGAATTCACAACACAACCAGGCCACTCAGGCAAACTAAGACCAACCAAGCTCATGTCCTAAGAAAATGTGCGCGCAAATTTGTCAAGACTGAGAATTTGAATATAGTTTGAAACCCAATGGTAATCAGAAGTTGGAATTGACCTATAAACTGCATACATTTGAGCTCTAGCCTACATTACAACAGTGACTATACTTCAAAAAGTACTTCATTGGCTGTAAAGCGCTTTGTGACGTCCGATGATCATGAAAAGCGCTGTATAAATGCCTTTCTTTCTTTTTTCTTTCTAGCCAATTAAAAAATTTAATTCCACTTTCAAAATCAGTAACATAAAGGACTTTAATTCTAGATTTATATGATAATTCAGAGTACACCCAATATAAAACCCTCCTCAAAGCAACCTTTTAGCCAAAGGACATATATTTCTTATACTTAGAAGCATGTATTTTAAAAGCATGGAATTATCAGATGCATTTAGCTAATCGGCCACTTAAAGGCACTTCATATACTTCAATATGCTCCTACCCTTTACCCAGTACTAAAGTGACCTATCACATCATTTCATTATCTGTGCCATATTAAAATAGAATTAAAAATGTTAATAAAAGTCCTTTTGGAGGAGGCAGATTAGCACAGAAATGAGTCAGTCTATATTAAGCCACTGATGTATTGGTTTTTAAAATTAAAGATAAACTGCAGAATGTAAAAAAAAACTTGTATTTATATAGCACCTTTGCGTACAGGGAATCAAAACCAAGCGTCGTCTTTGGTAAGCAAGGTTAGATGGCGGGCAGATGTAATGCAGTCACCATTACAGATGGAAACTGCTTCAGTAAACTTGCCAGGTTGTAATTTCAGTGTGCCAAGTTTATATAGGCAGCTTCCGTTATATATGTAGACACCAATGTTCCATATAACTTTTTTGTTTTTTTTCCCCCCACTTTGTAAGTGGCTGCACGGCCCATTCAAATGTTCGCACGTGCGCAGTTATTCCAATTGAAAAGCCGGCAAGCGGCCTGCGCAAGAGCTGCGCAGCTTAAAGGGAACATTGGTAGACACAAGAATTTTGAATGGCAAGAGAGTCAACAGGATATGCACACAGATGGATTTTTTTTTTTATAATTGCATAAAAAAAACTGAAGATATACGCCAACCAATCCAGACTCTATGGTTACCCAAAGAGTTAGACTGGATTAGAGAAGGGCCACACCTCATCTAGGTGGGATCACCAGTTGGCACCACTGCTATTACAAATACTACAGAAAAGTTGAATGTTAAAGGACAGGTTAAAATGCATCCATTAAGGATTCCAAATTGCTCTGGATCTCCCTTCAAAACAGTCCAGCTGCTTTCCAGAGAATGATAATAAAAAGGAATTAAAGGCCAAAGATCTTTACCTTGGATCTTTAACAGAGAAGCTCTGGACTCCGAATACTTTACCAAGGTCATCATTTCCACAATGTACAATATGTTGCTGCTGTTGGTCGTAGAGTTGCTTTAACATTATATACTGACCAAGATAATGCATGACCTGCAAAAGAAATCACAAATCAGAAAACTCACACTGACAAAGTTTTCTAACAAAGGTATCAGAAGTCCCATGTGCTCAAAATATGTGTTTTTAGCTAAGACTACGTGGATAGACTGGAGAAGCTGGGGTTGTTCTCCTTAGAGCAGAGAAGACTAACAGGAGACTTGATGCAGGTGTTTAAAATCATGAAGGATTTAGATAGAGTAAATAAAGAGAAACGGTTTCCAATGGCTGAAAGGTCGATAACGAGAGGGCACAGATTTAATGTGATTGGTAAAAGAACCAGAGGCAACATGAAGAAAAACATTTTTACGCAACAAGTGGTTAGGATTTTGAGTGTACTACCCGATAGGGTGGTGGGTACAGATTCAATAGTAGCCTTCGAAAGGAAGTTGGATAAATACTTGAAGGAGAAAAAATTGCAGAGATATGGAAAAAGTGCGGGGGAGTGGGACTAACTAGATTGCTCTTCGAAAGGACCAGCGCAGACTAGATGGGCCAAATGGCCTCCTTCTGTGCTGTACTATTCTATGATTCCAAGACCCACCTGCTGGACAAACATCAACAGCGAGTTCCCACTGGTTAAAGCAGTGATTAGCTGAACCACACAGATCAAGGTGAGAGTTTCAATCTCCAGTGTGTGCTGAGTTAGACCATTGTAGCATAGGTGGCAGATTGTTATTAAATATTACTCAGGATGTGGGCATTGCTGGCAAGACCAGAATTTATAGCCCATTCCTAGTTGCCCTGAGAAGGTGGTAGTACAGTTTGATACAACCGAGTGGCTTGCTAGGCCAATTCAGAGGGCAGACATGTGAGACTGGAGTCACATATAGGCCAGACTGGATAAGGGTTTCCTTCTCTCAAGACATTAGTGAACCAGTTGGGGTTTTAAAAACAAGGTCAGCTTTTTAACCAATGCCAGCCATTTATTTCCAGATTTTTTTTAATTCAAATTATAAACTGGATTCAAATTCTCAAACTGGCATGGTGAGATTTGAACTAATTTTCTGGATTCTTAGTCCAGGCTTCTGGAGTGCTGGTGCAGCAACATAACCACTACACCACTGTACCACTTCGTTGTGGTCCTACAACTTGGATATGGACTTGGAGTGCTGCAACCTACAAGGCTACGGACCAAGAGCTGGAAAGTGGGATTAGGTTGGATAGCTCTTTTTCGACCAGCAGTCACGATGGGTCGAATGGCCTCCTTCTGTGCTGTAAATTTCTATGATTCTGTGATACAATTAGCCTCAGCACCTCGGTTAAGGGAAGGAGAAGGTGAAGAAAAAAAAAAATAACCAGCGTTTCCATTCCGGATAGCTATCCAGAAACCTTGCCTGGAAATGCAAGGTATGGACAGGATCAGAGTCAGCTGTGCTGCCACCAGCAGCCATCTCCCCCAAAAAGTCAAACACGCTGACACTGAGCACATACGGCAAGGAGTTCACACCTTAGGGAGAGGAGAAAAGGGAGGACAAAAGCAGCAGAAAGAGGAAGAAAAACAAATCCAGGAAGTTCTTGATCGCAGCTCTATTAATCCTCTCTACAACCAATCATAGGAACAGGAGGAGGCCATTCAGCCCCTCGAGCCTGCTCCACCATTCAATGAGATCATGGCTGATCTGCGACCTAACTCCATATACCCGCCTTTGGCCCATATCCCTTAATACCTGTGGTTAACAGAAAGCTACCAATCTCGGATTTAAAATCAACAGTTGACCTAGCATCATCTGCCGTTTGCGGAAGAGAGTTCCAAGCTTCTACCACCCTGGTCTGACTCTAATTTTTAGACTATGCCCCCTAGTCCTAGAATCCCCAACCTACCCTATCTGTTCCCCTTATTACTAGTACATGTGTGACAGTATCCCCAACTTTAGAGTTTCAGTATTCTTCTTTCCTTACAAGGCAGTACCTCCTCCGTGATTGTTAACCAAGATTAATAAATGAATAGATAAAAAGCAAAAAATTGCAAAAGCTTCAAGTCTGAGGCAAGTACTCTGCTCTGACAAAAGGTTTCCATCCCATTCCAATGAAGCTCACAGCAAGCTCCATGAACAGCTTTCTCTTGGGCATTCTAGCGCCGTTACTCTTAATGTTGACTTTAATAAATTTCATTCCATTAGGGTATACTGAAAGTGGGATGGGTATGGCAGCATCTGGGGAAAAGAAAATGGGTTACGTGTGGTGGAGTCCTTCATCGGACCACATTATTGGCCTATGATGTTGGCTGTCGTTCTCTTTACCGATAGACCGTAACCAATTCTGCCAGTGTGTCCCTATTAATTTCAGACCCTCGTGCTTCCTTGATCCCATTCTCATTAAACACCTGACCACCCAACTTCCCTTCCTGGCCCTCATGCTAATTGACATTGTAAATGGTTCCTTTTCCTCAGGCACGGTCCCTCTCCCTTTTAAAACCGCCATCATGGCCCCTCCTCAAAAAAAACCATGCTTGTCCCTCTCTCCTTATAAACTACTGCCACTCCCCCCCCCCCACCCTACTTCTCTTGAACATGTCACCTCCCAGATCTGTGCACATCTCTCCTGCAACAAAGAGATGACTGAAAAAGATGCAAGAACGCCAGGATCAATGAGGAGTGCTCGAATCAGCTGGTGAGTGGAGAATAGCTTTTTACATTTGGCTCCCTACACAGCATTCATCAACTAGAGAACTCAATAAAACCATTGGAAAAGAAACAGAATGCAAAATAGATATATATAAAACAAAATTATCTGCCAATTTCAATCTGTGGTCAGGGGGTAAAGAGGGAAATCACTCCATTATAACAGTGAATCAGAGTTGGCCACTGCATATCAATTTGCAGACTTCAGTTCAAAAAACAACTAAGAAATTGAGTGGCCAGTCATCAAACAACGCAAATTTGTGATGCAAGACAAACGTGTGGATATATCAGTCAGGAAGTGTCAAAAAGCCACTTTGCCTTACTAATTATGTCCTCAGGGAACAATGCTCAGGACGTTTGCGCATCACCATCCTCTATTTATTTTGCAATATCTCTCCCCGTAGACCTAAGAGACCAATTTGAGCGACAAAGACCAGGCATCATGATGCAATTTCAAACCGTGTCACTATCCCAGAGCCCATTTTATGCATGTGTCATGACATTATTTTGCATCATTAAAGCAGCACACAAATGCATATAAATGATTATGTGCCTTCAGTAGCTCAGATCAGGAGGCATCAAATCTGATGTCATCTAAATGGTAGAGATTGCCACCTTCATATTGCAAGTACTGCTGATGGTTGAACTTTGTCTGCCGTCAACAGCACTCACCTAAGCTAAAAGTGCCAAAATGTTCGAATCCTCAGGCAATTGATGTGGGCTGGTCATTGCTACAATGCTGCAGTACCCGGTTTATGACACTAGAGGTACTCAGCAAGCAATGTAAATAGTAAATCTCCCTTTAGTGACAGAAAACTGACACTGCAGTAATTAATTCTTTTATTCATAATATTTGCATGGTAGCACGATATTACATTTGCATTATTTATTGAAGCATGGGTTTGGAACTATTTTGATAAGTCTATTTAGGCCCTATAACTACCTAAAGCAATGTTAGAAAAACAGTATCAGTTAATAATTTGTCAATAGTCAAATAGAAGATATTTATTTCATGTGATATCTTGCATCATAAAACAGTGGCAGGTGAGCTGCAAATCTTTTACAGGTGGAGTGAGTAACTTTATGAGCAGTATTCTATGTATATGAAGTACATTCATGATTTGTGTGATAGTTAAAAATGATTTTGATCTACACTGATCAGTTTTGCTGCAAATTTCACTATGCAACTGCACTAATTTTTTCTTGCATATATTTGGTAACACAGGGGCAGATAAATCATGAATTTGGCTGCTGGTTGTTGGAAATGCAGAAAGGCTTGGCAAGCCAACAGGCAGATCAGCACTTAACGTTTGCCCCAAGCAAGCCTGGCACAATAAATGATGGTTGGCTCTACAGGTGTGTTACTGCATAGAAAAGGAACAGTTCCAAGCACGAGTACTGTCTCGGAGTTTCCATGTAGAAGGCTTCACAGACTGATATTCTGTGCAAATCTTTTGGATTAATACAGACTACCGGAGGTATATCCAAGCTCCTTTAGTGTTCTGCAAATGGAAAGGCTGCAATGGAATTTCTACCGTAGTACAATCGTTCTCTCCTGCTGCAGAATTTCTCCCTTGCTGTTTTTTCTCACTGCTCCGAGTGTTGGGATGGCACTTGCACGATGTTCAGCTCATACTCCGTGCATTTGCCAACTATACTTGCAATTAGCACAATTAGCAAACATATTGAGCAGGAGGCCAAACAGAGCAAGTGGAGTCTTTTTTTTTAAGATAGAACTGAAATAAAATGGCACAGTAGCCATTTTGTAAAGTGACGAGAACACCAAGAGGCTTCATAATTTTTTATTTTTAAATGGCAATTGAGTGATTAATAGGTGAAATCACAGCATGCATCAACTTGGAAAGCTTAACAACTGGGATATTTCACTCTAGTGCCCTGGAAACTAATGGCGATATCTAGACAGAATGATACCCCTTGTTGGAGTCGCATCCACCACTGCATTTTTGGCAGCCGTCAGATGTTGGGTACTGAATTTTACAGATTTCTGCACCAACATCCTGTACCTAGTGCAGGGTGTCCAAACTAAAGGCCACATGTGGCCCTCAAGCTGTTGAATCCCAAGCAACTCACTGGCACCACAGATGGAAAATGGAAATTGGCAGCTAATTATTTTATTTGCTGGTTTGAATTTTGTGGGACTGGAGGTTTGGAAAGGACTGTTCTAACTCTGTTGCGTCATTGGTGTGTAAATCAAAACACCAAGATGCAAATTAATGGGAACATGGATTTAACCTTGTACGTGGCTCCCAAAGCTCCTTGCTATATACTATGCAGCTCCTGAATACAGAAAGCTTGGACACCGCTGACCTAGGGGATTCAGGCATAGTCTACATCTTCTATATACTCCGGGTGTCCTCTTCACAGAATCTACATTTCCTTGCCATAGAATTTTAAAGACCCCTTGGTATATCTACATCACAGGAACAGGAGTAGGCCATTTAGCCCCTCAAGCCTATTCCGCCATTCAATGAGATCATGGCTGATCTGTGACCTAACTCTACATACCTGCCTTTGCCCCATATCCCTTAATACCTTTGGTTAACAAAAATCTATCAATCTCAGATTTAAAATTAACAATTGACCTAGCATCAACTACCATTTGCGGAAGAGAGTTCCAAACTTCTACCACCCTTTGTGTGTATAACTTCACTCCTGAAAGGTCTGGTTCTAATTTTTAGACTATGCCCCCTAGTCCTAGACTCCCCAACCAGCAGAAATAGTTTCCCTCTATCTACCCTATCAGTTCCCCTTAATATCTTGAAAACTAAGATCAAATCACCATTTATTCTTCTAAATTCCAGGGAATACAATCCTAGTTTGATAATCTCTCCTCATAACTTAACCCAGGTATCATTGTTAAGTCTACGCTACACTTCCTCCAAGGCCAATATATCCTTCCTAAGGTGCGGTGCTGAACACAGTACTCCAGGTGTGGTCAAACGTGATAGACTTAGATACCCACTCGACCAGGGTTGCTGGAAAATTTCTCCCAGAAACTATCTTAGCCAAATGAGAGAGAGGTCTTTTTTTTTAAAAACCGTTGAATCCACAATTCCTAACCAGCAATCAAAAAGTTGTACCCGGCTGAAATTTGCATGTGTGTTCTTTGGAGGGAGCTTATTTGCATTAAAAAATTCTTGCATTGCTTTACCTCCTTCAATGTGAAGGTTTCTCCTGATGCACCTGCTTCATGCAGAATGTTCAGCAGAGGTGCCTTTGGTCTTATCTAAAGAGGAAAACAAAACAGAGGCACACAACAATTTTAAAAAGCACATCAAAAAATGTAATTCACATTTGTTACCAACATATACATTTCTCATTAGTCAGAACATTTTTTTTTAAAGCAGCTAACAGAAGTATCCATTTGGCCTTTCTGGCAACATGCACTTACACTGCAAAGCACAATGAAAATCCAGATTGGAGTTTGTGAATAATTCAGATTAACAGAAATGTTTGAAACAAGAACAGTACGTCCACTTCTAGGTCACTTCACTAAATGAGGTTTTCAAAGTCAAAGAAGAACAGCAACCAAATAACAGCTGTGTTGTAGTTTGAAGGGGGCAGGTTTTTAGAACTAGTGTACTCTCGCTTACCCTACAACAAGGATTTTTGTTTTAAAAGATTCCATTGCAATTCAGATAGATTAACATTTCTGTACAAAGTTAGACTTCACACACCAACTTACCAGTGTAACAAGTTTGGTGAAATTCACCCCAGTGGAATACAATGTTTTTGCACAAAAAAATAAAAACATTTTACAAGATCATCCCTATAAAATAAAGAGTCACTTTTTGCAGTAACTGCCATTGTGATTCTGTATTTCGGTCACCAGTGACAACAACGAACAGCTGCTTCAGAGTCGTGTGCAAGGAAATGAAAAAGTATTTTGAAATTTTTGAAGTTGCCATTTTCTTCAGGTGGAACTAAAATTACAATTTTGAATTTACAATTAAAAAAAACTGGTACATTAGAATAGTGGGGAAATAGCAAATGGCAGTAAATTGAAATCATTGTAAAGGATTGCAACACATCACAATTTAAAAATGCAACAACACTATCAGATACCAGTAAGCCAATTTGAGATAGCTTATCAGAAGAGATGTGAAGCTTGTGATATTAAATTGTTTTTAGTTAGAGATATCAAGTCACACACAACCATATTTTAGCAGTTCTGGTCACCACATTACAGGAAAGATGTGATTGCACTAGAGAGGGTACAGAGGAGATTTATGAGGATGTTGTCAGGACTGGAGAATTTTAGCTATTAGGAAAGATTGGATAGGCTGGGGTTGCTTTCTTTGGAACAGAGGAGACTTGATTGAAGTGTATAAAATTCTGAGGGGTCTAGATAGAGTGGATAGGAAGGACCTATTTCCCTTAGCAGAGAGGTCAATAACCAAGGGGCATAGACTTAAACTAATTGGTAGAAGGATTAGAGGGGAGTTGAGGAGAAATTTTTTCACCCAGAGGGTGGTGGGGGTCCAGAACTCACTGCCTGAAAGGGTGGTAGATCCAGAAACCCTCATCACATTTAAAAAGTACTTGGATATGTACTTGAGGTGCTGTAAACTGCAAGGCTATGGACCAGAGCTGGAAAGTGAGATTAGGTTGGATAGCTCTTTTTCGGCCGGCACAGAAATGGCCTCTTTCTGAGCCATAAATTCCTATGTTTCTCTGACAAATCAGCCACTAGCACTGTACAAATACTTTTTTTTTAAAACAATGTTTATAGGCAAAGTTGTAGCTTTGATCATACATTACCTGACCAACTTTTTCTGCTGAGACACTGCATGGGTTATCAGATGATGTATATGGTTTAGATGTGGAAGCTGTTGTCATGTTGACAGGGAAACTGTGTGTCTGGGAGGAGAATAGAAAAAGAGAATAACATTTATAACACTGGCCATCAAGGAACGTTTAACACAAGTCGAGTGCTTGAGTACAGAAAAGCGACAACAGCAAGTTGTACAGGTGGCAAAATCCGTCTGCCTACCAGATCCATGCTAACCGTTAATATATAATCCAAACCAACAGCACACATTTTGAATTACATGAAGTGTACAAATCCCTGGAGCTATAACTTAAACAGACAGAATGGCATCTGTGCTGTCTTACTTCAGCAAACTGAACAATTGCCACCAACAGTGGTGTCCTGAAAGATTTCTCATAACTCGAGAATTTCAACCCAATTTTAAACTCTTGTGCACTGCTAACGACCAGAAAGTGTGCCTGATCAGAGGTTTGATTACACAACATATTCATTACTGTTTTCCACAGTAACTTTTAGCCAGGCAGATCCAGCATCATGGTAGATTTCCAGATCACTGAAACCTCAAATAAGTGTTATAATGTTGGCACATCACACAATAATTACACCATCAGCTTCAGCATGATATTCTCAAACAGCATTGAGTATGACAGAGCATAAAAGGTGCATTAGTACAGGAAAATGGCTTTCAATTATCAGTTTTTAAGCTAAGTGTACATGACCAATGTGCAGCGAAGGTTGGAGATCACCACGTTTGGGCACATTTATATTGTGGGTAACTCGGGTTCTGCATCTACCTTGCACTCCGGCTTCCGAATGGCAATTCAATTTTGATGTTGAAATAACAAGTCAAAAGAAGAAAGGTTCCGAGGCAGTCACTGCCTACATTCAATTCAGGCAACTTTACAGTGGAACTGGACCACACACTTTGTGCCCATTTGGAGTCTAAAGTCTTTTGTATCAATGCAAAATCTGTAATGCAGCTGGCCTACTGGAATCTAGCTGTAGTGTGCTTTTAACTACCACCCAAGGGTCAAAGTCAGAAAAAAATTAAAGTATAATCACGCAGACAAATCGCAAAGCTAGAATATCCACAAAAAACAAAGAATTGCTGATATATAAAGAAGGTGCAGAAAAATCATTTTAAATTAGCATGGCACACTAGTAAGTCAGATTTTCATGGACTAGACATATTCTTCCCTCCACCAAAAAAGAGTTTTAATTTAACTTAATACTTACATTGTTGTAGAATGTAGAAAGGTCTTTGCTCTCTCCCTCTCAACTATTAACTAAAATTGTCAATTCGGTGACTCAGTAAGTACTGGCATGCTCAGACATGTAACTACAAACTGGTGTCTCACTCATCCTGTCCAGTCAGTCTTGCTGAGTCACCTGCAATAATTGTGGATAATCATTTTAATGGATACAGGACAGCCCAATATTCTCTCCCCTTTAGGCACCAAGAGAGTCACCAAAACCATTCTGAATGGTCACACCCAAGTGAAGAACCCATTTTTCTCTTTATTGATTAACTTGTTTACACTTCCGGTATTTCCTCGTTTGCACTAAACCAACCTTTTTGGTTTTGCTTTGTCTTTTTAGGACATGGACATTCTGCAGTGAACCTATTTCCAGGCCCCAACACTGCTGTGAGCTCGCATAATTTTTAAGGTAAAAAGACGACCTGCAGTTATAAAGCACCTTTCAGGACCTCAGGATGTCCCAAAGTGCTTTACAGCCAATTAAGTACTTTTGAAGTGTCATCACTGTTGTAATGCAAGAAACGTGGCAACCAATTTTCACACAGCAAGTCCCCACAAACAGTAATGAAATAAATGGCCAGATCATCGGTGCTGGTTGAGGGTTAAATGTTGGCCAGGACACCAGGAGAACTCCCCTGCTCTTCTACAAATAGTGCTGTGGAATCTTTTATGCCCACCTGAGGGGACTAGACAGGGCCTCGGTTTAATCTGAAAGCCAGCACCTCTAACAGTGCAGCGCACTCCTCAGTACCACACAAAAGTGCCAGCCTAGATTATGCGTTTAAATTTCTGGAGTGGGAGAAGATGAGCACACGATCTCAGATGAGAGAATGCTACCACAGAGCCACAGCTGACACCTATGAAAGCAGCAAATCAAAAATTGTGAATCTCACCAAGGGCACAAAGGTCATTGAAACAAAACAAGGTCAAAGTCTGCAGAAGCCCCTAATCCAACTTTCCTCAACACCTTTCCTTAAGGAAACAGCCAGAGATAAATTAAGATACCTGAAAGTGGCCTAGTGACTATTCTTCATATACTTCCTCCTCCTTGTGCCTCCCAATTACACATCTGACCTCTACTTGTCTCCTAAACAGCACTGGTGAGATCAGAAAAAAAGGTAGGCACTGAATGTGTTTTTTTCTGTATTACCCTCACTTTAGCTGTTAGACAGACTGAAGTTCCAGGAACTTCTCTTTCAACCAAACTAACCATCTCACCAGATAGCTTTGTTGGTTCACAGAACACCTGCTAGGTTGACGCATTATGCAGTGGTGATGCTTCTGAAGAGGGGCAGCAGCAGGTGTTGCACCGTAGTAAAAAAAAGATAAAAATCTGAATAGTTTGTTTTGAATTGTGTCTCTTACTGATGAAGGAACAGAATTGATAAGAAGTTGCAGTCAGAAACCTTCATGAACCCCAGATGAATATTGATATGGCAGAAGTTTACATCTGCTGTGACGAGATAGTGGCATGTTCAATAGCAATTTTTAAAATGTGTAAAAGTCTATCACGTCAACATACCGAGTAACCAAATTAGCCATTATCTTCAGTCTTTCACCCTATTTGAAATGACAGCCTCAGCTAAAATGAGGTACAAAGGATTAATCATCTGCCACAAAAGCATATATTCAAATGTTTCTAATCGGTTTACTGAAATATCCCTAGTCTCACTGCACAAATACAGGAAAAAACTGCAAGAATAAGTAGGATGACTCTGCCACACCCAAAAGATTCATTCATCTTCAACCAATTCAACTGTTTTTACTGGAGATTAATCCTGTGCCACATCAGCCCCATTTATACAGAGCAGTGAATTCACCAACGATAGGGAATTAAATGTGGCTTTAAAATTACTGCACAGTTATTGCAAAGTTGCAGTCAATCTGGCCAGTAAAGCAGTAGCTTCCATTTATATACTGTCTTTCACCATTAAAAATTATCCCAAGGTGCTTCACAGAAAGCATGTGGAAAACAGATGTCGAGCCAGGAAAGGGGAAATTAGGAGCGGTGACTAAAAACTTGGTCTTGCAAAAACCTTGCCAATGGCAGACAGACAAGCAACATGGAACCCACATTGATGGCCTGTGTAGCCAAGCTGAGCAGTTGACCCATCCACAGCCAGACCCAAAATTGCAGCACAGCACCAGTGCAGGCTATTAGTTTATGGTAACACTAGTACTTTCTGTTGTAGGAGTTTGAGTGCATCTCCCATTCCAGGAGGATGTCCTTGCCTCTAAAGAGTGGCATATCTTTCATACTACAGTATCGATTCTAACAGCACTCCTACTATCAAAAGCAACCCTTTAATATAAAAGGAGCTATTAACCTAACATCAGTAGTAGGGAAAATGCTAGAGTCTATTGTAAAGGATGTGATAACAGGACATTTAGAAAATATCAACGGGATTAGACAAAGTCAACATGGATTTATGAAAGGGAAATCGTGTTTGACAAACCTACTGGAGTTTTTTTTGAGGATGTAACTGGTAGAATAGATAAGGGAGAACCAGTGGATGTGGTGTATTTGGATTTTCAGAAGGCCTTTGATAAAGTCCCACATAAGAGGTCAGTGTGCAAAATTAAAGCACATGGGATTGGGGGTAATGTACTGGCATGGATTGAAAATTGGTTAACAGACAGGAAACAGAGAGTAGGAATAAATGGGTCTTTTTCGGGGTGGCAGGCGGTGACTAGTGGGGTACCGCAGGGATCAGTGCTTGGGCCCCAGCTATTCACAATATATATCAATGATTTGGATGAGGGAACCAAATGTAATATTTCCAAGTTTGCTGACGACACGAAACTAGGTGGGATTGTGAGCTGTGAGGAGGATGCAAAGAGGCTTCAAGGCGATTTGGACAAGTTGAGTGAGTGGGCAAATACATGGCAGATGCAGTATAACGTGGATAAATGTGAAGATATCCACTTCGGTTGGAAAAACAGAAAGGTAGAGTATTATTTAAATGGTGCTAGATTGGGAAATGATGTGCAAAGGGACCTGGGTGTCCTTGTACACCAGTCACTGAAAGCAAACATGCAGGTGCAGCAAGCAGTTAGGAAGGCCAATGGTATGTTGGCCTTCATTGCAAGAGGATTTGCGTACAGGAGCAAGGATGTCTTACTACAGTTGTACAGGGCCTTGGTGAGACCACACCTGGAGTACTGTGTGCAGTTTTGGTCTCCTTACCTAAGAAAGGATATACTTGCCATAGAGGGAGTGCAGCGAAGGTTCACCGGACTGATTCCTGGGATGGCAGGACTGTCGTATGAGGAGAGATTGGGTCGACTAGGCCTGTATTCACTAGAGTTTAGAAGAATGAGAGGGGATCTCACTGAAACGTATAAAATTCTGGCAGGGCTAGAAAAGACTGGATGCAGGGAGGATGTTTCCCCTGGCTGGGGGGTCTAGAACGAGGGGTCACAGTCTCAGGATACGAGGTAGGACATTTAGGACTGAGATGAGGAGAAATTTCTTCACTCAGAGGGTGGTGAACCTAAGGAATTCTCTACCACAAAAGGCTGTGGAGGCCAAGTCAGTGAATATATTTAAGAAGGAGATAGATAGATTTCTAGACAGAAAGGGCATCAAGGGGTATGGGGAGAGAGCAGGAATATGGTATTGAGATAGAGGCTCAGCCATGATCATATTGAATGGCGGAGCAGGCTCGAACGGCCAAATGGCCTACTTCTGCTCCTATGTTTCTATTAGAGATACAACGGTACGGTTCATACAGCACACCCACACAGTTCAGCACTTTAGTGACCTGTTGCTGCGCAAATAAAACAAAGCTCACATTAAAAGTGAAGCAAAAGCTCAGGCAATTAGCACAATTACAATGCTACTTTACTGAAATTTGTTTGTGGCTGCTAACCTCACATCTCTAACTTTACCAGGGTGGCTCAATATAACACTTCAGTATCAATATAATTAAACTAGTTACATTTATCACAAAAATAGTTATGATAATCATCTTTTTAGACTAACAATATACTACATATCAGAAAATGTTACAAAAAAACTGTTGCTACATGCAAAACGGTTGGCAGAAGAATTGTGTGCTCTGTATTCAGTAAAATTATCACGGTCATATCCAAACATGGATATGCCTTGAACACAGCATTTCCTGATGTTTCTGATGGACGAATCAAAAAGCTGACTGCCCTAAAAACAGCCTCAGAATTCAATGGTGACATGAACCATGTTGTAAGGATGCAAGAATATGTAACGCACCCCACAAGCCAATCTGGTATGAATTTTACTTTAGAAGTGCAGCTCCAAATGGCAATCCCGAATCCAGTTACATTTCAAAAATTACTCGTCATTAGGCATCAGCCTTGGCTCACTGTTAACACTCTTGCCTCGGAGATAGAAGTTCATGGATACAAGCCCCACACCAGAGATTTGAGTATATAACCTTGGCTGACACTAGTGCAGTGCTGAGGGAGTGCAATGTTCCCGCTAATTTTTTTCCTGCGTGGGCCCTTTAAATTTGTTGTGCGGCCGCGCATGCGTCATTTCTTCCAGCAGCAACAGCTGGTGAGCGGCCTGCATGGGACCTCACGATTGGTGCGCGGCCACGCACCTTAGGGGGAATATTGCAGTACTGTGGAAGGTACTGTCATTCAGATGAGGCAATAAACCAAGGCCCCATCTGCCCTCTCAGCTGGCCTTAAAAAATCCTGTGGCACAGGAGAGTTCTCCCAATATACTGGCTAATATTTATCTCTCAACCAACATTACTAAAACAGATTATCTGGTCATTTATCTCACTGCTGTTTGTGGGACCTTGCTGTGAGCAAACTGTCTGCTGCATTACAACAGTGACTAGACCTCAAAAAGCAATTAATTGGCTGCAAAGCACTTTGGGCCACCCCAAGGTCCTGAAAGGTGCTATATAAATGGATTCTTTCTTTCTCCATTCAGTTTTTTTTTTTTAAAAACACTAATTTTTGCTCTTCAAAACTTTTAAAATCAGAAGGAACTAGTTCTTAACATGAATTAAAATGCTCCTTTGGAACTTCAGATCAGGTAACAAGTTGCAACATACCACAAAACTCGAGGATACAAGAACAGACTGTTACTTGCAAACTGGCCACTCTATTTAAATATTTTAAATACTGAAAAGCAATTTGTCCTTGGGGGGGAAAAAAACTTTCCAGATTCAATCTGCACATACTTGGAAATTGTAAACCCTAATTCCGTAACTATGCTTACCAGGTGAACTAAAGGTAAACAGTGCTAAGGGTAATCCAATTACAATGGAATTCAATTTTAGCAATCACTACTTGTAATGATTGATCTGCCCTTATCAAAAATCACAACCCGTATCTATCTATGTTGGTTAAATTTGCTTCTAATGAATGGGATTCAGCTGTATTGATCAGATTAGTTCTAATTCACCATTAATCAATCTATTGTTTCAGGACAAGAAAGAATTTCACAGCCCATTCTCTGTTCCTTAAAGACAAACACTGAAACTCAAGAGTTATTCACAGATTGCCCATTCACCTGTGGAGGAAGTTTAGAAAGATGCTAGGCTAAGCAGTGAGTGCAACAACCAGCTGCTGGTAGATTCAACAATGTGCGCTGCTCAGTCACTTTAACCCAGCTCCAAAAGATTAAAGTGCCAATGAAAAAAATGCTAAATAAAACACCATCTGATTATTGTACGTTCAACACATACTTCACTCACTAGTGCTTGGAACATTTTAACCAGAAGCCTAAAATGCCAGGAGTGCATAGTTCAGTGCACAGTAACATTTAACAATGCTGTCCATTCATAGGCAGCTATTATAGGACTGACCAATTGTTATAATAATCAAATGTATGCCTGCCCAAATCAATTATAACCAAATGACGTGGTCCTCAACCGTGTCTGTTCTATTTCCCGCACTTCTGCTCTCACCCCTTCTCCTCCCTCCCAGAACCACCATAGGGTTCCCCTTGTCCTCACCTTTCACCCCACCATCCTCCACATTCAATGGATCATCCTCCGCCATCTCCAGCGTGATCCCACCATCAAACCCTCTCCTCCCCTTTCAGCATTCCAAAGGGATCGCTCCCCCCGCGACAACCTGGTCCACTCCTCAATCTCCCCCTCCCCTTCTCACGGCACCTTCCCATGCAAGCGCAGGAGATGCAACACCTACCCTTTTACCTCCTCCCTTCCCACTGTCCAGGGCCCCAAACACTCCTTTCAGGTGAAACAATGATTTACTTGAACTTCTTGCAAATTAGCATACTGTATTCACTGCTCACGATGCGGTCTCCTCTACATTGGGGAGACCACTTTGCGGAGCACCTCTCTTTGGTCCATAAGCGCGACCCTGAGCTTCCGGTCGCCTGTCACTTTAACTCTCTGCTTCACTCCCACTCCGCCCTCTTACACTGTTCCAACGAAGCTCAACGTAAGCTTGAGGAACAGCACCTCATCTTTCAATTAGGCACTTTACAGCCTTCTGGACTCAACATCGAGTTCAACAATTTCAGACCATAACCTATGCCCCTATTTTTTCACATGGCAGATGTTGATGATTCTGCCATTCCCATTTACACCTCTTCTGGACTCATCTTTTGTTTCTTCACTTGTCCCATTACCATCTCCTTTTACGATAGCAAAATACTGCAGATGCTGGAAATCTGAAATAACAACAGAAAATGCTGGAAAAACTCAGCAGGCCAGGCAGCATCCGTGGAGAGAGAAAGAGAGTTAACGTTTCAGGTCGATGACCTTTCGTCAGAACATCTCCTTTTGCTTTGTACTATCATACCTTTTGTCATTTAATCACTTCTGCCTTCCACCCGATCACAAACCTCTTGTTCTTTCCTCCCCTCCCCCCTTTCCCTGCCCCCGCACTTGCTTAAAATCTGATACATCTCTAACTTTTTCCAGTTCCGACGAAAGGTCATCGACCTGAAACGTTAACTCTATTTCTCGCTCCACAGATGCTGTCTGACCTGCTGAGCATTTCCTGTATTTATTTCAATTATAACCAAAGTTCACTAAGTATAGTGGTGTACAAGAATATTGCTCTTTATAACTAGGACATAAAACACACTTTTACGATGAGCCAGTACACTTGTAGAACCCAGAAAATGTGCCAAGTATATATACAATGAACTGCAAGATGTACAAGGTCATATGTTGTTAATGTAGTGTCATGACAGGTGTTTTCACTTCCTTAAAAAGGAACCACGATTTAGGAAACAGTTGGTGCAGTTCTAGTTTGCTCATATTTACTTCTGCTTAAACACCTGCAAATATGTCAATATCTGCACAACTATCGACCTCAAAATGCATTCCAATTAAGTATTAAAAGTACTACAGAACTTTCTTAAACCATTAAGTGAATTTCAGTCAGTTTTACACATCATTGAATAGCGAGCCCAAATGCTTTTGAGACACACCAAGTTCCATGTACTTCTGCCAACCTGGTATATCATATTCACTGCTCCCTTATATTGGAGAACCACTTTGCTGAACATCTCCATCTGGACCTCCCCATGTCTCAACTCTCCCTCCCATTTCCTCTCAGACGTCCACAGTCCCAACAAACCTCCATGTAAGCTTCAGGAATAGGGCCTCGACTTTCTCCTGGGCACGCCACAGCCCTCAAGCCTGAATACGACTTTAGCAAATTCCAGCCCCTTTCCTGGTTGGCTTCTCCCATCTTCCACTTCATTCCCTTCCATTGTGGAACTGCTTTTTTTGTGTGCAACTTTACCATGCCTCTTCAATGTTTTTATTATTTTTTGTTCGGTTAATGATTCTTCACTGCCTCACTGAGATGATTTGTAGATCACCTCTTTCCAGTTTGTTTAAAAGAAAACTATTCACAGGCTATTAAATCTATCAATTGCTCAGGTGTCATAGCAGTTACTATAAACAGACTCTTGACTTTTATCTATTGTTTTGCCCCTTTTGTTCAGTCATGTTAAGGAGCTTATCTTCCAGTTTCTAATTCTGATGGGTTTACATTGAAAACAGTAACTTACCGTTTCTCTTTCCAGAAGCTGATGGACATGGCCAGCTATTTCCAGTAATTTCTGATTTTATTTCTGATTTTTAGCATCTGTAGTATTTTTCCCCCTTAAATTTTACACAAGCATTTTGTTAACCAAGAGCCGCCTTCCGTAGTGGAATCCCTTCCAAGCCACTAACCACTAACTTTTGAACAGGTCAAATTCTCAAATCAAGCAGGACTCAATTACTAATATTCTAATAATTTAGCAGATTTTTAAAAAAATCATGCTCGAAGATCATGTTTGAGTAATTAGTACTTTCAATACCCTAGCCCAACATTTCTTTTCTCTTGAAAGTCCTACTGCACGTTAGGAGCTCATTCCCGTGCCTGCTGCTTTTCAGTAACTCACCCAAGTGCTACTAATCACGCGTAAAGCACTTGGCCTTGAGGCAGCATCTCAACTACATCCTAACTTGGTCCGGAGCAAGCAGACACAAATGAAGGAGGCACTGACCGGTGATCAGTAATGGGCATCCCGACTGATTTTTCCCCCTCCCTAGCCCAGGAGCACTAAGGCCATTCTTAGCACTCCCAACGTCACCCCAGGTGAGATCAGCTAACTCAGCGTAGAACAGGGATGAGAATTGCAATTACCGTTTTAATCTTTGCAGGCTGGCCATATATGCCGATTTTAAAATGTAATCTATTTTGCCACTCACCATTCAGAAAAAAGAGTTTGCAATGAGAGTCTTTTCAGATAGTAAGTCTCTCTCCTCACATTTCTGTTTATCTATTTCAGTGGATATCTACATAGCTTTATTGGATCAATTCAACTGATCTGGAATCAGCTGGGTTCGATATCCCTTATTGTAATATAAAATCCAAACAAAAACAAAACTTTGCAAATTCAAATTTAAAATTGTGGGGTTACAAATACTCTCACGCAGAGCCAAGAGCAACGAAGAGGCAAGAGCAACGAAGAGGCACGAGCAACGTGCACTGCAAGATGAGATGACTGTTTTAACCACAATTCTCTATTACTTCACCAAGTTTAGTCACTGAATTGCTCTATAATAGCTTTATTGGATCAATTCAACTGATCTGGAATCAGCTGGGTTAGATATCCCTTATTGTAATATAAAATCCAAACAAAAACAAAACTTTACAAATTCAAATTTAAAATTGTGGGGTTACAAATACTCTCACGAAGCGGCAAGAGCAACGTGCACTGCAAGATGAGATGACTGTTTTAACCACAATTCTCTATTACTTCACCAAGTTTAGTCAATGAATTGCTCTATAAATTTTTGTTAAAGTGCTGAAAAGAGCAGATGGTGCAGACTTGGTGAGTTGTAAACCAGGGGAGGCACAAATGAATTGAGAGTTTAAAATTTAAAAAATGCACAAGGCTGTACCTTACCCTTTCTGCTCCATATAAAGAGCTCAATCCCCGGATCTGCACAGCAGCAGCCTCCATTTTGCAGGACTGAGGCCTACAGGCTGCAACTCTTCCCCCGAAGCCTGGGAATAAACGTTTTATCTCCCCGTCCACCGCGCGGCTGACTGGCATCGGCGGCCTTCCGCACTTACTCTTAATGCACGTCCATAGTGCCGGGACTGTGTCCGATCCGATTCTGGAAGAGGGAGTGAGGGGGGAAACAAAAAAAAAAGCCACTGGTCGGTTCAGTGGCCGCCTTCACCTGGCCGCCATGATGGCACCCGCTCGCAGCGCAGCAACCGCCTCCCCCACTTTGATTGACGGGCGGAACCACGCCCCTTGGCACATGATTGACGTGGGCGCGAGACAAGCGCTTCGGTCTCACCAAAGCCACTGGGCATTTGAGCCCCACCCGCCAAAGTTTTTGTTGCACTCTATGAGGATGCTGCCCCTGCTTTGAAATAGTGAGTCGGCTCAGTGGCTAGCACCCTCGCCTCTGAGTCAGAAGGTTGCGGGTTCATAAACCCCACTCCAGAGACTTGAGTGCAAAAATCTAGGCTGACAGTCCAGGGCATAGGATACATGGCACAGAAACAGGCCATTTGGCCCAACCAGTCTATGCCAGTGATAATGCTCCACTCGAGCCTCATCTAACTCTATCAGCATAACCCTCTATTCCCTTCTCTCTTGTCTAGCCTCCCCTTAAAATGCATCTAATACTATTTGCCTCAACTATTCCCTGTGGTAACGAGTTCCACATTCTCACCACCCTCTGAATTCCTAATTTGATTTCTTGGTGACTATCTTATATTGATGGCCTCTAGTTATGCTCTTCCCCACAAGTGGAAACACTCTGTATCTACTCTATCAAAACCTTTCATAATTTTAAAGACCTCTATTAGGTCACCCCTTAGCCTTCTCTTTTCAAGAGATCCAGCCTGTTCATCCTTTCCTGATAGGTGTACCCTCACATTTCTGGTATCATCCTTGTAAATCTTCTCTGCACCCTCTCCAGTGCCTCTATATCCTTGTTATAATATGGCGACCAGAATTGTACACATTACTCCAAGTGTGGTCTAAGGTTCGATACAAGTTTCGCATAACTTCACTACTTTTCAATTCTATCCCTCTAGAAATAAACCCTAGTGCAGTACCGAGGGAGTGCTGCACTGTCGGAGGTGTCATCTTTCGGATGAGACGTTAAACCGAGGCCCCGTCTGCCCTCTCGGGTGGACGTAAATGATCCCATCCCACTATGTCAAAGAGCAGGGGAGTTAGCGCCGGTGTCCTGGCCAATATTTATCCCTCAACTAACATCACTAAAGCAGATTATCTGGTCATTATCACATTGCTGTTTGTGGGAGCTTGCTGTGCACAAATTGGCTGCTGCGTTTCCTACATCACAACAGTGACTACACTCCAAAAAGTACTTAATTGGCTGTAAAGCGCTTTGGGAAGTCCGGTGGTCATGAAAGGCGCCATATAAATGCAAGTCTTTTTCTTTCTTTCCTAGGGTACAGTCGGTCTCCAATACATCACCCAAATCTCCAGCGGTTGGTGGGAACATGCTTTATGCAAAATGGCTTCAGTAAAATATACTGAATTGCTTTGGATGTTCTGAGTGATGTAAATAGAATTGTTTAGCTCCTTATAAGAAAAAGTATTACCTAGTTGTCCATCTCATTGCTGTGTGCACAATGGCTGTTGAACTTGCCTATATCAGCCACTGCACTTCAAAGTAATTCAAGACTTGGAGATGTTTCTCCGATGGGATAAGGCTCTGAGCTCATTAAAGACTTTTTTTTTAAACTGTTACTTAGCAAGGATATGGAGGGAGAGCTGGGGGTGGGAAACAGGAGTGAGCATATTGGCCTATATTTAATGCTGTCGTCGTCAGCAGAAACCAGAAGTTCAGTACCATGCATATTCCTGGTAAAACCCAGTTATTGTTAATTAATTTAGCCAAAACTCAAGCTGCAGTCGTGGAGAGTACAGCAAAAGCTTCAGAGGTAGCAGAGGACATAAAAGGAGAGTCTAGACTAATGGGGAAAATGGGGAGGGAAAGAATACGATTTGCATTTATACAGAGAGCCTTATCCCATCTGAGAAACATCTCAAAGTCTTGAATTACTTTGAAGTGCAGTGGCTGATATTGGCAAGTTCGACAGCCACTGTGCACACAGCAATGAGATGGACGACCAGGTAATACTTTTCCTTGTAAATAGAATTGTTTAGCTCCTTATATTGCTCAGAACATCCCAAAGCAATTCAGCATGTATTATTTATTTTTTTTGAAGTACAGCAACCATTATATCTGCAAATGCTGAAGCCATTTTGCATATAACATGTTCCCACCAACAGCTGGAGATTTGACTGACTGCACCCTAGGAAGGAGTCAATGCCTTTGGGGAGGGGGAAAGAGAGAAGTAAATTGGTGGAAAAAACAAGTGTCTTATGCTAAGCTAGTAGGTCACCTATTGAAGGTATTGTGCGCCTTCAGATACGCAATCCTCAACAGAATCTTTATTTCTTTAATTGAAAAGTGTTGCTCAGATCAGGAGGCATGTTGAAAAGATATCAAAACCTGCCAACAATAAATGAATTGGCCTTTTCATCAATGTCTTTGGACCTGGGTATTTTTAATTTCAGGTCTAAAATGAGGTAATTTCCAATATTCTACTGAAAATGATAATACATTTGTGCCGAGGCAAACGTGTGTTAAAACCCTTGAATGGATAGTTGCACCAGTGATTCTGAATATCTTACTGCACATCAAATGTTGCAGAGCAGTTCAATACATTTTTGCAGTTCAACAGCAAGATTTCTGTTTAAACCAGAAGAAATATTTATTTACATTAAACTGTACAACTGCTACACTACATACATTTGTTGGGAAACAGTCATAACTAAAAGCTTCTGTAACCAGCTGCAAAGGCAAGCAGTGTGGAAAATACTATCAAAAGGTCAAAGCTGTACAACATGTGAATTGCACCCAAAGTGGTTGTTAAAAACCTTTTCTCTATTTGGATTCGCAATAACCCGCAGTGAACAGGAGAAAGGATAACAATACATAACTGTCGTTGCAAGAGGTGATGTTGAACTGGTATTGTCATTTTTACCACACTGGAATATGTGTGTTTTACTCTACACTACATGTGACCTTCTTGCAAAGACAAAGATAATAAGACATCCAGGAGCTGTTCTGCAATGTATTTCAAGCAGTTTTTAAAACTTACAACAAAAGTATGTTTGCTCCATCAGAAAGGAGGTGCAAAAGGTTCTGGCGTCATATATTGGTTATCCAGATTTTGCACTGGGTTACCAAACTGGCACTGCCTCTTAAGATATTTTCCAGGACCAACATCCTCTCACTCCATTAGGCCTACAATCCCTTTTTCACAATTTATATAGATGAAGACAGTTCTCAAATAAAACAACTTTTTCAGTTCAAATAGTTGTGTCATTTCATTGCATGGTATTTTACTGAAATCATCCTTGTATTTCCGCCGGAGCTCATTTCTTCCTGCGGACCTTAGGCTTTTTGACTGGTCTTAGATATGGATTGTCAATCATCGGCTCTTCACTATTCTTACTGTTAGATAAACCCGAGCTCTGTTGCAACATGGAATTTTCCTTTTCAGCAGACATTTCATCCTAGAAAAAAAAGACATTTGCTTTGTTACATAGCATTTACAACACGGCCAGCATGGTGAGGAATATTTCCCCTCCCCTGCTCCTTTAAAAAGAAATCTAGACAGAGGTAGCTTTGGACATCATTTGACGGGACATGGCCACAAAAGGCAATAAATCTACCAGGGAAAGATAACTATTACACAAACACACAGTTCAACATCATCCAAGCCCGTCAAATTAGATTATTTTTGCTATTACTCACAGCTATCCACAATCAAATAGTAACGAAAGACGGTTTACATACAAAAATGTGATAAACATTTAAAATCTACTCGTGTAAGGTTGTCCAAAGAGGAAATACATTGGACTACCATTTCCACCTGCGATATCAAAGGACAGGCCAATTGTGTCACTTTCACCCAATGACAGTGGCAGTATTGGAGCCTGAAAACAGGTCATCAGTCCATCCACTTAATCAGCAAATGGTTGCCAACGGGGAAGGGAACTCAACAAGTTTGGGGTGGGGGGGGCGGGGGTCTTTTTAAAACAAAAAGCGAACAAGGAGCCATAAAAACAAGGAACATCTCAGATCTGATCCTGGATCTGTGCTGAGTTAACCATTACGGATGCTACAACTGGCCTCTGTGTCTCGGGTAAGGAAGGGAAAATTCAGCCACGGTTCTGATTATGTCACTCGTCTCGAGTACCAATGGTACCCGTCAGTAGGATTATTTTCTATTTTGACTAATTTTATTGTCTAATGGCTACCTCCTCTTCACAATTTCAGTATACACTAGTTTGAGATTCAATAGTAACTTCAGATATTAATTTAAGTAATACAAGTAACAACTTGCATTTATATAGCGCCTTTAATGTAGTAAAACGTCCCAAGGAACTTCACAGGATCATTATCAAACAAAAAGACACTGAGCCACATAAGGAGATATCAGGACAGGTGACCAAAAGCTTGGTTGAAGAGGTAGGTTTTAAGGAGCGTCTTAAAAGGTATCTATTAGTGTAAGGTTGTCCACAATGAACTCAAGTGATTCTGTGTAATACAACATCCCACAAAAAGCCCATGAATCACTGTACTTACCCTGTGAAGCATAATTTACTGCACAAGTACTGCAATTTGGTTAAAAAAAGTACTAGAGGCAGCAAAAATACAATTTCTGAGCTGATCTAAGGGATAACCTATTACTTCCCCAACAAGGAGGAACAGTGGAAGAAAGCAAGTCATGAATTCCTTTCCATAAAAGGTAAACTTAGGGCTCTACCATCAGTACGTTTACTGTATATTGTCATTTGCCAGCATTGTAGAAGACAAAATATTGCAATGAAAGTGTATTGGAAACATACGGTGTTCATATTTAGTGCAACATTCTCTGTATCGGTCTGATCATCCTGTTCGGAGGAATCTGTCTCCTCCATCTGCTGCAGCTCAAGCTCGGATGGTAGCAAGGCATTTAGGTAAGGAATTGTGGTGGTTCGTGCAGCAATCACTTTAAAAGAATTTTAAAAAGATAGAATTTCAGGGTTAGCAGAGGTTATGCATTTCACTTTTAATTACTAATGATTATACATTTCTTAATCAATAAAATATTGGTATTGTAGCTAAATTCTACACGGCTGATGATTGCAAACTTGACAAGTTATATATCAACACTTTTTAACACAACAGACATTTGAAAAACTGCTGAATAACAGAAACATATTAAATTTACCACCGTCATAACATCACGGCCAGAGCTTGCTACTTCTTGAACTACTGTTGTGATCGCAATAGCATCACACTCCTGAAAATGACTGAATCAGCAAGCCATCTCTTTACAACTGTTGCTAGTGAATATGCCAACAAATTCATGATTCTGCCTTGCGTACGGGGTCACGCGTCAAAACAGTCCCACTAGTGCACAATTCACTTATATTATCTAGAGTTGGAGTCCCATGAAATAATATATATACGTTTTCAATTCATTTTCAGGATGTGGGCCTCACTGGGAAGCTGGCATTTAATGCCCATCCCTAGTTGCCCTGATAAAGGTGGTGGAGTGCCTTCTTCTTGAACCAGTGCAGTCCATGTTTGTAGCAGTTTGACACAACCGAGTGACTTGCTAGGCCAGTTAAGAGTGGCGTGGGACACGAGTCGCATATAGGCCAGACCGGGAAAGTGAACCAGCTTCATGGTCACTTACTGTTACCAACTTTTTTTTTTTTTTACTTCCAGGTTTTGTAAACTGAATTCAAATTCTCAAAATGCCATGGTGGGATTTGCTCTCACGTTCCCTGGATTATAAATTTAGGCCTCTGGATTACTAGTGCAGCAACATAACCACTATGTTACTGTTCCCACTAAATTGATTTCAAGGTAGCAGAGAGTTCCATCTGGAAACAAATGAGAGCCAGTCCCAGGATATTGTGAGTATTAAAGCAGCTTCAGCACTCAGTAATTACCCAGCTTGGAAAAATTAAAATCAGTTTTGCACCAGTTGTACAAACACACCAATTCAGAGTGAGCAAAATCTTCACGATGCACTGGAGGCATTTGGTTGTCTACACTCAAGTACTCCAGGGTTGCAACTGTACGAACTCCATCCAATCACTTCTGTCCCCTTCCTGCATCCACTAAAAAAAAAAACTTGCTCTCTTCTGCCAAACTATTTTTATACAAAAGTTAAAAATGACATGCTTACATGGGAATGTTGAGATGTCGTCTTTAAACAGACTCTCTGTCTCTCCAGTCTTGGCCATAAATCTGGTCAGAGCTCGCTCCACATCTCTTCTCTGGGATGCGGCTTTCTCCCTCAGCACTTGGTAATCAGAAACTGGCTCTCTGATTGTCTAACAGAGGAAAAAATATACATGAATATCCACACGAAATGTTGTGAAGAAAATTAAAATCTTCCGAGCTAAAGTCAGCATCACTGGCAAATAATCTGTCTTACCACATTGTCAAAAGTTAAGAACCTAAAGAACAATCTCCATTTCTCATCTTCCTCTCCTGATCAATAACACATTTTAGAGTTTGATTTACTTGCCTGGGATTCCTTTATATCACTCCTCTATTCATCCCCCTGGCCTTGTCAATACCTGAATAATTTGCCAATCTCGAAAATCACGCTTGCTTAAAACAAACCTATGTAAAAGTTTGAGTAAATCACAAATAGATTTGTTCCAATGGTATTAACCTGCAATTTTATACATCTCAATTTCCTGAAGGAAATTAAATGGGGGTTACGCTGAATTGTTAATCCAACTATCTAAAACACCATCTTAACTATGTTCTGATGAAAGGTCATCAACCTGAAACATTGGGCCAGATTTTGCTGACATAACCGTGAGGCTAATGGCATCGCTGTTATTTATGCGCAAATTGCTTTTCTCTTGTGCAATTAACAGTGGTATAATGCTACCACATGGAGTAGCTGAGGTGAATAACATAGATGCATTTAAGGGGAAGCTGGATAAGTACACGAGAGAGAAAGGAATAGAAGGACATGCTGATAAGGGTTAGAGGAAGTAGAGTGGGAGGAGGCTCATGTGGAGCATAAACACTGGCACAGACCAGATGGGCCGAATGGCCTGTTTCTGTACTGTAAATGGTACAGCAACTTTAGGCGAGGGGCAGATGCAAGGTTAAACGCGAATATCCAAAAGTTGCTGTCTGAGTTGCACCGCTCCGCCATTAGCTTTGCGAATACGGTATCTCGCTGTCTGCCTCACCATTGAATGGCGTGAAGTTGCTGTATTTGTGTGGTAGATACAAACTAAACTCGCCACAGAAAGTTAAGTCCAGTCATTTAAAGTGTAAGTACCCTTTTAACGACGTGATAAGTGTTAATTACTGCCAATCAACCTCTCTGGCACTATTACAAGTGTGGAGTCTCATTACTTCAGGTATTAATTGTTGTTGGAGATTTTAAAAATGACAAATTTAATTCTTAAAAAAAACTTTTCCTTTGTCTCTTTTGTTCTCTCTTAATCCAATCTTTCTTTCCCTCTCTATTTCTTTCTGTACCTCTATTTGACATTGCATTCGCCCACTCTAATTTACACTTCCTTCTCAGTCTTTGTGCGGTTTGTTTCTCAATCCTTCAATCTGATTGGTTAAGGAGATACACAGTTGCTTGCCCTGTTCACTCAGGTCCCAGATACCCTGTTTCATTCGCTGCGCCTTTATCAGCTCGCAATTTCCGCAACTGGCCATGCAAAAAATTAAAAAACCTAAATGTGCAGGGACAAGTCTAACTAATGGCAGACGCCATTAGATGTCCTGCTGCAGAAAAATCTGGCCCATTAACTCTCTCCACTGATACAGCCTGACCTGCTGAGTGTTTTGCAGCATTTTCGGTTTTGATTTCAGATTTCCAGCATATTTTGTTTTTGTTTTACCATCTTAACTAACTCTGTTCTTGTTACGTTAAAATTCATTATTTTTTTATTTCAGTCACAATGGGATTTAAATGATTTAAACTGCACCTTTCTCAAATCCTTTTTCTGCTGCACTCTAAATTCCTCCTCTCCAAACTAGTGCCTCTTCTGGAAAGTGTGCCTGGTATTAACACAATGGCACTCATACACCTTTTACATTTCCCAGGCCACCTCACAACTTTGAAACTGAAGTCAAATGTGTGGTCTGCTGCATCGTTTATTACATTTTATTAGAAGTGTGAAACATGACAATAATACAAAACATATAGTTTTTACACTTACAGGTGTCTTTATATAGGTGTGAGGATCAGGGAACTCCGGAAAATGGCCTGGGATATATGACGGGTGTGTTCTCTTCTGTCCAGTAGAAAGTGCTCTGGGGGTTGCTGGGGTATTTGTAACAGGAGCTTAAAGGAAAAATAAAACTTGCCATTAGAAATTGATTACCACCTCAGCAGAGGTAGAAGCTGGACCATTACAATTGGCCTTAGCACTCCTGAATTCTTCATCCTCTTCTCTTCATCACCCCATTTAAAAAGTACATCTGGTTCCTGGGCTAGGGAGTGACAATACAAACCAGGAAAAAAAAAATCAGCCAGGGTTCCTGAGGCATATCGCTAACCAGTGATAACTGCTGAAAAGTGTGCATGTGTAGACACTGGGTGAGGAGTGGATAGGGATAACTGTGATGTCCTCATGCTGTCGAATAGCCCACTAATGGTCACCACCAACACTCACATACGAAGAACAGCCATCCAACTGAGATACCACAGGGGTGCTACCAGATGTGATAATGTAACCAAACTTTAGGAAAAGAGGGGAAAATATTTGGGAGGCGAGGAACATCAGTGCATAAAGCTGTGAAAGATCATCATGTTCAATGGCTACTCTTGTGGTTCCCAGCAGATCAACATTTAATGCAAATGGATCCGTTTGCCAAGGAACAAATCAGTGGGAAACAATGAAGCTTGGTATGGTTTTCTTTTCTGCATTTTCCTTAAGAGCTCCAGTTTGCTTTCAAGCCACTGACAAGTATCAGCTTATGATATGGTATGGTTTCACAAAGTGAATGGAAGCTCCCAAAACATGCAGAAATAAAAACTAGCGAACTGCATCCCTGCCTGCGGAAATGCTCTGCAACAAGAGCCAGTGTAATGCATACACTATAACTAAACATCAGTCCATCAGCAGCTAGAGCAGTTTGACAAGGCCTCATAGCCAAAAGCTGTCGGACATATAAGTAGATTTGTATTTTTCAAAGTATATCCCACATTAACAACAGAATTAACAGAAAGGAATAGCTAACTTGACGATGTTTTCACCAGGTTTAGGCAACGTATTGATACCAACACACCAAGAAAAATGCATTTAAGCAATTATGCTTCTTGTACAATACTCTTAGTCGTAACAAAATAGACGAGTTAATGGCACAAATAACTACATATGGTTATGATATTGTGGCCATTACAGAAACATGGCTGCAGGGTGACAATGCCTGGGAATTAAACATACCAGGTTATTTAACGATCAGGAAGGACAGGCAGGAAGGAAGGGGAGGTGGGGTGGCTATGTTAATAAAGGAAGGAATCACTGTAATACAGAGTAATGATATTGGGTCAAAAAATCATGATAATGAAACAGTTTGGGTGGAGATAAGGAATAATAAGGGGAAAAAAACACTAGTGGGCGTAGTCTATAGGCCTCCGAACAGTTGCAACTCTGTTGGACAGAGTATCAATCAGGAAATAGTTGAGGCATGTAATAAGGGAACATCTATAATTATGGGGGATTTTAACTATCATATTAATTGGACAAATCAAATGGGGCAGGGCTGCCTTGAGGATGAGTTCATTGAGTGTATTAGGGATGGGTTTCTTGAGCAGTATGTAACTGAACCGACCAGGGGGCAAGCAACCTTAGATCTGGTCCTGTGTAACGAGACAGGATTAATTAAAAATGTCCTAGTAAAGGATCCCCTTGGAATGAGTGACCATAACATGGTTGAATTCCATATTCAATTAGAGGGTGAGAAGGTTGGATCTCAAACAAGCGTGCTAAGCTTGAATAAAGGAGACTATGAAGGTATGCGAGCGGAATTGAGTAGAGTGGATTGGGAAAATAGATTAAAGGGTAAGACGACACATGATCAGTGGTGTACATTCAAGGAGTTATTTTACAACTTCCAAAAAATATATATTCCACTGAAAAGAAAAGGGTGTAAAAGAAAGGACAGTCATCCGTGGCTAAGTAAAGAAATTAAGGATAGTATTCGACTAAAAACAAGGGCATATAAGGTAGCGAAATCTAGTGGGAGGACAGAGGATTGGGAAAACTTTAAAAGGCAGCAAAAAATAACAAAAAGATTGATTAAGAAAGGGAAGATAGATTATGAAAGTAAATTAGCAAAAAATATAAAAACAGATAGTAAGAGTTTTTATAGTTATATAAAAAGAAAAAGGGTGGCTAAAGTAAATGTTGGTCCCTTAGAGGAGGAGACCGGGAAATTAATGTTGGGAAATATGGAGATGGCAAAAACACTGAATGAATATTTTGTATCAGTCTTTACAGTAGAGGACACTAAGAATATCCCAACACTGGACAAACAGGGGGCTATAGGGGGAGAGGAGCTAAACACGATCAAAATCACTAAGGAAGTGGTACTCGGTAAAATAATGGGACTCAAGGCGGATAAATCACCTGGACCTGATGGCTTACATCCTAGAGTCTTGAAGGAAGTGGCGGTAGGGATTGTAGATGCATTGGTAATAATTTTTCAAAACTCCCTGGATTCCGCTGAGGTCCCAGCAGACTGGAAAACTGCTAATGTAATACCCTTATTTAAAAAGGGCAGTAGACAGAAGGCAGGAAACTATAGACCGGTTAGCCTAACATCTGTGGTAGGTAAAATTTTGGAGTCCATTATTAAGGAAACAGTAACAGGACATTTGGATAATCATAATTTAATAGGACAAAGTCAGCATGGTTTTACGAAGGGGAAGTCATGTTTGACAAATTTGCTGGAGTTCTTTGAGGAAGTAACATATAGAGTGGATAAAGGGGAACCAGTGGACGTAGTGTATTTAGACTTCCAAAAGGCATTTGACAAGGTGCCACACAAAAGATTATTGCTTAAGGTAAAAAATCACGGGATTGGGGGTAATATTCTGGCATGGATAGAGGATTGGCTATCCAACAGAAAGCAAAGAGTTGGGATAAATGGTTCATTCTCAGACTGGCAATCAGTAACTAGTGGTGTTCCACAGGGGTCAGTGCTGGGTCCCCAACTCTTTACAATCTATATTAACGATTTGGAGGAAGGGACCAAGTGTAACATATCAAAATTTGCAGATGATACAAAGATGGGAGGGAAAGTAGTGAGTGAGGAGGACATAAAAAACCTGCAAGGGGACATAGACAGGCTAAGTAAGTGGGCAGAGATTTGGCAGATGGAATACAACACTGGAAAGTGTGAGGTGATGCACTTTGGCAGGAAAAATCCTAGAGCAACTTATTATCTTAATGGCAAGAAACTGGAGAGTACTGAAGTGCAAAGGGATCTGGGGGTCCTGGTGCACGAAACTCAAAAGGTTAGTATGCAGGTGCAGCAAGTGATTAAGAAGGCAAATGGAATGTTGGCTTTCATTGCTAGGGGGATAGAATATAAAAATAGGGAGGTATTGCTTCAGTTGTACAAGGTATTGGTGAGACCGCACCTGGAATACTGCATACAGTTTTGGTGTCCTTACTTAAGGAAAGACATCCTTGCTCTCGAGGCAGTGCAAAAAAGGTTCACTCGGTTAATCCCGGGGATGAGGGGGTGGTCATATGAGGAGAGGTTGGGTAGATTGGGACTCTACTCATTGGAGTTCAGAAGAATGAGAGGCGATCTTATTGAAACATATAAGATTGTGAAGGGGTTGGATCGGGTGGATGCGGGGAGGATGTTCCCGATGACGGGTGAGACTAGAACTAGGGGACATAGTCTTAGAATAAGGGGCTGCTCTTTCAAAACTGAGATGAGGAGGAACTACTTCACTCAGAGGGTGGTAGGTCCATGGAATATGCTGCCACAAAAAGCTGTAGAAGCTACAACATTAATTAAATTTAAAACAGAAATAGACAGTTTCCTAGAAGTAAAGGGCATTAAGGGTTACGGGGAGCGGGCAGGAATTTGGACATGAGTCTAGGTTCGGATCGGTCATGGCCCTGTGGGTAGTGGAGCGGGCCCAGGGACCGTGTAGCCTGATTCTGCTCCTATTTCGTGTGTGCAATTCTGTTAGATGCAGGAGATGGTTCTGTGATAGATAGTAGATTGGCGGTTAGGATCAGATCAGCCATGATCTTATTGAATGGCGGAGCAGGCTCGAGGGGCCGATTGGCCTACTCCTGCTCCTATTTCTTATGTTCTTAAAATGCTTTCTGCAGACATAATCTATAATTATACTGCTGAGTGTACCAGTTCAAGTGGATATCACATAAAAATTTAAAACGAGCTGTAGAATTTTTAAAACTTATCACGGACTTAATGTTAGATTGGCAGATAGCATAGCATCAGCCCTGAAAGTTAATTGAAATGGCGAAGCAGTGGAGGCCGGTGTCATCAATGCTGAAGCTGATCCCGTGCTTGCAGAAGATGCTGCAGAAGAGTAACAGGCACATGATTAGCAGGAGGGGACCAAAGATAAAGGTTGGAGACGACCAGAGGTCACCACAGTTAACAAGCTGAAAGAACCAAAAGTACATAAGATTTAAAGAAAATGGGGAAAGGAATGGAGCCACATTAAAAAGTCAAGAAAAACATACAATCAATTCAAGGTGGGTGGAAAAGAGAGTAAAGAGAAACTGAAGAGATAAAGTGAGATGGGTTAGGAGTAATAGAAAAAAAAATACAAAAGAACAAATGCCAGCAAAACAGACAAAAAAGGAAGAATGAATTCCTGCTCTTAATGTGGCTCATTGTTCTTGGTGCCTGCAAATCAGCAATGCGGTTCTTAATACAAGTTCATTTCTCACTTTTACTCGCAGGATTGAGTCTTTCTCAGGTGGAACCTACTCGGTGACAAGCCGGCATCATTAGGACCAAAAGCTCCCGGTGGCCCCACATTCCCAATGTGACGGGTCTCTTTCTCTCCTCTCAACAGCGTCCTTCCTGCACCATGTCCTGCCCCAGCGCAAACAGGGCATCATGCTCCACTACCCCCAAAACAGCATCTCTCTTCTCTGCTGCCATTCCAACTTGGTCTTTCTCTGAATAAACCAAATAAAACCCGGGTACAGAATAACATTCTACGGTTAACATTTGGTGCAAACATACTTACGAGCAGTAATAACCATCCTCTGTGAACGCTTGGCATAAGCTTGAATATTATCCACATTAAAACCTGAAGAATAGGAGTATAAAAATCAACAAAACATTTTCGTCTAACTACATCTGGCTGCACTCACAGCAATTCTTCGTTAACTCAAACCAGCAGGCACAAAGCTGGCTGCAATCCAACACTAATTGCCAGTTTCGCTGAAAGACCACAAGGATCAGTAGCATGGGAAGTGAAAATGTCACACGATTTCAGTAGAGGTTTGTTACTGAATTTGGGGTTACAGCAAATTTCCAGCGGGAAAAGTACAAACTTCACACTGCATCTGGCCTAAAACTAACCCTGGGTGGCAAAAACTAGGACTGCGATATAGCACTAAGCTCCAATGTCCCCTGTAAGCTGTGCTTTGTTCTGCGCGGCCTGTTTCTTTTAATGCGCGGTCCCTTTAAATTTCTGCGCATGTGCGTTTACAATGTAAATGCCGGTTAGCGTACTGCGCGGCTGCGCAGCTTAGAGGGAACATTGCTAAGCACCAAAAACATTTTTTAAATTTGTTCTTGGGATGTGGGCGACATGGGCAAGGCAGTATTTATTGCCTATCCCCGAGGATCATCCGTGTCCTAGATGTAGACCAGGCCGAGTACGCGTGGCTTGGAGGACGTTAGTAAACCCGTTGGGTTTTTACAATTCAGCAGATTTCTTGGTCATTTTTTGGTGCTCGTCCACAAATGGCCAGATTTACTGAATTCAATTTCACATTTGCCACAACGGGATTTGAACTAATTTCTTCTTTGTTTCTAGTCCCGTGCCGTGACCATTAGGCTACTATAAATTAGCTGCCAGTCCATTTATTATCTTTGAATACATCAAAACCAGTTTCAGAATGTTTTAGCTCGGATTAAATTAAAAGACAGTGCACAAAAAACGGTTTAATTGGTCATTTGTCTCATTTTCTGTTGTATGTGGGAGTTTGCCATGCAACACAAAAACAATCCGTTGGCTGTGAAGCTCTGTGGCACATCCTGAGAGATGCAATAAGGTGCTATATAAATGGGTCTTTCTTTCTAGTTTAGGGTTCAAATATTAACACTGGTCCACGAAACTGAAACCAGTGAACACAACGATGACCATAGAATCATGCCAGTGGAAACAGTTTCTCCCTATCTAGTCTCTATAAAAAAAAACCTTGATGATCAAGTAACTATGGTGGTGCAATTGGTCCAATGTTCACTGCACCATGCTACCACGCAAAGCACATTTCTCTTGCAAAGCTGGGCATTTTTTATGGTTACTCCTTGCAAACTACTTTTTTTTTTTAAACTGCTGATTAGGGACTTGTCAGCTTCTGGTCCTGCTGCTGTAACTTTCGGCCCTGGTGGTTTAAGAAAGCTGCACAAAACACACAGTAACTTTAACAAAGTAGGTCAATGTATGAGCACAATATATCACGTACCCATTTCTGCCAAAGTAACCACAACATCTGACAAGGTTGGTTGAGTTCTTGCCGAATGTTCACAATATACTTTAGCACTTCGACCAATTTCAGAAAGATCTAGGTGAAAAAAAAAAGGTGTTTCTGTTTAAATAAGGTGGTGCTAAAGGGTCACGATACATATTACATCTTCCTCTAATCCTCTATTATGCAATATTTAGTTAATAAAAATGTGAAGCAAACCTTGCACAATCAAACCGTTACAATGGAAACTTTCTAAGTACAGCAGAGTTAATTTCCCGGTCATTGTTCAGGTATGTGTAAACATTCTCGTCACATTTGCTACAACTTAGGAATACAAACATTATTTTTGCAATACATCCTTGCCAAGTTTCAGAATTTCTACCTTGGTGTAATGCATGTTAAAAATGCTTCTACTGCACTAAACCTGGCTCTCGGGGTTAATTCCCAGGACAGAAGGTTAGCACAAAAAAGCAAAATACTACAGTTACTGTAAATCCTAAACAAAGACAGAAACTGCTGGAGACACTCAGCAGGTCAGGCAGCATCCGTCCAGACAAGTTGACTCCTCAGGTATAAACCCTTCCTCAGAACTCAGCGCATATGTAAGTTAAGATCCAATGTGCTTTAGACAATGAAAGATGGTTTAATATTGCAGTGATTGTTCACACGTACTGCTGCTGTGATGACTCAGTTCACCTGAATTGAGCAGGGGGAGGCATTGCCAAATTAGCCTGATGGATTCTGCTCAAGGGTAGCAGCGAGTTTGACTGAAAGCGGACATTGGAGTAAGGCTGACTAATGGGGAAAAAAAAGCAGACTGCAGGGAAAGGAGGTTCTGTCATGGGCTGCAAGCCAAAATGCAGGGAACAGTTACTTCCAGCTAGTAGTTGTCGAGAGAGTAAGATAATTCTGAAAATATAGGAGTAAAAAAAGGAAAGACTTGCATTTATATAGCGCCTTTCACGACCTCCGGACGTCCCAAAGCGCTTTACTGTCAATTAAGTACTTTTTGAAGTGGAGTTACTGTTGTACTTTAGGAAACACGGCAGCCAATTGCACACAGGAAGCTCCCACAAACAGCAGTCACCAGATAATCTGCTTTTTTTTTTAAAGTGAGGTTAATTGAGGGATAAATATTGGCCAGGACACTGGGGATAACTCCCCTGCTCTTCTTCGAAATAGTGACATGGGATCTTTTACTTCCACCTGAGGGGGCAGACAGGGCCTCGGTTTAACGTCTCATCTGAAAGACTGCAGCTCCAACAGTGCAGCACTCCCTCAGTACTGCACCGGGAGTGTCAGCCTGGAGTTTGTGCTCAAGTCCCTGGAGTGGGATTTGAACCCACAACCTTCTGACTCAGAGGCGAGAGTGCTACCCACTGAGCCACGGGGTGCATGACAGTGCACCAAGGTGGAACAGTGTGCTATGTTCTTTATTTACTATCAGTACGGGAAGATGGATTGGATAGATTGAATTAAGCGCATCCAGTCACAACCGTTGTTTTGTGTGTTCACCTTACTACAAAATAAAGCAGCTTACTAATTCAGATCCAGCCTCATCTCATGAAGCGTTTGCTTGGTCTACCTTGGCAGAGGTTGCTGATGTACACGTGACAGAGATATGAATATCTGAGTCAGGTCACAAGACGGTACTACTGTTACACTCCCAGGTCACGTTATCGTACAAGCAGATAGGGCAGTGTGGGTCATATCTCACAAATGCAAAACACCAAGGCTGCTTTACAGGAGCGACTGAAGATATCGAAAGCAACCCTGGATTTGTACCAATCCTCTTCAAAGTAAAATAGTTGAATGTGGGAGGAGGGCACGGGCTGAAAGATAACTGAATAAAAAACGCTTGGAAAGTAATTCCCAGACAAATATTTTGCACAAATTGGCAATGTTAGCCCCAAGTTGCTACATTTGTTGTCATGAAATGTGAAAAACAGAGCTTTGAAAGCTCACCAATACATTGTGCCGTGCAGGAAAAGATGGGTTTTCTGCCACAATTCTCACAAACCAAGTTGGGAAAAAAAAAGCTCACTCATCTTACGATGAAGGCTAAAAGTGCAAACACTCATTCAAAACCTTGTGGTCTTGCGCGTTAATAATGCCAACAGGCTTTAACACCAGGCCACTAGCGGCGAGCATGTGGCGTCTCTTGCGTGGAGCCCCAACAGCTGGGAAAAGAATTTATTAAATGTTCTGCATTTGAAAACAAACCCTCAGAGCGATCCTGGGCTGTAACGTAACCTTTGTGCTGATAGAACTATCAATCGACCGATCTATTAAAAAAAACGGAACAATACTGAACGAAGCCAACTATTTCCTACTCACAGCTCTGCAGCATTTCAGTCAGCGTTTCAACAGCCGCCTTTTCTGCTGCTTCAAACCCTGCTTCAGTTAGTAACGAGCTGACCACCACCTGCAGTGTGCGCCTTCGCGCCAGATAATAGTTATCTGAAGGGGACGTTGATGCTTTGGAACTCGATGATTTCTGGTAAACAAAACCCACAGAACTGAGCATACAATACACGGGCACATTCCAAATTCAGAATCTATTTTCCCCGTCTGAAACAGGGCTCACTTTTAAGCGGATAAATGTGATATACAAGAGGATGCAAAATCTCAAAACTTAAAGAAGGGCAGTGTGTGTGTGTGCCAAAATATTTAGGTGTAAATAACTACACAAAGTCAGTAAGAGACAAATATATGCAACACTTAAAAATTAAAATGCATCGACATTTAAATATGTAAACAAATCACACGCCTCAAAAAACATGTCTGAAATACATACATTTATATTTCCTTAATTGAATAGATTGTGAAGATCTACAATAGTGAATTCATATAAAACTGAAAATACAATTTATAGTTGAAAATGCACGCAATAAATTAGGATGTGTTTATTCTGCCCACTTTATTTCCTCCGCAAGCCCAGCTCCATTCCCTCTTTGAGGGGACGGACAGTCAGATGGCACTAGGCATGCCCTCCCCAGCCTGTTTCTCTCTCTCTACCTCTCCCCAGTTTGTATTTCTCTCTCTCTGTCTCTCTCTCTCTCTCGATGCGGAGATGCCGGTGTTGGACTGGGGTGGACAAAATTGAGAGGTCGCACAACACCAGGTTATAGTCCAACAGTTTTATTTTAAATCGCAAGCTTTCGGAGTTACAACTCCTTCACCCGACGAAGGAGTTGTAACTCCGAAAGCTTGCGATTTAAAATAAAACTGTTGGACTATAACCTGGTGTTGTGCGACCTCTCAATTCTCTCTCTCTCCCCCATTGCTTCAGCCAGCCACTAGGTGGCACCCAAGCGCGAACAACATTTGCTTTGCGATTTGAACTTCGACAAATGTATAAAAGATCAATATTTTTAGCATACATACCAATGTTCCCTTTAAGCTGCGCAGCTGTCCGGAGGTCCCGCGCAGCTCTTCAATGGAAAAACCGCGCATGCTCGGAAGTTTGAATGGGCCACGCAGCCAAAAAAAATTAAGGGAACACTGATACACACTACCATAGATTCAAAGACATTTCTGATCCACCACATTACCTGGGTAACATTCTCCACTGAGACTCTGCATGTTGCATCAGTTGGTGTATATGTATCGGAGACAGAAGCCGTAGTCATTTTGGCAATCAAATGGTTGTCTGAAATAAAAGGCAAGTTTATGTAAACAGTCAACAACTTAAGCTGATATTCCGGTCACCACTTAATCTTTAACGTTGTGGTTTGTTTTATATATGCCAGTAGATTGACTTAGATTGCCACCAACATGTTTGCATATGGTAGACGCTAGAGCTAAAAGAACACATGACCATTATCTACGGGCCCAGCCGGTAGCCTCAGGCTTTTCTGCTCATTGTGGCCAGTGGCAGCATGATCATGGGCAGTGAAAGAAACTCTCGCAAACAGCGGTTAAGGGATTAAAAGACAAAGTGGAGTTATCACAGGATCATTCACATCCACCCAAAATTAAACACCAGCAGGGAGCGGAGAACAGTCTTCAGACACTTAAATGGAGAAATAAAACACACACAGGATAATATATCCTCAAAAAAATACCCAGAGTTAATTGGACATTAAAACTCCAAAAAAAACAAAGTAAGAAAGCAAAAAGAATGACAGGAAAGAAAATTAATCTTTCCAGACAGCCACTAAAACACCAAATGGATGTCCTCCAGTCTGGCAACAAAGTCCCTTTTCCCATCTCCAGTTTTCGATTATAATAAAAACATAAGAACAGAATAACTAGGAGCAGGAGTAGGCCTTTCGGACCTACGAGCCTGCTCCACCATTCAATAAGATCATGGCTGATCTTCGATCTCAACTCCACTTCCCCTGCATTATCCCCATATCCCTTGATTCCCTTAATAGCCAAAAATCTAATCGATCTCAGTCTTGAATACACTCAACGACTGAGCATCCACAGCTCTCTGGGGTAGAGAATTCCAAAGAGTCGCAACCCTCTGAGTGAAGAAATTTCTCCTCATCTCAGTCCTAAATGGCCGACCCCTTGTTCTGAGACTGTGGCCCCTGGTTCTCGACTCCCAGCGAAGGGAAACATCCTCCCTGCATCTACCCTGTTAATAATAATAAAAACAGAAAATGCTGGAAATACTCAGCAGGTCAGGCAGCATCTGTGGAGAGAGAAACAGAGTTAACGTTTCAGGTCGACGACCTTACATCAGATCTACCCTGTCAAGCCCTGTAAGAATTTTACATGCTTCAATGAGATCACCTCTTATTCTTCTAAATTCTAGGGAATATAGGCCTAGTATCCTCAATCTCTCCTCATAGGACAATCCCCCCATCCCAGGAATCAATCTAGTCAACCTTCGTTGCACTCCCTCTAAGGCAAGTATATCCTTCCTTAGGTAAGGAGACCAAAACTGTACACAGTAATTGCAGTAAGACTTCTTTACCCTTATACTCAAATCCTCTTGTAATAAAGGCTAACATACCATTTGCTTTCCTAATTGCTTGCTGTGCCTGCATGTTAACTTTCAGTGATTTGTGTACAAGGATACACAGGTCCCTCTGAATACCAACACTTCCCAATCTCTTACCATTTAAAAAAATATTCTGGAAACATTATATAAAACATTATATTCCATTTGCCATGTTCGTGCCCACTCACTTAACCTTCCTATATCGCTTTGCAGCCACTTTGCATCCTGCTTACAACTTACTTTCCCCACCTAGCTTTATATCATCAGCAAACTTGGATACATTGCACTCGTTCCCGTCATCGAAGTCATTGACGTAGATTGTGAATAGCGGAGGCCCAAGCACGGATCCTTACGGTAACCCACTAGTTACAGCCTGCCAACCGGAAATGACCCGTTTATTCCTACTCTCTGTTTTCTACCCGTTAACCAATGATCAATCCATGCTAATATATTACCCCCTGTCTCTGCCATTTCCTTATTCCCCGTTATAAATTTCTCCTGTCTGCCTGCAAGGGACCCACTTTTACTTTTGCTAATCTTTTCCCTTTTAACATACCTTTAGAAGCTTTTACAATCTGTTTTTATGTCTCTTGGTAGTTTACTCTCATTCTATTTTCTCTCTATCAATTTCTTGCTAAATATTGTAAAAGTAGTCCCTTTCCATTATAATTGCATTCAAGAAGCACATGACAACACCATCAGCTGATAAATGCAGGGAGCACTACCAGCACCCCTGCACACAATTATTAAGAATTGGCCAATTATTATATTAATGTATCGAGGTGCCACATAATCCTAAATGCGGTCAAACAATATACTCTGTAGGCTTATTTGTTGTCTCTTAGCCCTCCTTTTATTCAATAATTTTAAATAATTACTAGTTGTCCATAAGCAATGCGACAGGAGAGCAAAGAAATAAAAGCTGTCATTTCTCTTCCTATAACTGTGTCTCTGCCCATTTCCCATTCGGATTCTCTTTTGAATTCTTCACTCAGTGGTAGCACACTCACATCTGCGACAGATTGCTGTTCATGCCCACTCCAGGACTTCAGCACATAATCTAGGATGACACTTCAGTGCAGCGCAGTAAAGACGGAGTGCTGAATCATCATTTTTTTTTTTAATTCATTCACAGGATGTGGACGTCGCCGGCAAGGCCAGCATTTATTGCCCATCCCTAATTGCCCTCAAGAAGGTGGTGGTGAGCTGCCTTCTTGAATATAACCGAGTGGTTTGCTAGGCCATTTCAGAGGGCAGTTAAGAGTCAACCACATTGCTATGGGTCTGGAGTCACATACAAGCCAGACCGGGTAAGGACAGCAGATTTACTTCCCTAAAAGGACATTAGTGAACCAGATGGGTTTTTACGACAATCATTACTGATACTAGCTTATTATTCCAGATTTATTTTTAATTGAATTTAAATTCCCAGCTGCCGTGGTGGATTTGAACTCATGTCTCTGGATCATTCATCCAGGACTCTGTATTACTAGTCTAGTAACATAACCACAATGCTACCGTTCCCGGTGAGAGGTGCCATCTTTCCATTGAGACATTAAACAGGGATCCCTGTTAAATTGGACACAAAAGAGTCCATGGCAGTATTGAAAGAAGCGCAGAGAATTATCCCAGTGTCCTAACCAACACTGCCAAACAGATTAACTGGTCATTCATCTCTCTCTCGCTGCCTCTTTCTCCCCCACCCCCACTCCACCCCATGTCTAAGAGCCGGTCAAGGCTCACACATGTACAATGGCCACTTAGGTAGGGTATTGGAGGGCACTTAGCGCCCATGGAACTCTATCCCAGCCAAGACTCAATGTTTTCAGGCGATAACTAATTACCTAAATTAATTCCAGGGCCACTGACTCAGTGCAAGATATAGAAATACAATATAACAGCTAAATGTTATGCAGTAAAATCATTTAATAAAATGACCAAATCAGTGTTGAAATATTGGAAATATTCAAACAGCCTTGTGGAAGCCCAATGCACCAGGACACCAAACTACCTGTTCAATGTATCCAGTGGTCCTGTCTCTGGCAAGGTGCCAGTGACCTGAGCCGTAACTCTGCATCATTCCTGGATCTGATTTTGAGGCTCACACGCAAGTACGGTAAAGTTTAGTACCAGCGGAGAGTCAAGTGCTTCAGGTAAACCCTTCAAGCAGGCTATTTCCTTTTAAGCACTCCCACTCATCCATTGTCATTCTCTATATATCTTGATGAGATATTCACTTTCCCAACATAACTTCTCACTCTAATTAAAGCCGAAAAAAAAATAATTTCTAATGCTGGATGAAATTTATCACATGACAGTCACATTACCAGCCGTGTTATTGCACCCTCTCAATACATTGGAGTGTTTTATTGGGCAATCTGCCAAACAATAACACCTTTTAAAAATAGCCAACACAGGAAAACAACAAGGTTATTGCTAACCAGAGGAGTCAAACACTTCAACACAGAAGAATGACTGAAACCAATCATCACTTTTTACACACGCACATGAGAATAGACAGAATTTAAAGCCATAAAGTACAAACTCACTTTACACTTGTGGTTTGCATCATTTCAACCCCTTGAATTTTCCTAAAATATAAATAAGACTTGCATTCATACAGCGCCTTTCACGACCACCAAAGCGCTTTACAGCCAGTGAAGTATTTTTGAGGTGCAGTCACTGTTGCAATGTAGGAAACGTGGCAGCCAATTTTGAGCACAGCACGCTCCCACAAACAGCAATGTGATAATGACCAGATAATCTGTTTTAGTGATATTGGCCAGGACACCGGTGATAACTCCCCTGCTCTTCTTCGAAATAGTGCTGCAGGATCTTTTACGTCCACCCGAGAGAGCAGACGGGGCCTCGGTTTAACGTCTCGTCCGAAAGACGGCACCTCCGACAGCGCAGCACTCCCTCAGTACTGCACTGGGAGTGTCAGCCTAGATTTTTGTGCTCAAGTCTCTGGAGTGGGACTTGAACCCACAACCTTCTGACTCAGGAGAGAGTGCTACCCACCTAGCCACTGGCTGACGTCTGACTACTTTAAATCCTTTGGAGAGAGCAAAGAAAATCATTTCACCTAACCAGGCATTGAACCACCATCAATACCAGCTCCTGCTGAAATCGGTTTCTCATTTGCTGATACTGCACTGGGAGTGCCAACCTGGATTTTTGTGCTCTGTATATCTTAATTTAATATAAAATCCACAAAATATTTAGCCAGTAAATAATTTTGTTTGGAAGGATTTTAAAAATATGTTTAAAGAAAGCATAGCCAAGATCTAGGAGTAAAATTTAAGAGGGAGTAGATAAAAGCTATAAAAATTGTTGAGCTGTGTCTAACTTTAAAGCTGTGACAGGCATTGCTGCTCAGACTGGCCTCACAGGAGGACTTGAGGCCTGTGCACTCGAGGGACTCCTGACCCTGGGCAGATTCACACAGACTTAGAGCAAATAAAATGAAAGATTAAGAATGCCTTCGCCCGCAGGCTTCACACTTACTCTATTTCAGGGCGTTTGACGGTCAAAGCCGATTCCAGCGCCGCGTTAGCTGCAAAATATTGGGAAGCAAAAATAAATAAATGATCCCCCCTCTCAGCTCCCTGCACCGCTTCCGCTCTGTCACACGCCCGGCTCTCTGCTGCCCCCTGTGCTGGCTGAGGAGCAGCCAGGAACTGCAGCCTCTGCTGCCCCCCCTGTGCTGGCTGAGGAGCAGCCAGGAACTGCAGCCTCTGCTGCCCCCTGTGCTAGCTGAGGAGCAGCCAGGCACTGCAGCCTCTGCTGCCCCCCTGTGCTGGCTGAGGAGCAGCCAGGAACTGCAGCCTCTGCTGCCCCACTGTGCTGGCTGAGGAGCAGCCAGGAACTGCAGCCTCTGCTGCCCCCTGTGCTGGCTGAGGAGCAGGCGGGAACTGCAGCCAAGTCCTCCAAATTCAACAACAAGGGGTTCTGCTGAATATCCGCCAAAGTTACGCCTTCGAAGCGGGAGAGGAAACCCCGTCTCGCACACAAACACATCACGACTGCTTAGGATATTTTTGAGCCGAGAAAAAAAATCTTGTAATAATCTTGAACTATATAGATTGAACACTCTTTTTGTTATTTGGCAATTGTTGATGGTAAAAATTATATAGGGTAAAATTAAATTTTGGTGAGAGTGCAAAACTGGCGGTGGTGGATTGGCTGCCCATTATGCACCCAGTTCGATTTGGCCGGGTTGTATAACAAGCAGCTGATCCACTACTGCCAGGTTTGCGCCCCGCCAAAGTTAAATTTCCCCCCCATAAATATAGTAATTTTTTAATTCATTCATGGGATGTGGGCGTCGCTGGCAAGGCCACCATTTATTGCCCATCCCTAATTGCCCTCAAGAAGGTGGTGGTGAGCCGCCTTCTTGAACCGCAGCGGTCCGTGTGGTGAAGGTGCTCCCACAGTGCTGTTAGGGAGGGAGTTCCAGGATTTTGACCCAGCGACGATGAAGGAGAACGGTGATACATTTCCAAGTCAGGATGGTGTGTGACTTGGAGGGGAACTTGGAGGTGGTGGTGTTCCCATGCACCTGCTACCCTTGTCCTTCTAGGTGGAAGAGGTCGCGGATTTGGGAGGTGCTGCCGAAGAAGCCTTGGCGAGTTGCTGCAGTGCATCTTGTAGATGGTACACACTGCAGCCACGGTGCGCCGGTGGTGAAGGGAGTGAATGTTTATGGTGGTGGATGGGTGCAAAAGTACTGAATTCAGGAATACCAATATTTTAAAAGGGATAATGCTAAAATATTTTTCCAGGAAAAAGCTTGGCAAATATGTTTGAATAAATTTTATTCCTATAACTCTATTTTAAAATATCGGTGTAGTTTAATATGGCAATAGAATTGTTAATATTTCAATTTTATGGCTAACAATCTGCCAAATTAACCACTTAGAATTAGAGGAGCGCTCTTGTTCTCTCATCACATTAGGTAAAGAAGTAACTTGCATTTATATAGCACTTTTCATGACCTCAGGACATCCCAGTGCACTTTACAGCCAATGAGGTACTTTTGAAGTGCGGTCACTGTCTTATTGTGGGAAACACGGCAGCCAATTTGAGCACAGCAAGGTCCCACAAACAGCTTTGAAATAAATAAAAAGATCATCTGTTTTTGGTGATGTTGGTTGAGAGATAAATATTGACCAGGTCAACTCACCTGCTCTTCAAATAATGCCATGGGATCTTTTACATCCACCTGAGAGGGTAAATAGGTCCTTTGAATTAACATTTCATCCCGAATACAGCACCTGCGATAATGCAGCACTCCCTCAGTATGGCACTAACTAGAGACACAGAGTACAAAAGCAAGAAAGTTATGATGAACCTTTATAAAACACTGGTTCAGGCCTCAACTGGAGTATTGTGTCCAATTCTGGGCACCGCACTTTAGGAAGGATGTGAAGGCCTTAGAGAGGGTGCAGATTAGATTTACGAGAATGATTCCAGGGATGAGGGACTTCAGTTACGTGGATAGACTAGAGAAGCTGGGGTTGTTCTCCTTAGAATAGAGAAAAGTGAGAAGTCGCACAACACCAGGTTATAGTCCAACAGTTTTATTTGAAATCACAAGCTTTCGGAGCTGCTGCTCCTTCGTCAGGTGAAGTGATTTCAAATAAAACTGTTGGACTATAACCTGGTGTTGTGCGACTTCTCACTTTTGTCCACCCCAATCCAACACCGGCATCTCCGCATCATAGAATAGAGAAGATTGAGAAGAGATTTGATAGAGGTGTTCAAAATCATGAGGGGTCTAGACAGAGTAGATAGAGAGAAACTGTTCCCATTGGCGGAAGGGTCGAGAACCAGAGGACACAGATTTAAGGTGATTGGCAAAAGAACCAAAGGCGACATGAGGAAAAACTTTTTTACGCAGCGAGTGGTTATGATCTGGAATGCACTGCCTGAAAGGGTGGTGGAGGCAGACTCAATCGTGGCTTTCAAAGGGAATTGGATAAGTACCTGAAGGAAAAAAAATTGCAGGGCTACGGAGAAAGGGCGGGGGAGTGGGACTAGCTGAAGTGCTCTTGCAGACAGCTGACACGGGCTCGACGGGCCGAATGGCTTTCTTCTGTGCTGTAACCATTCGATGATTTCTATGATTCTATGTAAACCTAGATTCTGTGCTTAAGTCTCTGGAGGGGAGCTTGAACCCACAAACTTTGAACTCAGTCTTTGTTTATTGCAGTGTTCTTCCCTCCTCTCTTGTTGGGGTACAGTTCCACAGGAGCCCTCTGGTAACACAACAATTTTGATAGTGAGTGTCGACATGCTATTCAACTAAAGAGGATAGCATAACCAAATACAATCCTGTTCTCACTTGACAATCACACGGTAGGGGTCTCTAGCTAACAATCAAAAGCAGGAACCACTTTTGATTTCTCCCACACTGTGTCAGCTGTGGCTCAGTTGGTAACCCCTCACATCCCACTCCAGAGACGTGAGCACAAAAAGCTAGGCTGACACGCCAGTGCAGTGCTGCACTGTCGGAGGTGCCGTCTTTCGGATGAGACGTTAAACTGAGGCCCCGTCTGCTCCCTCAGGTGGACGTAAAAGATCCCACGGCCACTATTTCGGAGAAGAGCAGGGGAGTTATCCCCAGTGTCCTGGCCAATCAACACCACTAAACCAGATTATCTGGTCATTATCACATTGCTGTTTGTGAGAGCTTGCTGTGCGCAAATTGGCTGCTGTGTTTCTTACATTACAACAGTGACTACACTTCAAAAAGTACTTCACTGGTTATAAAGTGCTTTGCGATGGCCGTTGGTCATGAAAGGCATTGCATAAATGCAAGTCTTTCTTTTTTTCCGAGACCAGAGCAGCTGAGATCAATTCCATTAACTGTATTGTCGTTCGGACTGAGACCAGCTAACTCTGCACAGACTGCAAGTTCAACCTGGGGCCCTCTTGATCAATGTAACTCAGGTAAATCTATCAACTGAGCCATTTGAACAACTTCTAAACACAGTCAAAAGCATCACAGATGCAATTAGAACCAGCTATTAACATCTATCTAATCCTGCAGTGATAATTAGTTATCTGCTGCTGCAGCTACTTTCAGCTCTCTGACACTGCAATCTGATAGTGTCGTGTTTGCCAGAGTACCAGGAGGAAATGGGACAGGGTGAAGGTGTGCTATTCACTTGTTTTCAAAACATGACCACAAGCTTGAGAGGCATGAGATCAAGTTATCATTTTATTGTTTTAAATGAAGCGCGATAACTTCTGACATTTTCAGTATTGTGTTACCTATATCCTAGCCTACTGGTATCTCCCATGTCACACAAGATATTCCTGCCAAGCATTCCCTGATATACCTGCTCCTCCATTAAACCTTCCTGAAAAACAGGGGGCTGGATTTTCTCAGCCCCGAGGAGGCGGATATGGAGGCGGGACTGCCGGTTAAGTTGCAAGATTTGGGGGTGGCTGGCAAACCTGCCCCCAACCCGCCTCTGTGCCCTCTTGCCAGGAGGCGGGAAGCCGTCCTGCCCCGGGTCCCATCTCCTCGAGGCGGGAAAGGGATTAAATCCTATTAACAGGCAGAAAATAGGATTACCCCCAATTTTAGCTCCGAAGTGCAGGCTTCCCGACCTCGGGGAACCCCGCCAGGGTGTAGGAGATGAGAAGGAGGTCTGCGGGGGTCGGAGGGGTCTGAAAGTGAGATGTAGAGGTGGGTGATGGGTGCAAGTGTGGAGTGGTAAGTATGTAAGGTGAGTGTTAAGTGTTATAAAATGTTCACTTACCTTTGTTTCTGCCTACAGCCTTCAGCCGCTGTGGAGCCGGAGTCCCGACATCTTCATTGTAGATTTCACAGACTGGCTGTTGGATCCTCCGAACCAATAGTCATCTGATTTCTGCAAAGTAGAAAGGTTTGATGAGTCCAAACACAAGGACTCATCAAACTACACAGAATGTCAGTGTTTGACAGCTTCACAGAGCTGTCAAACGCTGACATTTCTTCTTTCTAGAAATCTTGACAGATAGCACGTCAGACGTTGACATGCTCTGTCAGTGATTTCCCCTTAATTGGCCTGCTGAGCCCGCTGGGCAGGCTTAACAAGGTCAATTCGGGGAAAATCCCGCTGGTTGGCCTGAAGCTGATGGAGGTGGGATTGAAAGTGCTGCCTCCAAAAGCTTCCCATCGACACAATCCAGCCCAGGGTCTTTCTGGTCTACATGACTCAATACCATCTGGGCAGTGAGTCACTGGGGGACCTCCTATTTAAGATTTTTAATCTTTCACCCTCCATAAGCATAAGCTCATCCAAAACTCTGCTGCCCATCTTGTTCACCCATCACCCCTGTGCTCACTGACCTACAATGGTTCCCGGTTAAGCAATGCCTCGATTTTAAAATTCTCATCCTTGTTTTCAAATCCCTCCATGGCCTTGTCCCTTCCCTATCACTGTAACCTCCTCCAACCCTGCAACCCTCTGAGATATCTGCGCTCCTCCAATTCTGGCCTCTTGAGCATCCCCGAATGTAATCGTTCCACCATTGGCAGGATTGCCTTCAGCTGCCGAGGCCCAAAGGTCTGGAATTCCCTCCCTAAACCTCTCCGCCTCGCTACCTCTCCTTCCTCCTTTAAAACGCTCCTTCAAACCTATCTCTTTGACCAAGCTTTTGGTCACCTGCCCTAATATCTCTTTATGTGGCTCGGTGTCAAATTTTGTTTGATAACGCTCCTGTGAAGCGTTTTACAACATTAAAGGAGCTATGTAAATGCAAGTTGTTGTTGTTTAATGGGACAGAATAATTATGGACACCTCAGGAAGATATACTCCCAATTATGTTTGGAATTACTGTATTCAAATCATTCCCCCCACCCCCTTTCCCCAGGTTAGTGTTGTGTGAATTTATGGAGCAAAATATAAGGCTGGAGACAAGCTTTGTGATGAGCTGACAAAGAGACAGGGTTATATTGAGACCACTTTTGAGAGTCAGGAAAGAAAAACCTTTAATGACCTCAGGACGTATCAAAGCACTTTACAATCAATGAAGTTATTTCTAAGCGTAGTCACTGTTGTAATGTAGGGAAACGGCCAATTTGAACAACAACAACAACAACAACTTTTATTTATATAGTGCCCTAACGTAGTAAAACGTCTCAAGGCGCTGCACAAGAGTATTATAAGACAAAAAATTTGACACCGATTAGGGCAGGTGACCAAAAGCTTGGTCAAAGAGGTAGGATTTAAGGAGTGTCTTAAAGGAGGAAAGAGAGGTAGAGAGGCGGAGAGGTTTAGGGAGAGAATTGCAGAGCTTAGGGCCGAGGCAACAGAAGGCACGGCCGCCAATGGTTGAGCGATTATAATCAGGGATGCTCAAGAGGGCAGAATTAGAGGAGTGCAGATATCTCAGGGGGGTTGTGGGGCTGAAGGAGATTACAGAGATGGGGAGCGGCGAGGCCATGGAGGGATTTGAAAACAAGGATGAGAATTTTGAAATCGAGGTGAATGGGACTTGGTGCGAGTTAGGACATGGGCAGCCAAGTTTTGGAAGACCTCAAGTTTACGTAGAGTAAAATGTGGGAGGCCAGCCAGGAGTGCGTTGGAATAGTCACGTCTATAGGTGACAAAGGCATGGATGAGGGTTTCAGCAGTGGATGAGCTGAGGCAAGGGCGGAGACGGGCGATGTTATGGAGGTGTAAATAGGCGGTCTTAGTTATGCCTCAGATATGTGGCTGGTAGCTCATTTCAGGGTCAAATATGACACCAAGGTTGTAAACAGTGTGGTTCAGCCTCAGACAGATGTTAGGGAGAGGGATGGAGTCAGTGACTAGGAAACTGAGTTTGTGGCGGGGACCGAAAACAATGGCTTCAGTCTTCCCAATATTTAATTGGAGAAAATTTCTGCTCATCCAGAACTGGATGACGGACAAGCAGTCTGACAATTTAGAGATCGTGGAAGGGTCGAGAGAAGTGGTAGTGAGGTAGAGCTGTGTGTCGTCAGCATACATGTGGAAACTGGCACTCTGTTTTCAGATGATGTCGCCAAGGGGCAGCATGTAGATGAGAAATAGGAGGGGGCCAAGGATAGATCCTTGAGGGACACCAGAGGTAACAATGTGGGAGCGGGAAGAGAAGCCATTGCAGGTGATTCTCTGGCTATGATTAGATAGATAAGAATGGAACCAGGCGAGTGCAGTCCCACCCAACTGGATGACGTTGGAGAAGGATGGAGTGGTCAACCATGTCAAAGGCTGCAGACAAGTCAAGAAGGACGAGGAGGGATAGTTTACCTTTGTCACAGTCACAAAGGATGTCATTTGTGACTTTGATGAGAGCCGTTTTGTTACTGTGGCAGGGGCAGAAACCTGATTGGAGGGATTCAAACATGGAGTTGCAGGAAAGATGGGCACGGATTTGGGAGGCGACAACACGTTCAAGGACTTTGGAGAGGAAAGGGAGGTTGGAGATGAGGCAGTAGTTTGCAAGGACAGAGGGGTCAAGGGTTGGTTTTTTGAGGAGAGGGGTGATGACGGCAGATTTGAGGGAGAGGGGGACAGTACCTGAGGAGAGAGAACCGTTAACAATGTCAACGAACATTGGAGCCAGAAAAGTTGGGTGGTCAGCAGTTTGGTGGGAATAGGGTCGAGGGAGCAGGAAGTGGGTCTCATGGACAAGATGAGCGCGGAGAGGTCATGAGAGGAGATCGGAGAGAAACTGAAGAAAGATCACAGTAAGGACTCACACAACAATGAGATAATGATCAGGTAATCTGTTTATTTGTGATGTGAGTTGAGGGATAAATATTAGCCAAGACACTGGTGAAACTCCCCTGCTCTTCTTTGAATAGTGCCAAGGGATCTTTCCGTCCACCTGAGAGGGCAGACGGGGCCTTGGTTTAATGTCTTATCCGAAAGACGGCACCTTTGACAGTGCAACAGTTTCTCAGTACTGCACTGGCGTGTCAGCCTAGATTATGAGGTTAAATTTCTGGAAGGAGACTTGAACCCACAACTTGTGACTCAGAGGCGAGAGTGTTAATCGCTGAGCCAACACTGACGCACATGAGATAGAAACAAAGTTCCTCAACTGAATGGACTAATAAAAGTGATTTTTTTCTTCCCAAGCTTGTTTTATTCCTTATTTCTTTAAATGAGCATGGGAGCTATACTTTAAAAGATGCAGTATCTAACCAATACCAAAAGCTCAACGCTGGCTGAAACTCAGCTCTGACTTTACTGGTTAGATAATTGGTTTGTCACAGACTGGAACTAGGACAGACTAGAGGTGGTTCCTACATAAATCTGGTGATTTAAAAAAAGGAAATTCAGAAATTCAGCTACAGAATACTAAGGGGGAAAAATTCGCTGGCGCCCCCTTTGAGGCACTAACTTCACTGTGGCGTTACTTTTAGCGCCCTGATAAAGTTAGCGCCCCCGCGCCATAAGTTCAGTGGTAGTGCCCCGAGCAGGAGGTGGGACGCTACTGGAAGCGCTCCCCCTCCTTCCTGGGGCGCTACCATTCAATATTGCGGCGCTATGTGCAACAGCGCCACACGCGTCGGCACGTAGCGCCGCGGTATTACAGGCCTCCCTCCCCTGCTTAAAAGGGAGGGGCTAAGGCGCAGCGCGTACCGGGACCCTGCTGGACCACCAGGGAGCAGGGTGCCGGGAAAACAGCCCGGCACTCAAGAGGAGTGCTGGACTGACCAATCCCAGCCGGCACCCCGAATAAAAAAGCGAAAGTGGCCACCCGGCACCTGCCCTTTAATTTGCGCCGCCGCGGACATAAAAACACCACCCTGACCCTGTCGGACATATCGTCCGGCGGTAGGTCAGGGGGCGCGACCAAAGTTTGTAGCCGGGGCGCGAGTGGGGCGCTGCGCACGCCGATTACGTCATCGCCGGAGGCACAGCGCCGCGGGGCGCTACCGGCTGCCGCCGCCAACCTCCCACTGAGTTTCGCGGGAGGTGTCAGCGGTGCCGCGCCCTGGGTGCTAGGGGCTTTACGCCCCGGGGGCGCTAACAGGAGGCGCAAAGCAACCCAATTTTTCCCCCTAAGTCTTTATGATACTAATGAGTAGAGCAATGGCCTTTAAGTTTGGACGAATAGACCTTCTGTCCAAGAGCAGCAAACATCTGCATTGGTGATTGGAGGCTGGGGTGGGGGGGGCGGAGGGGGGGATGGTGAGAGGGTGGTGGCGGGCAGTACAGCAGTACAATATTATATCTGCGCTGTTCAGGAAAATAGTTTCAAGATGAGTGAAGTGCAACATCTGTTTCTGTTTCTGAAATTGGAGCTGAGGAAATTTGGTGCACGCTTGCCTTTCTGGATAGATTTTGAAACAGTCGCCTAGACTGGTTGGTTCAGTAAGTCCTCTGAACTAACTCCCTCTGATCTTGATGCTTTTTTTTTCCTCCTTTACCTGTCTCTACCCAGCTAATGCCCTCCTCTGATGACCTCTGCCGCTTTAGTGATTTCAGATTCTCGGCCTCCAATCTTACTGCACCTACACCCCTCATCTGGATGATGTGATGGCCTTCTTCCTTGAACAGCGGCCCAACAAGTCCCCATCCGCCACCTCCCCCCTTCACACAGCTGAAGCTGTTCTCATCTTCTCCATTAACTCCATCACTTTATCCAGATAAAACGTGTCACTATGGGAAGCCACACTGGTACCAGCTAGGCCTGTCTCGTTGTAAGATATGTTTGTTCCAGTTCTATTCAGGCCCCCTCCCTGACATAAGAACATAAGAACATAAGAAATAGGAGCAGGAGTCGGCCATTCGGCCCCTCGAGCCTGCTCCGCCATTCAATAAGATCGTGGCTTATCTGATCATGGCCTCAGCTCTACTTTCCTGCCTTTTCCCCATAACCTTTGACTCCCCTGTAGCTCAAATATCTGTTTATCTCCACCTTGAATATATTCACTGACTCAGACTCCACAGCTCTCTCGGGTAGAGAATTCCAAAGATTCTACTGACCTCTACTTCCATTAGATTGGCAACTGTGTGGGTGCTGCTTCTTACTCTCACTCTGATCTTGAGAATGTACCAATTATGCTTCCAATTGCCAGTCATCCCTCAGCTTCACGTGGTCCATCTCTGATTTTTCCCTTCCCTTCCCAGAGTTCATTCTCTGCATCTCTAATGATAGGTGTTCCACTGACATCTATTACAAGCCTACCGACTCTCACAATTACCTGGTTCTTCCCACCCGGTTTCCTGTAGAGACTCCATTCTTTTCTTCCCGATTCTCCATCTCCACCCCATCTGCTGACTACTTTCTGCATCAGTGCTTCGGCAACGCCTTGATTTTACTCAGCTGGAAATTCTCTCTGCAGTGGTTCACAGTAAATGCAGCACCTGTCTGTTGACTTTCTCCTACATTGTCGTCTCGAGCTGCAAGCCCTCCTTCTGTGCGAGGCAGCAATTTAGGTCTTCTTCCTCCAACCTGGCATACTGTATTAGCGGCTCACGGTGCGGTCTCTTCTACATTGGGGAGACCAAATTCAGACCCCAGGTGACTGCTTTGCGGAAAGCCTCTGTTCTGTCCGCAAGTGTGACTCTCAGCTCCCTGTGGCTTGTCAATTTAACACCCTCTCCCGTTCCTAATCTGACCTCTCTGTCTTTGGCCTTTACATTGTTACAATGAAGCTCAATCTAAGCTTCACAGTAATTCAACTTTCTGCTGGATACTGGTCAGCCCTCTGGTGGTGTGGTGTGGTGCGGGTGTTGGTGGGGGCAGGGGGGGGGGAATACAGCTGTGGGTGGTGCAGTAGGAAAAATTATTGGCCCCCTTTATAAAAGGGCCGATCAGGAAAAGTCCAGAGAGCGATTTCTGGGGACCCTAGCCTGGAGGCCACGAAGGGCACCATTTCTGCCCCTCAGCTGATCGCTCGGGTTCATTCCGGCATCCAGGTTACTTGGTCCAAGCATGACTGCGGCCAATGAAATTCCTCGCTTGGGAACTCCTTCCGCCCCTCTCCACCCCGGCCGTGCCCGCTTTGATGTCACGGGCCATGGTTGAGATGGATGGAGGGTCGATTGCGAACCAGCCACAATGTAAACTCGTGGGCTGAGCTGGGACTCCATGTAGCCATGTCCCAGCTGATTTTCCTGTAGCCACGCTGCACTCTTAGCCTACTTATGTCGATAGTGCGTCATTTGCCCCACAGAAATTTTATTGCAACACTCAACCGTGCAACCAATGGACCACACATACAACCACATTGTAGAAAGACCTATCACTGAAAAATCATACGAAGAGAAATGACACCACAGAAACCCAGTGGAAATGAACATCTGTTTAATTGGAAGACGACTTTACAGAGAATTACTGCAACACATACTGCAAACATAAACTAAACAAAGAATACCTTACCACAAGACAGAAAACCAAGACAAGAGAACTACAGAGTCCATGGACAACTACTGGACAACGTTAGGCAAAGGGAGACACAGAACTAACCTTAAACTACTTGAAATGTCAGCAGTGTTAGAGAAGGCACAACCCTAGAGCTGCAGGGACAACCAGGACTATCATTCAAGACCACAAATGCCTCAAGAGCGATAACAACATAAATGCAAGAATCAGACGAAGAAATCGATACTGAAACAAGAACAACAGCAAAAAAATGATTACATTAACACAGTGGCAAAAAAACTGTGGGCTAGTACTCGGTGTTCCAAGAAGATGTTCAGACGCTTCCTGCAAACGATACAGTTTTCTGAATTTCCTTAATAGGGTTAGTACACACGCCCCCGTGTATGCACCAAGATAAAGGTAGAGGCAACCACACATGATACTTGTCTGATATTAGAGACAAAATACACAACTGATGGAGACTAGTATATGTCAATAACCCCTTCATTGTGAGCCTCTATAAAGAACATTGCTGGTTTGGTGATGCTGGTAACATGTGCGTGAAGGTTGCAAATGTCTCATGTGTCCTGTTTTACACAACCTATTTTTAAAGTCGTTACCGCCTGTTAATAAGTTATTAATAGGACGTGCCAAAATGATGTCTGTCTGTATCTCCTTAGTTTACTTCCTAGATTTCTGTACCAATTAACTTTTTCCTCCAACATACAGCAACAACTCCAATACATAACGTGAGCAACCAGAGCTAGGCAACATACAAACCACAACCGTTACACAATTTTTAAAAATGATTCAGACTATTAGCCTGCAAAGTACACTATCGATTTTGTCATCGCATAAAACAAATGCACTGCAGTCACAAAAAAAACGAGAGGAAATATTACATTTTAAACTCTGTACCACACTTAGATGTACAATCCACTGTTATTTAATGTGCAATGAATTTTATTTAAAGGCACTAAAGTCAATGGGGGTTAAATTGCCTGACCCCCGAAAATGGGCATGAGGATTGCAGTACGCGATTAACCCGCGCCCGTTCATTCCTTTGCAGGCAGCACGTTAAATTTGTGTTTTAAATGATTGCTGCATGCAGCCAGCGCTACCTGCACTGTTCGTTGGCTGTGCGCATTGGCAGGGGGCTCGACATCGCGAGTGGCTAGCGCTACTTAAAGGCAGCCTGCACCTCTTAAAGGGGAGGTGCATTGTGGCTGCAAGAAGCGGTGGAAGTTTTTTGAAAATTGATTCTGGGCTGTGATACTTTGAGCAATGGCTGAACATGCGAGAGAGCGAGCACCAAGGTTTTCAGACACTGCACTGGAGGTCTTGGTGGAAGAGGTGGCGAGAAGGAGAGACGTCCTGTATCTGCAGGGGCCCGTACAGATGCTCAGGAGGCAGTGGGAAGAAGCAGCGGTGGAGGTCAATGACAGCAGTTGTGTTGCTCCAAGAACATGGATGCAGTGCAGGAAGAAGTTTAATGAGCTGACACGAGTTGTCAAGGTGAGTGAGTTCATCTTCAAATTGCATATCCTACCAACTGCACCACGAGCCTCATCCACTGCTCAGTTCACTACACCCCCATCACACACCTACCAACAATCTCTATCAATCAAAATTCATATGCTTTACCTCACCCCCACACACATAGCACTATGGCAAGTCTCACACCCACAACTCACAGCTCGCACACACTGGCAACTATTCAACTATGACAGCCACATCACCCAAACATATCGCAGGACACGCAATGACACACTTCCCTCTTTCTTGCAGGAGAAGGTGGTGCATAACAGCAGACAGCAGGAAAGAACTGGAGGAGGACAAGCACGCCTTCACCTTTTAACCTCCATGGAGGAGACAATGCTGGCCATCATGGGAAGGGGCATCGCTGAAGCCGTGGCCACTGGCTGGCTGAAGGGATCGATGATGAGGGTATCTGCATACCTAATCCTCCTTCTCTCGTCACACTTCTCCCTCATCCCACAATTTATTCTGACTCACAAGTTGCAGATGGTGTAAACACACAGTTCTTACTTTGTCCTCTCCCCTCACCACAACCCAACCCTTGTCCCTTTTTGATTTCAGATACCCAAGAACTGGAACCTTCCCAGTCAGAGGAGGAAGAGGAAAGAGACAGTGAAGATGACGAGACTCCGTCACTCGATCTTACACTCGCAGCCACCAACTCAGAGACTGACACTGCGAGTATTTTAGAGGCTAGGATAGAGGTGGTGGGAGACACCGGGCACAAGTGTGCAGGAGCCAAGGCTGGGGAAAGGATAGCGCAGGTGCCAGCTTGCTGGAGGCCGAGGGCGCACACTAGTTCTGCTGCAGAGAAATCAGATGAGGACTTCGATGGGCCAGGCTACAGAAGAAGGCTAATGGGTGTACATAGCCAAATGCTCGGTGCACTGGAAACCCTGCCAGAAAGCCTGTGCTCAATGTCAAGGGGCATGGAGGAGTTCGACACTTGGAAGCCATCCTTTCCATCATGGTGGTTACCTCCACCAGCACACCTGTGGAACCCACCATTGTGCAGCATCTGATGGCCGATGTCACAGCTTGCACTGCAACACAAACAGCTTCCATCAGAGGCCTGAGTTTTGCAGAGAAGCTCAGACTGCTGCCTTGAAAGCTCAGACTGCTGTCATCATGGCTCTGGATACCACCGTTCAAAAAGGGGGTTCCACTGCCTCACAGCAGTCCATTAATCTATTCTCCAACAGATCACTAGGATTGCTGAGGCACCACCCCAGGAGAGTGGCAGTGGCTCCACGGAACACAAACCTGCTGTCCTCTCTCAGGATGACCGCATTCCCCTGCTTCCCCACCCCTGTCACTCCGCCAGTGCCCTTGATGTTGCCTGTCAGCCAGCCAGCCCAGACTGTTGCAGCCCAGGCAAAGATGGTGCAATCTGAAGCCAGGCCTTCTCGGCCCAGAGCTGCTCGAGGTCGCTCTCCAAGGCCACCTGCAGTCTCCGCAATTGAAGGTCCGCAGCCTTCAATCCCCCAAGCTGCTGCCACTGGAGAAGCACCTCGTAGGGTAGGCAAAGGCACTCGGAAGACAGGCACCAAGGGAATGTACAAGGGCGATTTGTTTATTTTTGTATGCATTATGTAAAGATTGAATTTATAAATTTGGACTGGAATGTGCATTTTCTGGTGGTTTTTATTTTTGTGTTGTCAGAAAGAGGACGATGTGATGGTCAGTGATAGAGGAAAGGCAAGGAGTTTGGGACTGTTGGTGAATGGGGAGGTGTGGTTGAGGTTACTGGTATCGCTCATGAATTATTTGATCACGAAGAGCCTGGGCAGAAAGGGGCTGTCTACTTTGTAGCCTCCCTTCCTCTTCCTGTTCCTCCACTTCTTCCATTTCCTCCTCCTGCTCCTCAGCGTCTCGCCTGATAGGTGGTGGCAAGGGCTGTTCCCTCATAATTGCGAGGTTGTGCAACATGCAGCATACAACCACAAATCTTGATACCTGCTCAGCTGAGTACTGCAGGGCTCCCCCCGCAGTGGCCCAGACAGTGGAAGCGTTGCTTGAGGACGCCAATGGTGTACTCTATAATGTTACTTATGGCAGCATGACTCTCATCGTAGGCCTGCTGTGCACGTGTGCATGGGTTCCGGACCAGAGTCATGAGCCATGTCACGAGTGCATAACTCTTGTCGCCCAGTAACTAGTCTTTGACTTGCCGTGGTGGGTCAAATACAGGTGGCACAGAGGACTTCCGCAGAATGAGAGAATCGTGACTGTTGCCAGGATAACAGGCATTGACCTGCATGATGCGTTGCCTGTGGTCACACACCAACTGCACATTGAGGGAGTAGAATCCCTTTCGGTTCAGGAAAATGGCCGAGTTCACATGAGGCGCACGCAAGGACATGTGCCTGCAGTCAATGACACCCTGCACCATGGGGAAGCCTGCAATCCCTGCAAACCCTTGTGCTCGCTCCGCATGCTTGTCTCTGGCAAGATTAAACTGTTTCTCTGTGAACTTCCTTATGTAACAGTGCACTGTAAACTGCTGGATGTTGCTTATATCACCAGCAGCAGCCTGGAAGAAGCCAGACACATAAACATTAAGAGCCATGGTCACCTTGACAGCCACAGGTAATGCTGTCCTTGCCCTGCTTTGAGGTTGCAGTTGTGCCTGCAGCAGTTGGCAGATTTCAGTCACGACCTCTTTTGTGAATGCATTGGTCCTCGCTGAAGTTGAGGTAAGAGAATTGCGCTCTAAAGGCCCTCAGTGGATATGGCCTCCTGCTGAGAGCCCTTCTCCCCATCCTCCCTCTCTAGCAGTGGTCCCTCCTGCTCTGCGTGGCCTCTCTTCATTCTCCCAGTCATGTTCAATTCCCAGAGGAAGCTCTACCAGGTCACCCATGTCTGGAAGCAACTTGTTTCAGCACAAGCTTTTAAATGAACTAAAAAGTACTTCAGTACCAGCCAGACCACTCCCTGTAGACTATTCAAACTTGAGGCAACTATAGGAAAGCTCCAAAAAACACGTACAATTGCACCAGCAGCCAGAAGAAATAATCCATCAACTAACCTGTAAGTGGTTCATGATCCCTTTAAATAGCACTGGTGGGAGGTGGGGGCCTTCATACCATTTAACGTCGCGTTCAACTGTACAAAGTTCAGACAGGGCATTTGCTGGAGTGTGCAGTTGGAAAATGGCAGCGCTGGCATCAATTCAGCGTTGCACACCGATTCATGTCATGATCTGCCTGTTCTGCATGCTGCCGGTAGTCGTTTGGTGCGCGCGGGCAAACCCCTTTACTAAGATGGCGCCATACGCACTTCCCGTCGGAAGTGCGCGCGCGTATCTCGGACCCCAGTTTTGAGCCTCAGGTGGCTGCATAGCACCTGAAAAAATGAGCGCTCCACAGCCCAATTTAGCCCCATAACATTTTGGTACATTATGGAATTCTGAACACAAAAGCTCAGGGTTTCTGAGACCTGTGTTAGTGCAGAGGCAGACACTGGCCTAGAAACTGGATCTTGAAACGGGTGCCTGAGGGTCCAATAAGGCAGGCGACCGGGCGCCCCACCCGGACCGAAAGTTGGCCGCCCGCCGCATTGGGTCGGGCACCCAATAGGCGTCATGGGCATGCGTCGGGGGTATGTTTGTAGGACCCTTTCGTGAAATTGGACTGCAGCAGCGCCTGATTGGCCACGTGATAAACTCGCTCAGCAAATCATGGCGCTAACAGCCAGGAAAGACCCTGCAGGAGTGCTAGTTAAAGGGCTCATCCACTGCGTACAGATTAGTTGCTGGGTTGTGCTTTTAGTCTGCTGGCCAACTTCTGGGCCATTTTTCGGCTACTTTCCCCGACTTCACTGCTGCTGACTTTTTCCGGGTGCTGGCCTGCTTGTCTGTCTTGGAAATAATTCATTTCACTCATGGCTGGTCTGTTAGGTCAGCCTTTGGGGCTGGAGGAGGAGGGAGAGCGGCAGAGAAGACAGGAGCAAGTCGGCGCTGCTGGGAGAAGAGGGAGGAGGAGGGCGCTGCGCAGTAGGCCCCACTCGCAGCGAGTTTTCAGGCAACGCTTTTCCGCTGTCACCCTGACGGAGGAGCAGTGTGCGAGGTTACCTGCTGTAGCCCCAAAACAGGACATGGCTGCCCGTGGCTGCCAGGGTCACCGTGACCCTTAACCTTTACGCCACGGGGTTGTTCCAGGCTGGAGCAGGTGACATCAGCGACATCTCCCAGTTTACTATACACTGCTGCAACAGACGGTGCTCCGAGGCTCTCCACTCGAGCAGGAGCAGCTACACCTCCTGCCCCGGTGGAACAAGCAAAACAGGACAAGACAGCACCAGGATTTGCATGCATTGCAGGCTTCCCCAGGGTCCACGGGGTCGTAGACTGCGCTAACATTACCCTGCGTGCCCCCCATCGCCAGCCTGGTATCTTCCCCAACAGAGAGGGCTACCACTCGCACAAGGTGAAGCTCGTTTGCAACTACAGACAGTGCATAATGTAGGTCTGTGGCCATTGTTTGGCTGCACGCCTGTCTCAGTATAATTAGCTCCCAGCACAAATTTGCAGCTCTCTGTGGTCCAAGGTTTTAAAAAGTATAAATAACAAATATTCATCATGATCTATTTTGTAACTACAGGCAATGTTATCACACATCACTATTTCTCCAACTGTCTGCTGTGAGTATGGTCTATTTCTGGTGTGCTGAAATTACAGAAAGCTTCAGAGAGGAAATGGCCTCACATGGTGCAGTACACTGCGGAGGTCCTTTCCTCTTTGGTGAAAAGAGAGAGAATGTTAATAAAAATGAGCCATGACATTTGTGGATAACTTGAGTATGTTGTAAATTTACACATTGGCCTAGATTTTGCTGTCAAAGTAACGGCAAGTTTAATGGCGCGCACCGTTATTAACGTGTAAATCGGCCAGCAACTTGGGGCGAGGAAGAGATACCCCGTGAATTGTGACTCACCACAGGGTGCAGTACGATTTGTGCTGCTCCGCCGTTAGCCTCGCAAAAACGGCAGCTCGCCCTCAATCTCTCTGTCAGTTTCCAGAAATTGCTGCTTTTGCACATTAATTGCCAATTAAACTCGCTGGTACTTAACAGCGTAAGGACCTTTTCAATAACGAGATTTATGTTCCTGCAATGCCACTCAACCTCTCCGGCCCAGAAAATGAATAATTGAAACTGTTGAGTCTCATTCCTGCAAGTAGTAAATTGTTCTTCGAGCTTTTATAATGTAAATTTTTTTTTTAAATCTTACTTTTCCTTTCTGTCTCTTTTTTCTCTCTCTCTTAATCCATTCCTCTCTTTATTTCTCTTCTGTACATGGTTTGACTCTAATTCACCCTATTTCCTTTTCCGTCGTTCCTCTGTTTCTTTGCTCAATCCTTAAATCTCATTGGTTAAGGAGATAAACTGTTGGTCCCATCAGTACTAAGGTCCCAGATGCCCCGTTGCCCTTGTCGCGCCGTTATCAGTTCCCACTTCCAGGAACTTGCAGCGCGAAAACTTTTCGCGCTGAAGTGTAAGGGGAAAAAGTCTAACAGGGCACGCCGCGAGATGGCCCACTCCAGCAAATTCTGGGTCAATGATTTTTGTAAAACAAAAGAACCTTTATTAATGCCACATCAATACTTTAATCATCTGTGGGGCAGGACAGGCCAATTTCATGGTGGCAAAAGACATTAGTATTGAGGATTTTTAGCAAAATCGTTGACTCAGTGACACACAGAAATGTCATGTTTTTCTATTTCACATTGAAGTCTTTTTGCAGAAAGAACCCTCTCAATGTTCAGAGATATTGCATTAGTTTTATTTTTAATCAAGGGTTTTCTTTGCCAACTTTCTCCTCTACTGAAGGCATTGCCTCCATGTTGGGTTATGGTCTGTGGGCATCAGGGGCACTCTGTTCCCTCAGCCAAATGGCCAATATTCATGTGTGAACCTTGACACTGAGTGTTGGTAGACTATTGACCGGAAAGCTGGAGCAGGATTGTCAAGCCCAATCCAGGTGGAGTGGTGAGGCCAAAACCTTGGAATCATTTAAGAAACCAATAGATGCAGCAATGGAGGAGTGCAGGCTCATTCTGGACAGGTGAATTAGGATGGGCTGAATGGCCTTCCTCATCTGTAAGTATCTCATGGTCTTGTGAACTGTTTCCTAACATGAAGAAAAAGGGAAAAGAAGAAAACCGCAAATATTTGTCGGCGTTCACTTTTTCAAAAATATCCACGGATAAGGGGGATTGTCAGGAAAAACAAAAAACTTTTCTTCTAGTGAGGCCGGAAGGTGATTGAAAGAATTCTTGCAAACTCTCGTACAATGATTTATACGTCAAATTGATGACTTCCTCTCTGTGCACTCAGGATAGCTTGGCATTCAGCTGGGCTGTTCAGTTACAACCACCATGAGCTGTCAAACCCACTTCTGTCAGTTTAGTCTGCTATGTTCCGACACAAAACTGCCAAAAGGCGTGAAAGGAAATCCCCCTCTTCCGGGCTCAACAGCTACAAATCAGAATAGAGAGCGAAAACAGTAAACAATCAGCACGTTGACGTTTAAAGGTTTCGCTGCAGATGAAGCTCGAGGAGTTAAAAAGTTGATCATATGAACTGTTGTGCACAGCCGACTTGACGTAATTTTGCTAAAATTGGGGGGGGGGGGAAAAATGCTTCATCGAGTTGAAAGGGGCCTCATTTTCTGCAGCGACGATGAAGCTTTGTGCTGCCATGCTTGTCTGTTCCTGTCATAAATCTCAAAAGGGTGAACTTTGGAGGAAAGCTTCGAGAAGTTCTTTGGAAGAATGGATATTTGGAAGCAGCTCTGTTGGGGGAAAAAAGCAAGGTAATTTTGTAATTTTATCGATTTAAAACCAAACGCAACTGCTTTTTGTGTGAGAACTAGCCTTCCATAAATGTACAGGTATGGGTGTGTTTTTGCAAAAGTTTATTTTCCTATGACTGTGCTACTACATCAGTGAAAGAAGTGTTCGAAAGCTTAACGGGCAACCTCCCACTCTCATGGTGCGCTTTTGTGTTTTAATTCTTTAAGTTCACATTGCAACGAGGGCAGAGGCTGAGATGTACACAGATACGCAGATAGATTAAAAGATCAGCTTTTTTTTTCTTCTCTCTCATGGGAGCCCCACCTTTCCGAATGACATAATTGTGGCACGGTATCAAAACAATGCTGACTATAACAAGAATATTAAATTCACTGACTCGGAATCATGCGAAAAACAGCCTGTTGCTGAATGTTTTAAAGAATACAATAGTCACACACAGGAGGAAACATATTAAAGGTTTGGAGTTCTAGCTTGCTCCAGCATGTGCAATCAATGTGAAATTACTTACATTATCTTTGAAGAAATTTGCTGTGTTCGGTTATTTCTTTTTTCTTTGCAGCCAACGCGCTCTCCTTCGCTTCTTTAGCCTCTTAATTAAGCCTCCCTAAAACCCAAGACCATCCATGGCTAAGAGGGCAGGTGGGTGGTCTTTTCTCAGCCACTGGCAATTCTCCTCTGAAACCAGTTGCAGGGAATTATGTGAGAGGAACTTGGGAATGATTATCCCTCCAATTTTTCCTTCTCCTTGCCGGGAAGTATCTCATATCTGCTTTGTGCTGTCCTGCAGTAACCAGCCTGGACTTGTTAACTCAACAGTGCTGCGATTGCAAGCACAAGCTCGTACCCATACTCAACATCACTCGGCGCTAGTAAGAAAGAAAGAAGAAAGACTTGCATTTTTATAGCTCCTTTCACGACCTCAGGACGACCCAAAGCGCTTTACAGCCAATGAAGTACTTTTTGAAGTGTAGTCACTGTTGTAATGTAGGAAACGCGGCAGCCAATTTGTGCACAGCAAGCTCCCACAAACAGCAATAATGACCAGATAATCTGCTTTTTTGCTATGTTGATTGAGGGATAAATATTGGCCAGGACACCGGGGATAACTCCCCTGCTCTTCTTCCAAATAGTGCCATGGGATCTTTTACGTCCACCTGAGAGAGCAGACGGGACCTCGGTTTAACGTCTCATCTGAAAGACGGCACCTCCGACAGTGCAGCACTCCCTCAGTACTGCACTGGGAGTGTCAGCCTAGATTTTTGTGCTCAAGTCTCTGGAGTGGGACTTGAACCCACAACCTTCTGACTCAGAGGCAAATAGTGCAGCACCTCACCATCCAATGTCCTCTTTTTTACAATTCAAACTCAACTCTTATTCTCCCAGTTTTCTTCCCTCCTCTCCTGAAGGTGTTCAGTCTTTCAGGGGTACAGCTGCATGGGTCTTTGGCACCTTCCAATACCTTACCTAAATGTCCATTCTTCATGTGTGAACCAGACAACTAGGGGGTAATTTCAACCTAACTCGCTCGTCAGAAAACTGATGGGATTGGGTTCAATATTGGTTTTACACCAACGTTCCCTATAAGTTGAGCAGCCACGTTGCCCGGGACCGGCTTTTTCAACGTAAAGTCTTGCGCATGCGTGAAACTGTGAAAGGGCCGTGCACCCTAAAAAAATAACAGGGAACATTGTTTTACACCCCGCCCTATTTTACTCTCCGAGGGTAATATTGGGCGGGTGCAAAACCAGCGTTCGACCCGATCTCATGTTTTTCCTGCCCAGTGAGTTAGGTTGAAATGACCCCCTTAGTCTCACCATGGGAGACATCACAGCTGAGCCTGATCCTATCCTCACTGGATGTCCACACGCATGCACTTTCTGCCATGATTCACTGGATAGTCGTCAAGCGTGGATACTCTGGCTCATTCCTCTCTCCCCCTTCCCAGCCCAGAGATTGCCACGGCCAAGTCCTGCCAGACTGCTGCCCCTCCTGAGATCAGTTAACTCAGCACAGATCGGCAATTGAATCTGCAACTTTAGGTCGACATAACACTGAGCGTTAATTTTACCACTAGACCAATGGGGCAGTTCAACTTCATAAAAAAATACTAATTAATATTTTTTAAATCCTGTCCACAAATCAGCCCTCCTACATCCATGTTATCCTTCAGGCCTCCTACAGCCAAGTTATCCTTCTACATTCAGGCTATCCTCTGTGGTTGGTAGGGTGATACAGTCCAGCATGCAGATTGCAGACATCACCATGGACACGGTCAATGCGTTCCTTTATTGGCCTGCTAAAAGGCAAACAAGGGACTCAGAATAGGTCCCTTACTCTCTTTCCTAGAGAAAAAAAAACAAGCAATCTAGGCGACTAGCAGATGCCTGACTGTAAATGTTAGTAAGACTTAAGACTGTGGATTCAAATTTGTATTTCTCTATCAAACACAACATTCACTTCTACTACATAATTTAAAAATGAAGAGGTTATCAATTGCATCGTGTGATACTAGCATAATGTCATACTTACTTTACTATTAAAAAAAAAGTATTAACCCATTTGCTTTAAACAGGTCAACATCTGCATTAAAATATTTAAATATTCTGAAGGGGGAGGGCGAACAGTCAGAGGTCGTGGTTCACATTGATACCAACGACATGGGTAGAAAGAGGGATGAGGTCCTGCAACAAGAATTTAGGGAGCTAGGTAGCAGATTAAAAAGCAGGACCTCAAAGGTTGTAATCTCTGGATTACTCCCGGTGCCACGTGCTAGTGAGTATAGGAATAGGAGGATAGAGCAGATGAATGCGTGGCTAAAGAGTTGGTGCAGGAGGGAGGGCTTTAGTTTCCTGGATTACTGAGTCTGTTTCTGGGGAAGGTGGGACCTGTACAAGTCGGACGGGTTGCCCCTGAACCGGAACGGGACCAACATCCGTGCGGGGAGGTTTACTAGTGCTGTTGGGCGGGGTTTAAACTAACTTGGCAGGGGGATGGGATACGGAGTGGAGCTATAGTAGGGGGTGACGCACAGCCAAATATAGAGGAAAAAGCAAGTCAGTCTGGAAGGCAGAGCAAATATGTAACGGCACAAGGGAGTATGGCAAGGCTGGATGGCATTTATTTTAATGCAAGGAGTCTTACGAGTAAGGCAGATGAATTGAAGGTGTTGATGAACACATGGGAGTATGATATTGTTGCTATCACAGAGACATGGTTGAGGGAGGGGCAGGACTGGCAGCTCAATATTCTGGGGTATAGAATCTTCAGGCGAGACAGAGGGGGGTGTAAAAGAGGAGGGGGTGTCGCAATATTAATCAAGGAGTCAATTACTGCTGTAAGGAGGGATGATATTGTAGCAGGTTCCTCTAATGAGGACATATGTGTAGAACTTAAAAACAAAAAGGGGACAAGCACTTTGCTGGGAGTGTACTATAGGCCCCCAAACAGTCAGGGGGAGATAGAGGAACAGATATGTAGGCAAATCTCATAGAAGTGTAGAAATAATAGGGTAATAATAGTAGGGGATTTCAAATTCCCCAATATTAACTGGGATAGTCAGAGTGTGAAAGGCTTAGAGGGTGCGAATTCTTAAAGGTGCATCCAGGAGAGCTTTTTGAGCCAGCATGTAGAAAGTCCGACAAGAGAGGGGACGGTACTGGATCTAATTCTAGGGAATGTAGCCGGGCAAGTGGTAGAAGTGTCAGTAGGAGAGCATTTTGGTGACAGTGACCATAATTCAGTGAGATTTAAGGTAGTCATGGAAAAGGACAAAGATGGACTGGAAATAAAGGTTCTAAATTGTGGGAAGGCCGATTTTAATATGATAAGGCAGGATCTGGCCAAAGTGGACTGGGATCAGCTACTTGTAGGAAAATCCACATCAGAGCAGTGGGAGTCAATCAGAAAGGAAATAGAGAGAGTACAGTGCCAGCATGTTCCCGTAAAGGTCAAGGGTGGGACCAACAAGTCCAGGGAACCCTGGATGTCAAGGGATATACGAGAATGGATGAGGAAAAAAAGGGAGGCTTTTGGCAGATACAAAGGACTGAAAACAGTGGAAGCCCAAAGGAGTATAAAAAGTGCAGGGGGGTACTTAAAAAAGAAATTAGGAGAGCGAAGAGGAGGCATGAAAAAACACTGGCGGGCAAAATAAAGGAAAATCCCAAGGTGTTTTATAAGTATATTAAGGGCAAGAGGATAATTAGGGAAAGAGTAGGGCCCATTAGGGACCAAAGTGGCAATCTGTGTGTAGAGCCAGAAGATGTGAGTGAGGTTTTAGATGAATATTTTGCATCTGTGTTCACTATGGAGGAGGACGATGTAGGCATAGAAATCAGGCTGGGGGATTGTGATATACTTGAACAAATTAGTATTGAGAGGGAGGAGGTACTAGCGGTTTTAGCGGGCTTAAAAGTGGATAAATCCCCAGGCCCAGACGAGATGTATCTCAGGCTGCTGTGTGAGGCAAGGGAGGAGATTGCAGGAGCTCTGACACAAATTTTCAGAACCTCTCTGGCCACAGGGGAGGTGCCAGAGGACTGGAGGACAGCTAACGTAGTACCATTATTCAAGAAGGGTAGTAGGGATAAACCAGGGAATTACAGGCCAGTGAGCCTAACATCGGTGGTAGGGAAATTATTGGAAAAAATTCTGAGGGACAGAATTAGTCTCCACTTGGAGAGGCAAGGATTAATCAAAGATAGTCAGCATGGCTTTGTCAGGGGGAGATCATGTCTAACCAATTTGATTGAATTTTTCAAGGGGGTGACTAGGTGTGTGGATGAGGGTAGTGCAGTTGATGTGGTTTACATGGACTTCAGTAAAGCTTTTGACAAAGTCTCGCATAGGAGACTGGTCAAGAGGATAAGAGCCCATGGGATCCAGGGCAATTTGGCACATTGGATCCAAAATTGGCTTAGTGCCAGGAAGCAGAGGGTGATGGTCGAAGGTTGTTTTTGTGACTGGAAGCCTGTGTACCACAGGGATCGGTGCTGGGTCCCTTGCTGTTTGTAGTGTACATTAATGATTTAGATATGAATGTAGGAGGTATGATCAGTAAGTTCGCAGATGACACAAAAATTGGTGGAGTGGTAAATAGCGAGGAGGGAAGCCTCAGGCTACAGGACGATATAGACGGGTTGATCAGATGGGCAGAACAGTGGCAAATGGAATTTAACCCTGAAAAGTGTGAGGTGAAGCATTTTGGGAGGACTAACAAGGCAAGGGAATACACAATGAATGGTAGGACCCTAGGAAGGACAGAGGATGAGAGGGACCTTGGTGTGCATGTACATAGATCCCTGAAGGCAGCAGGTAGATAAGGTGGTTAAGAAGGCATATAGGATACTTGCCTTCATTAGCCGAGGCATAGAATATAAGAGCAGGGAGGTTATGATGGAGCTGTACAAAACGCTAGTTAGGCCACAGCTGGAATACTGTCTGCAGTTCTGGTCGCCACACTATAGGAAGGATGTGATTGCATTGGAGAGGGTGCAGAGGAGATTCACCAGGATGTTACCTGGGCTGGAGCGTTTCAGCTATGAAGAGAGACTGGATAGGCTGGGGTTGTTTTCCTTAGAGCAGAGAAGGCTGAGGGGAGACCTGATTGAGGTATACAAAATTATGAGGGGCATAGATAGGGTAGATAGAAAGGAACTTTCCCCCTTAGTAGAGGGGTCAATAACCAGGGGGCATAGTTTCAAGGTAAGGGGCAGGAGATTTAGAGGGGATTTGAGGAAAAACTTTTCACCCAGAGGGTGGTTGGAATCTGGAACTCACTGCCTGAAAGGATGGTAGAGGCAGGAACCCTCACAACATTCAAGAAGCATTTACATGAGCACTTGAAACGCCATAGCATACAAGGCTACGGACCAAGTGCTGGAAAATGGGATTAGAATAGACAGGGCTTGATGGCTGCGCAGACACGATGGGCCGAAGGGCCTCTTTCTGTGCTCTATAACTCTATTGACTCTATGACTATTGCTTACAGAAATTTAATAGGCTAATAGCACACAGTAAGACCATAGTTGCATATTAATGCAATTTGCAGCCTCCTAAACAGGGAATAGGAACATAGGAACAGGATCATTCCACGAGATCATGGCTGATCTTGCCTCAACCCCATTTATCCACCTTTGGTCCATATCCCTTGATAACTTTACCTAACAAAAATCTGTCAACCTCAGTTGTGAGGAGGACAGAGTCTGCAAAGGGATATAGATAGGTTAAGTGAGTGGGCAAAAATTTGGCAGATGGAGTATAATGTGGGAAAATGTGAAGTTATCCACTTTGGTAGGAAGAATAGAAAAGAAAAATATTATTTAAATGGAGAAAGACTACAGAATGCAGCGGTACAGAGGGATTTGGGTATCCTCATACATGAAACACAAAAGGTTAACATGCAGGTGCAGCAGGTAATTAGGAAGGCAAATGGAATGTTGGCCTTCATTTCAAGGGGGATAGAGTATAAAAGTAGGGAAGTCTTGCTACAACTGTACAGGGCGTTGGTGAGACCACACCTGGAGTACTGCGTACAGTTTTGGTCTCCTTATTTAAGGAGGGATATACTTGCATTGGAGACAGTTCAGAGAAGGTTCACTAGGTTGATTCCTGGGATGGAAGGGTTGTCTTATGAGGAAAGGTTGAGCAGGTTGGGCCTATACTCATTGGAGTTTAGAAGAATGAGAGGTGATCTTATTGAAACATATAAGATTCTGAGGGGGTTGGACAGGGTAGATGCTGAGAGGATGTTTCCCCTCGTGGGGGAATCTAGAACGAGGGGGCATAGTTTCAGAATAAGGGGTCGCCCATTTAAGACGGAGATGAGGAGGAATTTCTTCTTTCAGAGGATCGTGAATCTTTGGAATTCTTTACCCCAGAGAGCTGTGGAAGCTGTCATTGACTATATTCAAGGCTGAGATAGACAGATTTTTGAGCAACAGGGGAGTCAAGGGTTATGGGGAGCGGGCAGGAAAGTGGAGTTGAGGCCAAAATCGGATCAGCCATGATCTCATTAAATGACGGAGCAGGCTCGAAGGGCCGAATGGCCGAGCTCCTGCTCCTGTTTCTTATGTTCTTATGTTCTTATGTCTTGAAAGTTTCACTTGACCCAGAATCCACAGCCATTTTTGGGGGACCGAATTTCATATTTCTACTACCCTTTGTGTGAAGAAGTGCTTCCTGATTTTAATCCTGAATAAGAATATGACCCCTTGTTCTGGATTCCTCACCAGAGGAAATAGTTTCTCTCTATCTACCCTATTGAAATCCTTTATCAATTGAAACACCTCGATTAGATCACCCCTCAATTTTCTATACTCAAGGGAATACAAGCCAAGTTTACGCAACCTGTCCTCCTAATTTAACCCTTTAACTCCCGGTATCATTCTGGTGAATCTGTGTTGCACCCACTCCAAGGCCAATATATCCTTCCTGAGGTGCGGGGCCCAGAACTGAACGCAATACTCCAGATGGGGTCTGACCAAGGCTCTACACAACAGCATAATGAAAGGTAAATCCTTGGACCCTCATTCCTTCCTCTCCAAGCAGTATTTTATATCGCATTTGTCAGGCCAGTTGTGTGCATCGACAATTTTTATTTTGTTAAAAATTGTTAAATTAATTGATGGTGTACTACCCTTACTGTGCTCTACAATCATGGTCAAATGAGCTGGCTCAAACACACTGCTACAATGGCACCAGAAATGTAATACTACGTCCTTGACACTAATTCCAACAAGTTGCCCCGAAGTGTGAATTATTCCCTCCCCACCCCCATCAGTGTAGCTGAATGTTGATCACTGGTGTTACTGCCAATGATCCCTTTGAGCTGTGGGCCGCGCTACGCTCTGGAGCTCCCGCGCAGCCGGCTCACCAGCGTTTAAATGGGAAAAACCGTGTATTTTGAATGGGGCTGCCGAGACACCTTAAAGGGACCGCGCACCCAAAACAATTAACGGAAACATTGGGCACTGCTAAGAATAACATAGTATGAAGTGTCGGGGACAACATAGGGTTGTGTGTCGACCACTCACAAAAGTACAGGTCAAGCTTCAGTAAAATGCTGTGTTGGCATGGACACTAAACCAGCATGTCTACAGTACCCGTCATTTCTCAAAGTTTTATTACACTATTTGGCAAGCACAAAATGGCAATTCCTGGTGCCAAATAAATATTCAACGCTGAACTTGAAAGGATGCCCATCTTAATTATCAGTCAGAGCGCGAGAATGAAAGGTGACTTCACAGAGGAAGCTGCCTTGTGAGGAAAAGCAAAGAGGCTGTGACCATTTCCTCCTCCAGAAATAGTTTTAGCATTTGCTTGAATTTTTTTATAAGTTATTTCTCATTTTGCATATATAACAACAGTTACTGCACTACAACTTCAATTTGCTGTGTGAAGGGCTTTTAGAAGTTTAAACAACATGATAAGGCACTATATAAATGAAAGTATTTCATTCTTTCTTTGAATCTCCCTCTGAAAACTCCCAAGCCATGCATTTTCCCCATCTGCCTATGTTAAACTGGCACTGGGAGATGTGTATCAGTGGCCAAGCGATGATTCCCACTTCCATTTTCTTTCTTCCCCTGTGTGGAAGAGCCTTACCTTCACTCACTGGGATAGACGAATCAGCAGCCCATTTTACATCTTTCCCGCGCCACTGGAAATAAAAATCGGGAGAGATGTGAAACGGGTTGCTTTTTAAACATTTATTCGTTCATGGGATGTGGGCGTCGCCAGCAAGGCCAGCATTTATTGCCCATCCCTAATTGCCCTTGAGAAGGTGGTGGTGAGCTGCCTTCTTGAACCACTATTCTTTGTAGCGGTTTGGTCCAACTGAATGGCTTGCTAGGCCATTTCAGAGGGCAGTTAAGAGTCAACCACATTGCAGTGGGTCTGGAGTCACATACAGACCAGACCGGGTAAGGACGGCAGATTTCCTTCCCTGAAGGACATTAGTGAACCAGATGGGTTTTTACGACAATCCGGTAGTTTCATGGTCACCATTACTGATAATAGCTTTTTATTCCAGATTTATTTAATTAACTGAATTTAAATTCCCCAGCTGCCGTGGTGGGATTTGAACTCATGTCTCTGGATTACTAGCCCAGTAACATAACCACTATACTCATTCACTATCACCCGTTTTACATTATCGCACAAAGTCAAGATTTACCCCAGTGCCTCTGTCACATTTTTGAGTTTTTACACAAGCTATTTTCTCAGGTTTAGCATCACTGGGCACTCCCATAAGCAGACCACTTTTCCCCTGTGATCAGCTGATAGGAGGCATAAGAGAGTGGCTGGGATGAGTCATCCTTCGATTCTCTTCTCTCTGGGCAAGTGCTGGGCCTTTGTTTAACAACTTCTCATGATGGCACAGCGGAGATCTGAAAATTCATTACTTCAGGAATTGTCAGCCCGAAGCTATGTTCTACTATTTAATGGTGCAGAAAGTTGGAATAATGAAGCTTTGTGGAGTGCAAAGCTAATGGTAGGTTTGCTTCATTTCTAGAGGGAGAATTGTAAATCCATTTTATACTGGCTCTTGTTTAGATTGAATTCTGGGAGCTCTGCAGCTTCCAGTGTTCCCGCTACTAAATATGACACTTTAATCCCATTTCCAAAATCGTATTGATTTAATTTTCTCTGCATTCAACATTATGGGGGAGAAATTCGGTGGGTTAGCGTCCCCCGTTAGTGCCTCCGGGGGGGGGGCGTTAACGGGGCGCTAATGACTTACCGCCCGGGCGTGGCAAGATGAACGACTCTCGCTAACATGGCTGGGAGGTTTGCGCCGGCGGTAACACTCTGCGCCACGATCTCCTGCGCCCGGAGATTGTGACGCCATTGCCGTGCGCATCGCCCCGGATCCGAACTTCGGTTCCGCCCCCTGCAGCATCGCCGGGCGACAACATCGACAGCTGCAGGAGGCGTTGTCAAGGAGGCCGGGCGCTTCGAGGGCGCAAGTTAAAGGGAAGGTTGCCGACGTCAGTGGGAAAATTTCTAAAATGCTTTTTTTCAATTTTTTTCAAATCTCCTGAGCCGCAATCGATCAGCCCGGCACTCCGCTGAGCGCATGGGGCTGATCGGACCGGATCGCGGCTGCTGTCGGGGACCAGCTAACTGGTCCCAATGCAGAGCCTGCAGCGATGGCCCTTCCTTTTAAGGGAGGGAAGGAGCCTCGGATCGCAACATTGTGCAGCGCTGCACCATTACCGCCCCGCCTGCGTCCTTTAGCGCTCCAGGAAGGAAGTGGAGCGCAAACACTGAATTTTGCAAAAGCTGGGAATCATTAGCGCCTGGCGCTAAGTTTCCCAGCTTTCAAAAGTTAGCGCCCCAAATGGGGCAAGACTGAATTTCTCTCCCTATCATTTTATATTTCTAATAATATTGTGATTGAGGACTACGGTAGTATTTTTCCAGTAATATAGAAATGTAAGTTCTTAGTAAATAAGTAAGTTCAATACAAGAGAAGCCTCTGAATGTAGATAAAGGGTAAGAAGGGGCCTAGAGTATGGGGCTGGGAGGAGAGGCCATTGAAGGAGATTTGTTGACTACATTGGGACAGATATTCATTGAACTATGAGATGGCAATTCCAGAGAGGTGGACCATTGAGAAGAATGCAATACTTGACCATGTTGAAGACCGTGGAGAGTCTGAGGAGCACAAGGAGGAATATTGTACCATGGTTGCAGTCACATAGGATATTGTTGGTGACTTTAACCAGTGCAGTCCCAATGTTGTGGGTGGCATGGAATCTAAAGCTGAATGGATTTGAATAGGAAGTAAGTGATCAGCACATATTACTTTAGTGATAGCCTTAGAGAAGGAGGGGAGGTTAGAGATGGGCATTAGTTGGAGAGGACGGCGGGGTTGAGAAGTGTCTTTTTGAAAATGGAGGGGCTGGACCTGTACATGAGGAAAGGAAGAATTTGACAAAGTCAAATATAGATACTGACTCCTACCAGCACAAATACTTCCTCTAATCCCTGCTAGTGGAGTGGCCATTTTAAGCATTGACACTCTGGCCAGTCCTCCCTGGCTCTCCTGCTTAACAAAAGTGGGATGCCATAAAAGGCCACCAGGATAACAATGAAACTGAGTTTTTTAATTATATATCTGGCCACACATAATTCCACATTGTGCTGTGAAGGAAATTGGGTTTGTTTTACTGTGTGTTAGAACTATCATTAGCATCGAAACACAACCATAACTGAGGGATGTACTTCACCCTTGTGTACGCTTTTGATTTTTTTATTCTGTTATTATTTTCGATATATCCTCTACTCATGACATAGCAGAGTTATTAGAATTGGACTATTACACGCTTTACTGCAAGCATGGGTTTGAGCATGCTAAATGTTCCATTACATGTAGCTACAAAAATAATTTGGAGCTCTGAATGTATATTCAGATGGAACTATTTCACAGAAGTAATAGAGTTATGAATACGTTACCTGGGAAGATCACTGAAGCAAATGGTATAAATCGGTCTGAGTGAAGTGGATACGTTTCTGGAGAAAGAAGGAACCAAGGGCTATAGTGAGAAGGGGGGAAGCTGGGGTTCAAATCAGCCAATAAGGGACAGGCTTGTTGGCACAAATGACATTTTCCTGTTCCTAAAATTTTCTCTGCACGCTTTAAGAGAAACATATAGAACTACAGAACAGTGCCGGCTGCGATCAGGGCAGCCCAATTTCGGGAAGGGGGTCCCGAAACAGGCGTAAAGCCTTAGGTAGCAGATTAAAAAGCAGGACCTCAAAGGTTGTAATCTCTGGATTACTCCCGGTGCCACGTGCTAGTGAGTATAGGAATAGGAAGATAGAGTAGATGAATGCCTGGCTCAAGAGTTGGTGCAGGAGGGAGGGCGTTAGTTTCCTGGATCACTGGGTCTGCTTCTGGGGAAGATGGGACCTGTACAAGTCGGACGGGTTGTACCTGAACCGGAACGGGAGCAACATCCTTGCGGGGAGGTTTGCTAGTGCTGTTGGGGGGGGTTTAAACTGATTTGGCACGGGGATGGGATACAGTGTGGAGCTATAGTAGGGGGTGATGCACAGCCAAATATAGAGGAATAAATAAGTCAGCCTGGAAGGCAGAGCAAATATGTAACGGCACAAGGGAGTATGGCAAGGCTGGATGGCATTTATTTTAATGCAAGGAGTCTTGCGAGTAAGACAGCTGAATTGAAGGTGTTGATGAACACATGGGAGTATGATATTGTTGCTATCACAGAGACATGGTTGAGGGAGGGGCAGGACTGGCAGCTCAATATTCCGGGATATAGAATCTTCAGGCGAGACAGAGGGGGGTGGAAAAGAGGAGGGGGTGTCGCAATATTAATCAAGGAGTCAATTACTGCAGTAAGGAGGGATGATATCTTAGCAGGTTCCTCTAATGAGGCCATATGGGTAGAACTTAAAAACAAAAAGGGGGCAAGCACTTTGCTGGAGTTTACTATAGGCCCCCAAACAGTCAGGGGGAGATAGAGGAACAGATATGTAGGCAAATCTCAGAGAAGTGTAGAAATAATAGGGTAATAATATAGGGGATTTCAACTTCCCCAATATTAACTGGGATAGTCAGAGTGTGAAAGGCTTAGAGGGTGCGAAATTCTTAAAGCACATCCAGGAGAGCTTTTGAGCCAGCATGTAGAAAGTCCTACAAGAGAAGGGGTGGTATTGGACCTATTTCTAGGGAATGTAGCCAGGCAAGTGGTAGAAGTGTCAGTAGGAGAGCATTTTGGTGACAGTGACCATAATTCGGTGAGATTTAAGGTAGTCATGGAAAAGGACAAAGATGGACTGGAAATAAAGGTTCTAAATTGTGGGAAGGCCGATTTTAATATGATAAGGCAGGATCTGGCCAAAGTGGACTGGGATCAGCTACTTGTAGGAAAATCCACATCAGAGCAGTGGGAGTCATTCAGAAAGGAACTAGAGAGAGTACAGCGCCAACATGTTCCGTAAAGGTCAAGGGTGGGACCAACAAGCCCAGGTAACCCTGGATGTCAAAGGATATACAAGAATGGATTAGGAAAAAAAGGGAGGCTTTTGGCAGATACAAAGGACTAAAAACAGTGGAAGCCCAAAGGAGTATAGAAAGTGCAGGGGGGTACTTAAAAAAGAAATTAGGAGAGCGAAGAGGGGGCATGAAAAAACACTGGCGGGCAAAATAAAGGAAAGTCCCAAGGTGTTTTATAAGTATATTAAGGGCAAGAGGATAACCAGGGAAAGAGTAGGGTCCATTAGGGACCAAATTAGCAATCTGTGTGTAGAGCCGGAAGATGTGAGTGAGGTTTTAAATGAATATTTTGCATCTGTGTTCACTATGGAGAAGGACGATGAAGGCATAGAAATCAGGCAGGGGGATTGTGATATACTTGAACAAATTAGTATTGAGAGGGAGGAGGTACTAACGGTTTTAGCGGGCTTAAAAGTGGATAAATCCCCAGGCCCAGACGAGATGTATCCCAGGCTGCTGTGTGAGGCAAGGGAGGACATTGCAGGGGCTCTGACACAAATTTTCAGAACCTCTCTGGCCACAGGGGAGGTGCCAGAGGACTGGAGGACAGCTAACATAGTACCATTATTCAAGAAGGGTAGTAGGGATAAACCAGGGAATTACAGGCCAGTGAGCCTAACATCAGTGGTAGGGAAATTATTGGAAAAAATTCTGAGGGACAGAATTAGTCTCCACTTGGAGAGGCAGGATTAATCAAGGATAGTCAGCATGGCTTTGTCAGGGGGAGATCATGTCTAACCAATTTGATTGAATTTTTCGAGGGGGTGACTAGGTGTGCGGATGAGGGTAGTGCAGTTGATGTAGTCTACATGGACTTCAGTAAGGCTTTTGACAAAGTCCCGCATGGGAGACTGGTCAAGAAGGTAAGAGCCCATGGGTACCAGGGCAATTTGGCACATTGGATCAAAATTGGCTTAGTGGAAGGAGGCAGAGGGTGATGGGTTGAAGGTTGTTTTTGTGTCTGGAAGCCTGTGTCCAGTGGTGTACCGCAGGGATCAGTGCTGGGTCCTTTGCTGTTTGTAGTGTACATTAATGATTTAGATATGAATGTAGGAGGTATGATCAGTAAGTTCGCAGATGACACGAAAATTGGTGGAGTGGTAAATAGTCAGGAGGGAAGCTTCAGGCTACAGGACGATATAGACGGGTTGGTTAGATGGGCAGAACAGTGGCAAATGGAATTTAACCCTGAAAAGTGTGAGGTGATGCATTTTGGAAGGACTAACAAGGCAAGGGAATACACGATGAATGGTAAGACCCTAGGAAGGACAGAGGATCAGAGGGACCTTGGTGTGCATGTACATAGATCCCTGAAGGCAGCAGGACAGGTAGATAAGGTGGTTAAAAAGACATATGGGATACTTGCCTTCATTAGCTGAGGCATAGAATATAAGAGCAGGGAGGTTATGATGGAGCTGTACAAAATGTTAGTTAGGCCACAGCTGGAATACTGTGTGCAGTTCTGGTCGCCACACTATAGGAAGGATGTGATTGCATTGGAGAGGGTGCAGAGGAGATTCACCAGGATGTTACCTGGGCTGGAGTACTTCAGCTATGAAGAGAGACTGGACAGGCTGGGGTTGTTTTCCTTAGAGCAGAGAAGGCTGAGGGGGACCTGATTGAGGTGTACAAAATTATGAGGGGCATAGATAGGGTAGATAGAAAGGAACATTTCCCCTTAATAGAGGGGTCAATAACCAGGGGGCATAGTTTCAAGGTAAGGGGCAGGAGGTTTAGAGGGGATTTGAGGAAAAACTTTTTCACCCAGAGGGTGGTTGGAATCTGGAACTCACTGTCTGAAAGGGTGGTAGAGGCAGGAACCCTCACAACATTCAAGAAGCATTTAGATGAGCACTTGAAACGCCATAGCATACAAGGCTACGGACCACGTGCTGGAAAATGGGATTAGAATAGACAGGGCTTGATGGCCGGCGCGGACATGATGGGCCAAAGGGCCTCTTTCTGTGCTGTATAACTCTATGACTCTTTGACTCTATTTGCATATGCAAAGGGCCAAACGCCTGTTTCAGGCACGAGCCTTGGACACCTATACTTCAGCCTTTACCAACATGGCGGGTGGCATGGAATGTGCGTGCGCCATATTGGACGCTTACAGGTGGAAAACAGGTGCGACCTCAACAAATTTCTCGGCCTCAGCCTTTTTTAGTGTTTTAAAAAGAGAGCGATTACTAGAGCGTGCAGAGCTCTCAACACAGTGTGATGTGTTGCCTGGCAGTGTAACAGAAGTCTGGCTGGCTGCAATTTCCACTCTGCACTTATCAGACCATCGTCAGCATTGCTTTTATACTGGCAATGTATTGTAGCCATGATGTAGGATATTAGAAGCCAGTTACACTTTTACTTTGGTGCACGATTGTCCCTATCAAATTAAAACAACCCTTACTGTACAACATAACAAAAACAGATTATCTGGTCATTATCACATTGCTGTTTGCGGGAGCTTGCTGTGCGCAAATTGGCTGCCGCGTTTTCCACATTACAACAATGACTACACTTCAAAAGTACTTCATTGGCTGTAAAGCGCTTTGAGACGTCCGATGGTCGTGAAAGGCGCTATAGAAATGCAAGTCTTTCTTTCTTTCTTTTGCTCTGTGTGCTGTTACAATAACATAGAATGAGAACCAGTACAATGTTTTCCCTCTTCTGATGTTTGCTTCCCTAGATTCAGGGCCTTTGCATCAGTGAAGATCGGAACGTAAAGAATATTTTCTTTTAAAGAAAGGGTGGAGCCTTTACAATCAGCCAGCTTCAAGGGTTAGAAACACAGCAAGTCTGCTTATCAGATCATCAAATTGCATCTTCCTTGTGAGATGTCATTTGCAGGTTTGAGTCATTTATTGCAACAGAAAAAAAATAAACCACACAATGTCAGATGTTTGTTGTAAAGTGCATCCGACTTTACCTGTGAAAACAGGATGCATGCATCAGGCTGACCTTTCAGCTGTACATAGGAGGGCATTTAAATCATGTAGGTGGTTGTCACCACAAATGTACTGAACACCATGAATACTGTAGATATTTCAAAATGGTTTTCTGAATAGGGTTGGTAGCAACAATTACAGGTAGCTTTGTGGTATCAGGCTAACCTTGCAGCAATTGATCCCTGCTGGTTCTATAGACATTCCTTAACACTGGGAAACAACAACAACTTGCATTTACATAGCGCCTTTAACGTAGTAAAACGTCCCAAGGCGCTTCACAGGAGTGTTATCAAACAAAAATTTGACACCCCACACGAGGACAGGAGACCAATGGCTTGGTCAAAGAAGTAGGTTTTATGGAGCGTCTTAAAGGAGGAGAGAGAGGTGGAGAGGTGGAGAGGTGGAGAGGTTTAGGGAGGGAATTCCAGAGCTTAGAGCTTTGGCAGCTGATAGGCATGGCCGCCAATGGTGGAGCGATGAAAATCGGGGATATGCAAGAGGCCAGAATTGGAGGAGCGCAGATATCTCAAGGGGGTTGTGGGGCTGGAGGAGGTTACAGAGATCGGGAGGGGCGAGGCCATGGAAGGATTTGAAAACAAGGATTAGAATTTGAAAATCGAGGCGTTGCCGGAATGGGAGTCAAAGTCGGTTAACGAGCATAGTGGTGATGGGTAACTGGGACTTGGTGCGAGTTAACATATGGGCAGCAGAGTTTAGGATGAGCTTAAGTTTACAGAGAGTGCAAGGTGGCAGGCCAGCCAGGAGAGCATTGGAATAGTCGAGTCTAAGAGATAACATAGACATGGATGAGAGTTTCAGCAGCAGATGAGCTGGGGCAGGGGTGGAGGTGGTCTTGTTGATGGAGAGGATATGGGGACAGAAGCTAATCTCAGGGTCAAATCGGATGCAAACAGTTTGGTTTAGCCTCAGACAGTGGCCAAGCTTTACAAGTTTTTGACTCTCTTGCTTTTAATCTTTGATGTTTAACACTTTGGAAAGACCCAAAATGAATTGGCATCAGCTTGTACATAAACCGTGAATGGCTTTCGCGGACATTGTGAATTGTACCTGGAGTTCAGTTTGAATTTGTGCTTTTTGGATAACTGCACTTCTGCGATAAGCTTCACTAAATACTGGTAAATGCAGCTTTTGGAGGACTATCTGGTAAATCATTTTTATTGTAGAAAACATTGATTCTCACCTCTGTGTCTTCACCCAGTCCCTTTCTGCTCCATTTGATCCACCCATTTTGTCTTACTCGTTGATACCAGCGCTTGTTCTGTTCTGCTCAGACACTTTCCTTTCGATTTGTCTGACTCTCTTTCAGTGCCGAGTCAGGTAGTTCATGTTGCCCTCCCTCAAAATGCCACGAAATATACTTCACTGAGGCCATTAACTCAACGATTTGAACTTTATCAGGTGTGGTTGTAGTTAAGAAAGTTGCTGCCACTGATCAGAAAGGTTCGTCAGCATTGCAGGGATATAAAATGGACCTAAAGAAAAGTCTGTAACAGAGGTGAAGAGAGATGGGAGTGGGAAGGAAAGTAGGAAAGCAACTGATTCCAAGGGGTGCCTGCAATTCATGACACAACAAGCTCCTGCTCTTGGCCATGTAATTATGGAAACGCCAACTAGGGATTTGACAACTCCCCACAGGTAGAAAATAAACTTTAGTGTACGTAGAGGGAGTGCAACGAAGGTTCACGAGATTGATTCCTGGGATGGCGGGACTGTCGTATGAGAAGAGATCGAGTAAACTAAGCCTGTATTCTCTTGAATTCAGAAGAATGAGAGGGGATCTCATTGAAGCATACAAAATTATTACAGGGCTTGATAGGGTGGACGCTGGGAGAATGTTTCCCTTGGCTGGGGAGTCTAGAACCAGGGGCCACAACCTTAAGATAAAGGGTAGGCCATTCAGGACTGAGATGAGAAGAAATTTCTTCACACAGAGGGTGGTGAATCTTTGGAATTCTCTACCCCAGAGGGCTGTGGAGCCTCAGTCATTGGGTATATTCAAAACAGAAGTCGACAGATTTCTGACTAGTCAGGGCATCAAGGGATATGGCGATAGGGCCGGTGAATGGAGTTGAGGCAGAAGATCAGCCATGATCTCATTGAATGGCGGAGCAGGCCCGAGGGGCCGAATGGCCTACTCCTGCTCCCATTTCTTATGTTCTTATGTACGTCACCTCGAGCCACTCTCAGCAAATTGGGTCTCAGGCCTCATCTACATATTCCAGGGGAGCTGCCGGCGCCGTCCTCAGGTAAGTTCTGAGTGGGGGAAGGGTAGGAGCGGCCAACAGGGGAAGGGGAGGAGGTGATCACCCAGGAGGGTGGAGTCGGGGGGAGGTGCTCTTGCTCCTCATGGCTCCACAAAAAGATGTTTTTTAAAAAAAAAAGACACTTACCTTTTTGCTGACGGCTGCAGTAGCCGCTGAAGAATCCTGAAAGGGGAAGGCCTGATGCCTGCCCTTCCCATCGATACTAATTTTAACATCTTCAAGGGGCCGAACGTCAATTTTAGATGCCAGCCCGGGACACCTAAAAAATTGGCCTCAAGAATTTAGCAGTGAGACCTGCGCCTGCGCAGATTGGGTGCAGGCCATCCCACTGCTAAATGTTTATGCTTTGCACCCATTTTACGTCCGAAAAACTGGCGCAACACATACCCATTTCTACCCCATTATTTCAGTTCTGGGGGTGAGGAGGTGGGTTACTGCCTTGAGGCAAGCTACCTAATTACCCCATGTTACTGGTTAACAAGCTGCTCTGTGAACACAGCAATGAACTGACTGGAAAGCGATTGGGGAAGATAAGAATGGGTGAGAGGGTGAGTGAGTGGCGTGAGTGAGTGAGCGAGCGAGTCAGTGAGTGAGCGAGTGAGCGAGTGAATGAGTGAATGAGTGAGCGAGCGAGTGAGCGAGTGAATGAGTGAGCGAGCGAGTGAGTGGAGTGAGTGAGTGAGCGAGTGAGTTAGTGAGTAGGTGAGTGAGTGAGCGAGTGAGTGAGTGGGTGAGTGAGTGAGTGAGTGAGCGAGTGAGTGAGCGAGTGAGCGAGTGAGCGAGTGGGTGAGTGAGTGAGTGAGTGTGAGTGAGTGAGTGTGAGTGTGAGTGAGTGGGTGAGTGAGTGAGCGAGTGAGTGAGCGAGTGAGTGAGCGAGTGAGTGGAGTGAGTGGAGTGGAGTGAGCGAGCGAGTGAGCGAGTGAGTGAGTCGAGTGAGCGAGTGAGAGTGAGTGGTGTGAGCGAGCAAGTGAGCGAGTGAGTGAGTGAGTGAAGTGAGCGAGTGAGTGAGTGAGTGTGAGTGAGTGAGTGTGGGTGAGCGAATGAGGGAGTGAGCGAGTGAGCGAGCGAGTGAGCAAATGTGAGTAAGTGAGTGTGAGTGGAGTGAGTAAGTGAGTGAGCGAGTGGGCGAGCGAGTGTGAGTGAGCGAGTGAGCGAGTGAGTGTGAGTGAGCGAGTGTGAGTAAGAGTGAGTGAGTGTGAGTGAGTGGGTGAGTGAGTGAGTGGGTGAGTGAGTGAGTGTGAGTGAGTGAGTGTGAGTGTGAGGGAGTGAGTGTGAGTGAGTGAGTGGGTGAGTGAGTGTGGGTGAGTGAGTGGGTGAGTGAGTGTGAGTGTGAGTGAGTGTGAGTGAGTGAGTGTGAGTGTGAGTGAGTGTGAGTGAGTGGGTGAGTGAGTGAGTGTGAGTGAGTGTGAGTGAGTGTGAGTGTGAGTGAGTGAGTGGGTGAGTGAGTGAGTGTGAGTGAGTGGGTGAGTGAGTGTGAGTGAGTGAGTGAGTGGGTGAGTGAGTGAGTGTGAGTGAGTGGGTGAGTGAGTGTGAGTGAGTGAGTGAGTGGGTGAGTGAGTGAGTGTGAGTGAGTGTGAGTGTGAGTGAGTGAGTGAGCAAGTGGGTGAGTGAGTGAGCGAGTGAGTGGAGTGAGTGAGTGAGTAGAGTGAGTGAGTGTGAATGAGTGAGCGAGTGAGTGAGTGAGCGAGTGAGTGAGTGAGCGAGTGAGTGGAGTGAGCGAGTGAGTGAGTGAGCGAGTGAGCGAGTGAGTGAGCGAGTGAGTGAGTGAGTGAGTGAGCGAGTGAGTGAGCGAGTGAGTGAGTGAGCAAGTGAGTGAGCGAGTGAGTGAGCGAGTGAGTGAGTGAGCGAGTGAGTGAGTGAGCGAGTGAGTGAGCGAGTGAGTGAGCGAGTGAGTGAGTGAGCGAGTGAGTGAGCGAGTGAGTGAGCGAGTGAGTGAGTGAGCGAGTGAGCGAGTGAGTGAGCGAGTGAGTGAGTGAGTGAGGGTGAGTGAGCGAGTGAGTGAGCGAGTGAGTGAGCGAGTGAGTGAGTGGGTGAGTGAGTGAGCGAGTGAGTGAGCGAGTGAGTGAGTGAGTGAGTGAGTGAGTGAGCGAGTGAGTGAGCGAGTGAGTGAGTGAGCGAGTGAGTGAGTGAGTGAGCGAGTGAGTGAGTGAGTGAGCGAGTGAGCGAGTGAGTGAGCGAGTGAGTGAGTGAGTGAGCGAGTGAGTGAGCGAGTGAGTGAGCGAGCGAGTGAGTGAGCGAGTGAGCGAGTGAGTGAGTGAGCGAGTATGAGTGAGTGAGCGAGTGAGGGAGTGAGCGAGTGAGTGGAGTGAGTGGAGTGAGTGAGCGAGTGAGGGAGTGAGCGAGTGAGTGAGTGTGAGTGAGTGAGTGAGCGAGTGAGGGAGTGTGCGAGTGAGCGAGTGAGTGGAGTGAGTGAGTGAGCGAGTGAGTGAGCGAGTGAGTGGAGTGAGCGAGTGAGTGAGTGGCGTGAGCGAGCGAGTGAGCGAGTGAGTGGAGTGAGCGAGTGAGTGAGTGAAGTGAGCGAGTGAGCGAGTGAAGTGAGTGAGTGAGTGAGCGAGTGAGTGTGAGTGAGTGAGTGAGCGAGTGAGCGAGTGAGCAAGTGAGGGAGTGAGCGAGTGAGTGTGAGTGAGCGAGTGAGCGAGTGAGTGAGTGAGTGTGAGTGAGCGAGTGAGCGAGTGAGCGAGTGAAGTGAGCGAGTGAGTGAGTGAGTGAGTGTGAGTGAGTGAGCGAGTGAGCGAGTGAGTGAGTGAGGGAGTGAGCGAGTGAGGGAGTGAGCGAGTGAGGGAGTGAGCGAGTGAGTGTGAGTGAGCGAGTGAGCGAGTGAGCGAGTGAGTGTGTGAGTGAGTGAGCGAGTGAGCGAGTGAGTGGAGTGAGTGAATGAAGTGAGCGAGTGAGCGAGTGAGTGAGTGAAGTGAGCGAGTAAGTGAGTGAGTGAGGGAGTGAGGGAGTGAGCGAGTGAGCGAGTGAGGGAGTGAGCGAGTGAGTGTGTGAGTGTGTGAGTGTGTGAGTGAGTGAGCGAGTGAGTGTGAGTGAGTGAGCGAGTGAGTGTGAGTGAGTGAGCGAGTGAGTGTGAGTGAGTGAGCGAGTGAGTGTGAGTGAGCGAGTGAGTGAGTGAGTGTGAGTGAGTGAGCGAGTGAGTGTGAGTGAGTGAGCGAGTGAGCGAGTGAGTGAGCGAGCGAGTGAGTGAGTGTGAGTGTGAGTGAGTGAGCGAGTGAGTGAGTGAGCGGGTGAGTGAGTGAGTGAGTGGGTGAGTGAGTGAGCGAGTGAGTGAGTGGGTGAGTGAGTGTGAGTGAGTGAGCGAGTGAGTGAGCGAGTGAGTGAGTGAGCGAGTGGGTGAGTGAGTGAGCGAGTGAGTGAGCGAGTGAGTGAGTGTGTGAGTGAGTGAGCGAGTGAGTGAGCAAGTGCGTGAGTGAGTGAGCGAGTGAGTGAGCGAGTGAGTGAGCAAGTGCGTGAGTGAGTGATCGAGTGAGTGAGCGAGTGAGTGAGTGAGCAAGTGCGTGAGTGAGCGAGTGAGTGAGTGAGCGAGTGAGTGAGCGAGTGGGTGAGTGAGCGAGTGAGTGAGTGAGTGTGAGTGAGTGGGTGAGTGAGTGTGAGTGAGTGAGTGAGTGGGTGAGTGAGTGAGTGTGAGTGAGTGTGAGTGTGAGTGAGTGAGTGAGCAAGTGGGTGAGTGAGTGAGCGAGTGAGTGGAGTGAGTGAGTGAGTAGAGTGAGTGAGTGTGAATGAGTGAGCGAGTGAGTGAGTGAGCGAGTGAGTGAGTGAGCGAGTGAGTGGAGTGAGCGAGTGAGTGAGTGAGCGAGTGAGCGAGTGAGTGAGCGAGTGAGTGAGTGAGTGAGTGAGCGAGTGAGTGAGCGAGTGAGTGAGTGAGCGAGTGAGTGAGCGAGTGAGTGAGCGAGTGAGTGAGTGAGCGAGTGAGTGAGTGAGCGAGTGAGTGAGCGAGTGAGTGAGCGAGTGAGTGAGTGAGCGAGTGAGTGAGCGAGTGAGTGAGCGAGTGAGTGAGTGAGCGAGTGAGCGAGTGAGTGAGCGAGTGAGTGAGTGAGTGAGGGTGAGTGAGCGAGTGAGTGAGCGAGTGAGTGAGCGAGTGAGTGAGTGGGTGAGTGAGTGAGCGAGTGAGTGAGCGAGTGAGTGAGTGAGTGAGTGAGTGAGTGAGCGAGTGAGTGAGCGAGTGAGTGAGTGAGCAAGTGAGTGAGTGAGTGAGCGAGTGAGTGAGTGAGTGAGCGAGTGAGCAAGTGAGTGAGCGAGTGAGTGAGTGAGTGAGCGAGTGAGTGAGCGAGTGAGTGAGCGAGCGAGTGAGTGAGCGAGTGAGCGAGTGAGTGAGTGAGCGAGTATGAGTGAGTGAGCGAGTGAGGGAGTGAGCGAGTGAGTGGAGTGAGTGGAGTGAGTGAGCGAGTGAGGGAGTGAGCGAGTGAGTGAGTGTGAGTGAGTGAGTGAGCGAGTGAGGGAGTGTGCGAGTGAGCGAGTGAGTGGAGTGAGTGAGTGAGCGAGTGAGTGAGCGAGTGAGTGGAGTGAGCGAGTGAGTGAGTGGCGTGAGCGAGCGAGTGAGCGAGTGAGTGGAGTGAGCGAGTGAGTGAGTGAAGTGAGCGAGTGAGCGAGTGAAGTGAGTGAGTGAGTGAGCGAGTGAGTGTGAGTGAGTGAGTGAGCGAGTGAGCGAGTGAGCAAGTGAGGGAGTGAGCGAGTGAGTGTGAGTGAGCGAGTGAGCGAGTGAGTGAGTGAGTGTGAGTGAGCGAGTGAGCGAGTGAGCGAGTGAAGTGAGCGAGTGAGTGAGTGAGTGAGTGTGAGTGAGTGAGCGAGTGAGCGAGTGAGTGAGTGAGGGAGTGAGCGAGTGAGGGAGTGAGCGAGTGAGGGAGTGAGCGAGTGAGTGTGAGTGAGCGAGTGAGCGAGTGAGCGAGTGAGTGTGTGAGTGAGTGAGCGAGTGAGCGAGTGAGTGGAGTGAGTGAATGAAGTGAGCGAGTGAGCGAGTGAGTGAGTGAAGTGAGCGAGTAAGTGAGTGAGTGAGGGAGTGAGGGAGTGAGCGAGTGAGCGAGTGAGGGAGTGAGCGAGTGAGTGTGTGAGTGTGTGAGTGTGTGAGTGAGTGAGCGAGTGAGTGTGAGTGAGTGAGCGAGTGAGTGTGAGTGAGTGAGCGAGTGAGTGTGAGTGAGTGAGCGAGTGAGTGTGAGTGAGCGAGTGAGTGAGTGAGTGTGAGTGAGTGAGCGAGTGAGTGTGAGTGAGTGAGCGAGTGAGCGAGTGAGTGAGCGAGCGAGTGAGTGAGTGTGAGTGTGAGTGAGTGAGCGAGTGAGTGAGTGAGCGGGTGAGTGAGTGAGTGAGTGGGTGAGTGAGTGAGCGAGTGAGTGAGTGGGTGAGTGAGTGTGAGTGAGTGAGCGAGTGAGTGAGCGAGTGAGTGAGTGAGCGAGTGGGTGAGTGAGTGAGCGAGTGAGTGAGCGAGTGAGTGAGTGTGTGAGTGAGTGAGCGAGTGAGTGAGCAAGTGCGTGAGTGAGTGAGCGAGTGAGTGAGCGAGTGAGTGAGCAAGTGCGTGAGTGAGTGATCGAGTGAGTGAGCGAGTGAGTGAGTGAGCAAGTGCGTGAGTGAGCGAGTGAGTGAGTGAGCGAGTGAGTGAGCGAGTGGGTGAGTGAGCGAGTGAGTGAGTGAGTGTGAGTGAGTGAGCGAGTGAGTGTGAGTGAGTGAGCGAGTGAGCGAGTGAGTGAGCGAGCGAGTGAGTGAGTGTGAGTGTGAGTGAGTGAGCGAGTGAGTGAGTGAGCGGGTGAGTGAGTGAGTGAGTGGGTGAGTGAGTGTGCGAGTGAGTGAGTGGGTGAGTGAGTGTGAGTGAGTGAGCGAGTGAGTGAGCGAGTGAGTGAGTGAGCGAGTGGGTGAGTGAGTGAGCGAGTGAGTGAGCGAGTGAGTGAGTGTGTGAGTGAGTGAGCGAGTGAGTGAGCAAGTGCGTGAGTGAGTGAGCGAGTGAGTGAGCGAGTGAGTGAGCAAGTGCGTGAGTGAGTGATCGAGTGAGTGAGCGAGTGAGTGAGTGAGCAAGTGCGTGAGTGAGCGAGTGAGTGAGTGAGCGAGTGAGTGAGCGAGTGGGTGAGTGAGTGAGCGAGTGGAGTGAGTGAGTGAGTGAGCGAGCGAGTGAGTGGGTGAGTGAGTGAGCGAGCGAGTGAGTGGGTGAGTGAGTGGGTGAGTAAGCGAGTGAATGAGGAGTGGGTGAGTGAGGGGAGTGAGTGGGTGAGCGAGTGAGCGAGTGAGTGGGTTGGTGAGTGAGTGAGTGAGCGAGTGAGTGAGCGAGTGAGTGAGCGAGTGGGTTGGTGAGTGAGTGAGTGAGTGAGTGAGCGAGTGAGTGCAAGAATATAGATTGGATGGATTCACTGCACAGGAGGCAAACTTGCGCCTCATTGAATGTTGTCCTCGTTAGAATAATTTATGAATTAATGTAGACTGCTAGATTGCTCCACGATTTAATTTTTTAATCACCATTTAGTGCTAGTGAGTTCAATTTCAAATTAGATCTTACAAACATGAGTGCATAAAAATGAATAAATACCATGATGTGGGAGTTCTGAACCCGTGGTAACATGAATCAGTCCTTTTGGTTTAAATTGCTGAATCTGGATATGCAGGCACTTGGGGTTTGGGTTGACTTGAAGTAAATGGTTCACCCATGCAAGGAAGCACAACATGCTTCTCTGCTTGGATGCCGACATTTTCATCAATGGGCAGGGGGGGAGGGAATGTGAGAGGCATTGAGCAGCCAACATCTGTCACTGAAATCTAGCAGCCAAGGTGATGGCTTTTCAAAACGACTGATGCAATTTTTATAAATAAAGAAAAGAAAGACTTGCATTTCTATAGCGCCTTTCACGACTTCAGGACGTCCCTAAGCGCTTTACAGCCAATGACGTTCTTTTTTGAAATGTAGTCACTGTTGTAATGTAGGAAACGTGGCAGCCAATCTGCACACAGCAAGATCGCACAAACAGCAATGTGATAATGACCAGATAATCTGTGTTAAGGATTATTTTTAGAAAAACGTTTTATCCGCTGTTTGGGAAGTTGGGGCACTCAATTCCTGTTGACCTAGTTTGCGGGGAGGGGTGTAGTTTTTGGGGCATGTGGGGAGGAGTGCTGATTCCTATCCCTTTTAATCTACATAAAATCTCTTATTCCTAGTAGGAGTGGATATGGATTTGCAATGGTTATACATCTGTCCATTGCCTGGTTTCATGGGAAGGAGACATTCAATCTCTTGATGATGGTTTGGGTTTTACAAGATTGGGATTCAGCATCATTGACGACTCCTGTAAGAGGACTTCAAGGGCCTGATATATACGGGGAGGTGGGAAGGTGCAGGGGCCGAGGGGCGGGGGGCGTGTTGGGGGGGGGGGGGGAAACGGCCGGGGAACACGTCGAGGCCGAGGGCGCGGAGGTCCTGGCCGAATTGACAGGCTGGCTGGCGGCCGGGCAGGAGAACAAGCCGCAGGAGGCTGCAGCCGGGGACCCTTGAGGACGGTCCCCGGCAATCGGGAGGGGGGGAAGGCCAGAGATTGGGGCTTGCGGCGGGGTGCAGAGAAGCCATCACGGGAGGAGGGAAGGCCGGACCTCGGTGCTAGGGGAAGGAGGTTGGCCGCGATCGCGGCATGGAGAGGACATCGGTGTTTGGGGTGGGGGGGGCGGTGGGGGTGGAGGTCTGCAATCACGCAGAGGGGAGGCCGAAGGTCGTGAAAATGGCGGCAGGCGCATATGCAACGGGTTGGGGACGTGTTCCCCTTTCTTTAATTTTTAACCCCCTCGACGCTCTCCTGCCTGTCATGGGGGGGGGGGGGGGGGGGGGTGGATTAATATCGAGGCCCACATCTCTGGAGTGTGCCATTGTTCTACCTGGTATCTAGGCAAATGATAGTGAGACCGAGGGATCGTAACACGAAACCGATACTCTGCACACCAACTACTGGAACGTATCAGTATTTGGTAACTGATTCTCCTCTCTTCAAAAAGCAGCATGAATAGATAATCTATCAAACTGAGACTCAAGCAATAAACCAGCACACGGTTTATTTAAATAAAACTGGTAAGTGAACAGGATAAAGCAGTTAATCATACACTACACATAAAATAATAAAGATGGCATTCATTTTCTCTCCATACGTAGATTTTGAAACAGAAGCTCACTCCTTACGCTCTGTAATATGCCACAGGTTCAGACTGGTCTGGCTACCCGCTGGCCAGCCCAACCTCAAACACAGAACTATGCCCTGGAAATCGAAACTGAATGCTTACTGGCATAAGGACAGCCCAGATTTATCATTTAACATCCTTTGAAGAGATACTGAAACAAAAGGCAATAGACAACTGTGTCTTTCATTAGATCAACAGCCATTCACGGGTGATCAATTACTTGGAGTGTTTGTCCACCCAATGCAATTGCCACTTCTAATAATGTATGGCGCTATCTCCGAACCTGACTGTAACCGAAGTGTCAAACTGAGCAAATTGAATAGAACGCCACATAAGATTCAAAGTGTCAGGGTGTGCTTCTTAGGAACGTGCATCTAAAGTGACACATTTTTGCACGCCAGATTGCAGTGTAAGTTGCCTTCATCTTGCAGAAAGACCTGTTTTAACCCTCACATACTGCAAATGGCATGTTGGCCTTTATTGCAAGTGGGTTGGAATATAAGAGTAAGGAAGTCTTGCTGCAATTATATAGGGCTTTGGTGAGATCACACCTGGAGTACTATGTACAGTCTACTTACCTAAGGAAGGATATACTTGCCTTGGAGGGGATGCAACAAAAGTTCACTAGATTGATTACTGGGATGAGAGGGCTGTCCTATGAGGAGAGATTGAGCAGAATGGTTTAGAATATTCTCTGGAGTTTAGAAGAATAAGAGGAGATCTCATTGAAAGATATAACATTCTTAGAGGGCTTTACAGGATAGATGCTGAGAGGTTGGTTCCTCTGGCTGGGGAGTCTAGAACCAGGGGTCACAGTCTCAGGATAAGGGGTCGGCCATTTAGGACTGAGATGAGGAGAAATTTCTTCACTCAGAGGGTGGTGAATCTTTGGAATTCTTTACCCCAGAGGGATGTGGATTCTCAGTTGTTGAGTATATTCAAGACAGAGGTCGATAGATTCTTGGGCACTAAGGGAATCAAGGGATATGGGGATCAGGTGGGAAAGTGGAGTTGATGTAGAAGTTCAGCCATGATCTTATTGAATGGCGGAGCAGGCTCGAGGGGCCGTATGGCTGACTCCTGCTCCTATTTCTTATGTTCTTATCTTATGTACTAGCAATAAAGAATCCACATCAAAAATTTAACATAGAAAATAAACATTCTTTTTCACATGAGGGTTCATGCCTCATGCCACATATGCACAAATCGGGTCAACTGTAGCTTAGTATATGGCTGTTGGTGATGATAAGCCTGTCCAGTCCCTAATGGTCTAGTGATGGAATTGACACCTTTATGGTGGAGCTGCATCCATCTGGTCTCCTTTAGTCTTGGGAGGGAAGGTGGCCTTCAGATGTTGAGCATTTGTCTTAATCCTACTACATAAGCTGCTCATAGAGTAGTTTTACCTGTGCTAAGCAGCATGGAAGTGCTACCATCATGACTTGTACACTGTGCCCTTAAAAATCCTGATTTTGGCTTCACATGTCAGACCTTCCAAAGCTAAATACAAGCTCAAACAGCAAATCAACCTTCTAAATCCATCCCAAATCTCTACCAATACTGAAAAGGTTATTGAAATCATAAAGTACGTTTACTCATATTAAAGGTTCAGAAGATATTTATTTATACAAATCTTTATACAAAAGAACCTATTGAGATATGAAACATTACTTTTCCACTAGACGTAACTTGGAGGAGGGTTATTGCAGCAGTATAATAATTTTCCACTTGGATGCACTGGTAAGAGGGAGCTAACCAGGCTTCTGACATTTTGTGAACTGATGGGAGAGTGATTATTGGGGATCAGGCAGGGTGATCAATAAGAGGGTGGGTCAGCAGATGGACTGACTTGCTGTAATATTGCTCCATTTCTTTTTCTGGTGCCACATGAGCGACGATAAGATTATTAGCCAGTCTTTGTTGTGGCAGTTTACCTGAGTCTCTGTGAGATGGGAAGACATTTATGGAGTTAATTTTACTCTCTGTCACTGCAAATTTGCCGATTTGAACTGGAAAGAAATGCAGATTTACACCAGAAGAAGGTTTCACCAGATTGAGTGAAAACAGAATCTATATAGTGACCTACAGGAGCACGCACATTTTCTCTGTGGCCTATCTGTACACAAGTTGTCAGCTAAAATCCCAGAAGGAAATTCTCCCACTCCCCTTGTACATATATATATATTAGGAGTATCGACTCGATAGACATATTATTCCGATGTATTTTCACCATGTCTTAAAATAAAATAGTTCCAGAGGTTTCTTTTGAGACCTTCCAGAGAACAGGGATTGATCCACGAAAGCTTTTTTTAAGACTTTCCAATGACGTCCAACGTTATTGTACACGATTTCAATAGATTCTTTACTTTGTTTTCGCGCTTTAAGACGCTCCTTAAAACCTGCCTCTTTGACCAAGCTTTTGGTCACCTGTCCTAATTTCTCCTTATGTGGCTCGGTGTCAATTTTTGTTTGATAACGCTCCTGTGAAATGCCTTGGGACGATTTACTACGTTAAGGTGAATCTTTGGAATTCTCTACCCCAGAGGGCTGTGGAGGCATAGTCGTTGAGTATATTCAAAAATGAGAAGTCGCACAACACCAGGTTATAGTCCAACAGATTTATTTAATTTTACAAGCTTTCGGAGCAGTTCGCTCCTTCGTCAGGTAAGTTTAGCAGTGAGAGAATCTCACTGCTAAATCTTTGATGTAGGAAAGATTTGAATATATTTTGTCTGTGTTTAAATTGTGAATTCTGGGAGATTCTCTCACTGCTAAACTTACCTGACGAAGGAGCGAACTGCTCCGAAAGCTTGTAAAATTAAATAAATCTGTTGGACTATAACCTGGTGTTGTGCGACTTCTCATTTTTGTCCACCCCAGTCCAACGCCGGCATCTCCACATCATGAGTATATTCAAGACAGAGATCGATAGATTTTTGAATATTAAGGGAATCAAGGGGTATGGGGATAGTGCAGGAAAGTGAAGATGAGGTAGAAGATCAGCCATGATCTTATTGAATGGCGGTGCAGGCTCGAAGGGCCAAATGGCCTACTCCTGCTCCTATTTCTTATGTTCTTATGTTCTTAAATCCCTCCATGGCCTCGCCCCTTCCTATCTCTGTAATCTCCTTCAGCCCCACAACCCCCCGAGATATCTGCGCTCCTCTAATTCTGCCCTCTTGAGCATCCCTGATTATAATCGCTCAACCTTTGGTGGCCGTGCCTTCTGTTGCCTAGGCCCTAAGCTCTGGAATTCCCTCCCGAAACCTCTCCACCTCGCTACCTCTCTTTCCTCCTTTAAGACGCTCCTTAAAACCTACCTCTTTGACCAAGCTTTTGGTCACCTGCCCTAATTTATCCTTATGTGGATCGGTGTCAAATTTTTTGTCTTAAAATACTCCTGTGCAGCGCCTTGGGACATTTTACTACGTTAAAGGCGCTATATAAATGCAGGTTGTTGTTGTTGTCTCAAACAGAGGCACTGCCTTTGAGATGCATGTATTCTGTGAGCTGTCCAAGATTTGGAACACTGAAACTTTTTTTTTATTCGTTCAGGGGATGTGGGCGTCGCTGGCAATGCCAGCATTTATTGCCCATCCCTAGTTGCCCTTGAGAAGGTGGTGATGAACCGCCTTCTTGAACCACTGCAGTCTGTGTGGTGAAGGTATTCCCACAGTGCTGTTAGGGAGGGAGTTCCAGGAATTTGACCCAGCGACGATGAAGGATCGGCGATATACTTCCAAGTCAGGATGGTGTATAACTTCGAGGGGAACTTGCAGGTGATGGTATTCCCATGCGCCTGCTGCCCTTGTCCTTCTAGGTGGAAGAGGTTGCGAGTTTGGGAGGTGCGGCTGAAGAAGCCTTGGCGAGTTGCTGCAGTGCATCTTGTACACACTGCAGCCACGGTACGCCGGTGGTGGAGGGAGTGAATGTTTAAGGTGGCATTAAGCTACAAAGTCAAAGCTTAAATTAGTTTGGTATCTCCATGTGTTTCTACTTCTAGGGAAGTTCTGGTTTTAGCCCGATCTAAATCTTGGACCTGAAAACCCCCAATGCCAGGGTACGTGCCAGGATATGCACACTGGTGACTCCAGTGCTGACCCCATCAAATTATGCAACACAAGGGAGGTTACCTAACTTAAATAATCCAGGTGGATCCCCCTTGCCAGTTGGGGTGCAGCTCAGGCACCTGACAGAGGGCAAAGCTGCAAAATGTAGCAGAGTATACCTGCTCCTTGGAAAAAAGATGGGAATACGACCATCAGTCCCCTTCATAAAGGGGGCTGGAAAATAATCACAATTTTTTTTTAATGCAGGGAGGTGCAGGTCACAACACAGGCCTGGACCTCCAGGTATGTCCCACTTCTACAAGATGCCGGGTGAATATGAAAGAAAGAAAGAAAGACTTGCATTTATATAGCGCCTTTCACGACCACCGGACGTCTCAAAGCGCTTTACAGTCAATTAAGTACTTTTGAAGTGGAGTTACTGTTGTAATGTGGGAAACGCGGCAGCCAATTTGGGCACAGCAAGCTCCCACAAACAACAACATGATAATGACCAGATAATCTGTTTTTGTTATGTTGGTTGAGGGACAAATATTGGCCAGGACATCAGGGATAACTCCCCTGCTCTTCTTCGAAATAGTGCCATGGGATCTTTTACGTCCACCTGAGAGAGCAGACGGGCCTCGGTTTAACGTCTCATCCGAAAGACGGCACCTCCGGCAGTGCAGCACTCCCTCAGCACTGCACTGGGAGTGTCAGCCTAGCTTTATGTGCTCAAGTCTCTGGAGTGGGACTTGAACCCACAACCTTCTGACTCAGAGTCATATGCCTGCTCTGACTCGGTGTACCAGCTCACTGATCCTACACCAGGCCGGAGAAGAGAAAATTCCTGGTCTGGGAGTCCCTTTTCCTGGCCGTTCCCAGTATGACATGCGGAAACTGGTGGGGAAGGCTGGGAGTCAGTGGGCTGGATTTTGATACTGGGGCGGGTTGGGGTCGTGTCATCACTTTTCGTGTTATCCACCCGACTGCAATTGGATGTGGGAGATTGATGCGATTTTCACCTAATTGGGCAATTGAGTTCCAGCATGTGGGAACCCATGACCCAATTAGTGTTTTCAGTCTGAAAGTCGCCTCTGATGATGTCATCATTGCTGCTGCATTGAAGGTCTGCAAAGACTGCCTGGCCTTTGCTGTGAGAGGACCTGGATTCAAAATGAGCAGCAGCAGCCCTAAGTCTGCTCCCAGATATTTTTGCACCACCACTCCCAGATATGTCTTCCCTTCACCACTGCCAGCCAGCCTGCCTCCTGACAGGTTTCACAATCGTGGTTCAGAACAGGCGTGTTTCACGTAGAAAAAGGGTTAAAATCACAAAGGCCTTTCAAAATGGCATTATAGAGGCAATTTAGTGTTTGTTAAGGGCCTTAACAGTCTATCCCGCCTCATACAGGCGGGATGGAGTTGGGATCAGCAGACACGATTTAATGAAAATTGCGTGGAGGCGGGCTTGTGCCCGCCCGCCAGTTTTCACAATTTTAACCCCCCACACGCCTCCAAACCCACCTCCACGGGTCAATGAAAATCCAGCCCAGTGTATCCGTGGCCCCATCTCACTTCCAGCCCCTCTGCAAGAGTACACTGGAGGAGCCACAGATGTTCAGGCCCCCTTGTGTGTAAAATGTTCACATCACTAAATGTAATCCTTAGAAAATGTAGACAGAAAAATCCTTTGAGAAACTTAGCTATTGTTTGTTTTCTTTATTCCTTCTTACCCTTTGACCCACTTAACTTGAGGCAGAGACAGTCAAGAGAAGTCAAGCCAACAGGTCATAAATTTAAGTAAAATGCATCTTATATTAAAAAAAACCCTCTTTATTTAAAGGCATGATAAACTGGAATAATATAGCTTGTAAGAATGAAAGACATTTGGCGAGTTGAAAATGGAGATGGAGGCTAGCCTGAGTCAGCAACGAGCTGAAGGGTCCAAGTTATATCTTTGACTTTCTTATGTTCTTATGTTTCGTTCCGTTTCTTATTGCTTTTTTCATTCTATTGTTGTGGCCCAGCAGATAATTGTAAGTAAAATACCGCTGCAACTTAAGGGGGGGAGGGGGGCGGGGGGCGATGCAGCTCACTCCACTATGTAAGTTATATCATGACCCTGGTTGGTGTTCACCTTGGAGTGCACCATGATCTTAGGCACTAAGCTGGCCAGCAGATGGAGCCCATACTCCATTAAGTCTTTGCAATCTCGAATACTTTTCCACAGTATTATGGAAATGTCTTCTGTTAAAACAAGTTTAATTTACTTATAACTTGTAGCCAAGGCACCAATGATCCTGCTACATATATGTCCCTAACAGTAGAGTGCTGGACTCTGATTGAGAGCTATCGTCTTCCAAGTCTAGTATTGACTGATATTCAAAACTGTTTTCCTTCAGTGGTTGGGATCCAGTAACTTCTGGGAAGGGTTTTGGAGTGAGCATCTTGTGTTAGTGGTGCAATCCATTTTTGAAGGAACAAAAGAGATGACAGGCACAGGGGTGTACCACATGTAAGCCAATCTCAAAGCACCACTGGTGATGGCTACTGGGAAGTCCATGGTGTGGATCTCCTAGCTGAAAGGGTTTGAGTATAGGAACAGGGATGTCCTGCTGCAGTTGTACAGGGCCTTGGTGAGACCATACCTTGAGTACTGTGTGCAGTTTTGGTCGCCTTATCTGAGGAAGGATGTTCTTGCCATGGAAGGAGTTCAGCGAAGATTCACAAGGCTGATACCTGAGATGGTAGGAATGACATATGAGGAGAGATTGGGTCGATTGGGCTTATACACGCTGGAGTATAGAAGAATGAGAGGGGATCTCATTGAAACTTATAAAATTCTAACAGGACTAGACAGACTAGATGCAGGAAGGATGTTCCCGATGGCGGGGGAGTCCAGAACCAGGGGTCATAATCTAAGGATAAGGGGTAAGCCATTTAGGACAGAAATGAGGAAGAATTTCTTCACCCAGAGAGTGGTGAACCTGTGGAATTCTCTACCACAGAAGGTAGTTGAGGCCAAGTCATTAAATATATTCAAGAATGAGTTAGATATATTTCTTAAAGCTAAAGGTATCAAGGAATATGGGGAGAAGGCAGGTACAGGGTACTGAGTTTGGATGATCAGCCATGATCTCGTCGAATGGCGGAGCAGGCTCGAGGGGCCGAATGGCCTACTCCTGCTCCTATCTTCTATGTTTCTATGAAGAAGTGTTGACAGCAGGTGGCATCAGTGGGACTTTAATTGGAGACCAACAACTGAAAAACAGAACAACTTTCATATTGAACCCTGGTTTAGGTTAAAAGTCCAATGTAAACAATATTTATTTGACTCGGCTTTCAGTTGCAGTATCTCAACTAGAGTTTCCAAGACCTGTGGTCCACACTCTAGTCTTCATCCACTGGAGAGCAGCTCATCTCAGATAGGTCATGTCACATTGAGTGTAATGTGTCAAATTAGCAAGAATCCTACCTCATGTCCGACGAATCAGAGTGCAGCATTTCATTTTTTCCATTTTTTTTCTCTCTCTCTCACATGGCAGCTGTCGATCATTCTGCCATTTACACCTCATCTAGAGTCATCTTTTGTTTCTTAACTTGTCCCATTACCATCTCCTTTGGCCTTGCACCATCATCCCTTTTGTTTCTTAATCTCTCCTGCCTTCCATCCTATCACAGACCTTCCCTTTTGTTCTTTCCTCCCCTCCCCCCTCTCCCGGCCCCTACACTTGCTTAAAAACCTGTTCCACCTCCAGCTTTTTCCAGTTCTGACGAAGGGTCATCGACCTGAAATGTTAACTCTGTTTCTCTCTCCACAGATGCTGCCTGACCTGCTGAGTATTTCCAGCGTTTTCTGTTTTTATTTCAGAGTGCAGCTTTGACTGTGATCACCTGTCCTTCCACTTTGCATGTGGCTTGGGAGGAGTTGAAAATTGAAAATAAACATAATTTTTTTTCAATATTATAAACGATTACTGTTTTACCGTTTGACAAATGTTTAGTTCGAAACACATGAAGCCTGAAGGCACACGTCTAGCACAGTTCAGATGTGTTTTTGTGCACTATTGTTCATGCAAACATCAGCCTTGTCCCCTGAAGGTGCAGTGCTTTGGTGCTGTAACCAAGCTTAAAGTTACCAGGCTAGGCAGAGCAGAGGAGATGCTAGCTTTGATTGGGACAATTTGTGTTGGTTGAGGGATGGTCAGTTTTGCAAAAGAGCAGCTGTGATGGAGGAGCTGGTATTTTATTTGTCTAAATTGGTCAAGCACCTGTTCCAGTGGTACAGGTCTCTTGTTTGTGTGGGAGTTATGTGTGTGCCAGCATGCTCTTTTCTGCTGTGTGTACCCCATGTCCTGTGAAACATTATTCTGTGTTTCATACTCTGTCTTCATATCAAGAACAGAAAAAAATACTATCCAGCCCAGTGGCTGAGTCCATACTGCATTATGAATGAAATTCATATTCTACCTAAGCTCATGAATCCTAATGAAACAGGTTCGAAATTAACAGGTATTCTGTAACTACAACAACAACTTGTATTTATATCGTGCCTTTAAGGTAATAAACGTCCAGAAGCGCTTCCCATGAGCGATTATCAAACTAAATTTGACACTGAGCCACATAAGGAGATATTCGGACAGGTGACCAAAAGCTTGGTCAAAGAGGGAGGTTTTAAGGAGCGTCTTAAAGGAGAAGAGAGAGAGGTAGAGGCTAAGGTGGAGAGGTTTAGGGAGGGAATTCCAGAGCTTAGGGCCTAGACAGCTGAAGGCACAGCCTGCCGATGGTTGAGTAAAGAAAATCGGGGATGTGCAAGAGGCCAGAATTGGAGGAGCACAGAGATCTTGAAGGGTTGTAGGGCTGGAGAAGGTTATAGAGTTAGGGATGAGGGAGGCCATGGAGGGATTTGAAAACAAGGATGAGAGTGAATGCAGACTTAATTAAAAATTCTAAACAGGTCTGGGTTGATCTTACAGAAAATGCTAGAAATACTCAGCAGGTCAGGCAGCATCCGTGGACAGAGAAACAGAGTTAATGTTTCAGGTCGATGACCTTTCGTCAGAACTGGAAGAAGTTAGAGATGTAACCGGTGTTAAGCAAGTACAGAGGTGGGGAAAGTGGGGCGGGGGGTGGGTGGTGGAGAACAAACAGGGAAGGTCTGTGATAGGGTGGAAGGCAGAAGAGATTAAATGACAAAAGGGATTAGAGTGCAAGGCAAAAGGAGATGGTAATGGGACAAATAAAGAAACAAAAGATGGGTCTAGAGGAGGTGTAAGTGGGAATAGCCGGGTTATTCTTAGTTCAACAGGCAGTAGAAGATATTGGTTCGGCGCCAAGACAAGTGGGAGATGAGAACAATTTTCAATGGGTCCTAAACATGGACCTAAGTGTTGGTCCAATCAATCTGAATGGTCTTTCCTCTGTTCTGTGTCCTATGTTCTCATGTAAACTTGCAGTGGAGATTATGGCGAATATCAGGCTGCTTATGACTTAGAGTCACTCACCAATTTAATGCAGTACATTTCTCCAGTTTTCAGTCAAGCTGCTAGATCTGGTGGCCGCTGAGGGAGAATTGAGCTCACCCCATGGTAAGTACCCTCCTACTGGACAATCACACAGCAGAATCGGCTGCTTGTTAAGAGCAACCTGTGGCCCAGGCGGTCCCAACAGAAGGTAGCAAGGAGCCAACATGGGAGCTATAGGAGAAAAGGGTAGAAATAGGAATAATATAAGGTTAGAAGCTCCGCTCACTGAGTTTATACATTGAGCAGCTGACCGCAACAGGCCAGAAAGGTCACAGGTTCAATCCCTCATCTATATGGGGAGAGCTGAATTCTAACCAAAGCAATCCAGTCACCCTGGGTTAGAGAGGGGACAATAGCCAGGATTCTCACTCCTAATCACTATTCAGTGACTTCCACTGGAAAGTGTGTGTGTGAACACCAGGTGCGGATAGGATTGGGTGTCACTGTGATGCCTCCATGGTTAAATATCACATGAATTGTAGCCACTTGTATGAGGTATTGGAGGGATCCTCCCTACCTCTCTCTCCTCCTTTAAGACGCTCCTTAAAACCTACCTCTTTGACCAACCTTTTGGTCACCCGCCCTAATATGTGGCTCGGTGTCAAATTTTGTTTGATAACGCTCCTGTGAAGTGCCTTGGGACGCTTTAATATGTTAAAGGCGCTATATAAATACAAGTTGTTGTTGTTGTTGATTAGCACCTCTGGAAGCAAACCCCCCAGCAAGTCGTTAAGGAGAGGAGGGGTGGGGAAAAATTGGACAAAAAAGGTTGCAATTTTTTAAGAAACAGGAGTCCACGATTATTGACTGCTTTAAACTTACTTTTATTACAGAGCTCTCTATCCTAGCACCAGGGAAGGTCTCTATTACTCTGCAATATTGGCAAGGAGACAGTATTACCTGTCTGCTAAGGGAAGGTGCAGAGCAACTCAACGGTAAGTTGACCGTAAACATGCTGTTGATGTGAATTGGGGAGTCTTACTCTCACTAACTATGGAACTACCTGGCACATTTCACACATTGACAGAGTTCGACACAATGTCGTAGCTCTTGATGCTTTGGTATAATCTTCTATCCTTAGGAAAACAAAAGCATATGTTGGTGAAATGTAGTGAGCACCATCTCTTTCACAAATTCTCTGGTGAAAATAAACCTTCAAGATTATTTTTTTATATATGTTCAATTATATGCAAAGTTTTGCACAGAGCTTTGTTTTGATCTGAGTTTGTTACGGCAAGAAATCTATGGCAATCCAGACCAAAAGGCCACTTTACACAAATCGGTCAGACTCAATATTCAGCCGTTCGGTTACTCAGCATAATGGAAAATGCTTGCTCTTATCATGGAACTCTACTTGGTTCACTTTGTACACAAGATGATGCCACACATTTTCCACAATGAGCCAATCTTTTCTCTACGGCTCACTGCCCTCGCGAAGGTGGTGGTGAGCCGCCTTCTTGAACCGCTGCAGTCCCGTGCGGTGAAGGTGCTCCCACAGTGCTGTTAGGGAGGGAGTTCCAGGATTTTGACCCAGCGACGATGAAGGATCGGCGATATACTTCCAAGTCAGGATGGTGTGTGACTTGGAGTGGAACTTGGAGGTGGTGGTGTTCCCATGCACCTGCTGCCCTTGTCCTTCTAGGGGGTAGAGGTCGCGGGTTTTGGGAATTCCAGATCATAACAACTCTGACGTGAATTTGTCATTCATGACTTATGAAATAATACTGAGTGGCCTGCGGGTGGCGCTGTCCAGGGAGAGTATAAATACTCGGGCACGGGCCCAGCTTGCGCAGGACATTCTTAACCGGAACTAGTGAAGGACACAACTAGACCTCCATGTTGTAAAACAGTTGATTAAAGCTTTTTTTTAACGCATAGACCAAGTGCCTAGTAGTTTTCTTACGTCAAACCCGTTGCATAAAACAATTTCTCCTCACATCTTCCCTCTGGTTCTTTTACTGTGACGTTATCTGACTGAACTAATCTAACAGAATACATACAGTGCTCAGAAGCAGTTTGTGCTATATTTACCTTCTGCCAAATTTATTCTAAAGTGGACACTGGGAGATGTACAAATGGTCTGGGAATGGCTTTCCCTAGGACTTTCCCTCCCAGCCAATGGGGAAGGTCATAGCCCCCATCTGGAGCCATCACACGACAATGCGATTAACTTGGTAACTCGTCAGAGTGGGGAGATCAGATCTGTATCCTGCCACCTAGTGGCACCATGCATTGCTGTTTCAATGCAGCGCACCACTGAGCTAGCCCACAGTCTGAAGATTTCAATAAGCTGCTAGTTGTGTCAGCTTGCCTTAGTCGGTAGCCGTCTGACCTCTGAGACAAAAAGGTTGTGGGGTTCAAGCTTCACTCCAGGACGTGAGCGCATAATCTAAACCGATATTTCAGTGCAGCAGGAACAGAGGAACAGGAGGAGGCCATTCAGCCCCTCGAGCCTGCTCCGCCATTCAATGAGATCATGGCTGATCTGCGACCTAACTCCATATACCCGCCTTTGGTCCATATCCCTTAATACCTTTGGTTAACAAAAATCTATCAATCTCAGATTTGAAATTAACAATTGACCTAGCATCAATTGCCGTTTGCGGAAGAGAGTTCCAAACTCCTTCCACCCTTTGCATGTAGAAGTGTTTAGCTAACTTCACTCCTGAAAGGTCTGGCTCTAATTTTTAGCCGGCACGGGCTCGACGGGCCGAATGGCCTCCTTCTGTGCTGTAACCATTCTTTGATTCTATGTCCCCCAGTCCTAGACTCCCCAACCAGCGGAAATAGTTTCTCTCTATCTACCCTATCAGTTCCCCTTAATATCTTGAAAGCTTCGATTAAATCACCCCTTAACCTTTTAAATTCCAGGGAATTACAACCCTGGAAATGAGGTGCCGTCTTCAGGACCAGACATAGCGCTGTTGCAAGAAGAGCAGGAGGTTCTCTCCTTTTGTCTCAACGAATATCCCTCCTTCAACCTACGCCAGCAAAAGCAAATAAACTCATCATTCATCTTATTTGCCGTTTGTGGGACCTTGCTGTGCACAGTTTGGCTGCTGCCTTTGCCTATATAACAGTGACTACACTTCAAATGTAATTAGTTGGTCGTGAAGCATTTTGGGATGTCCTGAGGGCATGTACTGCTCAATATAGATGCACCTTTTTCTTTTAGTTGGACAACATCCTTGACCTGCAGTCCAGCATCTTTTTATGCAATTAAAAACGTGACATAAAGTGAACAGAAGCAGTATTCAGACATAAACTCAGCTATGGTTCATTATGATGAGCTCCACGGGATGGTTGAAAGTCAAGCCTGCAAGATCCCTTCATCAAATCCTAGAGGTGGTCATCAGTAGCAGTCTTTACGAGCTACTTTGGTCCCATTCATTTTCGGAAAACTGCATCCTTTAGGCCAGAACGGTCCTGAATATCTGTGGGCAGCGATCCCGGTCGTGAGACTGGGATTATGCCCATCAGTCCCCTCCAGCTCTGACCCTGCCGGAGTTTGTAGCGCCAGTGGGGGGATAGCTTATTTTCATGGGGCCAGTGGGCACCCATGCCACTATGGGCCACTATGTATAAATAAAAGCTCTCTTCTATGGGGGTCCAAGCCACTTAAACCCACAAACCCTACGCCTAAGTCTGCCCCTGCCTTCATCCCCTTGGCATCATTGGCCTGAGATGTCCAATCAGATGACTTGAACAGAAATCATATTGTACTGTGCGATTTGAACTGCAGTGATATTGATCTTTGTATGTTACAAGGGAGTAGCATATTCTTTATATATCATAGTGAAATAGTACACCTGGTGTTCTTCTTAGGCAGTCCCTCGGAACCGAGGATGACTTGCTTCCACATTAAAAATGAGTTCTCAGGTGACTGATGAGTCCAATGCGGGACCTACAGTCTCTGTCACAGGTGGGGCAGACGGTGGTTGAAGGGGCGGGTGGGTGGGGTGCTTGGGTTGACGTGCGCTCCTTGCGCTGTTTGCGCTTGGCTTCCGCTTGCTCCCGGCGAAGAGACTCGAGGTGTTCGGCGCCTTCCCGGATGCTTCTCCTCCACTTCGTGCGGTCTTGGGCCAGGGTATCCCAGGTGTCGGTGGGGTTGTTGCACTTTTTCAAGGAGGCTTTGAGAGTGTCCTTGAAGCGTTTCCTCTGCCCACCTGGGGCTCTCTTGCCGTGTCGGAGCTCCAAGTAGAGCGCTTGTTTTGGGAGTCTCGTATCGGGCATGCGGACGATGTGACCCGTCCATCGGAGCTGATCGAGCGTGGTCAAAGCTTCGATGCTGGGGAATAATACAGGGGAATATACATATTCTATACATATTAGGAGTAATTTAACAGTCAATGGAGAGCCTAGTCTGCTGCCAACACTTATTCCAAATAGACTGCAGAAATTTACCCCATCATTCCCTTTAAAGTAAGAAAGAAAGAACTTGCATTTATATAGCGCCTTTCACAACCTCAGGACATCACAAAGCGCTTTACAGCCAATGATGTATAGTTACTGTTGTAATGTAGGGAAACGTGGCAGCCAATATGCGCACAGCAAGCTCCCACAAATAACAATGTGATAATGACCAGATAACCTGTTTTAGTGATGTTGGCTGAGGGATAAATATTGGCCAGGACACCGGGGAATAGTGCCATGCAATGTTCCCGTTAAGCTGTGCGGCTGCTCAGTGCTCTGCTTCTCCTGCGCAGCCGGCTCACCGGCTCTTCAATCGGCAAAACGGCACATGCGCGGTATTGAATGGGCCGTGCAGCTCCTTAAAGGGGCCGCGCACCCAAAAAACATTAAAGGGAACACTGGTGCCATGGGATCTTTTACGTCCACCCGTTGGGGGCCTCGGTTTAACGTCACATCTGAAAGGTATTAAATAAGTCCTGATATAAAACCCGCCAATAAAACAAATCCGTACAACACTCATAATCGCTTCAAAGAAAAAATATGCTGGAAACACTCAACAAGGCAGGCAGCGTCTGTGGAAAAGGGGAAAAAGTTAATGTTTGAGGCCTATTATCCTTTGTCAAAACTGGAAGTTACTATAGATTACACAGGATTACATAGGATATACGGCACAGAAACAGGCCATTCGGCCCAACCAGTCCATGCCGATGTTTATGCTCCACACGAGCCTCCTCCCGTCTTTCCTCATTTAACTCTATCAGCATAACCCTCTATTCTCTTCTCCCTCATATGCTTATCTAGCCTCCCCTTAAATGCATCTACACTATTCACTTCAACCACTGTCTGTGGTAGCGAGTTCCACATTCTCACCACTCTCTGGATAAAGAAGTTTCTTCTGAATTCCCTATTGGATTTCTTGGTGACTATCTTATATTGATGGCCTCTAGTTATGCTCCTCCCCACAGTTTATAAGGAGGAACAGAGCAAAGGAACGGGGTGGGGTGGGGGGAGAGGAAAATGACCACAAGAAAAGAAAAAGAGTGACCTGTAACGTGATAAAGTGGAGAACAGGAGATGATTGAATGACAGAAGTGATGATGGTGTAAGACAAAATGAGGCACGATGAGAGTTTCACAGCAGAGCAGCGCCATCTAGTGGAGTGCTGTTACCTGCACCGCTGGAAAATATTTTATAAGTTACCTCTCAATTAATTTTTCACTCTCCGATAACTACACTTAAACTTTAACCAGAGGCAAGTAATCCTAAAAAAAAAAGTAATGAAATACGTGTTTGGTGCATAGTGGGAGTTAGTCAGCTGGATAGGAAAAAGCTGCAACAGATCATAAAGAATGAAATGAAGCAAGAAAGGACAGAGAGAAACATCGAAGGGTTGGAGATAAAGGAATAAAAGCACTGGTATTACTGAACCAGGCTGAAGAGCTGCTTTTTTTTTCGCTTCAAATCCACAGAGCTGGAAAGTAACTGCAGTTAACCAGTTGGCGAATGGAATTTCTCAGCTCTAATTACAACTCTATTTATTGTTACTTTTAAATAAAGATTAGCATTCAAGTAGGTGGAGACCTTTGGCCTTTAGAGATGAGTGAGAGAACCAAGCATCACAAATAGTTGGTCACAATTTAAGAGCTTCTCGCTTCGTCGCGGTCAGTCAGGAAATGTAAAGAAAAGCAAGCAGATTAAAAAATAACCAGAGGCTCTGCTCAAAAAAGAGTGTGTGAAGTTGTTATTTGCAGCGAAGTTCTGCTGCGTGAGCACGACACACGATGATCTGTTTTTCAAACCACGTAAATGTTTTACTCAATTGTTTTACTGCCCCTTTATGTCACATGATCTGAACGCAATGATAGCCCACTGAGGCCTCAGCCGGCAATCAATGCAAACAAATACATTTGTTCAAAAAAAAAACCTTTCTTCCCACCTCTTTCAGTGTTCCTGGGTCACAGACGCACCATTCATAGAATCAGAGAACGATACAACACAGGAGGAGGCCCTTCGGCCCATCGTGCCTGTGCCGGCTCTGTGAAAGAGCTCTCCAATTAGTCCCGCTCCCCCCTGCTCGTTCCCCATATCCCTGCAAATTTTTCCTTTTCAAGTATTTATCCAATTCCCTTTTTGAAAGTTACTATTGAATCTGCTTCCACCGCCCTTTCAGGCAGTGTCATTCCAGATCATAACAACTCGCTGGGTAAAGATTCTATTCCTCATGTCGCCTCTGGTTCTTTTGCCAATTACTTTAAAAATTGCTAGGCAGGGAGGATGCTCCCTGCTCTTCATTTGGTTATTCGCAAAGTTCGGGGCAGCGGGTCAGGGTTAGGTCCCGTATTTATCCTCCTCGCTTGGAAAGAAGTGCAGGAACACAATGAAGGAGACTCCACGTGGGAGGGGAATTGCTGCAGCAAGGTGAAGTACCCAACTGCATCGAAGGCTGCATTCAGTCAAGAAGGACGAACGGGTATAACGTGCTGCATTTGCAGTCACAGGGGACGTCATAGTGACTTCAGTCAGGGCAGTGTTGATGGTTCGGGCAAGATAAATAGCAGTCTGAAGGGATTCCAAAGGGAGTGCTGAGAGAGGGTGGGAACGGAACTGGGTGGCATTTGAAGACCATGGAGAGGTTAGACAGTGGTTCCTCCCTCTCTCTGTAACCTCCTCCAGCCTTACAACCCTCCGAGATCTTTGCACTCCTCCAGTTCTGGCCTCTTGCGCATCCCCGATTTTAATCTCTTCGCCATTGGCGGCCGTGCCTTCACCTGCCTAGGCCCTAAGCCATGGAATTCCCTCACTAAGCCTCTCCATCTTTCTATCTCTCTCTCTCTCTCTCCTCCTTTAAGACGTTCCTTAAAACCTACCTCTTTGACCACGTTTTTGGTCAGCTGTCCTAACATCTCCTTATGTGGCTCGGTGTCAAATTTTGACTGAGAACGCTCCTGTAAAGCGCCTTGGGTGTTGTTGTAGAGATGAAGTGGTATTTGGAGAGGATGATAGGATCAAAGGTAGGCTCTTCACTGAGTGGTTGTTGACATACATTTTGTAGGGGGAGCGATGCTTGTTGATGATGGTCAGCGAGCAATTGGTTTATCCTGTATTTCAATCCACAGTTTAAAACAAACAAATTTGACATAACAACAACAACAACTTGCCTTTATATAGCGCCTTTAACGTCCCAAGTTCGCTGCACAGGAGCGATTACCAAACAAAATTTGACACCGAGCCACATAAGGAGCTATTAGGACAGGTGCCCAAAAGCTTGGTCAAAGAGGTAGGTTTTAAGAAGCGTCTTAAAGGAGGAAAGAGAGGTAGAAAGGTAGACTGTACCTAAATGACATCACATTAAAAAAGAATATAAAAGATGGGTCGCTCATTTTTAATTTACCCTCCTCCTGCTCTTTATTCCTGAATAAGAGAGAAGAATTTGTTCTCAGATCTCTGCCAATCCCACTTGCAGAGGCTTGAGGCGGGCTTGCTTGCTTACTCTTTCCGCACAGGGAGACACTTGGCCTCTGCTCATTAGCTCTGTTTTCCCAAGATGGCGGGGTTGGCGGGGGCAGGGGCCACTCTGCCTGTTACCTTTCAGTGACCTCCATTTCCTAGGACAAGCCCACCCTACCACCCCAAGGATATTTATTTAACAGAGTCACCACTAAAAAGCAGGAAATGTCATCCTTAAAAATGGTGCGGCTGGCCACCCAAAAGGATACCGAAATAAAGTATGCTAAGTGTTAACCATCATTGGATTTCCTAGTGCAATCTGCTATCTCTTGGCACTTAAATGGTTCCCAGGACTAAATCTGAGAAGGTATGTGATGGTAATCAATCACAACACACAAAGGAATGTAATACGTTTGATCTACAAATCCTGCCTCTTGAATACCACAAAGATTACTGGATGGCTTTAGCTTGCCATTGTTTGCACAAGTGTGCTGTGAAGATTCTTCTATGCAGTAATCTACATACAGCTGCTAAAGAGGCCGGGGCTGTTGAGCTAGCTGCGGTCTCAGGTACTCTGCTTTATGCAGTACCTGAATAGGACAGCTCAGATGGGATTGCTTCTTCAGATTAACTTCACAATTTCTTTCTCTGAAAGGGAACTCGGCCCATGTAAGTAAGCATTGTCCTCCAAAGATCTTGCAAAAAAAGCCGCCATTCCTGTGTGGTTCACCTGGCCAGAGGCAGCTGAGGGGATTGGATGCTGTTTATTGTTTGCAGAACACTGCCAGCAACGTCTTCTTAACCCTTTGAGGAGTGAATCCTTTCTTTAATTTAGATTTTTCAGTGATTTTGTTTGTGTTTACCAAGTCAATGGATTGGGCATTTTCCCTCCGTGGCTCAGTGGGTAGCACCCTCGCCTCTGACTCAGAAGGTTGTGGGTTCAAGTCCCACTCCAGCCACTTGAGCACATAAATCTAGGCTGACACTCCTTCTTCTTCTCTTAGGCAGTCCCTCGGAACCGAAGATGACTTGCTTCCACATTAAAAATTAGTTCTCAGGTGACCGATGAGTCTAATGCGGGACCTACAGTCTCTGTCACAGGTGGGGCAGACGGTGGGTGGGGTACTTGGGTTGACTTGCGCTTGGCTTCTGCTTGCTCCCAGCGAAGAGACTCGAGGTATTCGGCGCCTTCCCGGATACTTCTCTCCACTTTGTGCGGTCTTGGGCCAGGGATTCCCAGGTGTCGGTGGGGATGTTGCACTTTTTCAAGGAGGCTTTGAGGGTGTCCTTGAAGCGTTTCCTCAGCCCACCTGGGGCTCTCTTGCCGTGTCAGAGCTCCGAGTAGAGCGCTTGTTTTGGGAGTCTCGTATCGGGCATGCGGACGATGTGACCCGTCCATTGGAGCTGATTGAGCGTGGTCAAAGCTTTGATGCTGGGGATGTTGGCCTGAGCGAGAACACTGACGTTGGTGCGCCTATCCTGCCAATGGATTTGCAGGATCTTGCGGAGGCAGCGTTGGTGGTACCTCTCCAGTGCTTTGAGGTTCTGTACATGGTCCATGTCTTTGAGGCATACAGGAGGACGGGTATTACTACTGCTCTGTAGACCATGAGCTTGGTGCCGGGTTTGAGGTCCTGGTCTTCAAACACTCTCTTCCTCAGGCGACCGAAGGCTGCACTGACACACTGAAGGCAGTGTTGGACTTCGTCATCGACGTCTGCCCTTGTTGACAGTAGGCTCCCGAGGTATGGAAAGTGGTCCACGTTGTCCAAGGCCTTGTCATGGATTTTGACAATCGGGGGGCAGTACTGTGTGGCGGGGGCAGGTTGGTAGAGGACCTTTGTCTTATGGATGTTTAGCACTCCAGTGCAGTGCTGAGGGGGTACTGCACTGTCGGAGGTGCCGCCTTTCTGGATGAGACGTTAAATCGAGGCCCTGTCTGCTCTCTCAGGTGAACGTAAAAGTTCCCGTGGCACTATTTTGAAGAAGAGCAGGGGAGTTATCCCTGGTGTCCTGGCAAATATTTATCCCTTAACCAACATCACTAAAAAACAGATTATCTAGTAATTATCAGATTGCTGTTTGTGGGAGCTTGCTGTGCACAAATCGGTTGCTACGTTTCCTACATTACAACAGTGAATACACTTCAAAAGTACTTCATTGGCTGCAAAACGCATTGGTCACATCCTGAGGTCACGAAAGGCGCGATATAAATGCAAGTCTTCTTCCTTCCTATGGGTGCCCAGTGTCATCGACAACCAATTCCAGGTCAGCTATAGCACTGTCAAGAAGAAAGCATTTATGTAGTGCAAAAAGACATTGACACCTCAGGGGGGGATTTAGAGAAGAGTGATCAGGATGAATCTGGAACATAGGACTCTACAGAAAGACTCACAGGGCTAGAAATTCGGTATCATCCCAGCTGGGGCACTAAAACTTTAAAAGTTGAAGAATTAGCGCCAGGCACTAATCATTGTCGACTCCCACGAAATTCGGTGTTAGCGTTCCAGGAAGGAAGTGGAGCGCTAAATCAAGCACTCCACTTCCTTCCTGGAGCGCTAAAGGACGCAGGCGGGGCGGTAGTGGTGCAGCGCGGCACAATGTCCCGTGCAGCGCTGCCGCGATCCGAGGCTCCTTCCCTCCCTTAAAGGGAAGGCCCATCGCTGCAGGCTCTGCATTAGGACCAGTTAGCTGGTCCCCGACGGCAGCCGCGATCCGGCCCGATCAGCCCCATGCGCTCCAGCGGAGTGCCGGGCTGACCGATCGCGGCCGAAGAAAAATGGAAAAAGATTGAAATCATGCATTGCAACAATTTTTCTACTTACCGCAGCAACCTCCCCTTTAACTTCCACCCCCGAAGCACCCGGCCTCCCGAACAACGCCTCCTGCAGCTGTCGGTGTTTTCGCCCGGCGATGCTGCAGGGGGGCGGAACCGAAGTTCTCCGGGCGCAGGAGATCGTGGCGCAAAGTGTTACCACCGCCGCAAACCTCTCGGCTAATTTAGCGGGAGTCGTTCATCTCGCCACGCCTGGTCGGTAAGTCGTTAGTGCCCCGTTATCGCCCCCCGGAGGCGATAACGGGAAGCACTAAGGAGGCCAATTTCTAGGCCAAAGAGCTGAACTTGCTTTAAGTGGCGAAAGAGGGGAGACATAATCAAGATCTTTAAAATGCTGAGAGGCATAAGCTTTTTTCTTTCTATGCAAGAATTACACAGGATTACATAAAATATACAGCACAGAAACAGGCCATTCGGCCCAACCAGTCCATGCCAGCGTTTATGCTCCACTCGAGCCTCCTCCCGTCTTTCCTCATCTAAATCTATCAGCGTAACCCTCTATTCCCTTCTCCCTCATGTGCTTGTCTAGCCTCCCCTTAAATCCATCTATACTATTTGCCTCAACACTCCCTGTGGTAGCGAGTTCCACATTCTCACCACTCTCTGGGTAAAGAAGTTTCTGCTGAATTCTCTATTTGATTTATAGAGTCATTGAGTTATACAGCACAGAAAGAGGCTCTTCGGCCCATCGTGTCTGCACCGGCCATCAAGCCCTATCTATTCTAATCCCATTTTCCAGCACTTGGTCCGTAGCCTTGTATGCTATGGCGTTTCAAGTGCTCATCTAAATGCTTCTTGAATGTTGTGAGGGTTCCTGCCTCTACCACCCTTTCAGGCAGTGAGTTCCAGATTCCAACCACCCTCTGGGTGAAAAAGTTTTCCTCAAATCCCCTCTAAACCTCCTGCCCCTTACTTGAAACTATGCCCCCTGGTTATTGACCCCTCTACTAAGGGGAAAAGTTCCTTTCTATCTGCCCTATCTATGCCCCTCATAATTTTGTACACCTCAATCAGGTCCCCCCTCAGCCTTCTCTGCTCTAAGGAAAACTACCCCAGCCTGTCCAGTCTCTCTTCATAGCTGAAACGCTCCAGCCCAGGTAACATCCTGGTGAATCTCCTCTGCACCCTCTCCAATGCAATCACATCCTTCCTATAGTGTGGCGACCAGAACTGCACACAGTATTCCAGCTGTGGCCTAACTAGCGTTTTGTACAGCTCCATCATAACCTCACTGCTCTTATATTCTATGCCTCGGCTAATGAAGGCAAGTATCCCATATGCCTTTTTAACCACCTTATCTATCTGTCCTGCTGCCGTCAGGGATCTATGTACATGCACACCAAGGTCCCTCTGATCCCATGTCCTTCCTGGGGTCCTACCATTCATTGTGTATTCCCTTGCCTTGTTAGTCTTCCCAAAATGCACCACCTCACACTTTTCAGGGTTAAATTCCATTTGCCACTGTTCTGCCCATCTGACCAACCCGTCTATATCGTCCTGTAGCCTGAGGCTTCCCTCCTCGCTATTTACCACTCCACCAATTTTCGTGTCATCTGCAAACTTACTGATCATACCTCCTACATTCATATCTAAATCATTAATGTACACTACAAACAGCAAGGTGACTTGGTGACTATCTTATATTGATGGCCTCTAAGATTTGCTCTTCCCCACAAGTGGAAACACTCTCTCGGTATCCACTCTATCAAAACCTTTCATAATTTTAAAGACCTCTATCAGGTCACCCCTCAGCCTTCTCTTTTCAAGAGAAAAGTGACCCAGCCTGTTCATCCTTTCCTGATAGGTATAACCTCACAAGACCTGTGCTAGAACTACGAAATCCCAACATAAGGTTATCATGAAGTTGACTATGACCCAACAGTAAACCAGTCGGCAGTTGCTAAGGTCAGTGGCTGGGATGATATGTTCTATGCCGGATTTTCCTGGTGACCAGCCTCAGATCTCCGTTTGCTGACCTTTATTGGCTCCCGGTCCCTGAATGTCTCGACTTTAAAATTCCCATCCTCGTGTTCAAATCTCCTCCACGACCTCACCTCTCCTTCGCTCTGTAACCTTCTCCAGTCCTACAACCCTCCGAGAACTCTGCGTCCCTCCAATTCGGGCCTCTTGTGCATCCCCCACTTCCTTTGCCCCACCTTTAACAGTCGTGCCTTCAACCGTCGCGGTCCTAAGCTCTGGAATTCCCTCCCAAAACCTCTCCGCCGCTTCAAGACAATCCTTAAAACCTACCTGTTTGGCCAAGTTTTTGGTCACCTATCCTAATGTCTCCTTCTTTGGTTTGCTTTCAATTTTTTTGTCCAATTACGCTCCTGTGAAGCACCTTGGGTCGTTTTACTAGTAAGGTGCTATATAAATGCAAGTTGGTGTTGTTTTGGGTCCAGCTGGCTGCATGAGCCCCATCAGTCAAAAGTGGGCAGTGTTCGCGTGGATCTTACATAATATACAAGCAGCTGTTTAATGGCTCAGAATTGGCTGACAAAATAACGGGGAGGCTAATGGCGCTCACCGTTATGCGCAAATGCTGCAGCAACTTCAGGCGAGGGCAGATGCGCGGTTAAATGCGGAAAACCAAAAGTTTGCTGTCGGGGTTGCGCCGCGCCGCCATCTTGGAAAACGGCACCTTGCTGGCTGCCTCGCTGTTCGTTGTCGGGCTGCAGCGCGTTCTGGGCCAATATTATCGGCGAGCTGCTTATGCCGCCTGAGGCAGCTCGTCGGCTTTAAGATTTCCGAGTTGGGCTGGCTGCCTCACCGGTAAGACCGTCCGGAAGGTGATTGGGGGGACGGGGTGTGGGGGGGGAACGGGCTGAGGGGAAGGGATAAGGTTGCTTGCAAGAGCCAGCAGCGGCCCTTAGGAGTGCTGTGGAGTCAAGAGGAATACCCCTACACCTCCTGGCTCCACATGAAGATACGATCAAAAAGAAATTACCTGGTTTGTGGGCGGCTGGTGGTTACGCCGCAGCAAGCTGTCAAATCTGAGCAGAGTAGGCCCGGTGCCTGCTATGTTCAGCGTTGCCCAATTTCTTGAAAGGGTTCTTAAACAGACGTTAGGTCCCTTGTTACCATATGCAAGGCGGCCGCCTAAATATCACCATATCTCCAATATGGTTTTGGACGTATTTATGGCGTCCTTGGAGCGTGGGACACAGCCCCATGAAATTGGTCCTTTTTCCACCCGAAAAACAGGGGCACTGAGGACCAATTTCTCCCTCAAATTTATTCCACAGGAGTACCAGAACCTAGTAAAAGAAGTTACATAATGCAGAAGAAATGTTAATTATTAAAACTGTACCTTATTTTTCAGAAGAAACATTCTCTTCTTGTTGCACGAGATGAACATTGCACATTATTTTCAGTGACGACCCCTTCCCCTCCGTTAATAAAGGGGCAATTTTCGGAACTTATGGTTCCAGTGAGTAGCTTTGCCTGTTAGGAGCACTCATAGAATCATAGAAATTTACGGCGCAGAAATGTCTACGATTCTGTGATATCAGGAATTCGGATCTGGAGGTCAGGGAGTCCTGCAGGAGTTTGCAGACAATCAATCTGGTGGATGGGAAACCCCGCAGAGCTGGCTGAGCTGCAACCCCTGAATTCCCAACATGTGTTTGAATGGGCGGAAAATCTGCCGGGCCCGCTTACACCCGCACCTGAGTTCCTGATACATGCTCCTGTTAGTCGAGGCTCTGCACCAGGAGCACACACTCATAACATTTGCCCTTAAAATGGTACTGTATCCCTGGAAAAGTGTTCAGCAAATTCAATTCTTTTTTATTTGGGAAGGGTGGGGGGAAAGAGGCAGGAGATCCGAGCATCAATTTCACCGTGGCAACACCGTATGATGCTGAGACGCGTCGATATATTCGAATATGACTGACATCAGTATGCATCGGATGTTTGTAAAGCCAGTTTGCCGAGCACTTTTTTCAATCTGTTATTCCACACACAAGGTAAGAAAATGACAACCAAATTGTAAAATGATTGTACTTGATCGAGAAATGTTGGAAGCGACAAGGCATTTTGGCAGCCCTCCTCATTCATTATTAGTGCTGTACAAAGCAAAGGTTTGTGGGTAAACAAGTGTGCGGATGGTGAAGGGTTAATTGTCTGAGTTTTATCACCGCAGTTACTTTCTGGGACTCTGCTATGCAACAAAGAACGGATTCTAAAAAGGGAAAATATAGCTGACTCTTTGAGTGCTCAGCGATGTATCAAGCTTATTTCCATCGTAATGTTTTCCCAGCTGATCTGTATTCGGTTTTGGATGCTAAGTTTTATTTTACTGTATATTGTTGTTAGGTTATCTATTATTTTTCTCTCCATTTCTTCCCCTCTCCAGATCTCCAAAGACCATCTACCATATCCCCAGTGGGAGGGTCGACTCACTCCCTGGCCAATCTGTAACTAGCTGCCAGGAAGGGTTTGAGAGGGGGCTCTCACTCATATTTTTCTTCCTTGCCTGTTGGAAAATGGCAGGTCTCCAAGGCCGAGATTGGGAAATCACTGTGTTAGGCATGAGCCTAGGCCCCGCCATTCTGTGACATGGCACATGACAGACATATGCTTATTTTCTAAAGGTGAATTGGAAAACTGTAGATTAGAGTCTTCATTAGCAGTATTCTGCAAATAAAGAAAACAGCAATCTTGGTTTACATATTTGTGGCTCAGTTGGCAGCACTCTCGTTTCTGAGTCAGAAGGTTGTGGGTTCAAGTTCCACTCCAGAGACTTGAGCACACAATCTAGGCCGATACTCCCATTGCAGTCCTGAGGGCGTGCTGGACTGCCTGAAGTGCCGTCTTTCGGATGAGACGTTCAACCAAGAGCATATTGGGTGAACAGTTGGAAAGGTAGGGAGTAGTTTAGAAAAGATCCCAAGTGCCTTGGGATCTTTTACACCCACCTGAGGTCTGCCCTCTCAGGTGGATGTAAAAGGTCTCATGGCACTATTCCGAAGAAGAACAGGGGAGTTCTCCCCGGTGTCCTGGCCAATATTTATCCCTCAACCAACATCATTAAAAAAACATTATCTGGTCATTATCACATTGCTGTTTGTGGGGGCTTGCTGTGCACAAATAGCTGCCACATTTCTACATTACAACAGTGACTACACTCCGAAAGTGCTTCATTGGCTGTTAAGCATTTTGGGACGTCTGAGGTCATGAAAGGCACTATATAAATGCAAATCTTTCTTTATATTTCTATACTACTCCCTACCTCTCCAACTGCTCACCCAATATGTTCTTCTGTCTCTGGTGTAAAGTGCAATCCCCCTCTCCCTGCTCCACCACTGATGGCAATGCCTTCAGCCACCATAGAAATATAGAAACATAGAAGATAGGAGCAGGAGTAGGCCATTCAGCCCCTCGAGCCTGCTCTGCCATTCAATAAGATCATGGCTGATCATCCAAACTCAGTACTCTGTCCCTGCCTTTTCCCCATATCCCTTGATCCCTTTAGCCTTAAGAAATATATCTAACTCCTTCTTGAATATATTTAATGAATTGGCCTCCACTGCCTTCTGTGGTAGAGAATTCCACAGGTTCACCACTCTCTGGGTGAAGAAATTCCTCCTCATCTCTGTCCTAAATGGCTTACCCCTTATCCTTAGACTATGACCCCTGGTTCTGGACTCCCCGACCATCGGGAACATCCTTCCTGCATCTAGTCTGTCTAGTCCTGTTAGAATTTTATAAGTTTCAATGAGATCCCCTCTCATTCTTCTAAACTCCAGCGAGTATAAGCCCAATCGACCCAATCTCTCCTCATACGTCATTCCTGCCATCCCAGGTATCAACCTGGTGAATCTTCGCTGCACTCCCTCCATGGCAAGAACATCCTTCCTCAGATAAGGCAACCAAAACTGCACACAATACTCAAGGTGTGGTCTCACCAAGGCCCTGTACAACTGCAGCAAGACATCCTTGTTCCTGTATTCGAACCCTCTCGCTACGAAGACCAACATACCATTTGCCTTCTTAACCGTCTGCTGCACCTGCATGCTTACCTTCAGCGACTGGTGCACAAGGACACCCAGGTCTTGTTGCACTTCCCCTTCTCCCAATCTATTGCCATTCAGATAATAATCTGCCTTCCCGTTTTTGACACCAAAGTGGATAACCTCGCATTTATCCACATTATACTGCATCTGCCATGATTCTGCCCAATCACCCAACCTGTCCAAATCATACTGGAGTTTTTCAGCATCCTCCTCACAGCACACACGCCCACCCAGCTTTGTGTCATCTGCAAACTTGGAGATATTACATCTAGTTCCCTCGTCTAGATCATTAATATATATTGTGAATAGCTGGGGTCCTAGGACCGATCCCTGCGGTACCCCACTAGTCACTGCCTGCCACTCGGAAAAAGACCCGTTTATTCCAACTCTTTGCCTTCTGTCTGCCAACCAGTTCTCTATCCAAGTCAATACCTTGCCCCCAATCCCATGTGCCTTAACTTTACACACTAATCTCTTATGCGGGACCTTATCGAAAGCCTTCTGAAAGTCCAAATACACCACATCCACTGGTTCTCCCTTATCTATTTTACCAGTTACATCTTCAAAAAATTCCAGTAGATTAGTCAAGCATGATTTACCTTTTGTAAATCCATGTTGACTTTGTCCGATCCTGTCACTGTTTTCCAAGTGCTCTGCTATTACATCTTTTATAATGGACTCTAGCATTTTCCCCACTACCGATGTCAGGCTTATCGGTCTATAATTCCCCATTTTCTCTCTACCACCTTTTTTGAATAGTGGGGTGACATTAGCTACCCTCCAATCCATGGGTACTGTTCCAGAATCTATCGAATTTTGGTAGATGACCAGCAATGCATCTACTATTTCTAGGGCCACTTCCTTAAATACCCTAGGATGTAGATTATCAGGCCCTGGGGATTTGTCGGCCTTCAATCCCGTCAATTTCCCTAACACCATTTCCCTACAAATACTGATTTCTTTCAGTTCCTCCCTCTCATTAGACCCTATGTTCCCCGACATCTCTGGGAGGTTATTTATGTCCTCCTTTGTGAAGACAGAACCAAAGTATGTATTTAATTGGTCTGCCATTTCTTTGTTCCCCATTATAAATTCCCCTGATTCTGACTGCAAGGGACCTACGATTGACTTCACCAATCTTTTTCTCTTCACATATCTATAAAAGCTTTTACAGTCAGTTTTTATGTTCCCTGCAAGTTTACTCTCATACTCTATTTTCCCCCTCTTAATTAATCCCTTCACTCTGGAATTCTCTCCCTAACCTCTTTGCCTTGCTACCTCTCTCCCCACCTTTCAAATTTACCTCTCTGACCGCGCCTTCAGTCACCTCCCCTAAATCTCTCCTAGTTCCTGCTTGGTGCTTCGCCTCCTCCCTCGTAAAGTGCCTCGGGAAGTTCTGTTAAGTGACAGACTTTATAGGTGCGATATAACTGAAAACATGGTGTTTGAGGAGGGACTGTACAACTGTTGTTGCAATCTTCAAACAGTTAAACCGGCTACTACAGTGAAGAATAAGGTAACTGAGACCTGAGAATCCAGCTCTGAATGCCAGCGTTCCTACTGAATAATAGGAGCATCTGTCCTTAAATTTTATGGGTCAAGACACAAAGTTTTGCACGTTTGTGATCGAATTCTAGCTCTGCTTCCACACTATTCTGTACAAGTAACAGATTCACAGCCTGCCCAGGTCATAAGCTGGTAAAGGATCTACATAGTCAGACAATTACTGATGAGTCACATCAGACAATGGTTACACGCTAGATATTCCTTTTAGCATTTTGAAAACATTTTAAACAATAAAACGCACACAAACAAGTCATGAAAATGTTGGGGCTGATTTTCCTGGGTGCCCCCCTTCCCTGGCATTCAATGGGCACAGAATGCCTGAAGTGCGCTCTATCTGCCCAGACCAAGTAGCGTCCAAATTGGGTGAGCTTGGGCATTGATAAGGAGTCAGCCATTCAGGACTGAGCTGAGGAAAAATTTCTTCACTCAGAGGGTTGTGAATCTTTGGAATTCTCTACCCCAGAGAGCTGTGGATGCTCAATCGTTGAGTATATTCAAGGCTGAGAGCGATAGATTTTTGGACTCTAGGGGAATCAAGGGATGTGGGGATAGGGCGGGAAAGTGGAGTTGAGGTTGAAGATCAGCCATGATCTTATTGAATGGCTGAGCAGGCTCGAGGGGCCGTCTGGCCTACTCCTGCTTCTAATTCTTATGTTCTTAACAGGGTCCAGTCACAACCCCGGAGCAAGCCTTCAGGCAGGGCCCTGTGCGGGAAAATGGGATCAGAGGGAGGAGTGCTATACAGGCCCAACTACCTGGTCATGACAACAGAGGTGCGGTTTAGCAGGGACACACTGACAGAGCTCTGTCAGCTCCTTCAGGCTGGCGTTTGCACAACATGTAATGTACAACAGCACAGCCGGTGGCTATCAAGGTCAACATGGCCCTCAATTTTCATGCATCAGGCAAGCGGTGGGCACATCTGCAGTGGTTTGCTGCTCACTTGCTATATCAGGGAGGTCGCAGGGGCATTTTCAGCTGGAGCAATGACGTCATCACTGACCAATAAGCAGCAAGAGAAAAGGAATAAATAATTCGGCCAAGCGGCTGGTTTTCCCCAGAGTCCATTGGGGTTACTGCCTGCACCCGAGTTGTCATTCACACTCCTGTGCACAGTGCCGGTCCATACAGGACCTGAAAGGGATTTTAAAATATTAATGCGGACATTTGACCAGCAACACTATCATTCAGGTCAATGCCTGCTTCCCCAGAAGCTTTTGTGATGCCTTCATTTTTGCAGTAATCATCTGTACTACCCTTATTTAAAGGGGGAATGAAGAGTGGAGGGATGACACCAGCGAGACCAAGATTACCATGGGCAACCATGGCTCACAGCACACGTGCAGTACCCCCGGAAGAAGCAGAATGCAGGTACACTGAATCTCGCACTACAGACGAATGTACTGCCAAAGGCAGCATTGGTATGTTGAAGCAGCGCTTTCTGGGTCGGGACTGATTGAGAGGCAGCTTTACAGTACAGTGCCTTTCCCCAGAGTTGCCAAAATAAATGTCACCTGCTGCATGCTCCATAACTTCATGTTGAAAGGAGGCCTCGGGGATAACCTGGGTGGCAAAGCCAAGCCCGAATAAGACGATGAAATTGGCAACGATGAACCAGCAGTGAGTGCTACCACCAAGAACAACAAACAACTTGCATTTATATAGTGCCGTCAAAGTAGGAAAACGCCCCAAGGCACTTCACAGGAGCGTCATCGGAAAAAAATTGAGACCGAGTCCAGGAAGGAGATATTAGGAGGGGTGACTAAAGGGTAGAGGCCCTTACAGAGAAGGAGCAAAATTCATTCTTCACTTCGTTAAATTGAAAGAAAGAAAGAAAGAAAGAAACTAACTTGGATTTCTATAGCGCCTTTCATGACCTCAGGGCATCTCAAAGTGCTTTACGGCCAATGAAGTACTTTTGAACTGTACAAAAGTGAGAAGTCGCACAACACCAGGTTATAGTCCAACAGTTTTACTTGAAATCACAAGCTTTCGGAGCTGCTGCTCCTTCGTCAGGTGAAGTGAAGAAAGTGAAGAAGGTGAAGTGAAAAAAATGTCTTCACTTCACCTGACGAAGGAGCAGCAGCTCCGAAAGCTTGTGATTTCAAATAAAACTGTTGGACTATAACCTGGTGTTGTGCGACTTCTCACTTTTGTCCACCCCAGTCCAACACCGGCATCTCCGCATTTTGAATTGTAGTCACTGATGTAATGTCAGAAACGTGGCAGCCAATTTGCGCACAGCAAGGTACCAGACAGCAATGTGATAATCTGTTTTTGTGATGTTGATTGAGGGATAAACATAGCCATTAATGTAAAGGTCAATAGCTTCTTTGCTGGCGGAACACTCTGGGGCCTTAGTAAGGCCAGTTCAGGATCTACATCAGCTGTGAGCTGGCGTAGGCCCCACTGGACCTAATGGAGGGTTGTCAGCAAGGAGCTGCGTGGGAACAATGCCTCTCCCTCTGGTTTTCCCACCTTCCTGTTTGGGGAAGTGCCTTGGCCCCATGCCTGAAATTAGATACTCTCCGTTCAGGAGAACCATAGCCGCAAAAAACCACAACTTGCCACATAGCATGGCAGCACCACAATACCCCTGAATGAATCATACTTTTATTGTTTTCCGTTCCTTTGTCGATATTCTCTGTCAATTTGTTCCTCGCCCTCCTTTCCTCCAGCTGTTGACTCAGTCCTGAGGTGCGGTTTGACAGGTTCCGAGTGGCCCCTGTTTACCTCTCGCAGTTGACCATTATTCATGTGCCAGTGAGTGTCGGGGTAGTCGATTGCCGGGGACATGGTGGCTGAGTTGACCCCTGACCTCACTTGATATGCAACGTACGCAACACCTTCAGCAGGGTTCAGCGGATAGTGACGAAGCAGCAAGATCCCAGTCTCAGCAGCATTAGGCCAAATGTAGTGCCCCACCTGGCTGAGATCAACCCACTCAATATAGACTGACCATCAAATCTGAGGGCTTCCCGGTCTGCACGGCTCAGATACTCACTCACTGGCTGAAGTCCCCGAGCCACCAGGTGAACTCTGACCCACACTTTTCCACATTCGGCTTCATACCAAAGCAATAGTTGAACAATCATTATGACATAGCTTGAGAACAGCTAACACTGATTAATCATTCGAGAAGGAAAATCTATTTTGGTCATAATTCAGCTGCTGTTTCAGTCAGTACTGTGAAAAGTGTCATTCTGTCCCTCTGTTTTTACAGACTGGGGGTAATTTTGACTGTGTGTGCGATCGTGTAAAATGAGTGATAACGAATCGGCAGCCCGTTTTACATCTCTCCCCATTTCCGTTTCCATTGAAGTTAATGGAAATCAAAACCGGCAGAGATATCAAACGGACTGCCGATTCGCAATCACCCTTTTTACACGATCGCACACCCAGTCCAAATTACTCCCACAGAGTCTAGAAATTAATTTGTCCCCAAGTTTCCTGTAAATGAGTTCAGGAGGGAACTTGCCCTGCTTTCGTTTCTGGACGGGAACCTACGAAATCCGATAGTTCTGATTTCTCATGAGTAATATTTTCTGAAATGGTGAAAAATAGAAGGCAGATACCAATAAGACCAGAGCGCAGAACTTGGGACTGTCCCCGCGAATAGGGACTTTCCTCAGCTTTGCACGACCATCAATGCGACACCTTACACTTGCTAACCTCTAGGTGGCAAAGCCTGCCTGTAAATCACTGAAAAGCAGTAGAAAGTCATTGCTCTGTGCATCCTCCCCACCCTTCAAAGATCAACTTAAGCCACAGGTCATCTTTAGATAGATATCAAAGTCCAATAAGATTTGCCTCTTGGGGAAGATTTTCTGCCTGGTGTCATTCCCATATGAATACTTAATGCACTCATATTACATACCTTAGTAGCACCCTCACCTCTTGAGTCAGAAGGCTGTGGGTTCAAGTCCCACTCCAGGGACTTGAGCACATAAAGCTAGGCTGACACTCCAGTGCAGTGCTGAGGGAGTGCGGCACTGTCGGAGGTGCCGTCTTTCGGATGAGACGTTAAACCGAGGGCCCGTCTGCTCTCTCAGTTGGATGGAAAGATCCAGTGGCACTATTTCGAAGAAGAGCAGGGGAGTTATCCCAGGGTGTCCTGGCCAATATTTATCCCTCAATCAACATTACTAAAAAACAGATTATCTGGCCATTATCACATTACTGTTTGTGGGGGCTTGCTGAGCGCAAATTGGCTGCCGCGTTTCCCACATTACAACAGTGACTCCACTTCAAAAGGTACTTCATTGGCTGTAAAGGGCTTTGGGACGTCCGATGGCCATGAAAGGCGCTATAGAAATGCAAGTCTTTGTTCTGTCGAAAGGTCTTCAACCTGAAACGTTAACTCTGTTTCTCTCTCCACGGATGCTGCCTGGCCTGCTGAGTTTTTCCAGCGTTTTCTGTTGTTATTTCAGTCTTTCTTTCTTTCTTTCAAGTGCACATTTTCATTACAGCCTGTGTAAAATAAATTCACAGCTGCATTCAGAAACTACCCAGAGGCATTTTATAAAAGTGCGTTAAGTATTTGCATGTGAATAGCAGGAGGCAGAAAAGATACCCCCATGTTTTTTGATTATCTATTGGGTCTTATAAGTTACTACTGTTAAATAAACCATTGCAAAATGCTTATCAAACATTTTCAGTGTTTTTAAACATGCAATGGAAATGATGGGCTGGATTTTCATTGACCCGTGGAGGCGGGTTTGGAGGCGTGTGGGGGGTTAAAATTGTGAAAACTGGCGGGTGGGCACAAGTCCGCCTCCATCCCGCCTCCACGCAATTTTCATTGAATCATATCTGCTGGTCCCGACTCCGTCCCGCCTTTAAGAGGTGGGATAGGCTGTTAAGGCCCTTAACAAGCACTAAATTGGCTCTATAATGCCATTTTGAAAGGCCTTTGTGATTTTAACCCTTGTTCTATGGGAAGCACGCCTGTTCTGAACCACGAATATGAAACCTGGCGGTAACACATTTCGAAAGCTGACTATCAGCTGCAGGTCCACTATTGCAATGGAGAAGAAAAATATCTGGGAGGAGACCAGGCAGTCTTTGCAGACCTTCAATGCAGCAGCAATGATGACATCATCAGAGGCAACTTTCAGACTGAAAACACTAATTGGTTCATGGGTTCCCACATGCTGGAACTCAATTGCCCAATTAGGTGAAAATCGCATCAATCTCCCACATCCAATTGCAGTCGGGTGGATAACACGAAAAGTGGATGACACGACCCCAACCCGCCCCAGTATCAAAATCCAGCCCGATGTCTTTAAAATCACTTATCGAGTCTACAAAAGAAAATTCTTAATAAAGTGTCACAAAAGCTCACACTCCAGCTACTATCCCATCTACTGCAGCACAAACCTTCCCAACTGACATACAAGAACATAAAAGTAGCAGAGTGAGGAAATCTCACTCAGCCCATCAAACCAGTTCCACAGGTCAAGTGCAATCTGCCCTATCATGGACTCCACCGAGCCTTTTAATCTCCTGAGGGAGAATTCTAAATAAATAACTTCCTCATTCCCAGAGGTTGTCAAACAAATCTCCAGAGTCAGCAGAATTAAGAGCCAGTAGGCCTAATGTGTTATATTGACATTAACTTAACCCACTTTTATAAATTGCCTGAAAACAGAAGCTCGATAGGAACAAGATTTTGATTTGGAAAATCCATTTGTTCCTGAGAGGAATTAGCTGCATTTCCACGTGTATGTTGGAAAAGTAAATTTGATAGAACCAGGCAACATTTCAGGAATTAAAAAATATTGTAATCAAAATAATCTTGAACGGCCAACTCCCTGGGGATTGGATTTCTATTCAATGCTAGCGAATCTCCTATGACCTTGTTCATGGTAAGTAAAAAGAACACCTATGGGGGTCATTTTGACTTTGTGCAGTATCGTAAAAAGAGCAATAGTGAATCGGCAGCCTGTTTTACATCTCTCCCAATTTTCATTTCCATTGAAGTGCAGGTAGCCAATTCGCGCACAGCAAGGTCTCGCAAACAGCAATGAGATAAATGACCATTTTTTAGTAATGTTGATTGAGGGATAACTAGTGGCCAGGACTCCTGGAAGAAGTCTCCTGCTCTGCTTTGAATAGTGCTATGGGATCTTTTACATCCACCTGAGGGTAGACGGAGCCTCAGTTTAGAATCTCATTCGAAAAATGACACGTCTAACAGTGCAGTGTTCCCTCAGTACTGCACTGAAGTGTCAGCCTGGGGCTCTCTGGAATGGGGCTCAAACCCACAACCTCTGACTCAGAGTCAAGAGTGCTAACACTGAGCCAAGGCTGACACCCATTAGAACTCAGCATGGAGCCTGGGAAAGAGGTTTTTCTTTAGTAGGGATGACTGAAGGCTTGGGCAACAAGATAGGTTTTGAGAAGGTTTTTAATAGAGGTTGGAGAAACAGAGAGGGGAAGGAGTTTAGGCGGCTGAAAGCTCTGGCTCCAATGGTGGGAAAAGGGGAGAGGCAGATGAGGATTTTGAATTCAATGTATTGGAGGACTGAGAGCCAGTGTAGATTGGTAATGATAGGGGTGGAACAGATACTGGTCACAGCAATGTAGACAAGTTGGAGTTTATAGTTGCCTGCATAACACTCCCAAAGTATTTAATTGGCTGTGAAGCACTTTGGGGTGTCCTGAGGATGTGATAAGGTGCTATATCAATGGGCGTTCTGTCTTTTGTTGTAAGTATGGTGGCGATCAGGAGGCCAGGGAGAAGGGCATTGGAGAATTTGAGCCTGGAGCTAACAAAAACATGAATAAGGCTTTCAGCAACAGTAAGGGAAAGACAGACTCAGAGGTGGGTGATGTTGCGAAGGTGGAATTGCGTAGTTTCAATAATGAATAGGGTATGGGATTTGAAGCTTATCTCATGGTGAAGCTGGGCACTGATGTTGTGCACTGTTGTGTTCAACTTAAGCAAACCATCAAAGGGGGAATGGACTCAGGGGCAAGAATACGGAGTTTTTGATGAGAGCTACACAGGATGGCTTTGGTTCTGCCAATATTACATTGGAGGAGGTTCTGAACATCTATGGCTTGATGTGTGAAAAGTAATCTAACAGCACAATGATGGTAATGAAACCAAGGGTAATGGCATAGAGATAGGGCTGGGTGTTGTCAGCAAACATGTGAAGGTGACCCCATGCCTATGGATAATGTTGCAGAGAGGCAACATTTAAACAAGGAAAAGGAGGAGCCCATGGATAGAACTGTGTTAGAGTGGGAAGAGAAGCCATTGCTAGAGCTGAGTCGGCTACATTGGGACAGATAGGAATGAAACCAAGCAAGAATAGTCACACTGAAATGGACCATGGATGAGAGGTAGTGGTCAACTATGTCAAATAGCATGGGTAAGGCAAGGAGAACAAAAATAGATAGCATGCCATGGTCACAGTCGTAGAGGATATTGTTGGTGACTTTGACCAGAACAGTCTCGGTGGAAAGAGTGAAAATTCAATTGGAGTGGTGGGAGAGGTGAGTAATAATGCATTCAAAGACCTTAGAGAGAAAAAGACACTTGGAGGTGGAACAGTAGGTCAATAAAATAGAGGGGTCAAGGGTGAACTTGATGGGGGACTGATGATTGTAGCGTTGCCTATGCAAAGGGAGCAGGGAAACTGTTTGGCCAGGAGTTGCATTGGGAAGAGATTGAGGGTGGATTTAACTTTGTAAGGGCTAGGGTGGGAGAAGTTACAGCGTCATATTGGGCTGGCTGGGGAAAGGTCTCAGGAGGGATCAGAGGTGGAGGGGGTGGAAATTGAGGCAGCTGAGCAAATAGTCTCAATCTTGAAAACAAAAAAACTCATGACTTCCTCACACAATGTGGAGGTGAGACTGGAAGGGATGAGGCAAAGGAAGTTGGAAGAGAAAGTCTGCCATTGAGAAGAGAAGTCTGGGCTTTTCCTTAATCTCGAGGATAATCCTGGAGTGGTCGGATGATCTGACCTTGAGGAGAGAAATGCAGTATTGCGCAAGATTGTTGAACCAGATCTGGCAATGTTCGGCCAGGCCAGTCATGTTACAGGTACGCTTGAGACTACAGCCCTCAGACTTGAGGACAGGGAAAGTTTACAGGGCAATGATGGAGGTGGAAGACCATAAGGCACTTGGTGAGGATGAGGGCACCAAATAGCCAAAGGAGTTGTTGGGTAGGTTATGGTACAGCTATACAAAGCCCTGGTTAGACCACACCTGGAGTACTGTGAGCAGTTGTGGGCACCACACCTTAGGAAGGATATATAGAATATATTGACCTTGGAGGGAGTGCAGCGTAGGTTTACCAGAACGATACCCAGACTCCAGGGGTTAAATTTTGAGGAGAGATTACACAAACTAGGATTGTATTCCCTGGAATTTAGAAGGTTAAGGGGTGATTTGATCGAAGTTTTCAAGATATTAAGGGGAACAGATAGGGTAGATAGAGAGAAACTATCTCCGCTGGTTGGGGATTCTAGGACTAGGGGGCAGAGTCTAAAAATTAGAGCCAGACCTTTCAGGAGTGAAGTTAGGAAACACTTCTACACACAAAGGGTGGAAGAAATTTGGAACTCTCTTCTGCAAACAGCAATTGTTAATTTTTGTTAACCAAAGGTATTAAGGGATATGAGGCAAAGGCAGGTATATGGAGTTAGAACGCAGATCAGCCATGATCTCATTGAATGCCGGAACAGGCTCGAGGGGCTAAACGGTCTACTCCTGTTCCTATGTTCCTGTGGTGGGTGGAGAGCCAGTGGAGATAAAGTTAAGAGTACAGGAGCATATTGCTGAGGAAGGAGGGAGAGGAATTTTTCAGGGTGGAGAGTGAGAGTAGTGGAATTTGACGCAGTATATTCAGGGAGATGAAGAATTCATCAGACATGAACTGGTCAATGATGGAAACCCCAGAGACTGTGAGGCCTCGTGTGATGGAGAGGTCGAGGGGGTGGCTGTCGTTGTAGGAGAGGAAGTTGATGTGCAGGAACAGTAGGAGGCTTCACTCCCTCAGTTTTTCCTTTCTTCTATATACAATCTACAAGTTTTTCAAACTCAAGTCTTTTGATCTGTTCTCCTACTCTTTTCAACCTTGGTGGCGTCTTGCACTTTAGGCCTTGGCATTTTGCCTAGGTTCCAAACATAAAAAAATCCTCATCCTTTTCATTCATAGATAATGTTTCCTCACAAGCCTTGCAGCTATAAAATAAATGATAGAATCCAATAATCCTTAAATAATAACCGGAACATTAGGTTTAAAAAAGTTCCATTCCAGCATGTCTCTTCATGTGCAGTTAACTTGTAGTATGTAATGTGTAATGTGCATGAACATTTTGTGCTAAAACAAAAGTCTGGTGTGAGGTGGAAACTGACAATAAAAGGCACTAGGCACGATATACACTATTTACATTTCAAGATATGTTACATTTATTTCAAACATACATTAACTATGTATAACAACAAAAACAACAACAACTTGTACTTATATAGAAACATAGAAACATAGAAGATAGGAGCAGGAGTAGGCCATTCGGCCCCTCGAGCCTGCTCCGCCATTCGATGAGATCATGGCTGATCATCCAAACTCAGTACCCTGTACCTGCCTTCTCCCATATCCCTTGATACCTTTAGCTTTAAGAAATATATCGAACTCATTCTTGAATATATTTAATGACTTGGCCTCAACTACCTTCTGTGGTAGAGAATTCCACAGGTTCACCACTCTCTGGGTGAAGAAATTCTTCCTCATTTCTGTCCTAAATGGCTTACCCCTTATCCTTAGATTATGACCCCTGTTTCTGGACTCTCCGACCATCGGGAACATTCTTCCTGCATCTAGTTTGTCCAGACCTGTCAGAATTTTATATGTTTCGATGAGATCCCCTCTCATTCTTCTATACTCCAGCGAGTATAAGCCCAATCGACCCAATCTCTCCTCATATGTCATTCCTGCCATCCCAGGTATCAGCCTTGTGAATCTTCGCTGAACTCCTTCCATGGCAAGAACATCCTTCCTCAGATAAGGCGACCAAAACTGCACACAGTACTCAAGGTGTGGTCTCACCAAGGCCCTGTACAACTGCAGCAGGACATCCCTGTTCCTATACTCAAACCCTTTCGCTATGAAGGCCAACATACCATTTGCCTTCTTCACCGCTGCTGCACCTGCATGCTTACCTTCAGCGACTGGTGCACAAGGACACCCAGGTCTCGTTGCACTTCCCCTTCTCCCAATCTATTGCCATTCAGATAATAGTCTGCCTTTCTGTTTTTGACACCAAAGTGGATAACCTCGCATTTATTCACGTTATATTGCATCTGCCACGCTTCTGCCCACTCACCTAACCTGTCCAAATCATCCTGGAGTTTCTCAGTATCCTCCTCGCAGCACACATGCCCACCCAGCTTTGTGTCATCTGCAAACTTGGAGATATTACATTTAGTTCCCTTATCTAGATCATTAATGTATATTGTGAATAGCTGGTGTCCAAGGACCGATCCCTGCGGTACCCCACTAGTCACTGCCTGCCACTCAGAAAAAGACCCATTAATTCCTACTCTCTGCTTTCTGTCCGCCAACCAGTTCTCTATCCAAGTCAATACCTTGCCCCCAATCCCATGTGCCTTAACTTTACACGCTAATCTCTTATGCGGGACCTTATCGAAAACCTTTTGAAAGTCCAAATACACCACATCCACTGGTTCTCCCTTATCTATTTTCCCAGTTACATCCTCAAAAAATTCCAGTAGATTAGTCAAGCATGATTTACCTTTTGTAAATCCATGTTGACTTTGTCCGATCCTGTCACTGTTTTTCAAGTGCTCAGCTATTACATCCTTTATAATGGACTCTAGCATTTTCCCCACGACCGATGTCAGGCTTACCGGTCTGTAATTCTCCGCTTTCTCTCTACCACCCTTTTTGAATAGTGGAGTAACATTAGCTACCCTTCAATCCATGGGTACAGTTCCAGATTCCATCGAATGTTGGAAGATGATCAGCAATGCATCTACTATTTCTAGGGCCACTTCCTTAAGTACCCTAGGATGTAGATTATCAGGCCCTGGGGATTTATCGGCCTTCAACGTAGTAAAATGACCCAAGGCACTTCACAAGTGTCTTTTCAGACAAAATTTGACACCAAGCCACATAAGGAGAAATTAAGGCAGGTTTCAAGGAGCGTCTTAAAGGCGGAAAGAGAGATAGAGAGGTGGAGAGGTTTAGGGAGGGAATTCCAGAGTTTAGGGCCTAGGCAGCTGAAGGCACGGCCGCCAATGGCTGAGCAATTAAAATCAGGGATGCTCAAGAGGCCAGGATTAGAGGAGCGCAGATATCTCGAGGGGTTGTGGGGCTGGAGGAGATTACAGAGATAGGGAGGGGCGAGGCCATGGAGGGATTTGAAAACAAGGATGAGAATTTTAAAATCAAGGCGTTGCTTAACCGGGAGCCAATGTAGGTCAGCGCACACAGGGGTGATGGGTGAATGGGACTTGGTGCGTTAGGACACGGGCAGCCCAGTTTTGGATGACCTCAAGTTTACGTAGGTTAGAACGTGGGAGGCCAACCAGGAGTGCATTGGAATAGTCAAGACTAGAGGTAACAAAGGCAAATTACATATTACAACATATTCTGAAATAAGAGCCATGTTCTGAACAGCTTTTAGAGAATTGGGACTGATTGATGCTTTATGTGCACCAGTTTCCAGAGCATTAGAAAGAGGAGAAAGGTGGAGGCAGGCAAAGAGGGAGACCCCTAACGTTTGCACTTGACACACATTTCCTGGAGCATCCCCTGTATGGGCAGGGGAGCATCTAAATAGTACGTGAATGATGTGGGAGTGATGTCATAACGCCTCCCACGTTGTTTTTTGGGGATTCTGCCAGGCGGACGTCTTCGCAGAAGACCACCCTAGCAAGCTGAGCATTAGGGGTCGCAGGGCTGCCTCTTAGTTTGGAGGATCTGTAAACGGGGCAGCCAGCAACCTCCTCCACATAATTCCTAGCCCAAAGTTGATTCCAAGGCGGTCGTCCCACCCAATGTATTTCCGATAGCTGAACATACCTCTTTCGTGTGCCAAGATGTTTCACAGAGGAGAGATGGACACTAAGCAGCAATTGGAGAGTTATGAAAGATAAGGCCTGAGGACCAATATCGATCTGGCTCAGGCCTACCTGTCAGGGGCAATGATTGTACCAGCCGGCATGAACCAATTTCTACCCCAAATTTCAGAATTTAATCTGCTTTTTTCATTGCTTTGTGGCATTGTTTGGATATTGAAAGTTACGCATCTACTAATGCTCCCAGGTCCCTTCCAGTTCCATTGGCTAGATTTTCCAACCATTGTCCATCAATGATTGAAAATCTAGCACTAATTTTTTTTTGACCAATGTGCAATATTTTACATTCATCACATATTTGTCAGCCTAGTCATATAGCCAATTTAAAAATCATCTGTAAAAGGTTTGCTGTATTCTCTGTCTCTACTGCTGTGCCTTTTTTATAGTCTTTCAGATGAGAAGTTAAACCGAGGCCTCGTCTGCTCTCTCAGGTGGACGTAAAAGATCCCACGGCACTATTGCGAAGAAGAGCAGGAGAGTTATCCCCGGTGTCGTGGCCAATATTTATCCCTCAATCAACATCACTAAAACAAATCATCTGGTCATTATCACATTGCTGTTTGTGGGAGCTTGCTGTGCACAAATTGGCTGCCGCGTTTCCTATATTACAACAGTGACTACACTTCAAAAAGTACTTCATGGGCTGTAAAGCGCTTTGAGATGTCCTGAAGTTGTGAAAGGCGCTATAGAAATGCAAGTCTTTCTTTTTAGTGTAATTAGCAAATTTCACAAGTCTACAGGTTATTTCTGTATCCAGATTATTATGTAGATTAGAAACAACAGGGATTAAAACACTGACGCTACAGGACTCCACTCAACACCTCCCCAAACATGATGCTACCCCTTTCAACAACAACAACTTGTATTTATATAGCGCCTTTAACACAGTAAAACGTCCCAAGGCGCTGCACAGGAGTATTATAAGATTTTTAAAAATTGACACCGAGCTGCATAAGGAGAAATTAGGGCAGGTGACCAAAAGTTTGGTCAAAGAGGTAGGTTTTGAGGAGCGTCTTAAAGGAGGAAAGAGAGGTAGCGAGGCGGAGAGGTTTAGGCAGGGAATTCCAGAGCTTAGGGCCTAGGCAACAGAAGGCGCGGCCACCAATGGTTGAGCGATTATAATCGGGGATGCTCAAGAGGGCCAGAATTAGAGGAGCGCAGATATGTCGGGGGGTTGTGGGGCTGTAGGAGATTACAGAGATAGGGAGGGAAAAGGCCACGGAGGCATTTGTAAACATGGATGAGAATTTTGAAATCGAGTCGTTGCTTAACCGGGAGCCAATGTAGGTCAGCGAGTACAGGGGGTGATGGGTGAACGGGACTTGTGAAGAAGTACTTTCACAAGTACTCGTCTCTTTCCTATTTTACAAGTAGTTTCATATCCAGTCTGATACTCTGCATTCTTGTGGCTTTTAGTTTGATTCGAAGGTTGTCTACTTTAACTTTGTCAAAAGTTTTCTGAAAGTCCAAATAAGCTAGATCATAGGGCGTCCCACCATCCACTTCAACTATAATATCCTCAAAGAAATGAGGGATCTCTCCCTCTAAATCCATGCTTCCTTGTTAAATTATCCCTGTACAGGTTCTCTCCAGCCTAACCCTTAAAAAATCACTTTAACATCAAACTGGAAAGGCTTTCTGCGCTGCATAAATCACTAAACCAAGCTAGCAGATTTGGAACACTTTTCGTGGGAGTTTAGAAAACAATGTTATTCCATTACCTGGAACAGTGACTCATTTTTCCTTTTGTTGTTTTTGATCTGTTCTGCGGCATTCTCAAATATTCCTGTCACTGGAACAAAATACTTTCTCACAGGCCAGCGAGGAAACAACAAGTCCTGCTCGGGGATGAGTAAAGTTTTCACCTCACACATGCCAAAGTCATAACTCCCTACTAAGGATTGAGCTGCCAACTCATCCGCATGTTATATAAACTTCATCACCCCATCAACGTTTTCTTTGTCAAAAAATTGAATATTTATAATTGGGATTTGTTTACATCAGTAATTTTTGACAGAAGATGAAGTCTGGATGCACCTTTGGAATTCAAGATTGGTATTGATTAATAAATCATAAATGCATTCCACATTTTAAATGTATGTTGACTCTGGATGTTTATGCTGAAGGTGAAATTTAATTAGTTCAAACTATCACTGCCACTTAATTGAAAATTCTACAGCAGACATTCTTAGGATGTCAGTGGTTCTACAAAGTTGTGATAGCCACATTAAACCAGTGATCATCTATTAAGAAAATAGTTTGGGAGTCAATATGCCAAACTATGGAGTAGATTTTAATTTCTACCGCCTGTGCATTAAGCATCACCTGGGTAGAATGTAGAGAGTAAGATCAGGTGGTGATGATTGTATGTCTGTAACAGAGCCCGTCTGATTTCCCTTCCATTTTTCTTAATGGGAGGAAAATTGGGTGAGTTCCATTATGGGCTTGCAACGCTCCCTACCCGATTTCCGTCCAGGTGATGCTTCATGCCCAGGCAGCAAAGATGAAAATCTACACCTATGACTCCTACAATGACTCGATGTGTGTCAACAGTCTGTCAGCTGTGACTCAGTGGGTAACACCCTCACCTCTCAGTCAGAAGGTTGTGGGTCCATAGTCCCACTCCAGGGACTTGAGCACAAAAATCTAGGCTGACACTCTGGTGCTGTCTTTCAGATGAGATGTTAAACCGAGGCCCCGTCTGCTCTCTCAGGTGGACGTAAAAGATCCCATGGCACTATTTCGAAGAAGAGCAGGGGAGCTGTCCCCGATGACTTGGCCAATATTTATCCCTCAATCAACATCACTAAAATAGATTATCTGGTCATTATCATATTGTTGTTTGTGGGAGCTTGCTGTGCGCAAATTGGCTGCTGCATTTCCTACATTACAACAGCGACTACACTTCAAAGAGTACATCATTGGCTGTAAAGCGCTTTGGGACGTCTGGCGGTCGTGAAAGGCGCTATATAAATGCAAGTCTTTTCTTTTTCAATGGGTAAAAGTTCTGCATGATGTGGTACTGAGGTATACAGAATAGAAAGGTGGCTGATTTGTTCTGAGTTGGATCAGCGGTAGGGCCGGAACACTTCCTTTCCTTGAGCCAGGGAGGGACAAAATCAATCATTGATTCCCACTTCCGATCACTGCCCAGTGACCTATGCTGGACAGAGGACCTTTTGTGAGACCAGACTGCACCTTTACTGACAGGGGCTGCTGGCACAAACACGGATCCAAAACAGAATAAAACCTCCACGCCAAACTTAAACCTGTGAAAATTAACAAATCGGAGACAGATTTCAAGGCATTAATCCAATCTCAGAGTTCAGGTGAGCAATACAAAACATTCTCTCTCGTTACTTTGTAACGCCGTGTGAACCCACCAATGAGATTATTACTTTGCAATTTCTCACAGATAACCATTATTTCCTACAATTGAAGATCCAATTTTTGATATGACCTTCTTGGTAATTATGAGAGGCTAGAAACCAAATGCTAGAGATTCCAGTATGAACCCCCATCTTGGTAGATGATTGTTTTTGTGTCTCCCTTAGAAGATGAATTCAATCATCAGCTGCATTTCCTACTGAAGAGAAGCCAAACTCGCAGTTGCTTCATCTCTGAGAAGATAAACACCTTACTTACCAGTTGACCATAGGGTTGGTAAACAGTTAACTAGTTAATGCTTTGACAGGAAAGAGATGTCCATGTTTGATGGCTTTGCCTCTCATCCCGAGATCGATAGTTACATGTGCTATGCACAAACAACCAAGGGTAGAAAAAGGGAACAAAATATTTTTGGGGTTGGGGGGGTGGGGGGCTGGGGGGGGCGGAAGTGTGCTTGTCCTATTCTGTTCATTCGAAGACACTGCTGGTTTCTGTTTCTGTTGTTTATTGTCCAAGAGACAACTTAAGCACTTCACCGATGAAACCATCATAACTTTTACTTTTACGGGGAGAAATATTCAGTGAATTTACCCACATATCACAGGATGTCGTCAAAAGGAACTGTGGCTATGTCTGTAATGCAGGACGAGAGTGAAACGGGACAAGGCTACAGAATTGTGAGACTGTAACTCGTTGATTTGGCACCAATCCTTGGTGCTTCTTTACTTTGGTCTCCGTGGAGAGTTTTTGTCTACTGGCACTTGAAAATAGTTTTATTTTAGATGTACTTAGAAGTAGAGTTGTTCTATTATCGATTGTACTATCAACGGGAGTAATTTTATCTTTTATCAAAAGGCAAAAAAGGGGTGATCGCAAATTGACAGCCCGATTTATACCTCGCCAATGGAAAGGAAAATCCGGCTAGGTGTACAACAGGCTGCCGATGTACTGTCACCCGTTTATCACCCGGTGATAAGAGTTAAAATGACCCTTTCAATCTTTGCAAATAGCGCCTCTTTCTGTGAGCAATGCAGCTTAACATACTATTTATTAAAAATGTTAACTAATTTTTTTTTTAAAAAAACTACTTGACATTATTTCATAATGCAGAGGTATCCACGATGTGGCTAGTGGACCACATATGGCCCTGGCAATGTGGTCCTTTTAAAAAATTCATTCACGGGATGTAGACGTCACCAGCAAGGCCAGCATTTATTGCCCATCCCTAATTGCCCTCGAGAAGGTGGTGGTGAGCCGCCTTCTTGGATACAACTGAGTGGCTTGCTGGGCCAGTTCAGAGGGCAGTTAAGAGTCAACCACATTGCTGTGGGTCTGGAGTCACATGTAGGCCAGACCGGGTAAGGGTGACAGATTTCCTTCCCTAAAGGACATTAATGAACCAGATGGGTTTTTACGACAATCTGGTAGTTGCATGGTCACCATTACTGATACTAGCTTTTTATTACAGATTTATTTTATTTAAATTCCCCAGCTGCCATAGTGGGATTTAATCTCATATCTCCTGATCATTAGTCCAGGTCTCTGGATTACTAGTCCAGTAACATCACCACTATGCTACCCTTGAAGCCCAAGCAAGAGGGTACTATTTGCATCTAACTATTTCCTATTGCTGGTTTGTTGCTTGAGTTCCATGGTCCATGGAGCTGTGGAAAAGTCTGCTTTTACTGTTGTTGTCTCATTGATATATAAATCCTAAATAGGAACACCAAGAGCTATTAATATAGACAACCTGAGATATATGCAAGTTAATGGGAATGTGGATTTAAATTTTTTATGTGGTCCCAAGCCTCCAGATGACCAATGTGGCCCACAAGAACAAAAAGCTTGGACACCCCTGTCGTGGGGCATGACATCTTTTGATACTTTTCCTCCTGTATCATATTGACCAATAGAAGTCCATTCATTAGACATTGTGCAATGGCATATGAGAAGCACATTTTCACAAAATCTACAATAAATGAGCACTTTTAAAAGAGAAAAAGGATGAAGTGTGTCGGAATTCGGATGATTTGAGTGATTTGAGATTCCAGAATCTTGGGATCATGTCTTGAGCTCCTCAGCTGGTACAGTAAGGGTGTGTCTCTTAGCTTCTGTATTGTTAAGGGTGTCAGTCCTGTGCCCATGGTTGTCTTGAAGCTAGATATGCAATAAGCAAACACATGTTGCACTGATAAAGCGTTACAAACCACACTTTTCTGCAGAAAGACTGATGGCTCCGCTGTTGCTGACACATTTGTGATCGGGTTTCCTGTTCCTAGTAATATATTTGGGCAGCTTCTATGAAAGCAAAGAGATACTATCTAACCTCCCCCCCCCCCCATTTGCAGAGAATATGTACTATTATAGGCCAGCTTTAGGATCAGGCACCATGTCAGCAAACATAAATGTATAATAATTATATTTTTAACATTTCAATGCATCTGGCACTAACTTAATACCAACTGAGAGACCCTTTGCAGGAGCCAACAATGCAGCATGTTTTGCAAACCAACATGAAGAAATGTGGAGAGGGCTTTGAAAAAGGAGCAGTTCTTTTATTTAGAGGAAGCAAAAAAAAAACTTACTGTCTGCTCCAATTACTTTTGCGTGTGTTTACCTTATTTCTCTGTAAAACAAGGCTGTCCTCTGAAGTCTAACGCAGTGTGCGGTTGATATTTTTTATTGCCGTGTTAAGAAATGCTGACTCCAATCTCCAAGGCCCCACCAATCGAAGTTATCTGAACTTGTTCACGGTGGGGTTGTGGATTACAGGGAAGGCCATCGAAGTTTGATTAGACGTGTTTCTGGAGAGAGCGGGCTGAGGGATATGGCCCCAGGTTTTATGCTATTTGCTCATTTTAGCGGGGAAAAGTAGGCACGAATCAAGATTGCCAGGAAATGCGAATGGACTACTTGTCTGCATTCAACGCTGCTCTGAATATTCCTAACCCTCCCAAAGCTGTATTAATGAACATTAGAAAAAAGTTATTAAAAAAAAGACTAACTTAACTTGGTCAAAGCCAGATGAGAATTGGAGGAAACTGTAAAGTGGATATTTGACTCCGCGTCAGACCTGGGGTGAGCTTAACCAAGGGGAAGATTTTGAAGTATTGCCATAGCAGTTACAGAAGTGAATAGTCTAGTGCAGTTTTTTGCCTAAGAGCATGGGTATCTTGCAATGCAGCAACAGGAAGAGCAACGGCCAGACTGATCAGCCATTGCAGGCAGAAAGACACAGGAACTCAAGGGTCTCATTGCCCATTTCTTCCAGTGAGCTCTACGATTGGGCATCTGTTACTTTCTATTGTCCATATTGAAAATCACTGAACTATTTTTTTTTTAACCATTGTGAGGTTTTTTGCAGCAAACCTCATATGTTCTGTGAGGCTTACTTTTGGGCAACTGCTCTTTATTTTCTTTACATTAAGAGAAAGGCAATCCACAAAATATATTAAGAGTGAATTAATCGGCACAGGCATGATGGGCCGAATGGCCTCCTTCTGTGCTGTATCATTCTATGTGTCATTCTATGATTTTGTTCAGCTGTGGCACAGATCCACCTTAGAATAGTAGAATAATACATTGCATAATAACGTTCCTGTCAATATTAAGCAGGGTATGATCCAATATACTGTGAGTATTGCCATGGAGGATCTGTTAGTATTTTTAGTAACTACTGCCTTCCTTCATGTCTATGTATGTCATGTGCTGCTATTTTATGGTTATGTTGTTGGCTTAACGTTGTGTTTTGTTTGAAGTCATGTAACCTCTTTCAGAACGCTCCTCAGATCTTCATTCGCTGATTGTGCATTGACTGCAACTGTGACTTCCTGCCACACTTGCTGACACTTTTGTTTGGGGCCATCCTGCCCCAAAATCTGCTCACATTGCAACAGTATGTCCAGGGCCTGCGCTGTAAAGTGGGCATTTTGAATTTGGCACTGATCCATTTCTCAGAACAATTATGGACTCCACATCTGAAGTAAAAAAAAGTCTACATTAAGATTGGTCAGGCAGTTCATTACCTTCTTGAGAACTGTCAAAATCTATTGTTTTGTCACGCGCCTCTTCTATATACTGTCACTTATGTACTCGGATATGGTCCTTGCATTTTCAGTCCTGTACTGGCACGTAGCTTTTCCCTGTATTATTGGTCATGTACTGCAATACAGCACACCCCTGTTGTCCAGTCATGTACTGCAGCACAGCAGTCCCTTAGGGTTCAGTCAGGTATTGCAATACACCGCTCTCTTACCTTTACTGTCATGGACTGTAATACAATTCTGTCTTGTCTTTTCAATCATATGCGGACAACATCGCTCTCCCGTGGAGTTCAATCATGTTCCATATTACAGCCCTCCCTTGGGGTTCAATCTTATATTATAACACAGCCTTCCATGGGGTTCAATCATGTTCTATAGCATCGCTCTCCCCTGGGGCTCAATCATGTTGACATGAATCTGTCATTCATGAAAGAAAGACTTATGAAATAATACTGAGTGGCCTGCGGGTGGCGCTGTCCAGGGAGAGTATAAATACTCGGGCACGGGCCCAGCTTGCGCAGGACATTCTTAACAGGAACTAGTGAAGGACACAACTAGACCTCCATGTTGTAAAACAGTTGATTAAAGCTTTGTTTAACGCTTCGACCAAGTGCCTAGTAGTTTTCTAGCGTCACATGTTATATAATACAACCCTCTCTGAATTTCCACTCATGCATTGCAATACAGCTCTCCACTGGGTCTCAGTCATGTATTGCAGCACAGATCTCCCACCCATTTTCACTCATGTACAACACAGCTTCCCCAACTTGTGTACTGGGGTATGAATCAGAATCATAGAATGGTTACAGCACGGAAGGAGGTCATTTGGCCCGTCGAACCCGTGCTGGCTCTCTGCAAGAGCACTCCAGCTAGTCCCACTCCCCCGCCCTTTCCCCATATCCCTGCAATTTTTTTTCCTTCAGTTACTTATCCAATTTCCTTTTGAAAGTCACAATTGAATCTGCCTCCAGCCACCCTTTCAGGCAGTGCATTCCAGATCATAACCACTCGCTGCATAAAAAAGTTTTTCCTCATGTCGCCTTTGGTTCTTCTGCCAATCACCTTAAATCTATGTCCTCTGGTTCTCGACCCTTCCGCCAATGGGAACAGTTTCTCTCTATCTACTCTGTCTAGATCCCCTCATGATTTTGAACACCTCTATCAAATCTCCTATCAACCTTCTCTGCTCTAAGGAGAACAACCCCAGCTTCTCCAGTCTATCCACGTAACTGAAGTCCCTCATCCCTGGAACCATTCTTGTAAATCTTTTCGGCACCTTCTCTAAGGCCTTCACATCCTTCCTAAAGTACAGTGATCAGAATTGGACACAATACTCCAGTTGATGCCGAACCAGTGTTTTATAAAGGTTCATCATAACTTCCTTGCTTTTGTACTCTATGCCTCTATTTATAAAGGTCATGATGCGGAGATGCCGGTGTTGGACTGGGGTGGACAAAATTGAGAGGTCGCACAACACCAGGTTATAGTCCAACAGCTTGTGATTTCAAATAAAACTGTTGGACTATAGCCTGGTGTTGTGCGACCTCTCAATTCTATTTATAAAGCCCAGGATCCCGTATGCTTTTTTAACTGCTTTCGCAATCTGCTCTGCCACCTTCAACGATTTGTGCACCTATACCCCCAGGTCTCTCTGTTCCTGCACCCACTTTAGAATTGTACACTTTAGTTTATATTGCCTCTCATCGTTCTTCCTACCAAAATGTATCACTTCACACTTTTCTGCGTTAAATTTCATCTGCCACGTGTCCGCCCATTCCACCAGCCTGTCTATGTCCTCTTGAAGTCTATCACTATCCTCCTCACTGTTCACTATACTTCCAAGTTTTGTGTCATCTGCAAATTTTGAAATTGTGCCCTGTACACCCATGTCCAAACCATTAATATATATCAAGAAAAGCAGTGGTCCTAATAACGACCCCTGGGGAACACCACTGTATATCTTCCTCCAGTCCGAAATACAACCGTTCACCACTACTCTCTGTTTCCTGTCACCTCGCCAATTTCATATCCATGCTGCCACTGCCCCTTTCATTCCATGGGCTTCAACTTTGATGGCAAGCCTATTATGTGGCACTTTATCAAATGCTTTTTGGAAATCCATGTACACCACGTCAACCGCATTACCCTCATCAACCCTCTCTGTTACCTCATCAAAAAACTCAATCAAGTTAGTTAAGCACAATTTGCCTTTAACAAATCCGTGCTGGCTTTCCTTAATTAATCCACACTTGTCCAAGTGACTGTGAATTTTGTCTTGGATTATCTTTTCTAAAAGCTTCCCCACCACTGAGGTTAAGCTGACTGGCCTGTAGTTGTTGGGTTTAACTTTACAACCTTTTTTTGAACAAGGGTGTAACATTTGCAATCATCCAGTCCTCTGGCACCACCCACGTATCTAGGGAGGATGGGAAGATTATGGCCAGTACCTCCGCAATTTTCACCTTTACTTCCCTCAGCATCCTAGGATGAATCCCATCCAGTCCTGGTGACTTAAGAACATAAGAACATAAGAAATAGGAGCAGGAGTAGGCCAATCGGCCCCTCGAGCCTGCTCCGCCATTCAATAAGATCATGGCTGATCTGATCCTAACCGCCAATCTACTATCACAGAACCATCTCCTGCATCTAACAGAATTGCACACACGAAATAGGAGCAGAATCAGGCTACACGGTCCCTGGGCCCACTCCACTACCCACAGGGCCATGACCGATCCGAACCTAGACTCATGTCCAAATTCCTGCCCGCTCCCCGTAACCCTCAATGCCCTTTACTTCTAGGAAACTGTCTATTTCTGTTTTAAATTTATTTAATGATGTAGCTTCTACAGCTTTTTGTGGCACCATATTCCATGGAACTACCACCCTCTGAGTGAAGTAGTTCCTCCTCATCTCAGTTTTGAAAGAGCAGCCCCTTATTCTAAGACTATGTCCCCTAGTTCTAGTCTCACCCGTCCTCGGGAACATCCTCCCCGCATCCACCCGATCCAACCCCTTCACAATCTTATATGTTTCAATAAGATCGCCTCTCATTCTTCTGAACTCCAATGAGTAGAGTCCCAATCTACCCAACCTCTCCTCATATGACCACCCCCTCATCCCCGGGATTAACCGAGTGAACCTTTTTTGCACTGCCTCGAGAGCAAGGATGTCTTTCCTTAAGTAAGGACACCAAAACTAATCTTATCTACTTTAAGTACAGCCAGCCTTTCTAGTACCTCCTCTTTATTAATTTTTAGCCCATCCAGTATCTCAACTACCTTCTCTTTCACTATGACTTTTGCAGTATCTTTTTCCTTTGTAAAGACAGATGCAAAGTACTCATTTAGTACCTCAGCCATGCCCTCTTTCTCCATGCGTGGGTCTCCTTTCTGGTCCCTAATCGGCCCCACCCCTCCTCTTACTACCTGTTTACTATTTATATTCCTATAGAAGAGTTTTGGATTCCCTTTTATGTTAGCTGCCAATCTATTCTCATACTCTGACTTTGCCCCTCATTTCCTTTTTTCACTTCCCCTCTGAACTTTTATATTCAGCCTCGTTCTCACTTGTATTCTCAACCTGACATCTGCCTACGCCCCCCTTTTTCTGCTTCATCTTATTCTCTATCTCTTTCGTCATCCAGGGAGCTCTGGCTTTGGTTGCCTTACATTTCCCCCTTGTGAGAGTGTACCTCGACTGTACGTGAACCATCTCCACTTTAAAGGTAGCCCATTGTTTGATTACAGTTTTGCCTGAAAATCTTTGACTCAATTTACTCGGGCCAGATCCGTTCTCAACCCACTGTAATTGGCCCTCCTCCAGTTCAGTATTTTTACTCTAGATCGCTCCTTGTCCTTTTCCATAGCTAATCTAAGCCTTATGATACTATGATCACTGTTCCCTAAATGTTCCCCCACTGACACTTGTTCCACTTGACCCGCCTCATTCCCCAGAACCAGATCCAGTAATGCCTCCTTCCTCATTGGGCTGGAAACATACTGATCAAGAAAGTTCTCTTGAACACACTTCAGAAATTCTTCCCCCTCTCTGCCCTTTACACTATTGCTATCCCAGTCTATATTAGGATAGTTGAAGTCGCCCATTGTCACTACTCTATAGTTCTTGCACCTCTCTGTAATTTCCCTGCAAATTTGCTCATCTATATCTTTCACACTAGTTGGTGGCCGATAGAAAACACCTAGTAGTATAATGGCACCGTTACTGTTTCTTAACTCTAACCAAATAGATTCTGTCCTTGACCCCCCCCAGGACATCCTCTCTCTCCAGCGCTGTAATATTCTCCTTAATCAATACTGCCACCCCACCTCCTTTCTTTCCTTCCCTATCTTTCCTGAACACCTTATATCCAGGAATATTTAGTACTCAGTCCTACCCTTTTTTGAGCCAGGTCTCCATTATCGCCACGACATCATATTCCCATGTGGCTATTTGCGCCTGTAGCTCACCAACCTTATTTACCACGCTTCGTGCATTTACACATATGCACTGTAAACCTTCTTGTATTCTCTCTTAGTCTGACCCTACCTAATACCGTGCTATTTCTTACTCTGGCGCTATCTGTCTCTCCCAATCCTTTGTGCACCTTTCTATTGCTACATGCTGGAGCCCATCACTAGTGTTGAGGCAAATGTTCACAGAATACCAAACAAATAATTTCACCCCCATCTGCAGTTCCTTGTTATTAGAATGTTTATGTATGACAGCAGCAGGCAGGAATTTCTGGAAGCATATCTGGGAGACCACACTGTGGGTGGTCACAGAGGCTGCATTTTCTTGAACCTGTATGTTCGTGTCAATGTTTCACAAATAGAAACAACAACAGAACCTTTTTATTTTGGAAGTACTAAATGGAAGACGTGGCAGAACTAATAATATTCAACTCTAAACTGGTTAACGCCCATCAGATAACCTCAGCACTACTACCCCGCCCACATCTGTCCTGAAGAGGGCGCTTTGGGCCTGTTGGTGACTACTGTTACAGGGGTCAGGATTTTCCCCAGAGTTCACTCAGGAGTACTTCTCATTTGTAGGAAGCTAGCTATATTGTAATTAGTTAACTCACTGGACTGCAGTCTGACCAGAATTACAGTAGTGTCATTTTAGAGAGTCAGGCAAATATATATGTGTGCACTATTTCTGTTTAGTGAGGGTGTGCACCCCGTTATTCTTCAGGTTACTTTTCTCTGTCGCTATTTTTAGCTTTCCCTGGGCCATTCATTAACTGCAACTGAGAATACGAGCCTGGTAAAAGATATCAAGTGGCTGAAAAGTGGAGCAGGTACAGACTTGTGAGTGGACAAATGACAATTCTCCATACCCCACTGTGGGAGGCCAACTAGCCTTCACTCGGCATCTCTTCCCAGCGGCGCTACTGAGATGAATAATCTCAGATATGGAATATGCACCTGATAAGATGCAGATATAGAAAATCATTCCCTCGTTACATTTCTTTGGTAATTTTCTTCTCCCTCTCTTTAGGTCATCCTATCTCCAATGCAATGTCATTCCCCAGCATATAAGGTGCACATGAATTCAAGGCACTGTTGGTCCAGCACTAGTATGTGCATTAGAATAGTCTGTATTGTCTAACTTGACAATTTCCCCCTTCCTCCCACCCCCACATGGGAGCATGCCTTGGTTCTGTTAGGCTCTTCCTACACCCAGTGCCACTGCCCTTGCTGAGATTGGGAAGTTAGGATATTGGTAGTTGGAAGCACAATCCTTCCACTCTCCTTGATGAGCTATTTGATATGCTGCAACCCTGACTTGCTGTATATTCCCAGCATCTTCTGTTTTTATTTCTTATATGGCAATGTCATCATTCTTCCAATGTGGTGCAATGCGCAAGTTTCCAAATCCCAAACACCAGAAGGTTAACTTGTTTATATCTAGATTTACATACAACTGCTATACCAGCACTGACTGCAGTACAACATATAAGAAACAAATTGTAATCGTGACCTGGTGGGATAGGTGCTGTATTTGCCCTTCCAGTAAATTGGAATATGGAATGGTAGGATATAGGTACATAGAATTACATAGAATGTACAGCACAGAAACAGGCCATTCGGCCCAACTGGTCCATGCCGGTATTTATGCTCCACATGAGCCTCCTCCCGCCCTACTTCATCTAACCCTCTCAACATATCCTTCTGTTGGGAGGCAAGTGGCATATACCTAAGACTCCTCACATGGTAGGCTTCTAATATTTCCAATTGCTCCAAGTCTGTGAACCATAGGCCAGAAGTGAGATATATAGCTCAGTCGTGTGAGCACATAGACTACACAGTCCTGAAATTTCAGTCTACTGTGAAAACTTGAATATCTTCACAATGAGCATTGCTGGGAAGAATACTTTAACATGGGACTTCTTTATCTCATAGCCATCAGAAAATCAGTAACTTAGCAGCAATTGTGGAGGCTGCAGCTTTGAAGCATATGCCCTCATTAACTTTGAAACTGGCTGATAGGTCTGCACTATAATGGCAAAGAATAAGCAATTGGTGGGATTTAATTTGGAATAACCTCAGTGATCTTTTTACCTTATGCCCTTGCATGCAAGCTCTGCTTCTCTCGCACTGGACCTTTCCTCCCTCCCCTTACCCTCCCCACTCATTGCCTTGCACCCTCCGCTCCACCATCAATGACTGCTCATTCAGCCACGGTGCTCCGACTCTCTGAAGTGCTCTGCCCAGTTCCATCCGCCTTGCCCCCCTCTATCCCTGCTGTCGCAAACTCTAATCCTTCCTCCACGGTCATCCTTCAGTTCCCCATCCTAACCTCTCCATTCCTTTCCCCTTTCCCCGTGCTCAATGTCCACAGGATCCCTTTTCTCCTTATTGTAATTTGCTCTGAGATGCCTTCCCGCACACGAGGAGTGCCACAGAAATGCAAGTTTCTGTTGCCCTTATTGTAACCCTGATCTATTTTTGCATTCTCAACGTTACTGTAACATGCAGTAAAAGCAAAACATGACACTGTGTATTGCAGTAAATTTCAAGAGGAAATCTCACCAGCATACTTAAAAATACTGACATTGTGAAGAATTATGATGCACTTATACTCACAACAATTTTTTTGTTAACCTTAGCAAACAGAGGAAACTATACCCCATTTTCTGCCCATTTCTGGAGAATTTTTTACATTTTGTTTTAAAACAGTGCGCGCTGGTGACATTATTTATCGAGTTATTGAGTCTGGCAGTGAATGGTCATCACTAGAGATGCAGGCATTAGGCCCCTTTATTAATAAAAAAAGAAAAAAAACCTGCAAATGCTGGAAATATGGAATAAAAATAGAAAATGTTGGAAATACGGAACTGAGGAACGATTTTACACTCAAAACATCAACTTGTCTTTTGTCATTACAGATCCTGACTGACCTGCTGTATTTTTCCAACATTTTCAGTTTTTATTTTAGGTCCTTTATTTCTGGTTCCATCTTCCATCACTTGGTATGACGGTGGTTGCGTACATTCCATGCTGTGAGCCCCCAAGATTATGCACAACATTGACTTCACCCCAGCTGAAACCAGTCACAAATGTAACTGATTGCAGAGTCCAGGGACTTAGGCATTCCTTGCAATCTCTATATGATTTGGCCAGAATGTACTAACTACAACATCCCAACTACACCGTCCTATGCTTGAGAATTGGCACTGAAAAAATTAGTAGATGGATAAATCACTGGGCTCTGATGGCATGCACCCTAGGCTATTCAGGATACTCATCCATGCTTTTGTTACCTCCAGACTCGACTATTCCAATGCTATTCCCGGCCGGCCTCCCATCTTTCACCCTCCATAAACTTAAGCCCATCCAAAACTCTGCTGCCCATATCCTAACACGCACCAAGTCCCGTTCACCCATCACCCCTGTGCTCGCTGATCTATATGGGCTCTCAGTTCCCAAAAGCCTCCATTTTAAAATTCTTATCCTCATGTGCAAATCCCTCCACGGCCTTCCCCCTTCCTATCTCTGTAACCTCCTCTAGCCCTACAACGCCCCAGGTACTCTGTGTTCCTCCAACTCTGGCCTCTTGTCCATTCCCCACTTCCTTAACCCCACCAGTGGCAGCCGTGCCTTCGGCAGTCTCGGCCCTAAGCTCTGGAATTCCCTCCCTAAACCTCTCCGTCTCTCTACCTCCATTGAGACCTTTCTTAAAACCTACCTGCTCTAATGTCTCCTTCTTTGGCTCTGTGTCAACTTTTGTTTGATTACGCTCCTGTGAAGCGCCTTGTTGTTACTGTTGTTGTAGTCAGAGAGGAGGCAGCAGAGGTTCTGACCACAATTTTTAATTCTCCTGAGACCTGTGAATTATGCCAGGGTACTGGAGGGCAAGCAATATAACAAGAAGGGAGAGAAGGGTAAATTGGATGAGTATAGACCAGCTATTCTAACATCAGTTGTGGGCAAACTCTTAGAATCCATAATCCAAAATAAAATTAGTAAACGTTTAGAAATGCATGAGTTAATCCAGGACAACCAATACAGTGAAAGGCAAATCATGGTTGATAAATTTGATAGAGTTCTTTGAAGAAGTGACTGATCAGATAGATAAAGAGAATGCAATTGATATAGTATATATGCGTTTTCAGAAAGCGTTGATAAGTTGTCTCAGAGTGGGCTTGCTACAAAAATTAAGGCATAGGGTATAAATGGAAATACGACTGCCTGGATTGAATATTGGTTAATTGAAGGAAACGATAGATTAGGGTTAATGAGTATTGCTCGAATTGGAGCAGGGTTGGAAATGCCGTACCCTAGGGATTAGTGTTGAGTATATTTTTGTTCTCATTATGTGTGTGTGTGTGTGTGTGTGTTGGACTTGGATATAGGGAGCACAATATCAAAATTTTACAACACAAAAGTAGGGGTCTGCAAACCAGGGAGGCCCAAAAAGAATTTACAGATAGTCCAGCACACAGGAGTGAGGCACAAATTCGAATCCCAGCTCTCAGCACAGAGTGGAGAAGTGTGAGGTAACAGAGAGACTAGGAGATGAAGAGAGAGACATCAGGGTTCAAATACATAATTCCCTGGAAGAATGAGTAAAGATAGAAAAAGCTATAAAAAAAAAGGCAAATAGCATTTTGGGGTTTAAGAATAAAGGCATAGAGTATAAGAATAAATAAGTAATGATAAATTTGTAGAAGGCAATGGTTAGGCCACAGTTAGAGTACTGACTGCAGTTTTGGAAAGTGACTGTACAGCATAGTTTCACCAGGAATGGGAAACTATAGTTCTGAGGAGAAACCTGAGATACATGGAGTATTTCTACTGCAGCAGAGAAGATTAGGACAAGATTTAATAGCATTTAAAAAAAAAATACTGTAGGGTTTTGAAAGGGTGAATAGGGAAACATTATTTGCTCTAGTTGGGAGTCGATGATGAGGTTTTATCAATTTAAAATTGTCACTGAGAGCGAGCAGAGGGTTTAGGGGAAATTTCTTTACACAGAGAGTTGTTGGAGCATGGAATGCTTTGCCACGGGGGATGGTTGAGACAGAACCCATTTCAAAGCTTTGAAAGGAACATTGGTTACATTTTTGAACCAGAGGAAGATACAGGGCCAAGGGGAGAGAGTGGGGCAGTGAGATTGGTTTTGGATTTCACCAGCAAAGAGCCAGTACAGACGCAATGGGCTGAATGGCCTCCTTCTGTGCTGTAACCTTTTACTGTTCTATGGTTCATCCTCGCAGAAGCTAAGGAAGACCAGAAGCAGCGAGTCAAGATGTCTAAGAAGAATTTACAGATAGTCCTGCACACATGAGTGAGGCAGAAAGTAGAATCCCAGCTCTCAGCACAGGGTGGAGAAGTGTGAAGCAACAGAGAGACTAGGAGATATTGGGGTTCCAATACATAATTCACTGAAAGAACGAGTGAAGATAGAAAAAGCCATAACAAGGCAAATAGCATTTTGGGGTTTAACTGAAATCTGTAGAAGTGAAGTTGGCAGAAACCAATTTTACATATGTAGGTTTTTTTTCCAAATCCATTTAACTATTTATAATGGTTTCATTATTGTGCAACCACAAAAGAATTGGAGTCAGCACATTGCGCATCTGTGGAAGAGGTATATATCTATTAACAGCAAATGATAATACACTTTCATTTAATTTCACTGGAATTGATTGAGTTAAGCATTACTTTATTGTGTAATACTGGGCAGATGTTACTGATCCATCTGGTAGACTAATTGCCCTGGGTTTAAGGACAGGAGTTTCACCAAGCCAGGTAACTGGTATCCAATGCATGAACCAGAAATGTATTCCGCCCACTCCTGCCTCTGTTAAACTGGGCTGTGACAGCTCCCCTGGGTCAGTTCAATTTAGACATTATACACCACCCTTGTAGATCACTTTCAGTTACGGTCAGTGCTGCAGATGTTAGGCAGAGCGGCATTGCAAAGGTCAGGGTTATTGAGCAAGCCCTCAATCTATTAGCACCAGAAAGGGTCAAATACTGGGATGGACACACTCGAGTCCAAAAGAGGACAAATACCACAGCCACAATCTCGCAAGCGGGATTTGGTTTCAAAAAATACGGAAATCCATTGGAAACCTTTTATTATTAACTCGGTTTTGCTGTAGTATCTGGATTTTCCAATGGGGCACAGTTACATTTCAGTATCATGTTGTCCAATATATCTGCAATTTCTGTGCTAACAGATGAACCCAAGAACATTTTAAAGTACTCTTGTTATGAATCAATAGAAGTCTAAAAGGAGACCAGGATTACTGGCACACTCACTTTACAGGTCAAAAGCAAAGTTCTCTTTAGGGATTTTCTGAATTTAAACTCATGAATTTAAAAAGATAATTTTTAATGAGTTCTTAAGTGCCATCTCTCACAATCGCTGGCTCCTTAGAACATGCGCCCTTTGTATCATCCCAATTCTGGTTGTTTATAATTGTAGTATGTTTCAAATAATGTGAGTAGTTCTGAAAGCAATGGTTAGTTTAAAATATGCACAAAACATTAAATATTACGTAACAAATTTAAAGTTTATATTTCACTTGCAAATTAACCCATATCAAAATTGAAGTTGGGTCTTGGCTCTCTGTGTTTTCTCCTTGGTGCCCTTCTATTATGAATTTTCTCTTTGTCATTTCTTAGAAATCCTTTTTTTATCTTTGACTTTGCTGCTCTGTTTTGTTTTCTATTCATCTGTTTCTTAGATGTATTTCAGAAACAAATCAAAGCCATATCACTTTTCCTTTTGTGTGTCTGTGTGTTTTCTGTCTGGGTGCAGTCCCCGCTTTGTATCCTGTTTTCTGACATATCTGTAAGTTCACTAAGGTTTGCCTGGTGCACTTGGCATTTTAACACCCAGCAGCTTTGATCACTGCTCCGATGTCGAAATGACCATTTTAAGCCATTTGAAATTGCGCTGGCTCGGCTAGGCTTCAAGCTGCTGTTAAAATTAATTTGCATAAACACAAACGTAAAATCTTCCATGAACCAGCGCAACTGGGCAACGTAATATAAAGTAATAGTTTCTTTTTCTTTCTTTCCATTAAAAAGTATTCCTTGATGTATTTAAGAGCGGTAACCTGGTGCAGTTTTACTAATACAGCTGAAAATGGGTTTATCACCCAAAATAAGCATTTTAAATAAGGGTGTCCAGCAATGTTCCCTGTAATTCTTTTTGGGTGCGTGGCCCCTTTAAGGGCCTGCGCGGCCCATTCACAGTTTCGCGCGCAAAATTTCACATTGAAAAAGCCGGTCCCAGGCTGCGTGGGGCTGGCCGAGAGCTGCGCAGCTTAGAGGGAACGTTGGTGTCCAGTCCTCCGCCTGTGAGTAACCAGTGAGTTAAGATCACTGAAAATGACTTAAAAAAAAACTATACTCATAGAATCAGAATGCTACAGCACAGAGGAGTGAAATAATAAACCATTTACTAGTTTTATTGGTGTACACTGGTCAGTTTCTCAGTAAGTTAAATATTTTTTGATCCGAAAAAACTTTAAAAACGTGCCTACTAGTGCTTCTGCGCCCGAGAAAATGAGCGCAATTTGAAGAGCCTTCCTGAACCAGCGCAATCTGCGGAATCTCGCAATCTCAACTTGGGGGGGTGTGGACAGTTTTGTGGGCAGGGCCTGATTCAGGCAAATTGAATCATGAACCAGTGTAAAAGGTCGGGAAAACACAAACGTATGTGGTTTTGGGCGTAACTCACGTTTAATAATCCCCGCTCTTTTACGCTGGTTTGACCGATTCCACCCGGATTGCACTGATATAATTAACGGAAACAAGCGGAAATTCAACCCCCACATCTTTTCTTTGACAAAACATTGCGTGCACTTTTCTAATTATGTTATTAAAGCGAACTAGAGAAACATACAGAACATAATTCCCAGATTTTTGGAAGAAACAATAACATAAAACTTGAAATAATTTTGAATTAGCTGAATTCAGAACAGTTTTCAAAGGGTTAATATGCATTCATCCATGATAGGATTATTCTTACTCTTATGACAACACTTTTCCTTCGGCTCGAACAGTTTTGACCTGATCAAGATTTAGCTAAACATACCTAGGTCAACCTTGAAATGTTGGGGCTGAAGATCTCTGAGCAACAATCCCAGCAGTTACACTGGGATCATGCCAGGGTTTGTGGCGTCAGTGGGAGGGCACCTTATTTGAATAGGGCCTGAACCACTATGGGCACATACTTACAAATGGGGCGTGTAATTGGTAAATTCATTTCAATATAGATACTTAAGTATGAGGTGGTTGCATTTTAGTAGGAAGAATAAGAAGGCCACCTACTCCTTGGAAAATAAGAGTCTAAATGGGGTAGAGAGCAAAAGGATCTAGCAGTACAGATACACAAATCACTAAAAGTAGCGACGCAGGTTAATAAGGACATTAAAAAAAAGCAAATAAATCACTGGGGTTCATTTCTAGAGAGATTGAATTGAAAAGCAGAGAAATTATGTTAAACTTGTAGAGAATTTTGGTTAGACCACACTCAGAGTATTGTGCACAGTTCTGGTCTCCATATTATAAAAAGGATATAGAGGCAAGGGAGAAGATGCAAAAAAGATTTACAAGCACGATACCAGAACTGGGAGGTTATACCTAACAGGAAACATTGAACAGGCGGGGGCTCTTTTCTCTAGAAAAGAGAAGACTGAGGGAGTGACCTGATAGAAGCCATTAAGGGGTTTGATAGGGCAGACATGGAGATGTTTCCACATGTGGGGGAGACCAAAACTAGAGGCCATAAATATAAGATAATCACTAATAAATCCAAAAGCTTCTTCAGGAGAAACTTCTTTACCCAGAGAGTGGTTCGAATGTGGTACTCGCTACTACAAGGAGTAGTTGAGGCGAAAAGCATAGATGCATTTAAGGGGAAGCTAGATAAGCACATGATGGGCTGGTAGGGTTAGATGAAGAGGGGCGGGATGAGGCTCGTGTGGAGCATAAACACCGGCACGGACCAGTTGGGCCGAATGGCCTGTTTCTGTGCCGTACGTTCTATGCAATTCTATGTAGTATTGGGCACCTGTCTGCCCCAGAAACTCCGGTCAGTGAGTGTCTTCAGATAGTTGGGGTTGATCTATCAAAAAAGGATAGGCTTCCTGACCCAATGGCCTTTCCCTGTTCCTAAAATTCTTATGAGGAAAGAGAATCCAGTCAACAGTTATTTCAGATAGGATCCTATTTTGTCCCAAATTGAACTCAAAACAATTAGCACATTAATTCGGTGATCTGTTCCAAACCTTGAATAAGCTCAAATAACGTCACCTCACCTCATGGACAATTCCACAGATGGTTAAAAAAAAGCAACTGTGCAGAGGTCATCAATTACATTTTGGGGTTTGGTTTACATTCGAGGAATTGAGACTTCCCTCAGAGCAAATTGCTGCTACAATCTTAACTAATAATACTTCTTCCTGTGTGGTTCTCGGTGCACTATCAACCCCCTTAATTAAGCACATATTTTATCTTGAATTAGTTTGCACCTTCTCGTAACTAACAGCGATATCTGCATCCTCACCTTGGCCAAAGCAACAGGACCAGAGTCTGTTCCGTTCGTTAGGGAACGATGCACTTGAGTTTCATTTTCCTATAGGACAGTTATGTTGCACATTTTGCATCATTGTGAAGCAATTTTGCATTTGCAAGAATGCAAACAGTAACTGTAGCTGAAATGGCTAAGCTCGGAACCTGGCACTTGGTCTTTAGTCCGTTTCTAGGAAATAGTCCCACACTGCTTTGGCTTCACACCAACTGCTTTCTTCTTCCCTGCAAAGCCAAAGTTGCTGCACACCAAGCTAGTGTAATCTCTACTGAGATGCTTTGACTACATAACAAAAGTCACTGCACTTCAAAGGAATTCATTGTATGTGGAGCCCCTTAAGTTGTTTCCTCAGAGATTTAATAAGGCACTATAAGGGAATGCAAGTCTTTCTTTCTCCTGACTCCTTATTAAGTTGCAGTTCCACAGGCGCCCGAGCTCTCTGGGACCTTACCTAAGTGGCAATACTTCAGGTGTTACCTGACACAGTGGGGGTAATGTTCACCATCAGCACTTTGGGGGTAAACTAGCGAAGCAATTTGCCTGCCCGTTATAGAACCTGCCCAATTTTCCTCCCATTGATTTCAGTAGAAATGAAAATCAGGTGTGTTCTATAATGGGTGGGCGATTCACTCCGCCAGGTCATCACCCAGGTGGTGAAGGCGAGCATTACCCGCATTGACTGTTGGCAGGATGTTTGACCATGGGGACATAACTGGGGCAATTCCACACTCCCAGCGGGGAAACCATCCTTACAGGGAGTGCAGGTCACAGACAGCACGACAACATTGGAGTTACGATTCTCTGATCCATGCTCCCTACAAGAACAGCTTGCCACTGGAACTACAGGCTCACTGAATCACCCTCCACATCCAAGCCTCATCCAAGTTATGAGGAATGACTACAGAAGCTGGTCTTGAAAAGAAGCAACTGAGAGAGGAACTGATAGAAATATACAAGATATTACTGCATGATGGTGGTAAATGAGGAACATTACTTCAAGCCCTACAACCCTCCGAGATACCTGCGCTCCTCCAATTCTGGCCTCTTGCGCATCCCTGATTTCCATCGCCCCAGCCGTGCTTTCAGCTGCCTAGGCCCTAAGTTCTGGATTCAGGAAGTACAGGGCGTACTTCCACTGCAGCTGAGAAGAAGATAAAGGGATTTAATAGCGGTTTATTAAGATTATGAAGGGTTTTGGATAGAAAAAGACTTTCTCCTTTGGTTGGGGAGTCAGTGATGAAGAGGGTCATCAATTTAAAATTGCCACTAAGAAAGTGAGCACAGAGCTTAAGGGAAATTTCTTTACACAGAGAGTTGGAGCATGGAATGCTTTGCCATGAGGAGTGGTTGAGGCAAAGCCCATTTCAACTTTTAAGGGATTCTTTGGATACATTTTTGAAGCAGAGGTAAATACAGAGCCGAGAGGAGAGAGTGGAGCTCTCGAGCAAAGAGCTGGCACAGACACAATGGGCTGAATGGCCTCCTTCTGTGTTGTGACCTTTTATTGTTCTATGGTTCTTCCTCGAAGAAGCTAAGGAAGACCAGAAGCAGTGAGTCAAGATGTCTAAGAAGGGTTTACAGATAGTCCTGTACACAGGAGTGAGGCAGAAAGTAGAATCCCAGGCTCTCAGCAGAGATCTGTAGAAGCCTAGTTGGCAGAAACCAATTTTGTTATGTAGGTTTGTATTTTCAAATCCATTTAACTATTTCTAATGGCTTCCATTATTGTGCCAGCACAAAGGAATTGGAATTGGCACATGGTGCATATGGGGAGGTGGTATATAGTGAAGGGTCCGAAGGAAAGTACCATTGCCTGCATTAAGCTTACACCCAACTGGGGTAATACACCAGCGTCGTCGTGTCGTGTCGCTACACCTTCCCTCGCCACTGTTTCACGCAGGCTCTGGCTCGAGTGCTGAAGTCCCTCAGATCTTTAGGTCTGCATGGCTCTGGTAGTAGACAGCATTCGAGGAGATGTTCCATTGTTTGAGATGCCTCTCCACAGTTGGTAGTATCAGTGTGGCTGTATCCCCACTTCTGCCTGAGGGCTCTGCAGCGGCCAACACCAGTCCTGAGGTGGTTGAGTCACAGCCAAGGAGGCCAAGTCTCACTGGCTCCTGTTGGAAGAGATTCCATAGAAGGGCCATAATAGGAGCATTCATGTCGCGGCCCCCATCAGGTTTTTCGCCTGCGAATCCTTCTACAACGCTACACTCAACTTTCCTGATCTGGTATTGGAGAGTGAAGAATGAATCTGAATAAATCAGCAATATCACCTTAAATTGTTTGCCTCAAACCTCTGTAGTTACATGTTTGACATATCATGGAAAACTAACAGTCCAACCAGCCTGGGAAATGCCTGTGACACACAGAGGACAGTAAATGCCTCTCCATGTAAGACTTTGACTGCGTGACTCACAAGCGACAAGGCCTCAAGTGCGTCTGGTTTACATCAAGAGTGGAATTTTTTTTTAAACTGTTACATGGGCAAGTATTCAGTATAACACTCATGTGGTTTCAGCAATTAATTATTTTACTCATTTTTAATAATTTTTTTTCTTTTAACCAACTGTCACGGAGATATTAAGATCAGTGTATGGAATCTTTAGCTTTTTATTTCCATGTTATGGGGTGAAGGAGTCACAAGTGTTAGAACTGTTGGCCCTCCCTCGGATTCTAAGCTGGCGGGCCCCACCATGTGACAGCTATACACGTCGTTCATTGCACATCTTTTTTTGCGTGAAGCGCATTTCTGGGGAATTGGGATTGAGGGGAGATTTAGATGCTTTAAAACCAGGCGGCCATCAATAGGGGGAGCATAAAATGAGGGTTTAGGGTTAATATACCTGAATTCAAAATAAACTCACTCAGATGATCCTAATGCACTCGAGCCATATGCTTATTCTGGATGAATTCACAGAAACATATCTCTCCAATAAAATTCTGTGTGTCTGTCATCTTGAAGAGAAGGTTTCATGAAGAGAAAGACATTTATTTTTAATTTTTGCCCATGGGCAATGCCACAGGAATTAAACTAGTAAATTAATTAAATAAATGCTATTAGGATGAATAAACAGCTTCAAAACTGATTGTTGTTGCACTTGTCCATTGATTGTGCATGTTTTCGTGCCGAAATTGTAATGGCATAGTCAACACTGCCTGTCAGTGAAGAACAGTTATTCATGTAACACAGTTTTTATGTTGTGACTAGCCTGCAATGTCATCATGTAGCAACATTGTTCTATAACTGTATATATGTGTCGTTATTATCACTTATAAGTTTCTGAATTTGTGACTTTTTGTTTATGAACTTGAAAGCTAAAAGCTTTAAATCTGGGCCTGAGTCTGTAACTATTGCTGCCATATTAGGGTCACTTTGATCTGTCCACTGCCTGACTACTGATGTCCATGGAGAAGGCCAGAATGCTGCAAGTTGTATATCTCTGGCAGTGAGGCACGCAAAGAGCCACCTGCTGTCCAGCTGGGGTTTGGGAACCGCTTTGCTCTTTCCAGGTACCTTGTCTGAATGCCCTGTGACACATGACCTTCTTCTGGGATCATGACCTTAACCCCAATTACCTTGGCACTCTGCGACTGACAGACGGGACGCAAATGAAATGATACCCTCTACGGGCAGTTTTGGAGTGTAGGGTTTAAGACCACACAAAGTACATCTATAAAAATGGGTCCAGTATTATTGAAAACCATCAAAACTGAGGAAGTTTGATTTTAGAAAGCATTTAACATGAAGTTCAAAAGAGGTTTGAATCAGAATGTAACTAGTTTTCAAATGTAGACCAACACAAAACAAATTACAGTGCACATGAACGATTTTTTAAACTGGATGTACTAGTATAACTCATGTCTGATGGGTGTTTTAGGTAATAAAATTGCAGTATTATTTTGGTCGTTAGACTTTAACTAAAGCCTATGCCTATTTAGATTGTTTTCTCCTGTAGGTCAGTCATCGCTGAGCCATCTCCTTCAGCTATGACTGCAGAAAATAGCCTGGATCACAAGCTTCCTGACTACTCTTGTCAACACCGCTGTGTGATCAGCAAGCAGGAGCTTTACAATTTAGGTAGGACAAGTCAAATTATCAGTCTGTCCCGACCCTATTCCTTAAACCCCCTGACCTCAATCCACTAACCGCTCCCCCCGTCCCCGACCGAGATGGGACACAGGCACTCCATCTAGTGGCAAACCCAAGAAATGACACGGCTCAGCCACCGAAGGCAAGAAAGTCTGACAGGACGCTTTGTGACTTGAGCTTGTGATCTTCTGGTTTTACAGTAAAATAATGAACCGCCTGAACTTCTGAGCAACCCACCCTCAAATTGGCAACATTAAACGGCACTGTCCCAGTCTTTATTTCCGAGATTATTACAACCAGAGCGTTTTTCTTCCAGTTCAGTAAATTTGATTGGTTTCAGTTCGTGTTTTAAAACTAACCTGAACCTGTTGAGCGCATCATCTGAAAAGAGGTATAGCTTTAGCCGGCATATGGTCTCATGCAAAGGGAGACTGCATTTTAAGAGGCTGTTTCATGCACTTGATATAATGCCAAATTATATGTTGAGCGGTAAGATATCTGTCAGATATCGGCCATGAACAAGTGGTTTCAAAATGCTTGAGGCTTGCTGCCTTCGTTCTATTGCAAAGCTGCTTTTACATGCACGGGAGGCTGGCTCCCTGTTTTATGAATCAGACTCCAACAGGCCTAGAGGCGAGTGAAGCCCTGTTACAGTGTATAAGATCTTGCAGTTTAAATAAAGAATCCCAGTAGCAGTCCTGCCCTTGTCGCAGCGCCATTTTACCTCGCTGTGCAAGATCTTTGTGGGCAGCTTTCTTCGAGGCCGGCAGCGAGTGCCGTCACTCCGCCGCTGACCGCTGCTATCGACTTTAGGAGACAGGTACACCAGGAGGCGAGAGCTTCGCAGCTCTGTGAAAGCAGCTGCCGTGCGCTGAAAACACTTTTCACTCCTATAACATCTCCAGACACGATGGGTCGAATGGCCTCCTTCCATGCCGCAAATTTCTATGATGCTATGATTCGTGCTGATAAAGAAAGACTTGCATTTATATAGCGCCTTTCACGACCACCAGACGTCTCAAAGCGCCAATGAAGTGCAGTCACTGTTGTAATGTGGGAAACGCTAGCAGCCAATTTGCACACAGCAAGCTCCACACAAACAGCATAATGACCAGCTAATCTGTTTTTGTTATGTTGGTTGAGGGATAAATATTGGCCCAGGACACCAGGAATAACTCCCTTGCTTTTCTTTGAAATAGTGCTAGGGGATCTTTTACATCCGCCTGAGAGAGGAGACGGGGGCCTCGGTTTAACGTCTCATCCGAAAGACGGCACCTCCGACAGTGCAGCACTCCCTCAGCACTGCACTGGAGTGTCAGCCTAGCTTTATGTGCTCAAGTCCCTGGAGTGGGACTTGAACCCACAGCCTTCTGACTCAGAAGGCGAGGGTGCTACCCACTGAGCCACAGCTGACACTGACCAAGATAGGAAGGTGCAGCTTGGGATTTGTACGGAGGCTTAAAGTGTTTTCAGCTTCAAGTAGCAGAAATTCAATGGCAGTACTCAAAGGATTTCCCCTCACATTCTCCTCCCTCCACATACTATTGTTTTTGCTCCTCTCAACAGCAGCCACTAAATTTAAGAAATTCCCACAAAACCCATGATTTATTGCAATACAATATATTCTCCTCATAGAATTTCCTGGTAATCACCACAAATTATTTTCTTGCTAAAGTCGTTAATAATTACATTCCAATTATTAATGTCACCCCGCGTTTTTAAATTAAATTTTTGGTGATTTCCCCCCCCCCCCCCCCCCCCCGCACTTATCAAGAAAGAGATGTCAGTGCTGGGAAATTGAATGTTCTTCTCTTTTTGGCCCCCCAGTATCAGCATTGTCAATAAGAGATGGCACAAGCCATTGTGCATCAAAGCTCCCTCTACTCTGCCCCAGCAATGTGCGGTAATTCCACCATCAGAAGAGCATCCCTGCGACACGGCGGTGCCATCTCTCAGTCTCAGGATAAGGGGTCGGCCATTTAAAGAAAGAAAGACTGACTTGCATTTATATAGCGCCTTTCACGACCACCGGACGTCTCAAAGCGCTTTACAGCCAATGAAGTACTTTTGAAGTGGAGTCACTGTTGTAATGTGGGAAACGCGGCAGCCAATTTATGCACAGCAAGCTCCCACAAACAGCAATGTGATAATGACCCAGATAATCTGTTTTTAGTGATGTTGATTGAGGGATAAATATTGGCCAGGACACCGGGGAGAACTCCCCTGCTCTTCTTCGAAATAGTGCCATGGGATCTTTTACGTCCACCTGAGAGAGCAGATGGGGCCTCGGTTTAATGTCTCATCTGAAAGACGGCACCTCCGACAGTGCCGCACTCCCTCAGCACTGCACTGGAGTGTCAGCCTAGCTTTATGTGCTCAAGTCTTTGGAGTGGGACTGGAACCCACAACCTTCTGACTCAGAGGCAAGTGTTTAAGACCGAGATGAGGAGGAATTTCTTCACTCAGAGGGTTGTGAATCTTTGGAATTCTCTGCCCCAGAGGGCTGTGAATGCTGAGTCTTTGAGTATATTCAAGGCTGAGATAGATAGATTTTTGGACTCTAGAGGAATCAAGGGATCGGGCGGGAAAGTGGAGTTGAGGTCAATGATCAGCCATGATCTTATTGAATGGCGGAGCAGGCTCGAGGGGCCGTATGGCTGACTCCTGCTCTTATTTCTTACATTCTTATTTCCATTTCCCACACCAGCTGTACCTGTGACTTTTGTAGTGATGGTGACAAGCTAATGCGATTTAGAGGCAAATTCTGGGTGGTCTTGTGATGCAGCCCCGTGCCCAACGCCTCTTTGAAACCTGGAGGAATATACCCATCAACCAGGTTTGTGGGACTCCTCTCATTTGGCTCAAGATAACCCTGCCAGCAGTGAGAAACTCACAAGCTCTTTGTGCTTGTAGGCTGCATATTTTTAGCTGCAGTCCAGCAATACCTCTGAGCACACATGGAGGTCCCTAATCCTTGGCTCTGCCCACCTGTGTCTAGGTTCTCTGGACTTGGGATGTGTGTTCCAATGGAGAGAAAGTGGCCAGATAGATTCTCTGCCTGTGTGGGTTTCCCAGTAGTCCTGTTACACAGGACAATGGATTTCAGACATCTGGCTAAACCAGACCAGCCAGCAGAGTGCCGCTATGTAACTGGAGGCAAAACCCTGCACCTTTGCTCATCTGCCACACTGTGCCATGACGTGATAGGATCAGGGTTCTCCCCCCCGACTGAATACCAAGATGTTCAGTTCATGATCTCAGTTGAATTATCTGGAGAGCTCTCTAGTTGAAGCTATCACCACCCTACGGAATGAGGGGAAATTGAATCCTAACCCAATCTCGTGCACAAGCTAGTAACTAGCTCCAGACAATAAAAATAGAACAGATTGTAGTGCAGGGAGCTGAGAGAAAATAAAATACAAGAAGGATAAACTATTACTTAAAAGAAAAAAAACGAAGTGGTGGTATTTTAACATCACACAAAGATATAAATAATATCTTTTTTCACTTTCTTTCAATAAATATACTGAGCTCATTTGTCATTTGTTCTTTGCCATGTCTAGCTCTACAAGATTCACAATTGCATTTTAAATAAACATCATTCGTCGCAACCTTGAGTGATAAAGACAAACTCAGGGGTTGTAAAAATCTAGCAAATGTCAGTATCAAAATGGCTAAATGTGTGAGCAGCTGGGATTTCGAGTATTTAACTTCACACGTACCACCCCAGAGCTGGTCCTGTTGTGCCAGTAATTGGTTTGTCAGTTCTTAGACAACTACTTTGCTCCTTTTTAAGCATTGTCAACTCTAGATTGGTTATTTGAGGACAGACACCTCCAAAATAAACACTTTGCAGGAAGTCAATGCTTCTAACTCGCTTGGTCACTATTCAAAATATGCGCGTGCTCATAACTTCTCAGGAAAGGACATTTCCCGTACTGCAGAATGTTCTAATAAGGGCGCATCCCTGTTAACATTAAGCGACCAACTCTGTTCACTTCCATGTGTTTACCCCTGATCAAGCTCAGTGTCTATTACCATCAACTTTCTCTTAAGCAAATTGGAACTGTCTTATCAGAGCTCCGCCAAGACTATTTTTTGTATGGTGAGGTGGCTTTATATTTGTAACTAGTTCATGATATATTTTCAGTCACTGTTATGCTCCCTTTACTTTAGGTAGGAAGCACCCACCTCCACTATCAGTTTGTGTCGGACGTGATTTAGAGGATGGAAAGATCTCCTTGCCAATTTCCCCTCTGGCGATAGGATGCCTAATACAACAACAACTTGCATTTATATAGCACCTTTAATGTAGTAAAACGTCCCAAGACGCTTCACAGGAGCGTTACAAAGCAAAATTTGACACCGAGCCACATAAGGCGATATTAGGGTAGATGAAGAGGTAGGTTTTAAGGAGCCTCTTAAAGGAGAAAAGAGAGGTGGAGAGGGGCAGAGATTTAGGGAGGGAATTCCAGAGCTGAGGGCCTAGGCCGCTGAAGGCACGGCCGCCAATGCTTGCGTGATTAAAATCAGAGGTGCTCAAGAGGCCAGAATTAGAGGGGCGCAGATATCTCGGAGGGTTGTGGAGCTGGAGGAGATTACAGAGATAGGGAGGGGCGAGGCCGTGGAGGGAGTTGAAAACAAGGATGAGAATTTTAAAATTGTGGCAAAGCCCATCTCTGAGTAAAGAGACCTGTCTTGTCTCACACATTGCACCCCCTGCTGATTGACGGGCACAGGCATGGATCACGGTTATAACAACAGAAAACGCTGGAAAAACTCAGCAGGCGAGGCAGCATCCGTGGAGAGAGAAACAGAGTTAACGTTTCAGGTCAAAGACCTTTCATCAGAACTGGAAATAGCAGGAAATGGAATAGATTTAAGGCAAGGATAAAGCTGGGAAAAGGGGGAGGGGATGAAAGAACAAAAGGAGAGATTAAGAGACATTAAGAGACATTAAGAGATATTCAAGACAAGAGGTGGTGTTAATGTGACAGGTTAAGGCTAAAAGAAGTGTGAAATGCACTGGCAGAATGAAGGACAGCTGCCAGCTTCTAGGAGGGAAAAAAAGGCGGGGGGGGGGGGGGGGGCAAACTAAAGGGTGGATGAAAAAATAAAATATAAATGTGATTGGGGCTGATGTTATGATCTAAAATTGTTGAACTCGATATTGAGTCCAGAGGGCTGTAGCGTGCCTAAACGAAAGATGATGGATCATGGTACTGGAGAAAAACCTGCTTGTGAACCCAAGGAGACAAAATGATAGGTACCTGAAGCATACACATATGCAACTGCAGGGACTTTTGTTGGGATTCAGGAAATCTGTATCAGAGTCCAATGTAAAACCATAGTATAAGTTTCTATGGAGGATATACATTTATTTTTATTTTCTGCACTGGTCCATCATTTGGAAACTGGCGAACAATTATTACTCATACTCGGACTTTACACTAACCTGATTTGCCACAACTCAGTTGTATCAAACCGTAACAAAGTATCTGCAGCGGTTCACAGCCCACAGCCACCTTCTCAGGGCAACTAGGGATGGTCAATAAATGCTGGCCTTGCCAGCGACGTCCGTATCCCGAGAATGAATAAGAAAAAAAAAATGTTGCTTTGCTTCTGTTCAGGTGCAAGTTCACCCATTTCTAATGCACTGATGAAACTGTCAAAACGGTATTCCACTGTACTTCTGACAATTGTTGCTGAGGCTCGTTTTATTCTACATCTTTCTGTGGTTCTGAAACCTGATAACATTTAATGAGACAGTATCTCATTTGGTGGTCTACATAGGATGTATTTTAAACCTTTGAGCATCAAATTTACACACCGGTCGATTTGGCACAGCGCACCGTGTTCTAACATTACACATGCTGTGTTGTATTTTGGGAGCTTTTCGCAAGCCCAGTTCCTCGAAACCTACTGTTATTCCCTCGATTAATCCGCTACATTCAACACGCCATCCCGTGGAGTGCAATTTCCGCTGTAACAGCTGTAATCAAAGTATGTCATTGGGGAAAGAAATTCATGTACAATGGTGTAGTACGAGAAAGCAATGCCAATGGCTTTGTGAGTACGTTGAACTGCTCCCGCCCACCCCCACCCCCCCCACCCCTCCCGCCCAACTCGCCCCCTCCAATGTGGTAGTGAACTATACAGACAAAGCAAGAAAGAACTTTATAAGGAACCTTCCACGTCCTCAGGACATCGCTGCCAATGAATTCATTTTGAGGTGTGGTCAAGAGTTCAGCCAGGTGCTTTGCTCCTGGGCCCCCTTAGATACTTGGCTTGACTTGGCTTCTGATTTCCCCTCTTCAGGCGAGACACCTGGCCGTAGCTCTGCGCCAGCCTGATCCAGTGATTGGGATTCAAAATCCAACGTCTTGGCAATTGCAAAGTGTCCCAACATTCCGCGCCACCGAACATTTGGGCTCAAAAAGAAAATAAATGAGGCCCATTGAGCTTGAGCATATTTCACGCTTGAAAACCAGTGAAAAAAGATCTGCCACTTCTTCAAGAAGATGGTGACGCTGGTCTCCTCCGATGGCTCAGTGGGTAAATGCTTTGGGTGGTTTAGTACTGAGCAGGATCAAGAAGATCCCAGGCTCGATCTCTGGCCTGTTCTAAGTTAATGGCCCTGAAATTGCGGTCGGCGGCGTAGCTAAGGAGTGCGCCGCCGACCTCCGAACGAAGTCCGCACTTACCTGGTGCAAGGCCCAAAACAAAAACCTGCTTTGAAATGCGACAGAGTTGCGCGCAGCGTAGTGGCCCACGGATCCCAGGGGCGCACCATTGTGCAATAGCATACCTGGGATCACGTGGGACGGTGCTCCTTTCACTAGCCCATCAGGAAACAGAAATCTCCGATCCCTGACAGCAATCAAATTTTAAATTAAACGATGTGAATATTTATTTGACAAGTGTAGTACTTGGCTTTAAAAAGCACAGGGAATACTTTGGAGTAAGTACAGTTATTTACTGGAAGACTCTGCAAGATTAAAAAAAAGATTAAAACATCTCATCCCTCAAACTGAGCCTTTACAGCTGCCTGATGCTTGATACATGTGTTTGTTTTTAATTATTTATACATTTTTATCATCCCCCTCCCCTTACGCTGTGCAAACAGGCTCCTGCTCCTGTTTGCACCAGCCATAACATTTTGAAGCGTAATTGCTGCACAGTTGGTGGGCAACTAGCCCAACTTCTCACCAGCAAAGAGGATTTGACAGTTGCAGTGGATGATCTGTCTAGTCGGAAGTTGACCGATCGCAAGTTCGGGATTTGGCAATCCCGAACTTGCGGTCAATTTCAAAGGCAGTATGACGCTGTACTCTGAGAGTACACCGTCATACCGACCGCAAATTCTGCCCCAATGTCTTAGCTGGTGGAGCAGTAGGGGCATTATAGTTGGCCTAAGGGCGGGGAGGTGGGGGTGTAGAAATCAGTTAGGGTTTCCTGCTAATGAATGTCTAGGGACCTCTTCTGAAAAGAATGGGAACAGGATTGGGCTTGGCTGAAATATCCATTTCAGTCCATTAACCTGACAACACCTCAGGCCTAAGTTGTCCTCTTTGGGGCAGGACAGATCAGCCATGATCTAATTGAATGGCAGAACAGGCTGGAGTGGCTGAATGGCCTCCTCCTGTTCCTATGTTCTGCTGCAGCACCACAAAGGCGGCGAGGGCCCTTAAAGGAGCAAAGGCTCCCCAAAGACAAAATGGCACGTTGCTTCTGAGGCCTTGGACGAGACGGAGACCTAAATAGGTGAGGCTTTAGAGCAGAAACGGAAAGAAAAAAAAGAGTCTTCTACTCAGCCCTCTCCCAACATTTAAAGAATTTCCAGGCCTTTCCGCTGCTATCCTGGGCCTACAGCCCCCTTCTACCAGGCGGCCCAAGGGAACAGCGATTGACAGGGCAGACGGGAGGGAAATGTGATGGGAAGCCAGGCCTCGCTCCCACCTCCTCTCCAACATTTACATGCAGCGGGCAGGAAAAGGCTAGTCGGCGGCGATTCCCATGGTGTGGGGGGAGGCAGGGCGAGGGAAATCAAGATCGGGGCGGTCAGGTGCGCCTCACCGACCCATTTTCCTGCCGTTCCGACCAATTTGCGGGCGGGATTGCCGAGGAAAGTGCATTTCTCACTGTCTTGAGATGCACACACGAAGAATGGCCACTGACTGAGACACCAGGTGGTGGCCAACCACTGTGCAGCCCAGCACAAGTTGCTGCCTTTCAGGAGAGGATCGGGAGAAGATGGAGCCAGCAAACACAAACGCTGCCGCTTTAAGACTTAGAACAAAAATCTGAGTAAAAAGATTGGAACATATTTGCTTTCGACGGTTAAAGCTTTAAATATGCATATAAAATATATTTTAAAAAAAGTGCACCTGTGCATCAGCTGCACAGGTAGTTGATGTGCCGGAAAGTTTTAAACGGTAACTCTTGCTTGGCAGTTAGTCAGTCGCTCAAGCTGAATTTTGTTGGAACCGTGTGAGGTACAGGCCCAGGCTGCAGTGTTAGTTCGACACCGACAATGATTCAGCTGCAGATGTGGCTTTAAGGCCACATGTGGTTCGCCTGCAGGCTGGAGTAACTGACTCCACCATCACAGCCTCAAACAACGCGTCGGCAAGCAGCAGTCATCTGAGTAGTAATTGCAATCCGTTTCCCCTTCATATACTGGCACAAACTGAATGGTAGTGCAACGTACACCTGTGGTTTTATTCCTGTTCGCTCGGTGCAATGTATTCATGCTTTTGCCGGTTGCCCTGCAGATTTAATATCTTACTTCATCAACGTTAATGTTAATTTCACTGCAAACGAGGGTGCTATTTCAGCGAAATAACACTTTGCACCGTGGTCACTGATATATCATAGAAACCACACCAGTAACCAGCTGGAAACGGTAATGGCAAGCCTTTAAGTCCCAAGGTTGCAGCATTAACTCGTATTGGACAAATGGAGCAAGGACAGAGGCTTCAATAATTGTTCAAATCCCATCAAAAAAGGTGAGACAGTAGTCACAGCTCTAAAGGCTTGGACCCTTGATCAGCTCGACACCATCCAGAACAAAGCAGCCCGCTTGATTGGCACCCCATCCACCACCTTAACTGTTCATTCCCTCCACCACCGGCGTACCGTGGCTGCAGTGTGTACCATCTACAAGATGCACTGCAGCAACTCGCCAAGGCTTCTTCGGTAGCACCTCCCAAACCCGCGATCTCTTCCACCTAGAAGGACAAGGGCAGCAGGCGCATGGGAACACCACCACCTCCAAGTTCCCCTCCAAGTCACACACCATCCTGACTTAGAAGTATATCGCCGATCCTTCATCGTCGCTGGGTCAAAATCCTGGAACTCCCTACCTAACAGCACTGTGGGAGTACCTTCATCACACGGACTGCAGCAGTTCAAGAAGGTGGCTCACCACCACCTTCTCAAGGGCAATTAGGGATGGGCAATAAATGCTGGCCTTGCCAGCGATGCCCACATCCCATAAACAAATTTTAAAAAATGACAGGAAATGTCCTTCTCAGCTTAAGTGGGCTTCTATCAGCTAATGAACTTCACCAATCCTAGCAAGTTGGGGATTGATTCCAAAAAGGGGTTGTAATTCAAAAGTGAAGAAATGATGCTTCAGTTGTACAGAGGCTTGGTCAGACACCAGTGCATTTAGTTTCTGGACACTGAACCGCAGGAAAGAGATAGTGGCCTCGGAGCACAGATGCACCAGAATGATAACAGGGCTTAAAGGATTAAATTCTGAGGACAGGTTGCATAAAACTTGGCTTGCTATCCCTTGAGTTTAGAAGGTTGAGGGATGATCCAATCAAGGTGTTTAAAATGATAAAGGGATTTGATAGGGTAGATACAGATTTCCAGAAGGCATTCGATAAGGTGCCACACAAAAGGTTACTACACAAGATAAGAGCTCACGGGGTTGGGGGTAATATATTAGCACTGATAGAGGATTGGCTAACTAACAGAAAACAGAGAGTCGGGATAAATGGGTAATTTTCAGGTTGGCAAACTGTAACTAGTGGGGTGCCGCAGGGATCAGTGCTGGGGCCTCAACTATTTACAATCTATATTAATGACTTGGCTGAAGGGACTGAGTATAATGTAGCCAAATTTGCTGATGATACAAAGATAGGTGGGAAAGCAAATTGTGTGGAGGACGCAAAGAATCTCCAAAGGGATATAGATAGGCTAAGTGAGTGGGCAAAAATCTGGCAGATGAAGTTTAATGTGGGAAAATGTGAGGTTATCCACTTTGGTAGGAAAAATAAAAAAGCAAATTATTATTTAAATGGGGAGAGATTACAAAATGCTGAGGTACAGAGGGATCTGGGGGTCCTTGTACATGAATCACAAAAAGTTAGCATGTAGGTACAGCAAGTAATTAGGAAGGCAAATGGAGTGTTGGCCTTTATTGCAAGGGGATGGAGTATAAAAGTAGGGAAGTCCTGTTACAACTGTAGAGGGCGTTGGTGAGACCACACCTGGAGTTTTGGTCTCCTTATTAAGGAAGGATATACTTGCATTGGAGGCAGTTCGGAGAAGGTTCACGAGGTTGATTCCGGAGATGAAGGGGTTATCTTATGAAGAAAGGTTGAGCAGGTTGGGCCTATACTCATTGGAGTTTAAAGAATGAGAGGGGATCTTATTGAAACATATAAGATTCTGAAGGGGCTTGACAGGGTAGATGCAGAGAGGATGTTTCCCCTCATGGGGAAATCTAGAACTAGGGGGCATAATTTCAGAATAAGGGGGCACCCTCTTAAATCGGAAATGAGGAGGAATTTCTTCTCTCAGAGGGTCGTGAATCTTTGGAATTCTCTTCCTCAGAGAGCTGTGGAGGCTGGGTCATTGAATATATTTAAGGTGGCGATAGACAGATTTTTGAACGATAAGGGTGTCAAGGGTTATGGGGAGTGGGCAGGGAAGTGTTGAGGCCAAGATCAGATCAGCCATGATCTTATTGAATGGCGGAGCAGGCTCGAGGGGCCGAATGACTTACTCCTGCTCCTACGTCTTATGTTCTTATACAGAGCAACTATCGCTTCTGGTGAGGGAGTGCAGGACAACAGGGTATAATCACATTAGAGCTGGGCCAGTTAGGAGTGAAATCAGGAAGCATCCTTGTGAATCTGCTCTGTACCCTCTCTAAACCCTCACTGTCCTTCCTAAAGTGTGGATCCCAATACTGCACACAGTACTCTAATCGAGGTCTTGTCAAGGTTTTATATAGGCTCATCATTAAAAAGAAGGATTGCATTTATATAGCGCCTTTCAAGACCTCAGGATGTCCCAAAGCATTTCCAGCCAATGAAGTACTTTTTGAAGTGTAGTCACTGTTGTAACGTGGAAAGTGTGTTAGCCAATTTGCGCACAGCAAGGTCCCAAAATAGCAATGTGATAATGACCAGATAATCTGTTTTAGTGATGATGGTTGCGGCATCAATATTGGACCAGGACACCGGGGAGAACTCCCCCGCTCTTCTACCAAATAGTGCCATGGGATCTGTTATGCCAACCTGAGAGGGCAGACGGGGCCTCGGTTTAACATCTCATCCAAAGAAAACGGCACCTCCGGCAATGCAGCACTCCCTCAGCACCAGGGTGTCAGCCTAGATTTTGTGCTCAAGTCCCTGGAGTATGGCTTGAACCCACATCCTTCTGACTCTTGGCGTTTATAGTCTATTACCTTTTGTGATAAAACCTGGAATTCTATTAGCTTTTTTTTTCAGCCTTATTAAGTTGAGATGCCGTCTTTAATGTGTTACGAACCTGTAATCCCTAGCCCCGAGCCTTCCATTCAGAGTATAATCACTGATGTTATTTTTCTTACCAAAATGTATCACCTCCCACTTACTGACTTTGAATTCCATTTGCCATTTTTTCAGCCCATTCCCCCATTTTAACAATATCCTTTTGCAGCTTCCATTGATTTCCAAAGAAGTACTGTACCTCCTATTTTGGTATCATCTGCAAATGTTCGGTCTATATCCGGAATCATTGATATACACACTGAACAAAAAGTGGGCCCGGAACTGAACCTTGTGGGACACCACTACCCACTTCCAAACACTCGGAAAAACTGCCCTCAACTCTGTCACCTCCTCAGAGAATTCAATGGGGTAGATTTTGAGGCCTCTCGCTTGATGGAAACGAGACGGTAGCGCCCCAAAAAATGGTGGGGACTGACTTACCGTCCCTGTGACCACCTCAACCTTCCCTCGGGCCTACTGCTTAGAGGCCCGAGCTCCCCCGACCTCACCCACCCCCTCAAGCAGTAGGCCCTTGTCAAATGCTCCACCCAGCGTCAGCTAGAACTCCAGGCGCAGAGGAGCCGACAGGTAAATTGGTGTTTATTTTAGTGGGGCCGGGAGAAGCTCCTCCAAGTTTATTTTCTATTCTTTTCCAGTTTACAGCGAGATTTCAATGATGTGTAAGGATCAACAATGACATCGACTCAAGAACAGGTTCAGATTCCCATAGATCCCACTGAACCATAGAAAAGCCAGCAGAGAAGGAAGCAATTGTGTCCATAGTCCTAGAACTTCCTCTGCATCAAATGGTTATTTGCTCACCTGCCAGTGAGCATCGAGGTCTCCCTCAATTATTTCACCCCCCCCTCCCCTCCCCCACTGAAGAAACAGGACAACCTTTCTCACACCCACTTCATGCATTTAGCACCTCCACTTCCAGCCATCAAACAGGGGGCTTGGGTGCTGTGCTGCTCCATCACTTGTCCACAGATTCCTCTCTCCACCTTTATTGTCCTGTTCTTCCCGGCTCCACAATAAGATAAGCCAAAAAAGTTCAAAACTTACAGTTCTGGTGGCAGCCGCCAGCGGTCCCTTTAAGGACTGCTTGTTTGGTTGCTAAGCGCTGAAAGGAACTGACCGTAGCGTGCACGGTGAATGCTGTGGCCATTTGCAATCAAACTTGCAAGTTAGGTCTGAAACAGGCGTTAGGCCCTTCCGATTTGCATCTGCAAATGGTCTAACTCCTAGTTCAGGCGTGCGCCCTGGGCGCCTACAAAGAAGCCCTAACCAATATGGCGGGCGATGCATCTCTGACAAAGAATGAGTGCGCGCAGCACCATCTGCCACATTGGACCCTTGGGTGCCTGCTTTAATGGGCGCAGGACGATCCAATTTCTAGGCGAAAAAGATACAATACAGAAAATTTACGGTTTGAAGTAAGATTGGCGCTTTGCTAAAGCCACAGACGTGTTAGCATTTTGTAGACTATTCTTGGGCTCATGGATACCTAATACAGCTTACACTGGCAGCAGGCATTGGTTCCGAGTTAATTTACCCGCTTCAATGGGAGCTGCCGCTTCAGACTGGCCTATGGGCCACTCGAGAGCTGGCTGACTCAGAAATGAGTTACTACCAGCTGTAGGCTGCTGCCTGTAGTATTACTTTCCCTTGAGGCAGGTGGCTTTGCCCAGCTATCTCTCCTTTGCTGCAGGGAACAATTCACGTTCAGGCACTGTACTGGCACCTCACCCCAGAGGCTATTCTTCATGTGATTCTAGCCAGTGGGGGTTAGTGGTGGGAATTAAACAGTGGGGACAGAGATGGGGACCATTCAGCCCAATCTCATTCCTCACCCAACATCCACATACAGGCACTTCCAGTGGGATCACTGGATAATGAACAGGAGAATGATTTATGATCATGGGGACAATGAGACCACTTGTAGTGCCCCATCACTAGCTCAGTTGAGATCACTTAGGGGGTGATTTTGCCAATGGGGGCGCGTTGGAGGCGGGACTGCTGCTTGTCGGGTCGTTGTCCCGCCTCCATCGATTTGTGGCTAACCCACGCTATTTTCCATCGATTGACCTTGTTAAGCCCACCCAGCGGGCTTAGCAGGCCAATTAAGGGAACGCCAGTTGCAGAGAACGTCAGCGTATGACGTTTCATCTGTCAAAAAGTTTTGACAGATGAATTGTCATCATTTGACAGCTCTGTGAAGCTGTCAGACACTGACATTCTCTGTAGTTTGATGAGGTCTTGAATTCAAGTTAATAGGCTTTAATCCCTTCCCGCCTCCAAGGAGACGGGACCCGGCGCAGGGACGGTTACCCACCTCTGGGAAGATGGCATGGAGGCGGGTTGGGCACCTGCCCCCAAATTCTGCCATTTTCCCAGCAGTCCCGCCTCCATATCCGCCACCCCAGGGCTGTCAAAATCACCCCCTATGTCATTCCTACAAAAACACTTAAACCTTATTCTAGCTGTTATTGAATACAGTTCCCCCTGTTTACAGACATACAGTAAACTCACTGCTCTGAATCACTGCCAATGAAAAGTCAATAAAACTTCAAAAGGTCTCATTTCAAATAACCCCCCTTCCCATAGAATTTATGATGAGGCCACATTTTCATACATTGTATAATCTGACCGTAAATGCTTTCTTTCCAAATGTGTTGACTGAGGATAAGCACAGAAAATGGGTGATAGCTCATGAATTGTGCCGCAGATGCTGCAGGGATTTATCTGCTGAGGGAGGAAGCACGGTGTGGACACACTGGATGATGTGAGATGAAACGTTCCTGGAACAATTCATCAGACCTCATAGTTTCCTGTTGGTAGCTGTGGTGTGACAGGGAGTTGAACTGGAAACTTAGTTAAAAGGAAAATGGAAGGGGGGACTGGCAGGTGCAGTGAGTGAGAACACTAGCTTTCAACTTCTGGGACCCGGGTTAGGATCCCAATCAGAGCGATTGGATGAAAGACTGATCTCCCTGATGCATATAAATGTCCCAAGTGAAATTAGCTTGGGTTGCTGCAATCCAGTTGCATGAGGCCATAGGATGAAATTATCAATAACTCAGCACTAAATTGTCAGTAATACAAAAGGAAAAATACTGCGGATGCTGGAAATCTGAAATATAAACAGAAAATGCTGGAAACACTCAGCAAGCCAGGCAGCATCTGACTTAACGTTTCAGAAGGTTCTTACGAATGGTCATCGACCTGAAACGTTAGCTCTGTTTCTCTCTCCACAGATGCTGCCTGACCTGCTGAATGTTTCCAGCATTTTCTGTTTCTATGTACGAGATTGTCAGTCTTGCTCAGACAGGCTAGCGGGAGAGCTGCAGGTGGACCTGCAAATGCTGCATTGGCTATTGCTTTCCCTGCAACATTTAGGGTCTCAGAGACTTCCTGCCCTGTACAGCAGTGTCTCTAAGTTATTTTTTTTAATTCATTCATGGGATGTAGGCGTCGCTGGCAAGGCCAGCATTTATTGCCCATCCTTAGTTGCCCTTGAGAAGGTGGTGGTGAGCTGCCTTCTTGAACCGCTGCAGTCCGTGTGGTGAAGGTACTTCCACAGTGCTGTTAGCGAGGGAGTTCCAGGATTTTGACCCAGCGACGATGAAGGATCGGCGATATACTTCCAAGTCAGGATGGTGTGTGACTTGGAGGGGAACTTGGAAGTGGTGGTGTTCCTATGTGCCTGCTGCCCTTGTCCTTCTAGGTGGAAGAGGTCGCTGGTTTGGGAGGTGCTGCTGAAGAAGCCTTGGCGAGTTGCTGCAGTGCATCTTGTAGATGGTACACCCTGCAGCCACGGTACGCCGGTGGTGGAGGGAGTGAATGTTTAAGGTGGTGGATGGGGTGCCACTCAAGTGGGCTGCTTTGTCCTGGATGGTGTCGAGCTTCTTGAGTGTTGTTGGAGCTGCACTCATCCAGGCAAGTGGAGAGTATTCCATCACACTCCTTACTTGTGTCTTGTAGATGGTGGAAAGGCTTTGGGGAGTCAGGAGGTGAGACACTCGCTGCAGAATACCTAGCCTCTGACCTGCTCTTGTTGCCACAGTATTTATGTCACAGTACTCATTTTAAAATACATTAAACTACATAAAAATGTTAAAAAGAAAATGAGTTTGGTTGAGGAAGCAATTTCATCTTGTAGGACCTCACTGGAATAACTATGGAATGGTCTTGGTGGTTGTAAATGAAGCTGCAGCAGAACGATTTGCAGTAAATCAAAATGGAAATGCAAGCACAATTTATATCTTGTATTGTATATATGGTCTGTGATGATTTGTGATTTTTTTTCCTGTGGTGAAATGCCCAACACCTCTCTTGAAGATAAAACTTAATGTCTTGGATTTTGCGGTAGAGTAACAGTGAGGCTATCAGCGCTCACGGTTATTAAGGAGTAAATCAAACAGAAACTTCCAGTGCCCGCACATGCGCAGTTAAACACGGAAATCAGGAAGTTGCTGTCCGAGTTGCCCTGCTCCCCTAGAAGCTTCGCTACACCGGTATCTTGCCGAGAGACTCAACATACACATACACGGAAGGGTGTGAATTTGCAGAACTTACATGATAGATACCCACTAAACACGCCAGAAAAAGTTAGAGCTTGTCAATTCATCTGTAAGTGTATATTTAACGGTATTGATAAGTCTTAATTACTGCCAAACAACCTCTCTGGCACTGAAAATTAACTTTTACAAGTGTGGAGTCTCAGTCCCTCAGATTTTTATTATTATTGGAGACTTAAGAAAATTAAAAATTTTTAATTATTTTATTTTTTACTTATTCTTTTATACCTCTCTCTGAATCCCATCTTTCTTTCCCTCGCTTTATTTCGCTTTCTGTTCATAATTTAACATTTAACAATTAACTATTCCAACTGGCACTTCCTAGTTTAGACTCTGCGTGGCTCAGTAACAATTCTTCAGTCTGAGACAAGGAAACACACTGTTGCTCGCCCTGTTCACACAGGTCCCAGATCCCCTGTAGAGGGGACCACGCTGTTTTTGCTCTCTAATAACCGCCAGTTCCAGTGAAAAAGCCCACAGAAGGTCTGTGCGCAAGTGTAAGTGTAATGAACGGCTGGCGCCATTCATTTGTTGCTGACCACAAAATCCGGGCCATTATCTGCAAATTGCCACAAGGGGAGGCTGATGTGAATCTGCATTCCACTTCCCTATTGGGCATCACTTTGTTAGTCCAACCTACGGCCAAGTCTGCCTGAGCATTATTTAAACAAAAGAAAAAAGGGGAGTTGATGTAATATTTCTCACTGATTTTAATTAAGCTTTAATTAACAGTCTCAGAAAATGTGAGGCGCTTTTTCCTGATTTTTTTTACAAGTGTTTATGGCACGATAAAGAAAGAAATTCAGATATTGAGCAAACTCCCAACTGCTCAACAACGCAGCAAAGGTCTATTGCTGGGAGATGCAGAGCACATCTTCAGCACACCTCAATACTGCTGAATATATAATGGCCGCACATGTTCTCATATTGCGACGGGCTGCTATCGGGAGTTTGGCAGTCAGTATGCCCGTCATGATTGCACTATTATCCCACCATCCCATCAATAACAGCTCTCTCTCAGTCTGCAACAAAAACACTGCGAATGTTCAAAAGACTGCAGCTTCCAGCTTTCAAGGTGCTCCCATATAAGATGTGGGGAAAGTTTGAATTGGATCCAAATCCTTATTTAACGGGTTGCAAATTTGGGATTTTTGTCACAATTACATTGGAGCAGAAAATGTCATCAGTTCACCTTTAGTCCCACAGGGTAAAATGTCTGCAGTCCAGGTGAGCCAGGCAGTTGGAAAGTTGAAACTTGGATAATGGCAAAGAATACAGCCAAGCAAATGTCACACACTTCTTGGTAGCAGGTTAATGGTTAATGGAGAGCTGAAACTGGAATTGATTAAAATCAGTGGAAACAGTGGCAGCTGGAAAGATACCACTGATGGATCTTTCTTGGTCATTTTGAATGGGAAACGATTCAAAAGGGATCAATGATTCCAAAATCAATACTTACAATTCGTTATCCTGCACCTCAATCCTTATCTCAATTTTTTAAAATAGCCACAATATTTTTTTTCAGGTACTCTCGCTTCTTTAGAATAGTCAATATGTTCCCAATAAAATAACAATTTTAGTGTCTGGGTAAAAAGACCAACAGATCTTGCAGCAAAGCACTGCTAATCATAACCTAAAGTTGTAAAGGAATGAATGTTCAGAGAAGTATAGACTTCAAATTTCCCCATGAAATGTTTCTGTGTTTTTGTTTCCCCTTCTCCCCAGAGGCATCTCTCACCTCAGACTGAGGTGACACTTTGAAGACCTGCGGCACTGTCAATACATTTTTAAAATATTTGTTTATGGGATGTGGGCATCCCTGGCAAGGCCAGCATTTATTGCCCATCCCTAATTGCCCCCTTGAGAAGGTGGTGCTGAGCCACCTTCTTGAACCACTGCAGTCAGTGTGGTGAAGGTACTCCCACAGTGCTGTTAGGGAGGGAGTTCCAGGATTTTGACCCAACGACGATGAAGGATCGGCGATATATTTCCAAGTCCGGATGGTGTGTGACTTGGAGGGGAACTTGGAGGTGGTGGTGTTCCCATGCACCTGCTGCCCTTGTCCTTCTAGGTGGTAGAGGTTGCGGGTTTGGGAGGTGCTGCAAAAGACGCCTTGGCGAGTTGCAGCAGTGCATCTTGTAGATGGTACACACTGCAGCCACGGTGCGCCGGTGGTGGAGGGAGTGAATGTTTAAGGTGGTGGATGGGGTGCCAATCAAGCGGGTTGCTTTGTCCTGGATAGTGTCAAGCTTCTTAAGTGTTGTTGGAGCTGCATTCATCCAGGCAAGTGGAGAGTATTCCATCACACTCCTGACTTGTGCCTTATAGATGGTGGAAAGGCTTTGGGGAGTTAGGAGGTGGACACGCGCAGCAGAATACCTAGCCTCTGACCTGCTCTTGTTGCCACAGTATTTATGTGACTGGTCCAGTTAAGTTTCTGGTCGGTGGTGACCCCCAGGATGTTGATGGTGGGGGATTCGGCGATGGTAGTGCTGTTGAATGTCAAGGGGCGGTGGTTAGACTCTCGCTTGTTGGAGATAGTCATTGCCTGGCACTTGTGTGGCGCGAATGTTACTTGCCACGTATCAGACCAAGCCTGAATGTTGTCCAGGTCTTGCTGCATGCGGGCATGGACTGCTTCATTATCTGAGGAGTTGCGAATGGATCTGAATACTGTGCAGTCATCAGCGAACATCCCCACTTCTGACCTTATGATGGAAGAAAGGTAATTGATGAAGCAGCTTAGATGGTTGGGCCTAGGACACTGCTCTGAATAACTCCTGCAGCAATGTCCTGGGGCTGTGATGATTGACCTTCAACCACCACAACCATCTTCCTTTGTGTTAGGTATGACTCCAGCCAGTTGAGAGTTTTCCCCCCCAATTTCCATTGACTTCAGTTTTACTAGGGCTCCTTGATGCCACACTCGGTCAAATGCTGCCTTGATGTCAAGGGCAGTGACTCTCACCTCACCTCTGGAATTCAGCTTTTTTGTCCATGTTTGGACCAAGGCTGTAATGAGGTCTGGAGCCGAGTGGTCCTGGTGGAATCCAAACTGAGCATCGGTGAGTAGGTTATTGGTGAGTAATTGCTGCTTGATAGCACTGTCGATGACACCTTCCATCACTTTGCTGATGATTGAGAGTAGACTGATGGGGCGTTAATTGGCTGAATTGGATTTGTCCTGCCTTTTGTGGACAGGACATACCTGGGCAGTTTTCCACATTGTTGGATAGATGCCTGTGTTGTAGCTGTACTGGAATAGCTTGGCTTGAGGTGCAGCTAGTTCTGGAGCACAAGTCTTCAGCACAACAGCCGGGATGTTGTTGGGTCCCATAGCCTTTGCTGTATCCAGTGCTCTCAGCCGTTTCTTGATATCACATGGAGTGAATCGAATTGGCTGAAGACTGGCTTCTGTGATGTGGGGACCTCAGGATGAGGCCGATATGGATCATCCACTCGGCACTTCTGGCTGAAGATGGTTGCAAACGCTTCAGCCTTGTCTTTTGCACTCACATGCTGGGCTCTGTCATTATTGAGGATGGGGATATTCATGGAGCCTCCTCCTCCTGTTAGTTGTTCAATGGTCCATCACCATTCATGACTGGATGTGGCAAGACTGCAGAGCTTTGATCTGATCCAGTGATTGTGGGATCGCTTCGCTCTGTCTATAGCGTGCTGCTTCCGCTGTTTAGCATGCATGTAGTCCTGTGTTGCAGCTTCCCCAGGTTGGCACCTCATTTTTAGGTACGCCTTGTGCTGCTCCTGGCCTGCTCTTCTGCACTCCTTATTGAACCAGGTTTGGTCCCCTGGTTTGATGGTAATGGTAGAGTGAGGGATATGCCGGGCCATGAGGTTACAGATTGTGGTGGAATACAATTCTGCTGCTGCTGATGGCCCACAGCGCCTCATGGATGCCCAGTTTTGAGCTGCTAGATCTGTTCTGAATCTATCCCATTTAGCACGGTGGTAGTGCCACACAACGCGATGGAGGGTGTCCTCAGTGTGAAGACGGGACTTTGTCTCCACAATGACTGTGCGGTGGTCACTGCTACCATTGCTGTCATGGACAGATGCATCTGCAACAGGTAGATTGGTGAGGATGAGGTCAAGTGGGTTTTCCCTCTCATTGGTTCTCTCACCACCTGTCGCAGGCCCAGCCTGGCAGTTATGTCCTTGAGGACTCAGCCAGCTCGGTCAGTAGTGGTGCTACCGAGCCACTCTGGACATTGAAGTCCCCCACCCAGAGTACATTCTGTGCCCTTGCTACCCTCAGTGCTTCTTCATAGTGGTGTTCAACATGGAGGAGTACTGATTCATCAGCTGAGGGAGGGCGGTAGGTGGTAATCAGCAGGAGGTTTCATTGCCCATGCTTGACCTGAAGTCATGAGACTTCATGGGGTTTGGAGTCAATGTTGAGGACTCCCAGGGCCACTCCCTCCCGACTGTGTACTACTGTGCCGCCACCTCTGGTGGGTCTGTCTTGCCGGTGGGACAGGACGTACCCAGGGATGGTGATGGAGGAGTTTTGGACATTGGCTGAAAGGTATGATTCTGTGAGCATGACTATGTCAGGCTGCTGCTTGACTAGTCTGGCGGACAGCTTGTCCCAACTTTGGCACAAGTCCCCAGATGTTAGGGAGGAGGACTTTGCAGGGTCGACTGGGCTGAGTTTGCCGTTGCCGTGTCCGTAGCTGGTGCCGAGGTCGATGCCAGGTGGTCCGCCCGGTTTTATTCTTCTTATTGTTTTTCGTAGCGGTTTGTTACAACTGAGTGGCTTGCTAGGCCAGTTCAGAGGGCAGTTAAGAGTCAACCACATTGCTGTGGGTCTGGAGTCACATATAGATCAGACTAGGTAAGGACGGCAGAGTTCCATCCCTAAAGGACATTAGTGAACCAGATGGGTTTTTACGACAATCCGATAGTTTCATGGTCACCATTACTGATACTAGCTTTTTATTCCAGATTTGTTTAATTAACTGAATTTAAATTCCCCAGCTGCCGTGGTGAGATTATGAACTCACGTCTCTGGATCATTAGTCCAGGCCTCTGGATTACTAGTCTAGTAGCATAACCACTATGCTACCGTTCCCAGTGAAGTTACAACATGGAAACAGGCCGTTCAGCCCAATCAATCCGTGATGACGTTTACCCTTCATGTCAGCCAATAGTTCTAATCACATTTACCCCTGTTCCCATATCCCTTCCAGCCCTTTTTCTTCATCTTTGGACACCCATCTAATGTCTACATATATGTTACGATCCTGTACCAATGTCCAATACCTCACAATTATTCTCATTCAGTTGTCTCCGTGCAGTCAGGTGTTAGGAAATTGATAGTCAGTGACTCCCATTGGTTAACAATGCCATACCATTTACTATATCTAAGCAATTTCCTCTGATATCAGATTTTTTTTAATTGAGTGGTTTGTATGCTAACAATATTAAAATTTCAAGCATTCATACAAGTCATTAAACAAGGCTATCCAATAAATACTAACACCTCCCCTGTGGTATTGTTCACAGTAAGTTAGCAATATAGTGTACAGTATATTGGCAGGGATCTGATTTATGGGGGGACTGAATAAGTGAAATTGCATTTTTATTACAAAGTTTTGTGGGAATGTTTGTGGTATTTTTGGGTTCAAATTATATAATTCACATTACTCGTGACTATTATTAAATGTTTGTGTAGCTTTGTAAATTTCTGTCCTCTCTTTTTTAAAGTTCAGAATCCAGAGGAAGATGGTAGGGAAGATATTGTTGTTAAGGGTAGGTAGGAAACATGTAGAGGTACTAGGGGAGGTCGGTAGTGTTGGGAAAGTGGTCGAGAGGTGTGGAGGCAGTGGGCAGGGTTGCTGAAGCATGGGACAAGAGAAGGATGCTGGGAATTATCAGGGAAAAGGGTCCTTGGGTTTTGGAGTAGTGGTGGATGGGCCTTCCATGATCTGGGAGTGGGCAACGTAGAAGGAGTGGAAAGGGAATGTTGGGGTTTGGAAATGGGAGGAGGATAGTCTTGGGAGCTCTAGGATGGTGGTGGTGCGTGTATGGGAGTATTGGGAGGGGGTGGGTCTCAGGGATAAGAGCAGTGAGAGAGGAGTTGCAGGACTTGCCAAGTGACCGTGACCCATCGCCATTCACACGCTCTCTTACACCAATGGCCTTCTTTGGGATGAGCGGAGGATCTACACCCAACTTTGGCCAGAGGAAATTTTCATGGAATATCGGGATATGACACATCCAGGATCGGGCCTAATTGATAGCCCTTGAGCCACACTCCCACTGGAGTTATGGCAGGATTGACCAAGCATTTTCCACACCTCCATGTCTAATGAGAGCTAGTGTCATCATCAGGAGAACTTGCTTCTTGGAGTTATCATATCGAAGAGTGTGAGCGAGCTAAAATTAAATTGCACAGTTCACTGGGGCAATACTGTATTCACTGATGTTAATTCACTTCCCTCACACTGTCAGCAACTCGATTTTTGTTTAAAGGGGTCCTGATGGTAGTATTCACTTTTTAATCAGGTCCACGTCCTATTTAATTAAGTTAGATGCTTGAGATTTAATTCCAAACAGCATTGATCCATTTCAAGACCGTAGTTCAGCGAAACGGAATTAAATAGATCAATTTGAAATAATCGAGAACTTAATAAGTCAAAGTTTTACTTAAACAAGGTGTCATTTAAAGTGCCAAAGTGCCGCAGTTTTTCAAACGTAAATGTAAACCTGCATGTATATACACACACAAGCTCAAGCTTCATTCCAATATCATTGTCTAAAGTGGAAAGTTGCTCCCTATACGTTACAACTTTCCTGGAACACCTTTTAAGGCCAATTTAGCCACTATACAAATTAAACAGATTCGTTGGCTTCTTTAAATATCACATTTCAGTAAGCTTCTGACAGTACGGCTATCTTATATCTTTTGAAGTCATCCCTTAACCAGGTTTTCACACAATAACATATTCTTTTGGTTACTACCATGCTCTTTGGCAGCTGAGAATGGCTATTTCAGTTTTAGTCGAAGGGTTAGGCAAACACGTATGGTTTTCAAACAAAGTTGCATAAATGTGATGGCACTGTTGAGATGGCTCTGAAGCACAGGATATGGTCAGGAAAGTTTCCTCAGCACTATCAGAAGTACCTTAGTTATTCTATGAGGCTTGAGCAAGGAAGAATACAATAGTAGCGATACATTCATGTTGGTATAATCCTTCCCAGTGTTTAAACATATGCACTTCCTGAAATAAAATAAAAAAGAAAGAACTTGCATTTCTATAGCGCCTTTCACGTCCTCAGGACATCCCAAAGCGCTTTACAGCCAATGAACTACTTTTGAAGTGTAGTCACTGTTGTAATGTGGGAAACGCAGCAGCCAATTTGCACACAGCAAGCTCCCACAAACAGCAATCAGATAGATGACCAGAGCATCTATTTTAGTGATGTTGATTGAGGTATGCATGTTGGCCAAGAACTCACCTGGTCTTTTACATCCACCTGAGAGGGCAGACGGCACCTCGATTTAACGTCTCATCTGAAAGACGGCACCACCGACAATGCAGCACTCCCTCAGTATTGCACTGAAGTGTCAGCTTGGATTATGCATTCAAGTCTCTGGAGTGGGGCTTAAACCCACAACCTTCCTAGTCAGAGGCGAGAATGCTACTACTGAGCCAAGGCTGACACTACCCTAACCTGAAATCAAAGCACCGAGAGGACTGAATGGGGCCACGATTGCTAAGGCGAGGGTAGCTTTACTGTAGCTGTCTCAAACATTCCAAGTTATTTAAAGTAAAAATAGAAGGAACGTTGTGGAGACAAAATGTTATGTCTGTGACAGAATACGAAAGACAGAAGATTAATGTTTAGTGGTAAAGGAATATTTAAATGCTTCTATGTTTATAGAAATAAAAAAAACTCAAAGAGTAAGAATCATCTGGCATTTTGCCAAGAAGTACAACTTTTATTTATATATCTTTTTTAAAATGTCTACTGAAAACTCTGAACACTAATTGTAGATCTCTGGCACGTGACATACAATGAGCAAAATGAATATCAAATTTATTGTAATAAAAGATTAAATTCATAGGTTATTCCTGCCCTCTTGACCGGTACTTCCCCAAATGGAACTAATACACAACAAAACCATTAGGAAATATGGAAAATTACCTGTCATTTATTTCAGTGGCAAGTTACACCAACCATTCCAGTATTCCAGCCTCAGTTACTGTCTCTCTGAATTCAGCGACAGATTTTTTTTTTCCGTTTCTGATTACTCACCAGCTCTGTGTCTGATCTGGGCAGGATCTCTCACAGACACACTTAGCTGTCTGGCATCTCACACCTCCAATACACTCATCCCTAACTCCAGATAATGAGTGTGCAGTGAGCTCACAACAACTTTCATTAAATTCACTGTGAACGTGCTCCGAAATGGTTCCCTCTCTCTCTCTCACAAAACAAAACATATTTTAAATCTTTCGCTGAAACTCATCAACACCAGAACTAATTTATTCTACCACATCAATCAAATGCAGCATCAAACCTCAGTGTACGAAAACTCTTGATGCGCCCAATAGCCACCTTGGTGACTACTTGCATCCTGGTACTTGCAGGTTCAGTTCAGGTCATAAGATAGTCATACTGTCAGAAGCTTACTGTAATATGATATTTAAAAAGGCCATCACATCTGTTTAATTTGTATAGTTTAGTAAAGTTTATTTATTTACCGTCTGAGCTGCCCATGGGGTTGATTGATGGATGTAAACAGGTGCAGCACATTTTACATTGGATCATGATGCGGAGATGCCGGTGTTGGACTGGGGTGGACAAAAATGAGAAGTCGCACAACACCAGGTTATAGTCCAACAGATTTATTTAAAATTACGAGCTTTCGGAGCTGTTGCCCCTTGTACCTTTACCTGACGAAGGGGCAACAGCTCCGAAAGCTTGTAATTTTAAATAAATCTGTTGGACTATACATTGGATGAGGTCTGGGAGCATGAACACCTGATTGTGGGAGGACAGTGCAACACAAAGAGAGACTAAAGGGAGAGGAAGGAAAGAAAATAGGAAAATTTAATGGGTGGTTTATTTTTACAGTGAAATTCTTTGCATTCGGAGAGCAGCACCAGCTAAAGATTTGCATCCTTTCTGATCCATACGTCTTAACAATTACAGCAGGAACACTCCTTGGACCCTATCTCTAGAACCACCAATGCAGTGGCCGTGCCTTCAGCTGCCTGGCCCCTAAGCTCTGGAATTCCCTCCCTGAACCTCTCCACCTCTCTTTCCTCCTTTAAGACGCTCCTTAAAACCTACCTCTTTGACCAAGCTTTTGGTTGCCTGTCCTACTGCCTCCTTATGTAAGTTCGGTGTCAAATTGTAACGCTCCCGTGAAGCGCCTTGGGGCGTTTTACTACGTTAAAGGCTCTACATAAATGCATGTTGTTGTTGTTGTTGTTGACCGAGCAAGGGTTAAGAACCGGCACACAACAACATTGCAAACCAGTCCGCTGCTTTATGAACTGATTTTCGAACTTTATTTATTGTTTTGAGGATCTGTGTGGTTTGTTCACTTCCTGCTGGCACTATTAACTGCTGGTAGACGGCAACTGTGGTCGTACCAGTCGTGTACTTATTTTTTCCTCCCTTACTGCTCCCTACATGGTTAGAGGGGAAAGCATTAGCTTTGTGATAACATTGCACTGTCTAAAAGCTCTTAGTTTACACAGAGCCTGCAATCCACCATTGCTACGGCTTTGGAGTATCCTGTAGTTTCAAATCTTCGGTGATTTGTTGGCTTAATTTGCTGCACATTGATGTGTGGGCATATGGGCTACATTGGACTGTTTCCGACTGAAACTCGTTATTTGCTTGTGACTGTACAAGCAACAAGTTTCCTTTTAAGAAAACTTGGGAGGATGAAGGGAGGGAGGTGCTCTGGTGGCAAACTGACAAAAGATATTCACTTCGCAAGCAGGAAGTCACAGATTCATGTCTCGAGGTTATGTGCCACTCGAATATGCCACTCTAACCCTAAAGGCAGCCGCAGAGTAAAGAGGCTCATACCGTTTTAGGTCAGGCTGTTGGATGAAAGCACAGTTGTCCTCCTCAGAATCGGAGAATTATTCTTCAGACCCCCCCCCCCCACCCCCGTCTCCCCCGCCAATCCATTCACCAGGCTGGCTCAGTTGCTAGCACTCGGTCAAAAGGTTGCAGGCTCAAGCCCTACTCCGGGATTCCAGCACGTCATTTAGGCTGACGCTTCAGCGCAGTATTGAGGGAGCGCTGCATTGTGGGAAGTGCCATCCTGCTCGGGTCGCCAACTCTGGTTGGACGAATTCCTGGAGGTTTCATCACATGACCTCCCGCCTCCAAACATCCCACCCCAGTCAAAGAGCCTTTCTTCTCACCGCCAATACTTTTATAACTAATAAGCCAAAGTGTTCACTGAAAAAAAATACACCATTTTATAAATGCACCTACAAATTTCCTCCTGGGTTGCTCGCAACATTGCCCGGGAGATTACTCTTTAATTCCTGGAGACCCCAGGGCAATCCTGCAACCTGCAGATGACATTAAACTGAGGTTCCATCTGCCTGTTCCGGTGATTCAGGTGACATTAAAGGCCCCATGGCAATACTCGAAGACGAGCAGGGTGTTCTCCGTGTGTCCTGGCTAACAATTTTCCCTCGACCATCACCACCAGATTAATTCATTGTACATCTCATTGCTGTCTGTGGAACATTGCTCAGCACAAAAAGCAGCTGCTTCATTCACCTGCAGAAAGCAGTGACTGCAATTCAAAGCAATCATAGAATGATACAGCACAGAAGGAGGCCATTTGGCCCATCGTGCCTGTGCTGGGTCTTTGAAAGAGCTGTCCAATTAGTCCCGCTCCCCTGCTCTTTCCCCATAGACCTGCAAATTTTCTCCCTTGGAGCATTTATCCAGTTCCCTTTTGAAAGTTATTATTGAATCTGTTTCCATCACCTTTTCTGGCCGTGCATTCCAGATCACAACAACTTGCTGCGTAAATTGTTTTCCCCTCATGTTGCCTCTGGTTCTTTTGCCAATTACCTTAAACCACTGGTTACCGACCCTTCTGCCACTGGAAACAGTTTCTCCTTATTTACTCTATCAAAAAGTCTTCATGATCTTGAACACCTCTATCAAATCTCCTCTTAACCTTCTCTGCTCAAAGGAGAACAACCCCAGCTTCTCTAGTCACATCCACCGATTGAATGTGAAGTGCTTTGGGAGAGATGTGTTAAGGTGCTATATCAGTACAAGTTCTTTCTTTCATTCACTCACTTTTCATTCATTGTGAACTTGGAACTCATTCATTGTAAATGTTTAAAGGAAACGTCTGGTAGCTCTGCAAAGTGATTCACACGGACTATCTAACATTACAGGGAGAAAATTCAGCTTCGGCAGGGGCAGCATACAGGTGCCGGCACTAGTGCAGCATACATGTGAGCGTTTGGCTGCATTTATACTACCATTTTTGCATTAACGCAAAGTAGTTCTGGCTAGGCATCAAGACAAAAATGGTAATATAATTCAGAGGACTAATGAAGGCACTAAAATCCTGAGGTACGAGACCCCCCACCCCTCCGCTCTATTTCACACCGATTTGAGTTCCCAAATAGTGTAATATAAATCCAGCCCCAAGTCGCTTTATGTTGCTCTTTAGCCACCAGCTCCTGCAGTGAGGGGTACTTGCACCCAGCAGCCACACCAACACAAACCCACCAGAAACTTTAGGCTTTAACAAGTATCTTCTTGATCAGTCTAACAGAAAGGTACGCTAGTCTGTGTGCTTTCTAATGGAAAAGTCGGCAGGTAGGTAACAAGAACAGCTTGCATTTACATCGCATCTTCAACGAGGAAAAACGTCTCAAAGCATTTCACAGAGATGTGAGAATATGGATGCCGAGCCAAAGGCGGGGAAGGGGTCACAAAAGCTTGGTCAAAGAGCTAGGTTTTAAGGAAAGTTCTAAAGGAGGAGTAGGAGATAGAGAAGTGGAAGGCTTTAGAGGGGGATTTCCAGAGAGTGGAGCTGAGGTGGCTGCGGACCAATTGTGGGGCAAAGGGAGGAGGAGGTTGCAATAAGAAGCCATATTCAGAGGAATGGAGAAGTTGGGGTTGTGGAGTTACAGGGCTGCAGGAAGTTAGAGATAGGGAGGGATGAGACCATGGAAGGATTTCAACACAAGCACAAGAATTTTAAATTTAAGGCATTGGAGAACTGGGAGCTAACGTAGGTCAGCGAGGCCAGAGGTGATGGGCAAGTGGGAAATGCTGCAGGTAGAATAAAAGTGAGAAGTCGCACAACACCAGGTTATAGTCCAACAGTTTTATTTGAAATCACAAGCTTTCGGAGCTGCTGCTCCTTCGTCAGGTGAAGTGAAGGAATACAAATTGGCACAGCATATATAGACAGAGAACAATGCCTGTGTAGCGTACAATGTCAGACGACTACAGTTAATCTTTCTGACTGCCTGTACTGTAGTCGTCTGACATTGTACGCTACACAGGCATTGTTCTCTGTCTATATATGCTTTGCCGATTTGTATTCCTTCACTTCACCTGACGAAGGAGGAGCAGCTCCGAAAGCTTGTGATTTCAAATAAAACTGTTGGACTATAACCTGGTGTTGTGCGACTTCTCACTTTTGTCCACCCCAGTCCAACACCGGCATCTCCGCATCATGGCAGGTAGAATAGGAATAGCAGAGTTTTAGCTGGTGATCTGGCTATGATTAGCTAGATAAGAGTGTTAGTTCCACAGAGTTGGACAATGGAGGGACGGCATTGTATGAGGATTGTGACTGTGTCGAAGGCTTCAGAAAGGTCGAGGAGGACAATGAGGAAGAATGCACCATAGTGACAGAGATTCTCATTCATGACATCGGTTAGGACCATTTTGGTGCCGAGAAGTTGGATTGGAAGGATTCTAACAGGGAGCTGCGGAAGAGTTGACTATGGAGCTGGGAGATGACAACACCTCCAAGGATCTTGGAGATGGGGTGGTAGCTCTCTAGGACAGAAGAGTCCAGGGTGGGTTTTTTGGGGAACAGGTGTTGATGGTGATTTTGAAATGGAGAGGGGACAGCACCTAGGCAGAGGGAATCACACCTAGCAGAGGGGACAGGAAGGGAAGTTTGATTGCTATACGGAGAGCTTCATAAAATGGGCACAATTTCACTCTGACAATGAGTAACAGACATTGTTCATCATATTTCCCAGCAAATGAAATTCCTAGTTATCTTGATGGAGTCTGGCCCATCCCTTCTGGCTGACGTAGGATACAGAAGCAAAGACCCTTGAAGTGAAACTAAAGGGAACATGGAGGATTGGAAGGAAAATAATAAAGAATCACATCACTCATTAGTAACATTTTGAAAAAAATTACTAATGATCTGCAGGTCTACACCATTGCTATACCTTCAATGATTCTATTTGATATGATTGTAGAGCAGATCAGGCCACTGATGTGGATATAGACCAAGGGGATTGAATTCGGTCGATTTGCGGCGGGCGCTAACGGGGCGCAAATCAACTAGCGCCTGGGCGCAGCGCCGCTAACGCCTCCCGTGAAATTCAGCGGGAGGGTAGCGGCGGTGCTAACCGTTAGCGCCGCGTGGCGCTGCGCCACCAGCGATGCCGTGCGCAGCGCCCCACTCGCTCCCCGCTCGCGCCCCGACTTACCGCCAGACGCTATATCTGCCGGGGTCAGGGGGGCCTACCTGCAGCCGGGGCGGCGCTAGTTAAAGGGGAGGTGGTGGGCGGCCATTTTTGTTGCTGGCCGCCTGCCAGCACCTGCCCCCATTGCTGTCCCCGGCCCCCATGAAGCCCCTCCCCCCGCGGGGTGCCGGCTGCTCGCCGTGAGCCCGGCACTCAAGAGGACTCACGATATTGCCTCACAATGCCCCAAGAGGGACGCGGGGCGCTTCCAGTAGTGCCCCTCCTCCCTCTCGAGGCGCTACCTGGGAAAATCGGCCGCGGGGGCGCTAACTTTTTTGGGGCGCTAAAATTAGCGCCCCCAAGGCTTTCCACTTGTGCACTTGCCAGCTTGCAATTTCTTCCCCATTTATTTCAATAGACGGGGAAATCGAAGGCTAGCAAGTTCAGAAGTAGAAAGTCCTGGCCTCTATCTCTAGTTTACTGAAATTCTTTTGACTTCTTGAAAATGGACAAATTTGGGAGCTGAGCTAATGAATCGATCAGTCAGTGCTTGGCCTGGAGCGGTACAGACAAGGATGGTCCCAGGTTTGATCTCTTCGCTGTGCTGAGTGAGTTGACTTCAGCTGTGCTGGTGACGAGGGCACTACAATTGGCCTCAGTGTCCCTGGATTAGATAGTGGGTCAGAATCAAAATTGCCCACGGTTACCAATTCCAGCTACAGCACGGTGTAAGCCACGCCGCCAAGTCAGAAGGTTGTGGGTTCAAGACCCACTCCAGCGACTTGAGCACAAAATCCAGGCTGACACTCCAGTGCAGTGCTGAGGGAGCGCCGCACCGCAGGAGGTGCCGTTATTCAGATGAGACGTTAAACTGAGGCCCCAACTTCCCTCTCAGGTGGTTGTAAAAGATCCCATGGCACTATTTCGAAGAAGCGCAGGGGAGTCCGCCCTGGTTTTCTGGCCAATATTGATCGCTCAACCAACATAACTAAAACAGATTATTTGGTCATTACCACATTGCTGCTTGTGGGACCTTGCTGTACGCAAATTGCTTCATGCATTTCCTACATTACAACAGTGAACACACTTCATTGACTGTAAAGCACTTTGGGATGTCCTGAGGTTGTGAAGGACTTGGTTTAACGTCCCATCAGAAAGACGGCTTCTCATACAGTGCAGCACTCCCTCGGTACTGCACTGGAATGTCAGCCTAGATTTCCGTGCTCAAGTATCTGGAGTGGGACTCTAAACCCACAATCTTCTTTTATGTTACAAGATTTTATGTTACAATCCCTGGTTTATGCTATAGTTTAACTAGATATTGGGGAGTAAAGGCAGATGCTGGATGCTGGAGGGCGCAAGGCCTGCTTATGGGAGTGAACGGTGATGCTAAATCCATGAGAACATCTAGTGTAAAACCCGAAAATTTGTAACGGGTGGGGAAGCCATCCCTTACTAAACTCTGCTGCAATTTGATACCTCATTCCAGTACCCACAGAGTTAAAGTTTATAAAAATTATCTTTCTTTTTCTAAAAGACTGAAGTCTGTTAAAAGGGAAGTTGATACTTCTCCAATACAGCATGACAAACCCACCAAAAGGGATATTGCAACTCACTGTTATTAACACCATCTAGATACTTTTTGGTTGAAAAATAGTGTCTAAAATTCATCAGCCGACAGGGTTGCAAGTTCCAATTGATTCAGAGAATCGTTGCAGAATCTGTTGGCCAGAATTATAGAGTTAAGATTAAAATGGTTTTGAGAAGCTGGTGCCTTATCTCCACATAAATCGGTCAATTAATTATCTCTTAAAACTGTAATAATGGGGAAAGGTGCTTTAATTAGGAGATTGCATCTTCCGTGTTTGAGTCGTTCAGTGACAAATTCAGGAGCAAATCAAAGCTAGCCAAGGTCCGCCAGTGAACTAATCACAAAGCATTTTATACTCATCTAGGCTGAAGTGTATCTGTGTAAATCTTAGAGCTGCTGGATATGAATCAGAAAGTTTAAAGCAAAACATTCAAGTGAGGACTAGCTGGAATTTAATTGTAGTTTACCTGAAGCATCCTCGATGTATCCACTAGTCAGCAAGTTAAGGTTTGCATCAGCTGGGACTTAGACTGTAAACATCTTTCAGTCATGAGCAAATCTTCTACTCTTTAGAAACATACTGTGGGTGCTTCTGATGATAAAATATAAGGTACACAGATGGTAGGATGGAGCTCAATTGGAGTGACTCAATTGTGGAGTCAAACAGAGTAGATACCAAAGATTACGTTGTTCTACTCAAGAAATCCACTTCTAGGAAGCAGGTTGGTTGACTATCTGACAAAAGATAATTATCAGGCACCCTAATGGAGTGGCGAAAACCGGGTTAAAGCACACAATTTTCCACATTATGCAATCGCAATCACAGTCACGACAGCTGGCGGCAGTGCGAGCAGTGGCACAGCACAAGAAGGGAAGGAAAACTGGAAAGGCAATTGACTCAGGACAGTCTGTTCCTAAGGACCAGTTATTAACCAGCACCAGAGTTCCCTGGGCAGGGAATTAGGCATGGATCATAGTGTGGGGAAGGGGAACAACGGGTTGATAAAATGATTAAAAAGTAAACCCAGTAGTCTACTGTAATTTAAATTTAGTATATTGTAGTTTTGCAAATGCCAATTCTATTTTTTATTGATTAGGGCTAATCATTGTAGCACTTCCTACATTACAACAGTGACTACACTTCAAAAAAGTACTTCATTTGCTGTAAAGTGTTTTGGGACGTCCGGTGGTCGTGAAAGGCGCTATATAAATGCAAACCTTTCTTCTTCTTTCTTTATTCCAATCAATTTTAGATGGAATTTGTAGTGATCTTCACATGCCAAGATTCATTGATTAAAGTGAAGATTCCATAATTATGTACAATTCCACAAAAACACATTGCATAGATTGACTATTCTCTCTGAAATGAGTCTTTTCCACCCCCTTACAGGCCTAGCTTCACTCATGCAGCATATTGTCGTTATATAACGCCCTTCAGTTGTATTGTCTCCTTGTGTGGACTTTAGGCTAGTGAGAAAACAAAAAGAGGCCATTTGAAATCTCACTGTCTCAGCTCTCACACTTTAAAGTGTGTCTCTAGGATACAAGAGGCATTCCAGTAAAAGAGGGTGGTCTCGGGCGACTATGGGATGGACTTTTACTGAACTAATTCTGTGATCGTACCCTACTAATAGGCTTTCTGTTTGCTTTCTGTCCTGTTATATCGACTGTGATAGCGTCGCCAAGAACTTATTAGCATTCGTACCTTTAAGGTTTTTTTTTAGGTTATGTTTCCTTCTGTCTTTCCTAGTTTTTTGCCTTTCTGGCCCCCTTGAGCCAGAGTGCCATCCCTCTCAACCTACAATGTGTTAAATGGATGGATTTTAGGTTGATGTTTCGGACAGAAGCATCGTTCTGTTTGGAACAAGCAAATCAGATGATTTTGCCTGCTTGGAAGACTGTTGCTTTTTGCAGTGATGTAGTTTGAGATCAGGATGTTCTGATTAAAATGGGACACTGAAGGAGCATGACAGGTAACATCCTCTTTCCAAGCCCCTCCTAATGCCGCTCTTGATCTGATTGGTAAGAGCCGCAACAAGAATGCCCCAGTGACGACTGTGGCGTTTGATTGCCCCGCCCCCTCTGTGGGGCAAATAACCTGGTCCCCACCTGACACGTGCTGATAGCAACGCAGCCATCAGATGGGCAAACGAGAACATGGTGGGGAATCCAACCACACTCTGCTGCAGCACACAAGTGCTTTAATACCCTGCTCACGGTACTGCCCCTCTCGTGGTTCATTATTAGTCTGCCTGCTTTCTTCTCAACACACAAAAACTTTCATTGACTTTGTATTATTCAATCATCCAGTTCTATTTCTAATTAAACCTCTTACTGCTGAATCTGTAGGAAGGAGGGAAAAGTTCATTTTTAAGTGAGAAGGTTATCTCATTTTCTATCTAAAATTGATGGCTTAGCAGAGCAAAACTTAAGACAGGCTTAAAACTAAACTAATGGCTCCCAATTATCTACTGAGTCGAGCTATGCCTTACCCTGTAGCAATGAACAGACTTACTCTGCAAAAGGTTCACATGTCTAGGATCAGCACAATGCATCCAGATCTATAAATTATCGGTCAGGACACCCCTACGGAAGGGAATTCCTCTGGCCAGGTAAAACTTGTGCTATAGGAGGCATGATTACTTTACACTGAGCTTCTCCCGATAAAGGTGAAGTATTTGCTTCTTAAGACAATCCTTTAACACATGTTTTTGTTAATGCACCTTCAAGCAGCCAAGCCAACAGGAAAGAAAGAAAAAAAGACTTGCATTTATATAGCGTCTTTCACAACCACCGGACGTCCCAAAGCACTTTACAGCCAATGAAGTACTTTTTGAAGTGGAGTCACTGTTGTAATGTGGGAAACGCAGCAGCCAATTTGCGCACAGCAAGTTCCCACAAACAGCAATGTGATAATGACCAGACAATCTGTTTTAGTGATGTTGATTGAGGGATAAATATTGGCCAGTACACCAGGGAGAACCCCCTGCTCTTCTTCAAAATAGTGCCACGGGATCTTTTACGTCCACCTGAGAGGGCAGACAGGGCCTCGGTTTAACATCTTGTCTGAAAGTCGGCACCTCTGACAGTGTAGCACTCCCTCAGTTCTGCACTGGAGGGTGAGCCTAGATTGTTGTGATCAAGTCTCTGGGGTGGGACTTGAACCCACAACCTTCTGACTCAGAGGCGAGAGTGCTACCAACTGAGCCACGGCTAACACATTGACACAGGACTAGGAGGGGGTCATTGCCTACCCAGGCCAGGAATGATATATGGCCCTGGGAGCCCCAAAGAAATGGGAATAAAATTAAATGAGTGTTGCAGCACCAACACACAATGTCACAGCATTGTCCCAGAAACCTACTTTTCCCACTACGACCAGGTGGACTCTTACATTAGGGCCAGCGTAAAACTGTTCTGTCGCTACTGATGGAAGAATCTCCCTTCAGGCTGTAGGTACTGGAGAAGGTGCAAAAAAGATTTACAAGGATGATTCAAGAACTGTGAGGTCATACCTAACAGGAAACATTAAACAGGTTGGGGCTCTTTTCTCTAGGAAAGAGAAGGCTGAGGGTTTACCTGATAAAGATGTTTAAGATTATGAAGGGGTTTGATAGGGCAGACGTAGAGAAGATGGACGCAATCTTGCCAGCCCTGGGGAGGTGAGTATGGAGGCGGGACTGCCGGGAAAATGGCAGGATCTGGGGGCGGGTGCCCAACCCACCTCCGTGCCATCTTGCCAGGTGGCGGGTAGCCGACCCGCGCCGGGTCCCGTCTCCTTGGAGGCGGGAAGGGGATCGGTGCCACTTATCTGCCTGTTAATAGGTAGTTAACAGGCAGATAAGAGGATTATCCCCATTTTACCCACACAAGTGCGGGCTTCCCGAAGGTTCTGAATCCCGCCAGGGTCACCGAGGCGAGCAGTGGGTCTGCGGGGGTCTGCGGGGTGCAAAAGTGTGCTGTGAAGGTAAGTGATGGGTGCAAGTGTGGAGAGGTAAGTATGTGAGGTAAGTGGAAAGTGTTAGTAAAAGTTTACTTACCTTTGTTTCTTCCTGCAGGCTTCAAGAGTTGGGGATGCGGAGAGTCTCGCACCTCCGCGGCAGAGATGATAGATGGCCGTTGCATTCTCCAATGCAACAACCATCTAATTTCTGCTAAATAAAGAGGTTTGATGAGTCTTGAATTCAAGAACTCACCAAACTACAGAGAATGTCAGTGTTTGACAGCTTCACAGAGCTGTCAAACGATGACAATTCATCTGTCAAAAATTTTTGACAGATGAAACGTCATACGCTGACGTTCTCTGTAACTGGCTTCTCCTTAATTGGCCTGCTAAGCCCGCTGGGCGGGCTTAACAAGGTCAATCAAGGGAAAATAGCGTGGGTTGGCCAGAAGTTGTTGGAGGCGGGTCTGAAACCCGACAAGTGGGAGTCCCACCTCCAAAGCTCCCCATTGGCAAAATCCAGCCCTTTGTTTCCACTTGTGGGGGAGTCCAAAATTAGGGGTCATAAATGTAAGCTAGTCACTAATAAATCCAATCGAGAATTCAGGAGAAACTCCTTTACCCAGAGAATGGTTAGAATGTGGACCTCGCTACCACAGGGAGTAGTTGAGGTGAATAGTATAGATGCATTTCAGGGAAAGCTAGGTAAACACATGAGGGAGAAAGGAATAGAATTCCAGTTTATCAAAATTCTTTACGATTCACATTTATACCTGCAACTTTTTTATCCATTCCATTTTTGTAACTATGTTTGTACCTGAATGAAGGTCCCCAAATATGGTACAATGTAAATATTACCTGGCTAACTGAAAGTCACTGCATTGGCATGTTAGCCTCTGCTAAAGCTCAAGCCAGTTGTCTGTCCCATATAGATCACCTCTATGGGGCTGAATCAAGCGAAGCAGAAACAGGCACAGCTATCAAGTTCAATGGGTCCTTATGCACAGGCTCCTTGTAGAGCCTGTACAAATAAGCACAAGAGCAGTGCTACAGACAACAGATGGCAGGCAGCTTGGGTATCATGTATTCTACTTCTTTCTTGTTTCTTTCCACCCGTAAAAGTGGGAGGTGTTGGACAACAGTATTTTTCATTGCTTTACACACATGGTACATCAGAAAAGAAAGACTTGCATTTATATAGCGCCTTTCATGACCTTAGGACGACCCAAAGCGCTTTTACAGCCAATGAAGTACTTTTTATTTAAGTGTATTCACTGTTGTAATGCAGGAAACGCAGCAGCCAATTTACACACAGCAAGCTCCCACAAACAGCAATGTGATGATTACCAGCTAATCTGTTTTCGTGATGTTGATTGAGGGATAAATATTGGCCAGGACACCAGGGATAACTCCCCTGCTGTTCTTCGAGATAGTGCCATGGGATCTTTTACATCCACCTTAGAGAGCAGACGGGGCCTTGGTTTAACGTTTCATCCGAAAGACGGCACATCCGACACTGCAGCACTCCCTCAGTACTGCACTGGAGTGTCAGCCTAGATTTATTCTGCTCAAGTCTCTGGAGTGGGACTTGAACCCACAACCTTCTGAGTCAGAGGTGAGAGTGCTACCAACTGAGCCATGGCTAACCCATTGGCAGAGGACTAGGTGCTACCAACTGAGCCAAGGCTGACACCGTGGGTTTGATACAACTGACTAGTTTGCTTGGCCACTTCAGAGGGCAGTTAAGAGTCAACCACGTTGGTATGGGACTGGAGTTACATATAAGCCAAGGTAAGAATGGCAGGTTTCCTTCCCAACAGGCTGCCACCTACTACTACAGGACAAGGTGTCCTCTAGGTCAGATTGCCAGGTTAAAGTCAACCGTACTCAATTTGAGGACAAACATGCGGTAAAGTTGTGTCCACAAGCAGATGTGTTGAGACTGACCAAGTCCATTTTGATTAAGACCTATAACAGCAACCCCCTCCCCCCAAAGACAGTAAACTTTCATCCCGTTGCCCTGAGCTGGATTTGAACATAGATCCTGGAGGTAAAAAGTGCTGTAACTCACTGTGTTACCTTGACTATTTTGACAGGATGGTTGGGCCCCTTTTCTCGAGAGCCGTTATGGTCTGCTTGCAGTGCATTACACTTGGCATTCTGTCCTGAACGCAAGAAACCAAAATACTCCAAAATTAGGAATTTTGTATGAAAAACTTTTTTTGACAGAACATTATCAACTACCCCTCCCTGGAATGCCCCATGACCTCACTGTGCCACCAACACACTTCACTTTCAAAAGCTTTTGTTTCTTATTCCTCTGAGCTTAACCAAAGTGATCAAATTTAAATGCAGCTGTTGCCAGCCACTAAATATTTCTCTTCTCTTGCTATGAAAACGCTACAGAACACACAGCAAGGTCCAACTACTTGAAAATGCAGTGAGTTCTACCTACCTTTGTCAATAATAGGATGCAGTTTTAGATGCTTTATATATATATATATATATCTCAGTGGAACTTGCAGCCTTTGCTGTCAGAACAAGCTTGCTTTATATTTATTGGTTAATGACTCTGGTATTCTCTATTGTACTGGAATTGGAATTGAGCACTGCCTCGGTTTCAGATGGACCTTTTGTACCTGTCAAGCCGAGTGTCCTTTGATCAGTAAGCCTGTCTCAGCCAGGAAGCAGACTAATTGATGGTGAAAGCCAGTTAGTGACACGGGCAGTGAGCCTGGTGAGAACAGACTAATGAGAGTGGGAAGAAATCTATCAGCTGTGCTGTCAGTGAAGAATTTTGGCAATTTTTATGTAATCAGGTTATATTTTCAACATATATGTCCTTTACTGTATGGCGTTTTCTCTGGCCTTTTAACATTGAGATTGGGAGATATTTATGGGGCACAGCAGCTTCCTATTAATTTGAAGTGGTCTTACCTGTCCTTATTTGTCATTGTTTGGCCCTAAGGTTGTCCCCCCTTCCCTTTTTAACCTCCACTGCCTAAAGAGGTGAAGCTGTATCCCTTCCCTATCATTCAATCAGTAGTCTGAAAGATGTCTACACAACCCAAAATATCCAGGGGACTGCTAACAATCACAACTAGGACAGTGGCTCCACCTTGATATTTTTGACGTACCTACCAGCTCATGTGAAAAATGATGACCCTTATCAGTAAAATACTATAGGTGCTTAAGAGTATCAGTTAGCAGCACGCAGTATAAACCATTGGTGACAGTGACATGAAGCATCTCCCCACCATCACCATTCTTATCCTCTGCAGGCAAATTGACCATAACATGGGACAATCTGAGCGTGTACTCTGTGATTGATGTTGCAAGGTTCTCCATCAGGAGGCATGGTTCAGGAGAAAAATAACGGTGTCACTTTTTACCTCCCAAGAAAATAGAAATCATCGCTCTCTGGTGATGATCTAGGAGCCTGATTGTGAAGGGGTGAAAGCCACCCAACTAAACTAAGCAGTGGGCCTGCAGAACTGGGCACCATTTAGAAAGCACTCTGACCTATCCTTTTTTGGTCCAAAGTAGATGACCTCACACATGCCTATATTGAAATCCATTTGCCACCGTTTTGCCCATTCACTTAATCTATTGATATCTCTTTGTAACTTTATGCTTCCATCTGCACTGCTTACAATGCCGGCTAGCTTTGTAACATCGGCAAACTTGGATATGTGCCTCTCTATCCCGTCATCTAAGTCGTTAATAAATACAGTAAATAGTTGAGGCCCCCAACACAAATCCCTGTGGGAAATGCCCAATTATAACTTACACCATTGATGACTACCCTCTGTTTCCTATTACTTAGTCAACCTTGTTTATAAATTTCTACCTGTCAAGCAGTCAAAACTTGTGCTGCTGACCCAGGTCACCAATATCAGTACTTTAGTACTGCAGTAATGTTTCTACACCAAAACGCTGTAAGAAACAAGGAACGTTGTTGAGGGTGAGGTGGCAGAAAGTTCATTAGGTGCTGCCAAAGGATTGGAAGATAGGTAACATGAATCCAATCTTAAAAAAGTAAGAAACATGAATCTTTGAGCATGCACAAGTGGACGAAGGCAAGGTGTTGGACATTACATGGCCCTGAAATTATGCAATGTGAATGCTACATGTCACCTGAAATTCACCAACGTTGGACCCCCCTGTGACCAACCTCATTGTCTTAGCTGTACTCTGCTGTGTCTTTGATGTAATGCCTCCCTGACGGATTGTATCTCTGCAGACACACTGTTCTCTGTCTCTATATACTGTGTAATCGATTTGTATTCCCTCACTGTACCTGTACCTGAAGAAGGAGCAGAGCTCCGAAAGCTCGTAATTTCAAATAAAACTGTTGGACTATAACCTGGTGTTGTGCGACTTCTCATTTTTGTCCACCCCAGTCCAACACCGGCATCTCCGCATCATGACAATTATTGTAAAAGTTAAGTATTCCTACACTAGTATCCCATGGGTAATTTCAGGGCTTATATCTTGACTTGATTTTCAAAAAGCATTTGCTAAAGTCTCCCACAGGAGACTTATTGCTAAAATGGATTATTGATTGACTAAATAATAGGAAACAGAGGGTAGTTATCAATGGTGTAAGTTATACTTGGGCAGCCAGAGCAAGTGCAGTTTCCCCAGAAGTTGGAATTCATCATATTTAGTAATGCCACTAACAGTGGTACCGAAAGTAGAATGTTTAGGCCTGTGGATAACATAAAGTTATATGGAGAGCAGAAAGTCACTGGGATATTGATATCATAATATGATCAAGTTCAATGTTGTGCTTGAAAGGGAGAAACACGAAACAGCTACTAAGATTTTAGATTTAGGTAAGGCCGACTTCAATGGGTTGAGACAGAGACTGTCCACAGTAAACTGGGCAAATCTGTTAATGGGCAAAACAATAGAAGATCACTGGGAGATGTTCATAAAACTATTTAACGTGATACAGAACCAGTTTAAACCACTAAGGGGCAAGAACTCTACTTGCCAAAAAAAAGCCGTGGATGACGAAAAGGTGAGAGACAACAGAAAACTAAAAGAAAAAGTATACAAAAATGCAAAAAATAACACTGATCCTGGCGAATGGGAGAGATACAAAGAACAGTAAAGGATGACAAAAGAGACAGTATGAGCTACAAAAATGGAGTATGAAAAGAAACTTGCAAGGGCTATCAAAATCAACTCAATTTTTTTTGCAGTTATATTAGGAAAAAGAGGGTGGCCAATTAAAAATGATAATAGTGTTATTGTAAATGAAAATAAGGAAATGGTGGGCATGTTAAATAATTACTTTGCGTCAGTATTTACAGTAGAGGAAGAGGATAGTATGCCAAACATCCCAAGGAAATTAATATTGAAAAAGGGACAGGGACTCACCATAATTAACGTAAGCAAATTAACAGTAATAAAGAAAATAATGGCACTAAAGAGTGACAAATCCCCAGGACCAGATGGTTTCCATTCCAGGGTTTTAAAGGAAGTAGGTGAGAACATTACAGATGCCCAACTATAATCTTCCAAAGTTCTCTCGGTTCAGGAACCGTTTCTTTAGATTGGAAAATTGCACGTCATTCCGCTATTTAAGAAAGGTGAGAGAGGGAAACCAGGGAATTATAGACCAGTTAGCCTAACATCTGTTGTCGGTAAATAGCTAGAGTCTATAATTAAGGAAAGAGTGACTGAACACCTTGAAAATTTTCAGCTGATCAAAGAGAGCCAGCATGGATTTATAAAAGGTAGGTCACGCCTGACGAACCTGATTGAATTTTTTGAAGAGGTGACTAAAGTAGTGGACAGGGGAATGTCTATGGATGCTATTCATATGAACTTCAGAAGGCATTCGATAAAGTCCCTCATAAGAAAATGTTAGCTAAAGTTGAAGCTCATGGAATTGAGGGCAAATTAGGAGATTGGCTGAGCGGCAGGAGACAGAGAGTAGGGATAATGGGCAGGTACTCAAATTGTCAGGATTTGACTAGTGGTGTCCCGCAGGGATCTGTGTTGGGGCCTCAACTATTCACTGTATTTATTAACGACTTAGATGATGGAATAGAGAGCCACTATCCAAGTTTGCCGATGACACAAAGATAGGTGGCATTGTAAGCAGTGTAGATGGAAGCATAAAATTACAAAGAGATATTAATAGATTAAGTGAATATGCAAAACTGTGGCAAATGGATTTCAATGTAGGCAAGTGTGAGGTCATCCACTTTGGACCAAAAAAGGATAGAACAGGGTACTTTCTAAATGGTGAAAAGCTAGAAGCAGTGGAGGTCCAAAGAGACTTGTACATAGATCATTAAAATGTCACGGACAAGTACAGAAAATAATCAAAAAGGCTAATGGGATGCTGGCCTTTATATCTAGAGGACTAGAATACAAGGGGGTAGAAGTTATGCTACAGCTGTACAAAACCATGGTTAGACCACACCTGGAGTACTGTGAGCAGTTCTGGGCACCACACCTTAGGAAGGATATACTGGCCTTGGAGGGGGTGCAGCGTAGATTTACTAGAATGTTACCTGGACTCCTAGGGTTAAATTACAAGGAACGATTACACAAACTAGGGTTGTATTCTCTGGAATTTAGAAGATTAAGGGGTGCTTTGATTGAAGTTTCAAAGTATTAAGGGGTATTGATGGGGTAGATAGTGTTGGGTTGTGCTACAATTTCAACCCCAAACCTTGGAATGCTACAGATTCTTTGCTCTGCATTTTTTCTTCATTTCTGAAAACCTACTGAGGGCATATCAAACATAGAAGAATGAGAGGGGATCTTATTGAAACATATAAGATTCTGAGGGGGCTCGACAGGGTAGATGCAGAGAGGATGTTTCCCCTCGTGGGGGAATCTAGAACTAGGGGACATAATTTCAGAATAAGGGGTCGCCCATTTAAATCGGAAATGAGGAGGAATTTCTTCTCTCAGAGGGTCGTAAATCTTTGGAATTCTCTTCCCCAGAGAGCTGTGGAGGCTGGGTCATTGAATATATTTAAGGTGGAGATAGACAGATTTTTGAATGGTAAGGGAGTCAAGGGTTATGGGGAGCAGGCAGGAAAGTGGAGTTGAGGCCAAGATCAGATCAGCCATGATCTTATTGAATGGTGGAGCAGGCTCGAGGGGCCAAATGACCTACTCCTGCTCCTACGTCTTATGTTCTTATATAAATGCACTAATTTCTCCTTTCCAGTGTTCAGGAAAGTTCTGCAGTACCCAACACCAGCTTAAGGCTGGTATTAATGCAGAGCAAACGGTCCAAAAAGGGAAGGATAACAGCAATTCATTTCCCAGTCTTAAAGTATGGGTCCTGTAGCTAGAAGAAGAAGTCATGAGGATGCAGGAAGAGCTATATTCAAGGCTGACTCTCTTTCCTAGTAGCATTGTGCTCCTGCATCTTTAGGTTACTGTCATTTCTATCAGCTGGCTGTCCTGGACTGGCAAGTTGGATTAGGGCAGTGATAAGGAAGCGGTTGGTAGTTAGGTCAGCCTGGTCAGTACTAGTGAAGTCAATGGTTGCGTGTGACCTGTATGTCAGTGATCAATGCCAGACCCGTATTGTACTCATCTCAGTACTTCTCCTGCCGCTCTGTGAGGTATTACTCTGGTTATTGATTGCACACAGGTCTCCCTAATGATATATAGCACCTGTTAAAGTACATAGAATTGAACACAATTACACGCAATGTACAGCACAGGAACAGGTCATTTGGACTGACTACTCTATTTCCATGTGGAACATTATATTGCAATTCTTAAAGTATCAATTGATTGTTCATCCTTTGACTAGATTTCATCGGGGAAAAATTCGGTCGCGCCCCCTTTAGGGCGCTAACTTCGCCAGGGCACTACTTTTAGCTCCCCGAAAAAGTTAGCACCCCCGCGCCCGAAATTCACTGGTAGCGTCCCAAGAGGGAGGCGGGGCGCTACTGGACGCGTTCCCCCTCCTTCTTGGGGCGCTACCAGTGAATATCGCAGCGCTACGTGCTGCAGTATTAAAGGGGAGGGGCCTTGAGCAGCACGACCCGGGGCCCAGCTGGACCACCAAGGAGCGGGGTGCCGGCAAAAGAGCCCAGCACTCAAGAGGAGTGCCGGGCTGACAGAGCGCGGCCGGCACCCTGCGGGGGGGGGGCTGCATAGGAGGCCGGGGACGGCAGAGAGGGTAGGTGCTGGCAGGCGGCCAGCAATGAAAATGGCCGCCCGGCACCTCCCCTTTAAATATCGCTGCCCCAGCTGCACGTACGCCCCCCTGACCCTGTCGGACATAACATCCGGCGGTAAGTCAGGGGGCACTACCAAAATTCGCGGCCGGGGCGCGAGCGGGACACTCCGTGCGGTGATGATGTAATCGCCGGAGGCACAGCGCCACGGGGCGCTACCGGTTACCGCCGCCACTAACCTCCCGCTGAATTTCGCGGGAGGCGTTAGCGGCGCTGCACCCGGGCGCTAGTTGCTTTGCGCCCCATTAGCTTAGGGTGCTAACGGGAGGTGCAAAGCAACCGAATTTTGCCCCCCCCATATGTTTTGGAACAGTTGCCTATCGTGACATTAAACTGAAACATGAGTAACTTTTATGAGGAGTTTGCTGGGTGTGAATTATCATCTCTCAATATACCACAGCCAGGACTCACCGTTAACTTTTTAAGTATATGTCCTTCAGGGAGGTGTTCAATATATCTTGCATGTACAAATTCCTGTATTATCCCCCCAGTTAAATAATGAATGGTCCCCATTGCCTAGTTTATAATCTCTCCGAAATTAATTAACTGAACTAGGGTTCTGACGAAGGGTCATCGACCTGAAACGTTTACTCTGTTTCTCTCTCCACAGATGCTGCCCGACCTGCTGAGTATTTCCAGCATTTTCTGTTTTTAGTTTAGGATTGAAATACTCCAATTAAAGCGCCATCTAGTGGCAATTATTTTTGTATCCCTCGTGGTTGCAACAACATTTAAAACGTAGGATATAATTCAATACCAAAAAATAGTATGCAATGCTGTCTGCTAAATATCCTCCTCCCCCCACCCCCACTCCACGTCCGCAGTCCTACTCCTCTTTATGCCTAATCTTCCCCATCTTAGCCCATGAGATGCCCCGTGTATCTGAAGACCACGTTTCTTATAGTTACGATCCCTTTAATATCGGCCTTCTGCTTGTTTTGCTTCCAGCATCACTCCTGTGTGCCTCGTTTGCCTTCATAAATTAGCAATCCTCCCTCCAACTCCCATGTTTGCAGTGAGATTTGGTTTCAGGCAATGCTATGAGGAAGCAGGGCCGTCCCAACCTCCCTCATACTCTGAAAGTGCTCTAGTCAGTGGATGAATTGCAATTTAGTGACAAAGGGACCGAGCAAGAGAAAGAATTCGAGGCACGTGGAGTAGGTGGGTGGGGGGGGGGAGTGGGGAAGATAAGTGTCTCAATCTCTCACATGTACGTAGCCACGTGCTCAGGACACACACCATCCATTACTGTGAAATCCAAAGAAGAGATAGTAGTGTTCTCAATGCCAGTGAGTTCAGATTTCCAAATACCTGATTCCCCCCCGCCCCGCCCCAGTCTTGATCGTGATGCTTTGCCTGACATTAAGCTCTTGTTCTTTTGCTTGTAAAACATATTGAACTTCACCTGATAGTCAGCCCCAACCCTTTTGACCTAAAAGTAATATATATATATATGTATATATCTCCTCGTTCTCAGTGATGGGTGGGGTCCCTTAAGTGCGTTCCAAGAAGTTTCATTATTACATCAAGCTTTATCTGACAGGATATCAACCTTAGCCTCCTTGAATCTAGCTTTGCACAGCCTGTCAGTTTCACTCTACTCCTTCTGTTATTTCTCCCTGAATTTATTGACCAGTTTGCTTTATCGATCAGGAAAGTTATCCTGTGTACTATCAGCATGCTAGCTCTGCTGTAACATACCATGAAATAAATTTTACAGGCGGTTTATGGAAAATAAACTACCGAGTAGTGCCAGCCACATAGCTCATAAATATCAGCAAAAAAAAATATTCCAAGTTGATGTACGGCTCCCCAATAACCAAATGGCTATAAGTGTAATCTTGCCCAGTACTGAGCCATACAGACCAGGTAGGTCACTGGTCTCTCCTCTGTGCTAAATTAGCCCATCTCCACCAGAGCAGCAATGGGTTACTACAAATTGCATCAGCATTCCCAAAGGAAAGAAAAGAAAGAACCTGGGTTTACATTGGCCAAGAACTCCCCATCTCATCTTCGAATAGTGCCTTGGGATCTTTTACGTCCACCTGAGAGGGCAAGCGGGGCTTCGGTTCAACATCTGATCAGGCCCTGGGTTCCTGATCACTAACAAGTGACCCCACCACCGACGGTGTGAAAATTAGTTGTGGACAGGATCAGGTTTGGATGTGTTGACTCAAAAGTCAAATATCCCATTGAAACTCACTCTTCAAGCTCACACAAGACGAATGGCCAGGAGATCCCCAAGGACTACCATCACCTATAGAACTATATCCCATTAGGAGTCACTGCCTTCAGGAAAGTTGGAGTAAAGGAGAAAATTTGGAAAATAAAGGTATTTGCCTTCGCTATGTTACACTAAACATCCACAGGCAGAACATTAGAAACAGAACACTGGGAATGATTGAAGAAGTAAACAAAGAGCAACACCTGCTTAAAGATCGCCACCACCCAATGGCATCTGACTAGGGTCCGAGAAAAGCAAATCTCTTCCTTGCAAAACTTTAATAAGCAACAAAAAAAAGACTAGATTCTCAAATTTGCAAAAGTGGGACAAAGAGTAACAGGTTGTTTTTAAATTCAGTTTAAAAAAAGCACGGGTGGGGTAATTGTATTTTGAAATCTGTTTGAAGGTAGAGTGGCTGGGGTGGGGTGGGGTGGGGTAGGAAGGGGTGGACAGGGTGGTGTCAGGGCAGTGAATGTACACAAATTTGTTTATGGTTTCTATTCAGGTTTGATGTTTCCATTGGCAGATCACAAATGACCACATTAAAATATTAAAACTGCTGGTCAGGACAGAGCAACTAGTCTATTATTTGTCTAGTTCGATTCCCCTCTCGTGCCACATTATTTTTGGGCCTTGCGATCTCTTCAGTTGAGAGGTCCACCAGCCATCTCTCAGTTTTTTCACCTATGTTGCTCTGATCCAGGTATGATGAGGTGCCCGATTACTCTCTGTAGGACGACATGGAACAGAGGACAGGTGAAAGACCAGCAACTCAACAGAATGGAGGTCTACGATCCTGTGTCCAACTCTCTGGCCGTGCATGAGCTTTACGAAGATTTAATCATTAAAAATATTCTCAAACACCCGGCTGAAATTTGCTCCGAAATGTGCCTTCAACAACTTCTCTGGATGCTCTGCTTTCAACTCATAGCTCAGAGTCACACATTAATCTATGACGTGACGAACTTTAGCTGTCGAACCACAGCAGGGGAAGAGCCACTAACTGAATGGAAACAGAGCAGACATAATTTAGATAAAAAGTCAGAACTATTGGCAACAAACTATTGTGTTAATGAGTAATAAGGCGAGTGTGCATAAGAGCCGAGATCTGAACCTAGTTGAGAAGCTAACGTAACAAAAGTGGCAAATTTTGGGTTAACTTACAAATAGCCAAATTCTATCCAATTTGGATGATTTAGGGTTAAAGTTGGCTTGTGCCTTTAAAAAAAATGGTGTACAGAAACATTTTATTCCATTTGCATCACAACCGAAATGTATTTGCATTGTATTTCATCATAGAAACTAATTTTACCACAATGCAGATCAGACCCTTTCTTTCCCCTGTTCAATATATAATCAGACACCTTCAATCTATGTCCCATTAATTAGTCTCTAGGTCTATGAATCCATGAGTTTGCCGTCTTATCAAATTACTCTATTGTTTTGTACATGGTTAATCCAAATTGAAATTGACTGAAATGAGCACCAAATATCAGTTTTCATTGTTCTTAATTTCTTCACACAGAGGGTGGTGAATCTTTGGAATTCTCTACCCCAGAGGGCTGTGGAGGCTCAGTCATTGGGTATATTCAAAACAGAAGTCGATAGATTTCTGACTAGTCAGGGCATCAAGGGATATGGCGATAGGGCCGGTGAATGGAGTTGAGGCAGAAGATCAGCCATGATCTCATTGAATGGCGGAGCAGGCTCGAAGGGCCGAATGGCCTACTCCTGCTCCTATTTCTTATGTTCTTATGTTAACCTCTTAAATATGAAACACCAGCTAATCAGCTGTGCACAATCACTCTGATGAAGGCTGACAATTAATAACCTCTTAATAGTTTGCACTGACAATGCTGCAAACAATCGTTATGATCAAATAAACAACTTGCATTTATATAGTACCTTTAACGTAGAAAAACTTCCCAAAGCACCTCACAGAGGTAGCATTTTTAAAAATGAATGCCCGGCCAGAGAAGCGGATATTGGGAAAGGTGACTAAAAGATTGGTCAAAGAGGTGGGTTTTAAGGAGGGTTTTCAAGGAGGAAAGGGAGGTAGAGAGGCGGAGGGGTTTAGAGAGGGAATTCCAGAGCTTAGGTTCTAGATGGCTGAAGGCACGGCTGCCAATAGTACAGCGAAAGGTGAGGGGAGGCACAAGTGACCAATGTCAGAGGAACTGAGAGATCGGGGGGGGATGGTTGTAGGGTTGGAGTAGGTTACAGAGATAAGGAAGGATGAGGCCATAAAGGAATTTAAACACAAAGATGAGAATTGTAAATTGGAGGTGTTAGAAGACAGGGAGAGCCTATGTAGCGAAGGACAGGGTGATAGGCGAACGGGACCTGGTGCAGGATAGGATACAAACAGCAACATTTTTTGGTAAGCTGAAGTCTACAGAGGGTGGAGGACGCGAGGGCTGCCGGGCAGCAGAACATTTAATTAGTCAAGTCTCAAGGTGAGGGATGAGGATTTCAGCAGCAGATGAGCTGAGGTAGGGTCCAGTCAAGTGACGGCTGCCTGTGGCAGTAAGTTAAGCCTGGGGAGCCGAGTCCACACATTGAACCTGCAGGTCTCCATTACACGGGTGGCGGGGGTGTACAGCACGCCTGCAAAGACTGACACACACCTCCAGATGTAAAAGGAGATGAGTGATGTACAGAGGTTCTTCTCCTCAAACAAGAATAAGAAAAAACAAACAGTAAATAAAAAAGTGTTTTGAGAGACCACAAGGCTCCAGCAGGTGGGATATGGAGTGCTTCAATAAAGCAGTAATTGGTCCCTTCAGAAGCTGTGGTTAAGATCCATTATCAGGGTAGTGTAGGAACACCTGTGCTATGCTTATGTTTATCGTAGTTGATGCATTCACTGTGTGACAAATGGAAAGTAAAGGTCCGTTAGGGAGGATTGTGAGCCCTCACCTTTACCACGCATGCACAAACCATGAGTATGAAAAAAAAGTTTCCATCTTCTCTTCTTCCCCAGAACAGTTCAGTCGAACTCTGCCTCTCTGACCCCATCAGGGCCAACTTTTGGACAGATCAATAAACATGTGCACTTTCTCAGAGTAAAAGAATGGTGTAAAGGTCCAATCACGAGGATATGGAGCTAAAATAACTTGTTCTAATTGAATCAATAATAAAGTTTGGTATTACCCTACTGACTATCTAATACCACAATGAATCATACAATCCTAGAATAGTACACCACAGAAGGAGGTTATTTGGCCCATCGAGTCTGCACCGGCTCTTTCGAAGAGCAATCCAGTTAGTCCCACTCCCCGCTCTTTCCCCATATCCTGGCAATTTTTTCTCCTTCAAGTATTTATCCAATTCCCTTTTGAAGGCGACTATTGAATCTGTACCCACCACCCTATCAGGCAGTGCATTCCCAATCCTAACCACTCGTGCAAAAAAATGTTTCCTCATCTCGCCTCTGGTTTTTTTGCCAATCACCTTAAACCTGTGCCCTGTCATTATCGACTCTTCAGCCATTGGAAACAGTTTCTCTTTATTTACTCCATCTAAACCCTTCATGATTTTAAACACCTCTATCAAATCTCCTCTTAGCCTTCTCTGCTCCAAGGAAAGCATTTTAGGTATTATGTGCTTAATATACAGTTATGTGTGAATTCTGATATCATTGAAACAATAAATGATTACAGTAGATATATTTGAGGCTGATATATAGCATTATATTGTAGTTGCAATTGAACTGCACCTGACGACATAGTGAGCAAATGAACAATGTAATGTGGCACTAAGTCACAATTAATCAAACGATCCTAGGATACCAATAGGAGTTAGGTGATCTGAGCTAAGATAGCAGTTGGACTGTTACAATTGGCCTCATCACCACCGTGCTGGGGAAATCACTTGGGGTTCCCATCCCTAATAGCCAATCAGTGACTCTTGAAGTATGTGTATAGGGAAGTCACACTCGGACAGGACTGGGCTGAGATGGTCTGCCAGCACGTACAGCCTAGGCTTACATGAGATGAATGGTCACCTCAGTGAGATACTGGCAGGTTGCTGCCCAACCGCGCCCCACCCCCCCCCCCCACCGCCCCCAAACAAGGAACAGCACCCTAGGAAGAGTCAGGAAGAAAAGAGATTACATTGGCAAACAAACAAGGATAATTCGAAATAACAACAGAAAACGCTGGAAAAACTCAGCAGGCCAGGCAGCATCCGTGGAGAGAGAAAGAGAGTTAACGTTTCAGGTCGATGACCTTTCATCAGAACTGATGAAAGGTCATCGACCTGAAACGTTAACTCTCTTTCTCTCTCCACGGATGCTGCCTGGCCTGCTGAGTTTTTCCAGCGTTTTCTGTTGTTATTTCGGATTTCCAGCATCCGCAGTATTTTGCTATCGTACAAGGATAATTAGCAGGGATGCTGTTTAATAGGTATATTATCATTGCTGGGTGCTGCATAACATCACAGGCTGGAGTAGAATATAATTGCTGGCTACTATATAGTATGATTGTTGGATGCTATATAGTAATTGCGGGATGCCACATAGTACGATTGCTGGAGGCTGTATAATAGCATTGCTGGATGTAGTCACATACAGTTGCTAAATGGTGTATAATATGATTGCTGTGGATGCTGAATCGTTGAGTATATTCAAGGCTGAGATCGATAGATTTTTGGACTCTAGTGGAATCAAGGAATATGGGGATCAGGCAGGAACGTTTTTATTCTAGAACTAGGGGACATAGTCTCAGGATAAGGGGTCAGCCTTTTAAGACTGAGATGAGGAGGAATTTCTTCACTCAGAGGGTTGTGAACCTTTGGAATTCTCTGCCCCAAAGTGCTGTGGATGCTCAGTCGTGGAATATATTCAAGGCTGAGATAGATAGATTTTTTGACTCCTTTGGAATTAAGGGATATGGGGATAGGGCAGGAAAGTGGAGTTGAGGTCGAAGATCAGCCATGATCTTATTGAATGGCGGAGCAGGCTCGAGGGGCCATATGGCCTACTCCTGCTCCTAATTCTTATGTTCTTGTATGTTGTATAAGATTGATAGATAAAGAATAGAACAATTGTTGGATGCTGTAAAATGTGATTTTGTAATGCTATGATAAGGGTGCTGCTGTATAATAGTATTCTTGGATGTTGTACAATATTATTACTGGATACAGTATACTGTGCCAGTTAGATGCTGTATAGTAAGATTGCTAGATGTACACTATGATTTCTGGACTCTGTATATGATTGCAGGATGTACACTATGATTTCTGGATGCTGTATATGATTGTGGGATGTACACTATGATTTCCTGACGCTGTACATGATTGCAGGATGTACACTATGATTTCTGGACTTTGGCCGGAATTTTGTCTACCTGGGCGGGTCTGGTGCGGCCAGTGTCCGTGTCGGGTCCCGACCCCGCTGCTGGCTGCATCCTGCTGTTGAAAATGAACTGACCTTAATGGGGCCTATTAAGCCCGCCCAGCGCATTACCCGGCCCAATTAGATGGAGCGGATCTGGTAACATCATTCATGACGCGTTTTCAGCCGGTAGATTTAAAGGGACCATGGCCACATTAGATTTGACGTTTAATCTAACAAAGTGGGTGTTGAATCTTTACGCTACAATAATATAATAAAAGTTATATATGAGTGACAAAGAAATATTTAAATAATATTATCATTAAGTAATATGATGCCATCTACAAATATGATCAAGAACATCATTGAAAAAGTACATTAATTGGGAAGTTATTGGTGCTTTAGTCACAAATCTATAGATTTTTGTATCAGTAAATGGTACAAATAAAAGATGTGCGTGTATAGGTAATACATAAAATTAAGCAGATTTTAAATGTAATTGTAAAGGGGTGGATTTACAATCTTATGCAAGTTCAGCGGAAGAGCTGCGGAATCCCTGACAAACAGTGTAAGTGGTGCTTACAATGGCCCAAAAATTTGTGTTGATACGCAAGAGTACGCACTGTGTACTCTCGCGTATTCTGTCTCCAATTGCCGGTTTTCTGCATGCACTGTGCATGCGCTGAAAACCGGCACTTGGTGAATGGAAAAGGGGGCGGTTCCTAAGTGAATCGCGTGCGCGCTACAGGCTGCGCGCATGCAGTGCACTTAGTGGTTTCAACGCGCAGGTAAGTATGGAAGATTTTACACATAAAAAAAGGAGGAGTAAGACCCACTTTTAACAAGGTAAGTAGTGAATTAAGTATTATTTTGATTTTTTTTTAACAGGTATATCTTTTTTAGAGACTTTAAAGACAGGTAAGTTTATTTTTATAACTTTTTAAAAGATTTTAAATTTTTTCAAAAATTTAATTTTTTATTTAAAATGGTTAATTTATTTAACTATACTTATTTTATTAATGTGATGGTTTTTTTTTAAATTTAATTGAGGTTCAGCTGTTCTTTTGGGGGGCTATAGTATTCATAGCTTTCACAGCACTTATGTGAAAGTTATGAATGGAAGATGGTGTGCTGCCATTGGCTCTAACTGAGTCACGTGATCTCACAGCTCGCACGAATTAACTGCGCCTGTGGGATACGCAAGCCCAGCACAGCAGCTGTCCAGAACATCAAGTTCGTGCGAGCTGGAAATGAAAAAGCCAACGCGCAGTGAGAGATCGCGGGGAAGCCTTACCCTCGCACGAAGGCTTCCTCACGAATTTTTGGGCCATTGTGTTTCTCAGATTTCTGCAGCTCTTCTGTTGAAGTTAACAATGGACAAGTGAGAGAACCTCCGCAGAAATTCACCCTAAAGTCTCAGACTGAAAAATTTAATTAGTTATATTCAAGGACTGAAAGCAATTTGAACCAGTGGAAGGAGTGATGAGAATGAAATTGTTACGGTTGATGACTTGATTTAATCTGTAACTGGACAATCACAGTATACTGTGAGAAAAACCTGACCAGAAACACCACAAAAATTTATTTAAATTGTATATGTCATTTTTTATAGTGCAGATCAATTCACTGCAATTACTGTTGAGTTGGAAGGCAACAGCCGAGAATGGCCAGTGAAAAATGTATTTCCTTCACCAACCAGGGTGGGAGGGGAGCCTTCAGGAGTTTCTGAATTAACATTTACCAGTAGCTTTTCAAGTAGAACAGAATCTCCATCAATCTGTTAGCTGATGTAATCAACATGTTTTTATTTTGGTTTGTTTTCCGTGCTGTCAAGTAATCAGCTGGAGCAATGGCCACAGAACTCACGCCTCAGGTTGACAGACGTGGTTCCCGAGCTGCGTGAATCCCGTGACCATGCAGGGAAATTTAAAAAGTACGTGAAAAAAGGCTCTGAAGTGCCTGTAAACTACCAGATAATTATTTGAATTGGGTCCCCCGCCGCTGCAGGTCGGGTCGGCTCCGCGATGACAGACGCGCCTGGGGGAAAGGCTCGTGGGAGGGAGATGGCAGCGGGTTCCCGGCCCGCTGTCAAAAATAACAACTTTCCCACCCGACCGCCACCGATCTCACCCGCTACCACCTCGGAAAATTCAGCCCTATGATTTCTGGATGCTGTACAGCAATGTTCCCTTTAATTGTTTTTGGGTGCGCGGCCCTGTAAGGCGCTACGCGGCCCGTTCAAAATACCGCGCGTGCGCAGTTTTTCCCATTTAAAAGCCGGTCAGCCAGCTATGCGGGACCTCCAGAGCGCGGCGCAGCTTAAAGGGAACATTGGTGTATAGTAAGATTGCTGGATGCTGTACATTGTGACAGCTGAATGCAGTATAGTATGATCACTGCATTCTGTGGTGCGAGTTCTTGCAGCCGTATTAGTATGATTACTGGATTCTGCTGGCGCCTGTTGAATAATATTGCTGCATTTCTTACATTATGTTTGCTAGTTGCTGTCCAGAATGATCGCAGGATGCTCTATAATAGCCTGATTCTGCAATCTAGTGTGATTGCCAGATGCTGTATGGTGTTAATCACTAAATGCCATACATCATAATTGCTTAATATGTTTGAGGGATGCTAATTTGGATGATCGCTGGATAAAGTATAAATTGATTGCTGCTGCTGCTGTGTGATTGCTGGATGGTGTTTAATATGGCAGCTGAATAATATATTATATGTTTGATTGATGTTGTATAGAATGATCAGTGGAGGCTGTATAACATGTTGGGTGGATGTTGTATAAAAGAGTGGTGGTTGTCAATGTTCCCTCTCATTTTTTGGGTGCACGGTCCCTATAAGTGGCTGCGTGGCCCATTCAAATCTTCGCGCATGCGCAGTTGCTCCCATAGAAAAGCTGGTGTGCGGCCTGCGCGGGACCTCCAGACCGCTAGTGGGAACATTGGTGGCTGTTGTATAATATTCCCAGATGGTGTATAATGTGATTGTTGGATGCGACATAGAGTGATCGCTGTGTAATATATGATGTGATCGCTGGATTCTGTATAATGTGATCGCTGGGAGGTGTATAATGTGATCGCTGGGTGGTGTATAATGTGATTGCTGGGTGGTGTATAATGTGATTGCTGGGTGGTGTATAATGTGATTGCTGGGTGGTGTATAATGTGATTGCTGGATTCTGTATAATGTGATCGCTGGGTGGTGTATAATGTGATTGCTGGATTCTGTATAATGTGATTGCTGGATTCTGTATAATGTGATCGCTGGGAGGTGTATAATGTGATTGCTGGGTGGTGTATAATGTGATCGCTGGATTCTGTATAATGTGATCGCTGGGTGGTGTATAATGTGATTGCTGGATTCTGTATAATGTGATTGCTGGGTGGTGTATAATGTGATTGCTGGGTGGTGTATAATGTGATCGCTGGATTCTGTATAATGTGATCGCTGGATTCTGCATAATGTGATTGCTGGGTGGTGTATAATATGATCGCTGGGTGGTGTATAATGTGATCGCTGGGTGGTGTATAATGTGATCGCTGGGTGGTGTATAATGTGATCGCTGGGTGGTGTATAATGTGATCGCTGGATTCTGTATAATATGATCGCTGGGTGGTGTATAATGTGATCGCTGGATTCTGTATAATGTGATCGCTGGGTGGTGTATAATGTGATTGCTGGGTGGTGTATAATGTGATCGCTGGATTCTGTATAATGTGATCGCTGGATTCTGTATAATGTGATTGCTGGGTGGTGTATAATGTGATCGCTGGGTGGTGTATAATGTGATTGCTGGATTCTGTATAATGTGATCGCTGGATTCTGTATAATGTGATCGCTGGATTCTGTATAATGTGATCGCTGGGTGGTGTATAATGTGATCGCTGGGTGGTGTATAATATGATCGCTGGGTGGTGTATAATGTGATCGCTGGATTGTGTATAATATGATCGCTGGGTGGTGTATAATGTGATCGCTGGGTGGTGTATAATGTGATCGCTGGGTGGTGTATAATGTGATTGCTGGGTGGTGTATAATGTGATCGCTGGATTCTGTATAATGTGATCGCTGCATTCTGTATAATGTGATTGCTGGGTGGTGTATAATGTGATCGCTGGGTGGTGTATAATGTGATTGCTGGATTCTGTATAATGTGATCGCTGGATTCTGTATAATGTGATCGCTGGATTCTGTATATTGTGATCGCTGGGTGGTGTATAATGTGATCGCTGGGTGGTGTATAATATGATCGCTGGGTGGTGTATAATGTGATCGCTGGATTGTGTATAATATGATCGCTGGGTGGTGTATAATGTGATCGCTGGGTGGTGTATAATGTGATCGCTGGGTGGTGTATAATATGATCGCTGGGTGGTGTATAATGTGATTGCTGGGTGGTGTATAATGTGATTGCTGGGTGGTGTATAATGTGATCGCTGGGTGGTGTATAATATGATTGCTGGGTGGTGTATAATGTGATTGCTGGGTGGTGTATAATGTGATTGCTGGGTGGTGTATAATGTGATCGCTGGGTGGTGTATAATGTGATTGCTGGGTGGTGTATAATGTGATTGCTGGGTGGTGTATAATGTGATCGCTGGGTGGTGTATAATGTGATTGCTGGGTGGTGTATAATGTGATCGCTGGGTGGTGTATAATGTGATCGCTGGGTGGTGTATAATATGATCGCTGGGTGGTGTATAATGTGATCGCTGGGTGGTGTATAATATGATCGCTGGGTGGTGTATAGTGTGATCGCTGGGTGGTGTATAATGTGATCGCTGGGTGGTGTATAATATGATCGCTGGATTCTGTATAATGTGATCGCTGAATTCTGTATAATGTGATCGCTGGGTGGTGTATAATGTGATCGCTGGATTCTGTATAATGTGATCGCTGGGTGGTGTATAATGTGATCGCTGGGTGGTGTATAATGTGATCGCTGGGTGGTGTATAATGTGATTGCTATATGTTCTATAATGTTTTCGCTGAATTCTGTAAAATGTGATCGCTGGACACTGTATAATTCAGCTGCCGAACATCACATAATATTATTTGTGCGTGCTGTATAGTTTGATCGTCAAGTGCTGTATGAATACCAGATGCTGTATCTACAGAAAAACAGGGTAAAAACATCCTTACAAAATAACGGTCTATTAATAATATAGCAAAAATTTTGTCTTACATAGACAGTGCCCACACTTCCTGACACCACAAGTTAGGGCTCATTCATCGGAAGATTACATTAAAATTACTTATGTTTTTTGTATTTTTTTACTGAAAAGTCCCTTTTGAATAATCAGTCATTTCTTAAATTGAAAAAAGTTACAAAAAAATTCTCAACTGGTAAATAAATACACCCACCTCTAAACTTTCCATTGTGACAAACACTGCTGGTGCAGAAAGTACCTCTGTACCTTAGGCATAAGATTAACAGCAAAGAGTTTCATAGAGAGAACTCCTCTTCACAGCTGTAAGTCTTTCACTGCAAAACACAAATAGGAGAATCGGTTTGAAAAACAGTTTGGCTAAAAGCTTCGATAACAACTTGTCATTAAATACAAAAGCCAAATACAGTACTGCGGATGCTAGAAAACTGAATTAAGAACAGAAAATGCTGGAAATACTCAGCCGGTCAGGTGGCATCTGTGGAGAGAGAGAGAAACAGAGTTAACGTTTCATCAGAACTGGAAAAGGTTAGGGATGTAACAGGTTTTAAGCAAGTGCAGAGGCAGGGAAAGGGGGAAGGGGAGGAAAGAACAAAGGGGAAGGTTTGTGACGGGTGGAAGACAGGAGAGATTAAATGACAAAAGGGATGAGGGTGCAAGGCGAAAGGAGATGGTAATGGGACAAGTAAAGAAACAAAAGATGTGTCTAGAGGAGGTGCAAATGGGAATATCAGAATCATCAGCAAAAGCAGCCGTCTGAAAAAATGGGGGCAGAGATTATGATCTGAAATTGTTAAATAGTGGCTTTCGTGTAGAGAACATTCCAAGGTGTGTTATGGAAAGGGGTGAGGTGGGAGTAAAGAAAGAAAATAAAGAAAGAAACGGGGGCCAAGCTATGGAGGGAGAGTTCGAGGAGGTGGTGAAAAGCTTGGTCATAAAAGATGGGGTTTTACAAGATGTTTAAAGGTGTTAAGGGAAGTGGAGAGGTGGAAAGTTATAGGGAGGGAGTTTCAAAGAATAATGCTGAGCCAGCTGAAGAATCTGCCACTAATACAAAAGCAAAAGACTGCGGATGCTGGAAATCTGAAATAAAAGCAGAAAATGCTGGAAATACTCAGCAGGTCAGGCAACATCTGTGGAGAGAGAAACAGAGTTAAGGTTTCAGGTCGATGACCCTTCGTCAGAACTGGAAAAAGTTGGAGATGGAACAGGTTTTTTAAGCAAGTGTAGGGGCAGGGAAAGGGGGGAGGGGAGGAAAGAACAAAAGGGAAGGTCTGTGATAGGATGGAAGGCAGGAGAGATTAAGAGACAAAAGGGATGATGGTGCAAGGCAAAAGGAGATGGTAATGGGACAAGTTAAGAAACAAAAGATGACTCTAGATGAAGTGTAAATGGCAATGGCAGAATGAAAGACAGCTGCCTTGTGAGAGAGAGAAAATAAAATGAAAAAAAAGATAGGGGCAGAGGTTATGATCTGAAATTGTTGAACTCAATGTTGAGTCCAGAAGGCTGTAAAGTGCCTAATCGAAAGATGAGGTGCTGTTCCTCGAGCTTACGTTGAGCTTCATTGGAACAGTGTGAGAGACCGAGGACGGAGAGGTCAGAGTAGGAGTGGAGCGGAGAATTAAAGTGACAGGCGACCAGAAGCTCAGGGTCACCCTTACGGATTGAACGGAGGTGTTCCGCAAAGTGGTCACCCAATCTGCGTTTGGTCTCCCCAGTGTAGAGGAGACGGCATCGTGAGCAGCGAATACAGTATACTAAATTGCAAGAAGTACAAGTAAATCACTGTTTCACCTGGAAGGGGTGTTTGGGGCCCTGGACAGTGGGAAGGGAGGAGGTAAAAGGGCAGGTGTTGCATCTCCTGCGCTTGCACGGGAAGGTGCTGGGCGAAGGGGAAGGGGTGTTGGGGGTGATAGAGGAGTGGACCAGGGTGTCACGGAGGGAGCGGTCCCTTTGGAATGCTGAAAGGGGAGGTGAGGGGAAGATGTGTTTGTTGGTGGGATCACGCTGGAGGTGGCAGAAATGGCGGAGGATGATCCGTTGAATGTGGAGGCTGGTGGGGTGAAAGGTGAGCACAAGGGGAACCCTATCGTGGTTCCGGGAGGGAGGAGAAGGGGTGAGAGCAGAAATGCGGGAAATAGAACGGACACGGTCAAGGACCGTGTCAACCACAGGAGAGGGGAGTCCTCGGTTGAGGAAAAAGGAAGACATATCGGAAGCACTAGTATGGAAGGTGGCATCGTCAGAGCAGATGCAGCGGAGACAGAGAAACTGGGAGAATGGAATAGAATCCTTACACGAGGCGGGGTGGGAGGAAGTGTAGTCCAGGTAGTTGTGGGAGTCAGTGGGCTTGTAGTGAATGTTAGTCAATAACCTATCCCCAGAGATGGAGACAGAGAAATCGAGGAAGGGAAGGGAAGAGTCGGAGATGGACCATGTGAAGGTGAGGGAAGGGTGGAAATTGGAAGCAAAGTGAATGAAATTTTCTAGTTCAGGGCAAGAGCAGGAAATGGCACTGATACAGTCATCAATGTACCGGAAAAAGAGGTGAGGGAGGGGACCTGAGTAGGACTGGAACAAAGAGTGTTCCACATATCCCACGAAAAGGCAGGCATAGCTAGGACCCATGCGGGTTCCCATAGCAACACCGTTAATTTGGAGGAAGTGAGTGGAGTCAAAGGAGAAGTTGTTCAATGTGAGAACAAGTTCAGCCAGGCGAGGAGGGTGGTGGTGGATGGGGACTGGTTGGGCCTCTGTTCAAGGAAGAAGCGGCGCGACCTCAGGCCATCCTGTTGGGGGATGGAGGTGTAGAGGGATTGGACGTCCACAGTGAAAAGGAGACGGTTGGGGCCAGGAAAGTGGCGGAGGATCGCTGATGTAGGTGGGAAGAAACTGGACAAGGGGAGAAAAAAATAGAGTCGAGATAGGAAGAGATAAGTTCCGTGGGGCAAGAACAGGCTGAAACAATGGGTCTACCAGGGCAGTCCTGTTTGTGGATCTTGGGAAGGAGGTAGAACCGGGCTGTGCGTGGTTGGGGAACTAAGAGGTTGGCGGCCGTGGAGGGAAGAGCTCCAGAGGAGATGAGGTCAGTGACAGTCTTGGAAACGGTGGCTTGATGTTCGGTAGTGGGGTCATGGTCCAGGGGGAGGTAGGCGGAGGTGTCAGAGAGTTGGCTTTCAGCCTCCGCTAGGTTGGATGAAGGGAGGGAAGGCACAGAAAATGTTAGATTCAGAGGACTGATTGGTGAGGGAAGGCATATAAAGCTAGAGGATGTTGCCGAGATAAAGTGAAGTGAAGCTGTAGAGGGATTTGAAGACGAGGACCAGGATTTTAAATTCATTGTGTTGGGGGACAGGGTAGTCAATGTAGGTGAGTGAGACTAGGGATGATGGGCAAGAAAGACTCAGTGCAGAAGAAGAAGTGGACAGCTAAGGTTTAGACACACAGGGGTCAACTTTTACAATTAAAATGGAACGGAGTACTTACCCACTCCTTTCCCGCTATGATCATTTTAAATTGCAGGCGATAAGGACACCCGCTCCAAACCAGAGGGGCTTCCCTTTAAATATGCAGAATGGACTCTGATGATGTCACTGGGGCCCGATCTGCCATTTTAACCTGAGGCCCGAGCGGGGGAGCAGTGGTGGCTTTCCCAGCATCCAAAACCTGCCGGGTACAACAGCCAGGGCAGGCAAAGTAAGTGTTTACAATTTTTTTTTCTCGTTCAAGGAAAGAACATGGAGTTTGAAGCTCAACTCTAAGTCAAACAGGAGATCATGATTTTTGTGCAGTTGGGTTCAACCTGAGCATGTGGCCGGGGAACGGGATGGAATCAGTGGAAAAGGGAGTAGAGTTTATGGCGGATTCCAAAAAAAAAAAATGACTTTGGTTTTCCCAATGTGCAATTTGAAGAAATTTGTTGAGGAGCAGGAGGATGACGATGGCAGTTTTTGAACAGGAGGGATAGTGCCTGAGCAGAGGAAGCAATTTACAATATCAGCAACCATGGGGGCCAGGAGCAATCAATCAGTGGTCAAGAGTTGAGCGGGGATGGGATCAAGGGAACAGGAAATGGGTTATCACGGAAGAGATAAACTTGGAGAGAGCGGGGATTAATGAAAGAGAAACTGCAGTGTTGGGGGATTGGAGGTACATTAGGTGGAGACTGGGGAGGTCATGAGCAGGAGGGAAAGAATGGAGAGGTAGTGGCAGAAGCACAGTGTTCAAGTGTTTTTAGGCCTGTATTGGAGAAAATAGTCTGATATGACACTTTTGCCTCATATTTATAGCAATGATTGGGAGATAAAGTTTGCGCTACACAGACTGGTTGGTAGATGTGCAGGCCAGACAAACTGCGCTAAATGCCTTGATTTTTCCTTCAGTGCATAGGACCAAAAGGCCTTTTGATTGAACAGTGCGAGAGAACATTGCAATGAAACAACCCCAAATATTTATCTAAACAAAGAAACAAACTCCTGCCCCAGCAAGACAAGAGTCCAGTGTGACTTTTTTTTTCTCTGAGGAAAAAAGAAAATGAAAATATTTAGCCCTTGAAGCTCCATGCCCGATTCACTGCTGCTTCCAACATGGCTGGCCAAAGCAGAGCAGAGCAAAGCAGAGGCTATGTTTCTGCACACCTGTTACACCAACGTATCGTAAGACTATAGGCTCACCCTGGGAGATGAAAACATCATTTGTGCTGGCATAAACAGCTTCACCAATGGCACCATTAAAGTAGAAATTCTGTCATTTCTATTGTGAGCTTACAGAAAAGGTACAGATGAAGCTCCAGCATTAATTCGGTGTGTTGTTCTTCTCCATTAAAGGACAGTCTGGTTGAACATTGACAGGCTGAGACCCCTATCCCAAACTGACCACTGTTTTTTAACCCTTTTGCTTGTTTGCCTGTTGCAATATGTCTCTTTTTTTTCAATTTATATTTAAAGAGCTGACGCAGACTCGATGGGCCAAATGGCCTCCTTCTGTGCTGTACTAGTCCATGATTCAATGATTCTATATTGAAATGCACCTATAACCCAACCACATCCTGTCACAACACCATGTGACTGACGGATGTGATAATATGTTAGTCACTCGCTGCCCCTGGGAGAGGATCAGGTGGTCTGGAGGGAGCAGCTGCTGTTTCCTCATCTACTCATGACCAAAACATTTTATAATGCACAGCAGCCACTGTTTAAAATGTTAAGGAGCAAAAATTGGGTCGCGCCCCCTTTGGGGCGCTAACTTCGCCCGCGTCTGAAATTCAATGGTGGTGCCCCAAGCAGGAGGCAGGGCGCTACTGGAAGCTCTCCCCCTCCCTCTTGGGGCGCTCCAGCCAAATATCGCAGCGCTACGTGCCACAGCGCCAAGTGCGCCGGCACATCGCGCCGCGGTACTGCAGGCCTCCCTCCCCTTATTAAAGGGGAGGGGCCTAGCGCGGCACGAACCGGGGCCCAGCTGGGCCACCAGGGATCGGGGTGCCGGCAAAAGAGCCCGGCACTCAAGAGGAGTGCCAGGCTGCCCGATCGTAGCTGGCACCCTGTGGGGGGACGGCAGAGGGGGCAGGTGCTGGCAGGTGGCCAGCAAAACAAATGGCCGCCCGGCACCTCCCCTTTAAATATCGCCGCCCCGGCTGCATGTACGCCCCCCGACCCTGTCAGACATAGCGTCCGGCGGTACGTCAGGGGGCGCGACCGAAGTCTGCGGCCGGGGCGCGAGCGGGCTGCTGCGCACGGCGATGACGTCATCGCCGGAGGAGCAGCGCCACGGGCCGCTACCGGCTACCGCAGCCGCTAACCTTCCGCTGAATTTCATGGGAGGCGTTAGCAGTGCCGCGCCCGGGCGCTAGTTGCTTTGCGCCCCGTTAGTGCCCCCTTAGGGCAATAACGGGAGGCGCAAAGCAACCGAATTTTGCCCCTTAAAAGGATTTGATAGGGTAGATGCAGAGAAACTCTTTCCTCTGGTGGGAGAGTCAAGAATGAGGGGACATAACCTTGAAATTAGAGCTCGGTCATTTAGGAAGGAAATCAGGAAGCACTTTTTCACACAAAGGGTAGTAGAGATCTGGAATTCTCTCCCCTAAAAGGCTGTAGATGCGAGGGTACAATTGGAGCTGTCAAGACTGAGATCAATGGGGGAAAAATTCAGCTGCTTGCGCCTCCCGTTAGCGCCTTAAGAGGGCGCTAATGGGGCGTAAAGCAGCTAACGCCCGGGCGCAGCGCCGCCCACGCCTCCCGAAAAATTTAGTGGGAGGTTAGCGGCGGCGGCAGCCGGTAGCGCCCCGTGGCGCTGCGCCGCCGGCGATGACGTCATCGCCGTGCGCAGCGCCCCGCTCGCGCCCCGGCCGTGATCTTCAGTCGCGCCCCCTGATTTACCGCCAGACGCTATGTCCGACGGGTTCAGGGGGGCGTACGTGCGGCCGGGGCGGCGATATTTAAAGGGGAGGTGGCAGGCGGCCATTTTTGTTGCTGGCCGCCTGCCAGCACCTGCCCCCGTTGCTGTCCCCGGCCCCCGTGAAGCCCCCCCACCGTGAAGTGCCGGCTGCGCTCCAAGAGCCCGGCACTTCTCTTGAGTGCCGGGCTCTTTTGCCGGCACTCCCGATCCCCGGGGGCCCAGCTGGGCCCCGGTTCGCACTGCGCAAGGCCCCTCCCCTTTAAGAAGGGGAGGAAGGCCTGCAATACCGCGGCGCGACGTGCCGCAGCGCGTGGCGCTGCGGCACGTAGCGCCAGGATATTCACTCGCAGCGCCCCAAGAGGGATGCGGGGTGCTTCCAGTTGCGCCCCGCTTCCCTCTTGGGGCGCAACCACTGAAGTTCCGGCGCGGGGCCGCTAATTTTTTCGGGGCGCTAAAAGTCGCGCCCCGGCGAGGTTAGCGCCCCAAATGGGGCGCGACTCAATTTTTACCCCAATAGATTTTTGTATGGTAAGGATATCAAGGGCCATGGAGCTAAGGCGGGTAAATGGAGTTGAGGTACAGATCAGCCATGGTCTAATTGAATGGTGAAGCAGGCTCAAGGGGCTGAATGACCTACTCCTGTTCCTGTGTTCCAAGAATTAGCTTGAATCAGAACTGAACACACGTGGATTCGTCTGTGCTGGGAACACAACTTTTGTCCAGTGTACCGAGTTTCTAGAATGGCGACTTTAATTGGGTGGGTGGGGCACGGCTAGACAAATACTGAACACACAATACTTATTCCATGCATCAATATTTAGTGTAATCAAATTCTTATTGCTTTGCACAGTTTCTTTTACAGAGAGTTCATATTCTTATTTAGCATCAACACAGTTGTTGATTTTGTTTCAGTTTCCCAACCTGATGATTTAAGAAAAGAAAGAATGGAATAAGGAAGCGCCATTCCACAGGTCACATACAATCCAGCCTATCGTGGACTCTAACTCCCACCTACTGAATCTTCTGAGGAATCCTCTTGCCCCATTCTCCACTCCCTGATTATTTCCCTTTGCCCCTTGTTCCTCAATATGTAAATGTATGCTGGAATCTAGTTACTTGGGCTCCAGTGCCCCTCGGCTACCAGACTTAAGCGGTCACTCTTCAATTGTGGAACTAGCTAGAGAATGTTGATGGGTTATTTCACTGGGTGGAGGTCATTCCAATCAAAATCTGATCCTGTTCCCAAGCAACATCCACGCGTGTGCACTTTCCAGCTACAGGCCCCTGGATAGAACATAAGAACATAAGAAGTAAGAGCAGGAGTAGGCCATACGGCCCCTCGAGCCTGCTCAGCCATTCAATAAGATCATGGCTGATCTTCGTCCTCAACTCCACTTTCCTGCCTGATCCCCATATCCCTTGATTCCCCGAGAGTCCAAAAATCTATCTATCTCAGCCTTGAATATACTCAAAAGATTCAGCATCCACAGCTCTCTGGGATAGAGAATTCCAAGGATTCACAACACTCTGAGTGAAGAAATTCCTCCTCATCTCGGTCTTAAATGATCGACCCCTTATCATGGGACTATGCGCCCTAGTTCTTGACTCTCCAGCCAGGGGAAGCAATCAAGAGGAATCAAGAGCAGGTATTCTGGTAAATTTTTATCCCCTTACCAGCTCAAGGACATTAAAAAAAAATTACATTAGGATTTTTACAATAATTCTGCTACGTACTTTTGCATCTACATTCACATTTCGGTTTTCATAACTGCTTTTGATGTTATACTTCTGTGTTGTATGCCATAGTCAGTACTGGAGAATAGTCGCAGAATTAGAATATCATGTTTGTAATGGTATCTCTATCTCTGGGCAAGCAAGGAACAAGGTGTCTTTAGGGCGGTGGCTCTGTCTGGGCACTGCCTTTAACCATGAATCTCCCCACCCTTCACAAGACAGCAACGACTCTTCAGTCGTTGAGCTGATGGTAGAACAAAACTGAAACAAGTCAGTTCTGAACAATTGAGATAAATATTGAAAGTTGCAGAGGTTATGCACGCAAATAAAGAAGTAGGGCCAAAGGTTGCGATTTATGCCTGTTATTTGTGATGCCAGTACAGGTAGTACCTGGTCTCAGACAGAGCTAGCATGAACCTGTCTCTCAGTGGGTGAGTTGAGGTTCAGCCTACCTATATCGGTTTGTACCCTACCAGCCATTAGTGTTTTTTATCTGTTAAGTACGTGCCCTTTCGCTTGAGGCTAAAATCCACACCCAACTCTAGTTGAGACTTATTCTTAGTATTGGCAATGCCTAAAGCCACTGTTTCACTTTTGATTGGATTTCTTTTATGTCTTTGAGTGTTTGAATTTCCTTCACCATAGTCTATAGCATTGAAAAGACAATGCTTTTGAAAAATATTTTTAATTGTCTTCTTTCTGTGCTTGAAGGGGTAGTTGAAAAGATGCCAGCTACCCTCTGGTGCTTTGCCCAAGCAACCATTTTTCAGATGTGAGCATGGACAGTGACTGTCAACACCAGATGGTTCTAGCATCGAGTCAAGGCTACTCCCGCCTTCATCCAACATTCACACACACACACACACCAACTTTCCCAATGTACACTGCACCTTTTCAAATAATACCATATCAAGTCTTTGCAGTAAGAATAGTGCTTTGTACAGTAAGTAAAACAAACGGAATTTTAGAAAGTGGAGTGGCGGTCCTCACATTGGAATGAGAGGCCAATGCATGAGGCCCATTAAGATCAGAATGGTAGGAGGGTAACGAAGAGGAAATGCCCAGGTGAAGAATGAGAGGTCTGGTAAGGAGTAGAATGCAAAACCAATACCCCCAAGGAAGGGGCAGGCTTTTGAGGGAGAAAGTTGTTGCAAGCATTGGAAGTTTTACTACGTTAAAGGCGCTATATAAATACAAGTTGTTGTTGAAGATGAGAGGGTTAAGTTTATGGGTAAGTGTTATTTTCTTTCGTTTATTATGTTACACATTTTATTTTTCAGGGTCATTGCTTACTTCTTAGTTAATGGATTTAAAAAAAAACTACAGATATATAAATGTTTTCTTAAACTAGTGATTCTTTTACATGTAGTGCTTTTGATTGGTTTTAGTTCATGAGAAATGCGAACTAATTGGCACCCTGCGGACTCGGACTCTTTCCTATGCCCTACAGACTCAGTGGACACACACCCCATACTAAACCTTTAATTCTAAAGATTTTCCGTCTTCTTTTATGTACCGTCGACTATTCCTTTGAGAAGGATCATGGGCGGTCAAATCTCTTTCGAGCTCTCTGTTTACTTCACTTTTTAGCCAGAGTGAGGAGGTGCATTTGAGTGGTTTGGGTTGAAGTTGCTGAACTGACTCCCACTTGGTGAGGAAGTGACTAACCTGTGCCTGATGCTTCCCACTAAGGGCACAGCCAATCTTAGGAACTCAAATGTGGGAACTGTGGTTGTGTGCCCACGTCCATCCACTCTGTGGCACAGTGTATTGATACACTGAAACATTTCACAACTATCACACTTGGCATCAAGGCAGTTCCCATCCATCTGGCAATGGCTTCTCCTCATTTGGCCTCACATCCTTTCAGCACAGCCACAATCAGGACTCGACTGTAGGGAATCACACACTGTGCTCCATGGCACAGCGCATTGGGCCTCCAACATGCTTTGCCACCATGTCACCAGTGTGTGGTATAATTTTGTGATCGATACTAATCTTGGATGGAACTTGTAGCTCTGACTTTAGTGTTGAAATGGTGCTGCAGTTCTGAGAGGGTTAGAAGAAAAACCCAGGTACTTTTTTTCAACAGAATAGATAATGGACATGAAGAACATTTGTTGAAAGGTTTGGCCGAGTATAAATTCCCAATATAAATTACCCAAAGTTATAAATCATTTACAGATGAAAGGTACACAAAAGGTGACAGGACATATACAGGTACAATGTAGAGGGTATGTGGGAAATGGGTACTTTCCATTTCAGGACTTCATGCTGGATTCCTGTGGAGCATGCTGATAAGTGCAATTAATTAGCTCATACAGTCCATGTATAGTTAACACATGAGGCATGAGCTGTACTCTACAGTGGGATGTACTTGGTTACTTTAATGTAAGCTTTCAGCCAAAGTTGAGCAGAGCTGGACCTGGTGACACCTTACGAGGGTTTTAAAAAAAATAATGTATCTGAATTTCTTTTCTTTGCACCTTAGTCTCTCTGTCTCACCCATCTTCCCCAGCCAAAGAAAGAAAAAAGAAAGACTCGCATTTATATAGCGCCTTTCACGGCCACCAGATGCCCCAAAGCGCTTTACAGCCAATGAAGTACTTTGGAAGTGTAGTCACTGTTGTAATGTAGGAAACGCGGCAGCCAATTTGCACACAGCAAGCTCCCACAAACAGCAATGTGATGATGATCAGATAATCTGTTTTTCAGTAATGTTGATTGAGGGATAAATATTGGCCAGGACTCCTGGGATAACGCCAGTGCTCTTCTTCGAAATAGTGCCATGTGATCTTTTACGTCCACCTGACGGCACCTCCAACAGCGCAGCACTCCCTCAGCACTGCACTGAAGTCTCAGCCTAGATTTTTGTGCTCAAGTCCCTGAAGTGGGACTTGAACAAGCCAAGAGCACAATCTGGAAATCTTCTCCCTTGCCTCCATCACAGCAGTTTGCTGGGTGGTGGTTGAGAGCAGACCAGAGCCACTAGTCCTTCCATTCTCTTTGTAAATGTGCCTGGCCTTCACTCAATTAACTATGGCTGGGAATTCACCGCATGGGAAGCGATGAGAACAAACCTGTATAGTGCTCCCTAGCACACTGCATTGGAACTGTACTGTCCAGTCCCCTATTGTTCTAAAGGGAGATCAGCAGGGAGTGTTATAAATATGGAAGTGGGTTTTTAAAGTAAGTGGTGTTACTGTGATAAAGAAACGCTTTGCACAACTGTTTGTAATATTTAGTACAACGCTATCTAAATTAAAAATAGGAGAATCACACACGTTGTTATTTCTCTTAAGCACAATAGTGAGCATGTGCAATCGTGAAAATGTGTACAGTGAGAGTGTGTACTTGTGACAGTGTGAATTAAGCAGATATATAGAAATAAAGAAGACACTTTCAGGATGCGTTTCCAAAATACCACACATTAATTTCAGTGTGATGTTAGTACACAGAGCTGCAGTACAAGCCACCAAGTTTCTATGTAAGTTCTTCACACAAGGATGTGGCTCAACCAGCGATGCTATTGGAAGAGTATACGTAGAATCATAGAATGTTACAGTAAAGTAACAATGCCGTCAACTCTACAGCACTGGTTATCTCCACGAGCTACCTGGTCTAATCTCACTCTGCTCCTCACTCCCCATACCCTTGTAGTATCGCTCTTTTTCAAGCAACTATCTAATCCCCTTTTAAAGGTATTTGTGCGCTCCACTTCAGCAATAGCTGTGGCAGAGAATTCCACACTCAAACCTCCGCAGAAAGAATTTTTTTTATCTCACCTCCCCTCGAATTCTTCTTGTGCCTATCTTAAGTTTGTGTCCTCTCATTCCAGTAGAAACAACCTATAACTTTTTAAGTTAAAGCCCTTCTTTATCTTGAGGACCTCGATCAGGTCACCACTCAATCTCCTCAGTGCCAGTGAACAAAGCCCTAACTTCTGAAGGACCTCCTCAAAGACCTCGTCCTCGATGACACCCAAAGCAACCTACAACTGTAATCTGTCAAAAATGATCATCCTTTTACTGTTGGTATTTATTTGAATATCTACATTACAAACAGTAGTCTCAATTATAATTATTTTGATTTTTAAGTCAGGTTAACAAAATAAGACTTTGTTTAATTGAATGACTCTTGTGAAAATGATTATTATTATAATTCCAGGCTTACAGAAATATAATCTTGCTACTTTGTTCCTTCTGCTTTGATTCGCATTTGCTTGAAGGAAGTGGAAACGCTCAGTTCTCACTTTTTCCATTTTCTATTGTCACCAAAACATAAATAGGTAAAGAAAAACTGGCAAAAACGATCAGCGATCACATTGTCTTAATATTTTGTAACTACTTGCTATTTCAACAGACAGATTCCAAACTAAGTTTATCCCTAGGTTAAGTATGTGCTTCAACAACAACAACAACTTGTATTTATATAGCACCTTTAACGTAGTAAAACGTCCCAAGGTGCTTCACAGGAGCGATTATCAAACAAAATTTGACACCAAGCCACTTAAGGAGATATCAGGACAGAAGAGGTAGGTTTTAAGGAGTATCTTAAAGGAGGAAAGAGAGGTAGAGAGCAACGTTCCTTCTAAACTGCGTGGCCGCACAGCTCTCTGCCGGTCCCACGCAACCCAGGACCGGCTTTTCCAATGTTAAGTTTCGCGCCTGCAAAACTGTGAATGGGCCACGCAGTCCCTTAAAGGGGCCGTGCACCCCCAAAAAAATTAGGGGGTACATTGGTAGAGAGGCGGAGAGGTTTAGGGAGGTAATTCCAGAGCTTAGGGCCTGCCAGCTGAAGGCACGGCCACCAATGCTGGAGTGATTAAAATCGGGAATGCTCAACATATCATTGATTTAAAAAAACATTCAATCAAACGCCACAGAATGGATGAAATGGTTTGTGTAGCAAGTAGGAATTTTGTAAATTACTGCAGTGTGCATTCTATTTATATACATGTGTTGTTAAATTTGAAAGTGATATCTAGATCAATTGGTAGGTAGAACAGAGAACTGGATTTTTGAATGGAAATTCCATCACTGATTCTTTTGTAGGGTAGGTGATTCTGTAGTGCAGCCATTCGGGGATTATTTGTCGGGCCACTAACTGGAAATAGTACAGCTGGTGTCACAAATGTTTTTTTTTAATTTATTAGTTCCTGGGATGTGGGCGTCACTGGCGAGGCCAGCATTTATTGCTCATCCCTAATTGCCCCTTGAGAAGGTGGTGGTGAGCCGCCTTCTTGAACCGCTGCAGTCCGTGTGGTGAAGGTACTCCCACAGTGCTGTTAGGGAGGGAGTTCCAGGATTTTGGCCCAGCGACGATGAAGGAACAGCGATATATTTGCAAGTCAGGATGCTGTGTGTCTCTGAGGGGAACTTGGAGGTGATAGTGTTCCCACCATGGAACCTGAATATAATTGTCAGAAATACAAAGATTCCTGGTGATGTCAGAAACTGCAAGACCCGAGAGGCTTATACACATGACTAAATGTTGTTACTATCTCTACCTCCGTCCCCTGACTCTTATTTTTTTACCAGCTGACATAATTATTATTCATAGAAGCTGTAAATGTTTGTGACTCACTGGCATTCTAGCCTGAGTCAGCCCATCACATGTCTGAAGCCTTTATGATATCAAAGTGTGACACAGAGATGTCAACCTTTTAGATTTAGTCAGAGATCCAGGTTTTTAAGTAAACTCCGAGTCTCGGCACTTTCTCCGGGTTTCTCCGTGCTCGTAGTGTGAAGCAGATACACAATGGGCTGGATTTTGCCAATGGGGAGTTTTTGGAGGCGGGACTCCCACTTGTCGGGTTTCAGTCCCGCCTCCATCAACTTCTGGCCAACCCACGCTATTTTCCCTTGATTGACCTTGTTCAGCCCGCCCAGCGGGCTCAGCAGGCCAATTAAGGGAAAGCCGGTTACAGAGAACGTCAGCGTATGACGTTTCATCTGTCAATTTGCGATCTTGAAATTGGAATGTTGCATTGCAAGTTATAGCCTCTAGGTAGAGGGACAGCAATGGAGGCATGCAAGTACCACAATGCAAAGTGGGTCAGAAAATGTTCTGGGGATGAAATGCTGCACGAGCTCCACTGGTTACGGTGGGGAAACCAGTGAAAGCACTGCGGAATTCCAGCACCTCCCCCCTCCGCCCCCATTTCTAAAGTCTGCTGGATTGCACTGTGTGAAAGGCATTCTGCATTGGCAGAGGTTAGGAGTTTGTCAGCCACAGCCTGATCCCTCCCACTCCCTGTGCGGTGGTAATGACACCTGCTCCTTCCTTTTCGCCATGTTTTGTCACTAGTCAAGTTCTTGGGGATGCAAATGACAAGGGCGAAAAGGAAAATTACGCAGTGACTACCCTTCAAAAGTAATTCATTGGCTGTGAAGCACTTTGGGATGTTGGGAGGACATGAAAGAGGCAAGTTGAGGTTCGCAAAGATGGCGAAGAAGAACGAGAAATAGTGTTGAAATCTTTTACTGCAAAAATAGAGAATAAATCATTACCGAGATATGGAAGCATACAGAAGCAACAAATCTGATTGGTATTTAGGTGTGTTCGCTTAGAACAATGTATTGTTCTCTGTCTATATATGCTTTGCCGATTCGTATTCCTTCACTTCACCTGACGAAGGAGCAGCAGCTCCGAAAGCTTGTGATTTCAAATAAAACTGTTGGACTATAACCTGGTGTTCCTCTTTTTGGTTGGACAGAACCCAAATTAACTGTAAATCAATTAAAACTTTAAATGAAACTTAATAAATCAAATTAAAATTTGGAAGTCCGGGGTGACGATGCACTCCAGTCCCCGCGGCGCCCACCGTTCGCGGAAAAACTCAAGCGTGCCGGCGGACACCGCGTGCTCCATCTCCAGGGCCACCCGGGCGCGAACATGGCCGCGGAAGAGAGGCAGGCAATCGGGCCGAACGACCCCCTCGACCGCCCGCTGCCTGGACCAATTAATGGCTTTCTTGGCCAGGCCCAGGAGCAGTCCTACGAGGAGGTCCTCCGACCTACCCGCTCCCCTCCGCACCGGGTGACCGTAGATCAGGAGCGTGGGGCTGAAGTGCAACCAGAAATTGAGGAGCAGCCCCTTCAAATAATGAAAGAGGGGCTGCAACCTCTCACATTCAATATAAATGTGATAGACGGACTCCTCCAGGCCGCAGAAATGGCAAGCAGCCTGGGAGTCCGTAAACCTATTTAAAACCCTATTGCACGGGACTGCTCCGTGCAACACCCTCCAGGCCAAGTCCCCAATAGAACAAGGGAAGACTCCCGCGTAGAGAGCCTTCCAATGGGGACCTTCGCCTCCGCCGGACGGCAGGATGGTACGCCAAGGCGTGTCCGGACGGCAGACGAAGATGGCAAAGTGGAGAGTGTGCAGGAGCAGCCCGTACAGGAAACGCCTCCGTGCGGATTGAAAGGGCACGGAGGGCATTTCTCCGAGAAGGCTCAAGTGGTGAGGCGGCGGCTCCCGAGGGAGGATTCGGGGCCGGGCGCCGATAAGGAATTCCGTCCGAACGGGGGTCAGTTCGGACGGGATCGCCCCACGTGCTTGAGCCTCCTCGACACACCTAGTGGAGACGGGGCCCAGTGCCACTTTTAGCGACTCGATGGCTTTGACCGCGAGCCGGACGTTGACCCAGGACATGCGCCTCGCCAACTCCTCCGGCGCCATCCAGCCCGCTCCTCCGCCATCGAGCAGGTCCCCGACTCTGGTCACCTTACCGGGCACAGCCCTGCCCTCCGCCAGCCAGCCGAACCCGCGGTCGTGGAGGTGCCGATTCCTGAACAGCGGCTCCCGAAGGACGGCCGCTGCTCCTGACGGGGGAGAACTGCGCTCGGAGGCGACGCTGTTCCAAACCCATAGCAGTTCCTGGTAGAAGACAGGCAGCTCCCGCAGGCTGGCACGCGTGCCACCCACTCTCACAAACAGGAGCTGCGTGTCGTAATTGAGGCCGTGCAGCTGGCGGAAGAAATACGTCGCCAGCGCACGCCACCTAGGAGGATTCTCCACGTACAGGTATCTCTGCAGCGTCTGAAGACGGAAAGTCGCCGCCTGGGTGCGAAGGCACACCAGCGCCTGACCGCCCTCCCTAAGCGGGAGACTCAAAACCGCGGCAGAGACCCAGTGCTTCCTTTTGTCCCAGAAGAAGTCGACGAGCTTCTTCTGCATCTTGGCGACAAACGCAGGGGGAGGGATCAAAGTGACCAACCGGTACCACAACATGGCGGCCACCAGCTGGTTTATGACCAGCGCTCGACCCCTGTAGGACAGCACTCGGAGCAGTCCTGTCCAGCGCCCTAGGCGAGCGGTGACTTTGGCCTCCAGCTCTTGCCAGTTCGCCGGCCAGGCGTCCTCGGCCGGGCTGAGGTAGACTCCCAGGTAGAGGAGGTGCGTGGTGCTCCAGGCGAAAGGCCCGAACTCCTCCGGCAGGGAGTCCACCCGCCATGGGCCCACCAGGAGTCCAGAACATTTCTCCCAGTTGATCTTGGCGGAGGATGCGTCCGAGTAAATCTGCTGGCATTCTCGCATCCTCCGCAAGTCGACGGGATCTGTGACCGCGAGGAGCACGTCATCGGCGTAAGCCGAGAGGACCACCTCCACGCCCGGCCCTTGCAGAGCCAGTCCCATCAACCTCTTCCGCAAGAGGCGCAGGAAAGGCTCCACGCAAACGGCGTATAACTGACCGGACATGGGGCATCCCTGACGCACCCCCCTCCCGAAGCGAAGGGGCGCCGTCAAAGACCCGTTAACTTTAATCAGACACTCCGTGGCGGCGTACAGAAGTCGGATCCGGGCGACGAAATGCGTCCCGAACCCGAATGCGCGCAGAGTCCCGAAAAGATACTCGTGATCCACCCTGTCGAACGCCTTCTCCTGATCTAGGGAAAGGAAGGCGACCGACACACCAGCCCTCTGGGAATGGTGGACCAGATCCCGGACCAGATGGATGTTATCGTGGATACTCCGGCCCGGAACCGTGGAGGACTGGTCGGGGTGGATCATGCGGGCCAGCACGGTGCCAAGGCGAGCAGACATAGCCCTGGCGAAAATTTTGTAGTCCGTGCTGAGGAGGGAGACCGGGCGCCAGTTCTTAAGTAGGCGGAGATCGCCCTTCTTGGGCAGCAGGACGATGACCGCCCTGCGCCAAGAGAGGGGCATCTCCCCGGTCGCCAGACTTTCCCCCAGGACCCGCGCGTAGTCGTCCCCCAAGACGTCCCAGAACGCCCTGTGGAACTCCACGGTCAGCCCGTCCAGCCCCGGGGACTTGCCCCTCGAGAGCTGGCGCAGGGCGCCGGTCAGCTCCGCCAGGCTTAGCGGAGCTTCTAAATTCTCGGCGCCCTCCGGGCCGACCTTCGGCAGGTCCTCCCACAAAACTCTGCGCGCATCCTCGCTGGACGGATCCGAAGAGAACAGAGCCCCGTAATAGGCCCGGGCCTCCGCGCTGATGCCCTCCGGATCCGAGACCAGAGATCCGTCGTCGGCCAGCAGCCCCAAGAGCTGCTTACGGACCCCCCGTCTTTTTTCCAGCGAGTAGAAGAAGGGGGAGCCGCGGTCCAGGTCCCGCAGGACCTTCCTCCTCCAGACCTCACGCTCGTGAAGGCGCTGGAGTCGGGATGGAGATTTCGCCAGACGTCCACCACGTCGAAGGACCCGACCAGGTCCCGCAACTTCTCCATCGCCGCCGGGCTTCGAGGGGGACCCGACCGGTCCCGCGCCTCGAGGGTACAATTGAAATCCCCCCCGAGGATGACGCACTCGCCCACGTCGATGGAGCCCAGAAGAGCGGACACTTCTCCGAAGAAGCGCACTTGCTTCGCACCGGTCCGGGGGGCGTACACGTTCACTAAATGGAGCGGCACGCCTCCCAGGCGAACAGTGACCTGGAGCAAGCGGCCCGGCACGTGCTCCTTGACCCTCAAGATCTCCGGCTGAAAATGCGGGGCCAGCAAGACAGCCACCCCGCAGGAATTATTGGAGAGGTGACTCATGCTGACCCCTCCTTGCCACTCCAGGAGCCACGTGGCCTCGTCTCCCGGAACGGTGTGGGTTTCTTGCAGGAAGCACACCGCATATTTCCCGTCCCGAAGGACCGAGAAGTTATTGAATCTACGGCGCGCCTCCCTGCTGCCGTTGATGTTGAGGCTGGCTATAGTTATCTTCATCTCAGAAGCATAGTGCAACCTCTACCTAACGGAGGGGAGGGAGCGCGGTCACTGACAACCGCCACTCCCTCAGCAGCCCAGTGTGGAAACTCTTGAGCCGACGCAGCTCGAGCCGGCCAACGTCCTTGTCCGCGCCCATGATTTTAACGGCGGCACGGACGGACACGACGAGCAGCGCCAGCTCCGACCACTTGTCGAGGGCCAGCAGGATCTTCTTGTGACGACCCTGGCTCGTGGCCATAAAATCCCGGAGTTCCCCTACGGGGATGAGGGGAGAGTCGGTGAAGGGCACGAGGGCGTCCATCGCCTCGCTGCCGATGGACTCCAAATCGTCCTCGGTGCCCAACACCGAGTCCCCGTCCTCCTCCGGGAGGTCGTCACCGGCGGCCAACCCGTCCGTCGCACGGGGTGCAGCGAACGGCTCGGCCGCACCGGCCGGCCCCGCCTCCGTCACGATCCCACCCCCAGGATCGGTGGCAGAGGAGTCCACCCTGGGCTCCTTCAGGGGCGCCGGGCCAGGAGGCGGCGGCGGTTCGGGGCCCCCCCCTGCCTCAGGCGCCGGAGCGACCGGAGAAACCGGGGAGAAAATAATCTCAAAGTCCTCCAGTACGTCCGGCGCCAACATCAGAGACGGAGTCAGGGGGCTTTCTGTCTCCCCGCCACCAACCTCCGACCCAGCGGGCTGGGGATTGTTGTACTCCTCCACCAGGTCGAGCAGTCCCTGGGAGATATCTGGGTTGTAAAAGGCGGGCTCGGCTTCAGCCTCTTTGGCCTCGCCCGCCCCAGTCCCCAGGACGCCCGACCCGGCGAGGAGCAACGGTTCTGGATTTTTATTATTAATATCCGCGGGTTGTTCCGCGCCCCCACCCACAGGCAGGGTCTCTTCCCCATCCCCGGGAGGCACAGGTCGGACAGACTCGGCTGTCTCACCCTCCCGAGGGACAGGCGACCCCTGCCGCTCGCGCGCGACGATGACGGTGGTGGGGTGGGGCGCAGCACCCACGGCGGGCGACTCCCCCCCTTCTGCGGAGGGACCTTCCTCCTCGCAGTCCTCCTCCTGGGGGTGGAGCTTCCTTTTTAACATGTTGGGGCCCGGAGAGGGGGAGGCCTCCATGTCTGCTGGGGCCTCCCTCTCTGCCCCCTTCCGATGACCGGGTTTCTTGGGCCCCTCGGGCCCGAGCCCGGCCGCAGGTCTTGATTTAGCTGCCTTGGCAGTTACGGTCACGGTCACGGGCCCGGGCACGAGGACCCCCCCAGTCTCACGCGTCCCGGTCAACTCCGCGATGTACGCGGGCGTGAGTTCGGGCAAATCGGATGTTTCCTCCGTGATGGTGTTGGCCTCCGATTTCGACCGTGCATCCGTCGCCCTCGACGCGCGGACAGTATCAGGGGGAGGGGGGGCGGCGGCGCCAGCCCTGGCCGCGCTAGGTGTCGTGGCGGCCTTGGAGGCGGGGCAGTTTTTCCGGACGTGCCCCACCTCCTTACAGGCGTAGCACCGCACGCCGTCCGAGGTCCAGAAGACGCGGTGGGCGGTCCCCCCGTGGAGCACCGTGAACGCGCCGTCCGCGTCCTCCTCCCGCGCCAGCCGGACGAAAAGCTGGCGCCGGAAGGAGAAGACGTGCCGAAGGCTGGCTTCCCGGAAGCCGAGCGGGATGGGTGTGATCCCCGACCTCACCTCCCCCAGTTGACGTAGGTGGGGGAGGAGGAGCTCACCCGGAACAAAGGGCGGGACGTTGGAAACGACAATCCTTTGCGCGGTGGCCTCAAGGGGGTCCACCGGCAGGAAGGTCCCGCCCACGGTGAGCCCCTTCTCGATGGCCAGGGACACCGCCCGCTCCGACCCCAGGAAGAACACAGCCTTGCCGTACATTTTAGAGGCGGCGACGATGGCTGAAGGGCCGACAACCCCAGCCATGGCTTTCACGCACGCCTCTATTGTCATATTGGGGTGAGTGTAGCTCCTGACCCCATTCTTCCTCGTAAGGAGGGTAAAAGGTGACGGGGTAACAGGAGGACTCGTGGCTGCGGCCGTGGCCACGGCTGCCACGCTCGCATACGTCCTCGCTGCCCCCGCCACCGACGAAGATGTGCTCGCCATAATGGATGGGTCTTTAAGGGCTACACTCACCCCAAGTCACAGGCCTGAAGGTGTTAATGGCCTCGGTTTTGTATTTGTTTTCCCCTGAGCAGAGGGAGCTCTTAAATTGAAGGCACACCTCTCCCTTTATATGAATTAATTAGGAGAGGGGCCTTCTCCCCTCTGCTCAATGGGTACTTAATTAAAAGTAAATTGAGGTGCCTCTTAGAGAGAGAGGCAGAGAGAGACAAGAGACAAAGAGAGAGAGAGAGGGGGTGGGAAGGAGGGAAGCCGCAAGGGCAGGGTCGCCACTCAGGATGGTGGGTGGGTGGGTGTTGGCAGGGGGTGCACTCTCCGATGTAAATAAAAGTCTTTGGTGGTGGTCTTCTGGTGGGGGGAGAAGATGTCTTCACCTGGGAAAGCTGGAGATGCCCAGGCTCAGTCCTGCACCAGGTCTTAACGATGCCCAATTAGATGTTTGTTGAATTGGGGACTTCACCTAGGCAGCTCCAGCTGTCCCAGGTCAGGCAATGGGAAGGGGTGTTTATTAGTGGTGTGTGCGGCCTAGCTTTTACAGAAGCCACACACACACACACACACACACACCCCTTGGATGTTCCGGCCTTCTTCTTTTCTTCTTTCCTCCCCCCACCTACAAAACAAAGTCTCTGGGAGAGTGCACCAGAATCACACCCACCTGTAGCTGTTCTTTCCTTCCTCCCTCCTTCCAAACAGTTGATGGTTGTTGGTGTTGTTTTCGCCCCTCTCTCCCTCTCCTAAAATGGAGGCCAATTGAGGAGGCAGTGATGGAAAGGCCTCTCCTCTGGTGTTGATGGCCTTGGCCTTCCTTTCTTTTCTTTCTCCTCTCCTGTCCTCTCTCTCCAGGCACCTCAGTTGTGGTTGTGGATGTGTTGGTGGTGGTCTGCTGTCTGGTCTCCTTCTCCTCTTCCTGGTCACAGAGACCACCACTCTGCTTCTGCTGCTGCTGCTGCTGCTGCTGCTCCTCACTCTCCTTCTCCTGGCTGCTGAGGCTATAACCTGGTGTTGTGCGACTTCTCACTTTTGTCCACCCCAGTCCAACACCAGCATCTCCGCATCATGAACAATGTATTCGACTGGTACCAAGGACTGTAAATATAAATCTATGATCCATCTATCCCCCATCATTGTCATTCATTTGCTACATTCAATTGCCATTAATTCCTCCCCCAGCCCAGCTCAGTCCCACCCCTACCTGAGCCCATTTGCTAATGTACCAGACTGGATCGCCCTCTCCTCTTAGCGCCACTGCTGACACTAGAGAAGGGATAGCCGAGCGTCTGTACAATGTAGACGGGAACTCTTGTTCTCAGGATACTGCCCGTATTCAGCAGCTGGAATCGGGTAGAGGCAGGGACTGGGGGATGGGGGCGGAAACAAGGGCCTGGTTTGCACTAATTATCAACAAACACTGACATACAGACCAGGCTAAATTCGATTGTTTTTGCTTATTTTTGTCAAGGAAATTAGGGGGGAGAAATTCAGTATCTCCCCGCTTGGGGCGCAATTATCGGCCGGGCGCAAAGTTTAGCGTCTGGCACTAATTATCGCCTCCGACTGCAAACTTGGCTTCTATCGCCCCTGGAGGTGATTGGAGCGCTAAATCAGGCGTTTCACACCTCTCTTAAGGCGCTAACGCCAAGGAGCGAGGCGCTACCTCAGAGCGCTGGTGAAGCTCATGTGATGTCAGTCAGCAATGGAACACAGACACACTGGCGCCGGCCAGTTTTTAAAGGGAAGGGTCGATCTTGCTCTCCATCCACACCCTGCTCATTGCAGCCTTGATTCTCAGCCTGGACAGACCTGTACATCAATTCTGCTGGAAAGAACAATGGAGAGGCCCAGGGAAAGAGCTCAGAGTGCAGCCCCCAAAGTTTCTTCTAAATCGATGCAAGGAAGGTCAAATCAAAATGAACCTGCAAAGTGCTGCTCAGTTCCCAAAACTCCTTCACACAGCGTTGAATCTCTCCAGAAGTCTCACTCTCAGAATGCGTGGAGCAAAAATGTCGCCGACAAAAAAAGTTAGGAAGGGCCGCCTTTAAATAGCGCTCCTCCAGTCCCTTCCTGACTGCAAAACGTTCCCCTCAACCTGTCGTTGCTATTGGCAGGCAGAAAGGCAGGGGGCGCCACTCAATATCCGGTCTGGGGCGTCACGATCTGCGGGCACAGGAGATCATGGTGGTAGTGTTTAGCGCCGCCGCAAAATGTCTGGTCAATTTTGCGAGCGGCGCAAACATCGCCGCGCCTGGGTGCTAGTTGCTTTGCGCCCCATTAGCGCCCTCTTAGGGCGCTAATGGGAGGCGCAAAGCAACCGAATTTTTCCCCCTAGGTGTCTTCACCCGACTGAGCCACCCACTGATGATGCAGCTGGAAGCCACTTGCATGCCCCGGTAGTTGTCAACTGCACACCCTATGTAAAGCTAACATTTCGTTGGCCTGTCTGCCGGTAGCCTGAAGGAAAGTTCTCAAAACGCTTTGAGGGTTGGGAACAAACAGGCACAAACTGCGAGTAAGAAAGTGCGTGTCTGTAACACGGTTACAATTCTAGCTCTTGTAATCTCCAGATTGGTGCTAAAAGAACATTGCAAACTGCCTGATCCTGATCTGACGACCGTCGAGAACATCCAGAACCCTCCAACTAAGGTAAAGAGTGCCTAAACACAGTTTATACAAGGATGATATGCTGCTGCTGGATCAGAATAGACACAGGTACTGATCGTGCTAAATTGTAATGCAAGAGTTTGGGAATATAAGGGGTACCCTCTTATTATGGGAACATCTAAGGTGATGTGACTTAACTGATGGCACGCTGTAGTAGGGATTGAAGTTAAATGAATGATGAGTAGGAATTGTGTACTTGGGCATACGAATTTCTGCTTCCTTGTTAAATTTCATGCCATTGTTCTGTAGGTCCGAGAGGAACACTGTCAGACGAGAGAAACGTCCCTTAACCCTTCCTGGGAGAGTGGAAACCATTAAAAAATGAAAGTTTGGCTTCCAATTACAGGTCATTTTTGCAGTGATGCAACTTAATATACCCACGGATCCAAGACAAATATTTGGAAAACTGTTACCCCAATTTAAGAACATAAGAAGTAGGAGCAGGAGTAGGCCATTCGGTCCCTCGAGCCTGCTCCGTCATTCAATAAGATCATGGCTGATCTGCTACCTCAACTCCACTTTCCCGCACTATCCCTGTATCCCTTGATTCCTGTAGTATCCAAAAATCTATCGATCTCAGTCTTGAAAATACTCAATGACTGAGCATCCACAGCCCTCTGGGGTAGAGAATTCCAAAGACTCACAACCCATTGAGTGAAGAAATTTCTCCTCATCTCAGTCCTAAATGGCCAACCCCTTATTCTAAGACTGTGACCCCTAGATAACACATTAAATTTACTGAAACTTTAGTGAATTAATATTACGTTAAAAATAGGGGCAATTCATTCTAATCAGACAGACTTGAAATCTCTGCATATCGTATTTCTCTTTCCAGGGCACTCTTACAAAGCACAGAATATAGGATACGTGTTCCTTAGAGCACTCATCCATCAAAAAATCTTAGTATTTTGACATTTTTAAATCTTGGTGTTTCTCTTCATATTGATTATCTATCTCTTATACAGAGACATTCTTACAAGATTTATTTTAGCCTAAGCGATTGATTAAGAGGGGAAAAGTAGAGTATGAGAGTAAACTTGCAAGGAACATAAAAGCGAATTGTAAAAGCTTCTACAAGTATGTAAAAAGAAAAAGATTAGTGAAGACAAATATAGGTCTCTTACAGTCAGAAATGGGAGAATTTATAATGGGGAGCAAGGAAATGGCAGAGCAATTAAACAAATACTTTGGTTCTGTCTTCACGGAAGAGGACACAAATAACTTCCCAGAAATGCTAACAAACCAAGGGTCTAGTGAGAAGGAGGAATTAAAGGAAATTAGTATTAGTAAAAAAATAGTGCTGGAGAAATTAATGGGACTGAAAGCTGATAGATCCCCAGGGCCTGATAATCTGCATCCCAGAGTACTAAAAGAGGTAGCCATGGAAATAGTGGATGCCTTGGTTGTCATCTTCCAAAATTCTATAGATTAAGGAACAGTTCCTGCAGATTGGAGGGTGGCAAATGTAACCCCACTATTTAAAAAAGGAGGGAGAGAAAACAGGGAACTACAGATTGGTTAGCCTAACATCAGTAGTAGGGAAAATGCTAGATTCTATTATAAAGGATGTGGTAACAGGACACTTAGAAAATATCAACGAGATTAGACAAAGTCAACATGGATTTATGAAAGGGAAATCGTGTTTGACAAACCTACTGGAGTTTTTTGAGGATGTAACTGGTAGAATAGATAAGGGAGAACCAGTAGATGTGGTGTATTTGGATTTTCAGAAGGCCTTTGATAAAGTCCCACATAAGAGGTTAGTGTACAAAATTAAAGCACATGGGATTGGAGGTAATATACTAGCATGGATTGAAAATTGGTTAACAGACAGGAAACAGAGAGTAGGAATAAATGGGTCTTTTTCGGGGTGGCAAGCAGTGACTAGTGGGGTACCGCAGGGATCAGTGCTTGGGCCCCAGCTATTCACAATATATATCAATAATTTGGATGAGGGAACCAAATGTAATATTTCCAAGTTTGCTGATGACACGAAACTAAGTGGGATTGTGAGTTGTGAGGAGGATGCAAAGAGGCTTCAAGGCGATTTAGACAAGTTGAGTGAGTGGGCAAATACATGGCAGATGCAGTATAACGTGGATGAATGTGAAGTTATCCACTTCGGTAGGAAAAACAGAAAGGTAGAGTATTATTTAAATGGTGCTATATTGGGAAATGCTGATGTACAAAGGGACCTGGGTGTCCTTGTACACCAGTCACTGAAAGCAATCATGCAGGTGCAGCAAGCAGTTAGGAAGGCAAATGGTATGTTGGCCTTCATTGCAAGAGGATTTGAGTACAGGAGCAAGGATGTCTTACTACAGTTGTACAGGGCCTTGGTGAGACCACACCTGGGGTACTGTGTGCAGTTTTGGTCTCCTTACCTAAGACACTGAGACAACGTATGAACGGACACCGCGCAACAATCGCCAGGCAGGATTGTTACCTCCCAGTCGGGGAACACTTCAGCAGTCAAGGACATTCAGCCTCGGATCTGCGGGTAAGCGTTCTCCAAGGCGGCCTTCGAGACACACGACAACGCAAAATCATCGAGCAGAAACTGATAGCCAAGTTCCGCACCCATGAGGACGGCCTCAACCGGGATCTTGGGTTCATGTCATGTTACATGACGTAGAGTCATCCAGACTCGAGTCGTCATTGGCTTGTTCACAGATGTGATTTCCAGTAAAAAAAAGTAAAAAGTTTAAAGTTTATGGTTTTCCATACAGACTACATTTGACACATTAGACCCCCTGTGACCCCACCTCATTGTCTTAGTTGTATCTTGCTATGTCTTTGATATAATGCCTTCCTGACTGTCCTGATTGTTTCTCTGCCGAGGTGTGATAAAAGGCAGTCAGGAGGATTAACTGTAGTCGTCTGACATTGTACGCTACACAGGCATTGTTCTCTGTCTATATATGCTTTGCCGATTCGTATTCCTTCACTTCACCTGACGAAGGGGCAGCAGCTCCGAAAGCTTGTGATTTCAAATAAAACTGTTGGACTATAACCTGGTGTTGTGCGACTTCTCACTTTTGTCCACCCTAGTCCAACACTGGCATCTCCGCATCATACCTAAGAAAGGATATACTTGCCATAGAGGGAGTGCAGTGAAGGTTCACCAGACTGATTCCTGGGATGGCAGGACTGTCATATGAGAAGAGATTGGGTCGACTAGGCCTGTATTCACTAGAGTTTAGAAGAATGAGAGGGGATCTCATTGAAACGTATAAAATTCTGACAGGGCTAGACAGACTGGATGCAGGGAGGATGTTTCCCCTGGCTGGGGGGTCTAGAACGAGGGGTCACAGTCTCAGGATATGGGGTAGGACGTTTAGGACTGAGATGAGGAGACATTTCTTCACTCAGAGGGTGGTGAACCTGTGGAATTCTCTACCACAGAAGGCTGTGGAGGCCAAGTCACTGAATATATTTAAGAAGGAGCTAGATAGATTTCTAGACACAAAAGGCATCAAGGGGTATGGGGAGAGAGTGGGAATATGATATTGAGATAGAGGATCAGCCATGATCATATTGAATGGCAGAGCAGGCTCGAAGGGCTGAATGGCCTACTCCTGCTCCTGTTTTTTTTTCTGTATATTATTTTCACATTATGTGCAGTACACTGACCTTATATTCTTCTACTCCAGGGGCATCAAGGGATATGGAGATCAGGTGGGAAAGAGGAGTTAAGATCAGCCATGATCTTATAGAATGGAGGAGCAGGCTCGAGGGGCTGTATGGCCTACTCCTGCTCCTAATTCTTATGTTCTTATGTTCTGTACATATGATATAAAAGTCCCTATAAACATTACAAAAATATATTTTTTAAATATAAAAATGTGTTCTCAGGATGTGGGTGACACTGGCACGGCTGCATTTAATCCCCATCCCTAGTTGTCCTGAGAAAGTGGTGGTGGGTCTTCTCCTTGAATCGCTGCTGTCTTTGTCCCATGATGGTGCTAGGGAGGGAGTTCCAGGATATTGACCCAATGATGATGAAGGAACAGCGATATATGTTCAAGTCAGAATGGTGTGTGACTTGGGAATGGAATTTGGAGGCGATGGTGTTCCTACAACATTGCTGCTTTTGTAAAAGAAAAAAAAGACTTGCATTTCTATAGCACATTTCACGACCAACGGACATCTCAAAGCGCTTTACAGCCAATGAAGTTCAGTCACTGTTGTAATGTAGGCAACACGGCAGCCAATCTGCGCACAGCAAGGTCCCACAAACAGCAATGTGATAATGACCAGATAATCTGTTTTTTAGTGATGGTGATTGAGAGTTAAATATTGGCCAGGACACCAGGAATAACTCCCCCGCTCTTACATAGAAACATAGAAACATAGAATCTAGGAGCAGGAGTAGGCCATTCGGCCCGTCGAGCCTGCTCCGCCATTCAATACGATCATGGCTGATCATCCAAATCCAGTACCCTGTCCCTGCTTTAATCCCCACAGTACACATATCCCACCCTACCCCCGTAACCCCACGTATTTAATTCCCCCTAACATATCCCATCCTATCCCCATAACCCCACATATTTAATCCCCCCTAACACTAAGGGTCAATTTATCATAGCCAAATCAACCTAACCCACACATTTTTGGACTTCTTCACAATAGTTCCATGGGATATTTTACGTCCACCTGAGAGAGCAGGCGGGGCCTCGGTTTAACCTCTCATCCGAAAATCAGCACCTCCAACAGTGCAGCACTCCCTCAGTGGGAGTGTCAGCCTAGATTTTTGTGCTCAAGTCTCTAGATTGGGACTTGAACCCACAACTTTATGACTCAGAGGCTAGGGTGCTACCAACTGAGCCACAGCTGGTACCTCTCAGCGGTAGAGGTCACAGGGGAGATAAGCTTGGTTGCATAAATTGACACCAGATGTAAACAAAGTTGATGCATAGCGATCCCATGCCATTTGTATGAAGAGCCTACATTTCCCCTTGTGTAACTTTGTGGCTAATTGGGATTGCTGATAAAGACTGTCCTCCCTGCAGTCTTACTCAAGCAGTGCTGCAATGGAGTGCCATATCATTTTTTCTCCCTACAGAAAACTATTAATAAGACATGTTTTTGTAATTCCTAGCTTCACAATGTGAAAGAAAAAGAAAGACTTAGATTTCTATAGCGCCTTTCACGACCACCAGACGTCTCAAAGCGCTTTACAGCCAATGAAGTACTTTTTGAAGTGTAATCACTGTTGTAATGTGGGAAATGCGGCAGCCAATTTGCGCTCAGCAAGCTCCCCCAAACAGCAATGTGATAATGACCAGATAATCTGTTTTTTTTTAATGTTGGTTGAGGGATAAATATTGGCCAGGACACCGGGGATAACTCCCCTGCTCTTCTTCGAAATATTGCCATGGGATCTTTTACGTCCACCTGAGAGAGCAGACGGGGCCTCGGTTTAACGTCTCATCCGAAAGACGGCACCTTCGACAATGCAGCACTCCCTCAGCACTGCACTGGAGTGTCAGCCTAGCTTCTTATGTGCTCAAGTCCCTGGAGTGCTTGAGAGACAGAACTTTATTCCAATGATCTAAAAACAGACAATGCTGGAAACACTCAGCAGGTCAGGCAGTATCTGTGGCGAGAGAAACTGAGTTAACGTTTCAGGTCGACGGCCTTTCATCAGAACTTCATTCCAATGATACTGGGAATGTGGGGAAAATGTGACCTTTCCACAGAGTGTTTAATGTGATCTATTTTGTCCAATTCCAATATTACTAATCCCATTGCTATTAATGATTCAATAGACTGAGATTGTTTTGACGACAGTTACACAAAAGGCCTCATGACATTTCTTATGGAGACAGGATGCAATCATTTATAAAGTTTTATGGAAAGCAGTGATAGATTCTGTCCTCAGTGTTCTTCCCATGTCCATCACATTTTCCAAAATTCTAATTCCCTCCTTTCTCCCCCCACACCCTCATCAGTGAAAATGGGAAGCACGTTTGTCTGTTATTTCCTGAAGAAATATTTATTCTGGGTAAACCAAGCATGAACCATTTATTCCAACACCATTCAGAAGAAACGTGAACTCTAGCATCAGCCATTAAACCTTGAGGGCATGTCCTTTGCAGTCACTCAGCAACAGTATTTACACTGTTCAGCACCATTAGCAAGATTTATGGCTTTGAGCTATGTAACAGTTGGCGTGACCATGTTAATCATAAGAAAGACAATAGTATATATCTCTCAAATAAATATGTAGATATTCTCTGCTCCCATATCTTTTTCCAGCAGGCTGGTATCATTGGGCATCCAGTCACCTAGGTGGTAATCTTGATACAGAATGCAGACTAATGCACAACTGATGCCATTTGACAGAAGGTAGACTTGAAGTAGGGGCAGCTAACCCTCACTTTTTTTTTAATCCCCCTAATAGATGGTGTCAGTTTGCTAGTTCATCCAGTGGTTTGGCCAAGAGCTGGTGAAACTCATTATCAAGGGTGACAGGCCAGCTTGAGTAATAGGTAGTAATAAGCCTCAAACCCAAGACAATGTGCTTGAGGACAGAACCTTACTTCCATGATGCTGGGACAGTGGGAAAAATGTGATATTTCCACATATGTTTTATGCCCGATTTTTCTCCACCCTTCATCTCAGCTCACAGCCAGTTCAGTGTGTCTCCTCTAAAATTCTGAACAGCACCACAGTCACTCTGCACAGTCCAGGTCACACATTATGAAACTTGTGTTGTTTTACTTCTAATAGAAAAAACATAGCTACAGTATCCTTCCAAACAAGGCTTAAAATGGAGAGTAGTTTGTTCTTTATTAGTTTGGCTGAAGTATTCGAGCCCAAATTTTTCTCTTACTGTTCCCAATTTCAGGTGGGCACATGAGATGGGGCAGGCAACCCAATTATCTACTGTCATCTCTGGAGGAAGTCAGAACCATCCATATTTAAATGGGCCAGTGTATTTAAGTGAGGCAGCAATAATATATAATCAATTTTCTGTCATTAAGGCTTCAAGTACGCTCGCTGGTAATCACGCCTATATATCATCCATGGGCTAAGCCCTCTCCTATCTGGCACCCAATACCGCTATGACAGCAGTCTAAGCATCCATAAAGGAAACACAGACTGCCCCAGGGTCCCTGGTGTGGGGAACTCTACTGCAGCTATGTCTGGACCTGCCACAAGCTCCAAGTGGACTGCATTGCTGCAAAGCCATTCATCACAGTGCTGCACTTGCAGTTGTGGACTCCTCTACTTGTTCTGCCATCTGCAACATACTGTCTGCCATGGGCCCAAGTGCCTGCACATATACTTGATGCTTTGCAAGTGTCATTCTTTAAAAATACAAGACCCACGAGATCTGGATTCCCAGGCAATGTCTCCTGACTCTCTGGTCAGGAACATCTTCCTTCTCACGTCCCACTTCCAGCTGCTCCATGCTTTATGTTTCAGCCAGTGCACTCAACTCTGGCTCATACTTTATTTCCTCAAGAGTGATCTATGTGGAAAGATCACATTTTCCCACCATTCCCAGTTCCATGATTAGATTTTAAACTCGCTGACCTGGCGGAAAATTAGCGTTGCAGATTGCCCGCCGGTTATCGCAACCGCCTCATTTTCATTTCCATTTTTAAAATGAAAAAATCGGGCGGTTTCAATAAAGTGTGGCCAATTCACAAGGTCAGTTTTACATCTGGGCGGGAGGTTGAAATTCAACTCCAATTAAGGTCTCTGGACTGGTGCTTGGGAGAGAAAGAGTGAGTAACATGCTTATTCTGAAGTGCTGGCAGGGCCAGATGCAGAGGGACCTGGCTGTTCCTCTTTTTCTGCTGCTTCTTCTTCTTCCTTGGCCACATCAAGAGGAGGAAGAGGGATTAGAATTGGTTCCCGAGAGTCAGAATTCATAGCAGAGGGTGTCCTGGGCCTGTACCCAGATGCACTGAATAGCAGAAAATCAGGCAGCTGATTTAAACCAATGGAAGAAAAATCAGAGGCGTTCCTTTACAGGAATGTGCTTTGGTCCGCCTGATTTTCTGCTACTTGCTGTACTCAGGTAATCCAATGCACCTGGGCACAGACCCAGGAAAATGCCCCCTTTCGGTAGAAGTGATGAGAGGGTTTAGTGAAAGTTTCCTGATGGGTAATGCAAGGTGGAATAGGATGAGAAAGAAGAGAAGCAGAACTCCACAATGAACCTGGAGCTGGTATCGGCCCTCCTACTTCCCCATCTCCGACTCCCTCTATAGCCTCGTTCCCTAGAGGCTCTCTGTTTCCTCATTGTAGGCATGAGAAAGTGGAGGTTTGAGGACTCATCCTTGATCAATCAATCTCTCTCTGCTGTTATGGACTGGCTTCCCTTTAAAAAGAATGCAAAAAGTGACAATGACCTCTAGTTGCTACGAGAGTCAGTCAAAGCCAGGTCTCTGCATGTCGATTAGAATGGGGCTGATGACAGGTGCATGAACCAAACAGTTAGATACCGTGTGAGATTTTTAGTGGGTTGAAAGAATGCAAGGATGGGAGTGAAAGAAGACGTGCAGGTGACGGCTGGGGGTGTAAAGGGCACCGTGCTACCTCATGGGCAATGATGGAAACTAGTCAAGTGTTGTAACAGTGAGGGGGAGTAATTGTAAGTTGCAGGCATGTATACTACAGTGTGTTCTTTGAAAGCATGGGTGACCTCTTACTTTGCCAGATCTGATATGCTCATTAAAGTTTTTCTCGCATTGAGTTGCTGTGTGTGGGGTCATAAGATCACAGGATAATTATGGATATGGCTAGGCCTGTCGTACTTAAACTCTCCAATTGGTTCTTTAATGATTCCAGGATTTTCTTCCCCGCTACTCTATCCAGGAATCCATTCCATCTCTTGATCGCTGTTTGTGAAGAAGAACCTCCTGATATCCGTGCTAAATGTGCCTTTTACTAGTTTGACCCTGGGGCTTCTCGTCCTACCCTCACAATTTAATTTAAAGTAATTGTTTGGATTTCCTTTTTCCATACCATTTACTATCTTATTCACCTCTCATTTCACCTCTCAGAGATTTCTTTTCAAGACTGAAAACCCAAAGGGCTAGTATTTCTGGTCATAAAGGGTCAGGGCAGGACTTCCGCCCCAACCACGCCATTACCCTGGCCCGGTTTCATGGGTCAGGGATCATTAGCTATTCATGGTGGGCTCCAGACAGGATTCTGGCCAGTGGACCCATGGAAAATCCAGGCAGTGCTGCAGCAGAACCACCATTACGACACCTGAAGAGGCAAGACTGACATTAAAGGAGCCAAAGGGCCTCAAAGAATGGAAGAGATCAGGGACCGAAGGCCTCGACTGAGACCAAGGCTGGATAAACAGTCAGAGGAAGAGGCGCTCTCTGGTACAGCCTCTACCTCCACTGGATGCATGTGAGGCCAATCCTACCATTACCCTGGCACCACCACCACGGTTCACATTTGGCCTGGTTCCTCCAAACTTTAACGAAATTAATCAGATAAAATCCAGAGCTGATCCAGTGCTTTGCATGTTGAAAATTCTATAATTATGTGTGCTAACTCGCACCAAGTCCCGTTCACCCATCACCCCTGTGCTCTCTGACCTACATTGGCTCCTGGTTAAGCAACGGCTCGATTTCAATATTCTCATCCTGGTTTTCAAATCCCTCCATGGCCTCGCCCCCTCCCTATCTCTGTAATCTCCTCCAGCCCCACAACCGCCCCCCCCCCCCCCCCCCGCCGACCGCCACCGCCACCCTGAGATATCCGCGCTCCTCTAATTCTGGCCTCTTGAGCATCCCTGATTATTATCACTTAACCATTGGTGGCCGTGCCTTCTGTTGCTTAGGCCCTAAGCTCTGGAATTCCCTGCCTAAACCTTTCTGCCTCTCTACCTCTCTTTCCTCCTTTAAGATGCTCCTTAAAACCTACCTCTTTGACCAAGCTTTTGGTCATCTGCCCTAATTTCTCCTTATGTGTCAATTTTTTTTGTCTTATAATACACCTGTGAAGCGCCTTGGGACGTTTTACTACGTTAAAGGCACTATATAAATACAAGTTGTTGTTGTTGTTGTTGCTGCAGTAGAAAGAGTCAAGTCTTCTGTATTCTATTACTCTACCAGATTATGTAAATAAATTTGATTCGGTGTTTTAACCTGCAAAATTTCCAGACTCTGTGTAATATTTCTACCCAATTACAATAAGTGCGATCATAACACAAGACTATGTTGAATCCAATAGCAGGATTGTAAGTGGGAAATGAATCATATGAAAAAGGACAGGAAAAGACCATCCAGCTTGTGTTATCCAGACAAGGTCCATCTTACATGCACCATATAGCGGCCCCCTCCCCTCCAGTCCTGCAATATCCTGAGAGAGAAAAGCTTAGGTCGATTTCAGAAAAACCTGTGGGAAATTCCTCTCCAGCCGCCAAAGGCAATCAAGCAAACTGCAGGAGGCTGCAATAACTGATATCACTAATTACAACTAATCCTCACCTACCTTCTACAACTTGAGATTATCTCAATGCTCAGGATCTCCCTTAAGAGCCTTAATTCTATTAAGGACTATTTGTGCGTTGACTTCCAAGGAATCAATTCTGATAACATTTCTATCTGTCATCACTGGTAAGTTAGCATCATCCTTGGTAAAGAAAACAGGTGTAAAATATCCATTTAACACCTCAGCCCTATCTTGGTTGTTCAGCTTACTCTGTCCTGCAGAATCTCTTAAAGATCCTCTGTGGTCCTCGATTTCTGACATAAACTGAAAAAGACCACATTGTAACTACTGCACCTGGCCACAGTTCTCTTTTCCACTGCTCTTTTGGCCATTCTAATAGTAGATTGTTAACCTCAACTGAATCACATAGAAATTACAGCACAGAAACAGGCCATTTGGCTCAACGGCTACATGCCAGTGTCTATGCTCCACAGGAGCCTCCTCCCACCCTAATTCATCTCACCCTATCAGCATATCCTTCTATTCCTTTCTCCCTTATGTACTTATCTAGCTTCCCCTTAAATGCATCTATGCTGTTCCATGTGGCAGCGAGTTCCACATTCTAACCACTCTCTGGGTGAAGAAGTTTCTCCTGAATTCCCTATTGGATTTATTAGTGACTATCATATATTTATGACCCCTAGTTTTGGACTCCCCCACACGTGGAAGCATCTACTCTATGCCTACCCTATCAAACCCCTTCATAATTTTAAAGACCTCTATTAGGTCGCCCCTTTGCCTTCTCTTTTCTAGAGAAAAGAGCCCCTTCGAATATTCCTATCCGTATTCGAGATCTATTATCTTTATAGTTGTTAAAATACTTAAGCTTGATTGTATATGAATATCTCTAGTAAGCCATTTGGGTTTTACATCACCATATAGCTGCTGTTTAGTCCAAGTCACATAAATGGCTTTCCAGCCCGAGTTTAGCTTTAAAAGAACTCCATTTCTCTTCTCTACTACAGTTTTTTCTATCCAACAGCATTTCCTAGTTAACCTCCCCCAAATACACTCTCATTCTTGAAAAGTTAGCCTCCTGAAATCTGGCATCAACAGCAACTTATCTTCAGCAGTAATGTGCCTAATCAACTGAAATCTGATGATGCTATGATCATGTTGCCCAGATGTTCCCCCACATGGAGGTCAGATACCATTGCAGGGTCACGGCGAAGAACTACATCTAGTAAATTATTTTCCTTTTGTATTCTCTGCTGACCTGCCGAGTTAATCCCCGGGTTCACACACTCTACTAGGACAGAGAGTGAAAGGACACAGATTTCAGAGTGCAGGGAGCACATTTTGCTAACAGAAACAGTTATCAGGTCATTGAACAAGAAAATAGTCGAAAATAACCCAAAACAGTAACAGTCTGCAAGAAACACGAAAGGACACTCTAAATAAAATTGAGGGAGGTAAGAATGGAGCAAAAAATGGGGAAAAAGAAGTAATTTAGCCTTATGTACAACAAATGAAGTTGCTCCAACAGCATTCTTGAAATCACATTAAACGTTGTGGCTTATTTTAATTTTAATCAATACTTCTGTGTGTAACCAAAAAGGTTTTGAAGGAAATTTCTTCAAAGTGATATTTGTGTTCAACAGATTACACACTTGTCTCTGCTACCATTGAAGCTAGTCATCCTTGTTGGTTTGTCTTATTGATATTCCTATAAACTGTTTAATACAATTAATCTCCAAAACAATCAAGTTTTAGTAGTTACCAGTACAGCTCTTTTTATAGAAATGTGCACTGCCCTTCCCACACTTTTGCCTCCTTGCTGTCATTTGCCATTCTATCTTCCTTCAGCCTGACATGGACCTTGTCAAAGCTGGTATCATTAACACACTAATGATTGGCAAACCGGTGGGGCTTTGCTGGGGACTAGGAGGACTTTCCCAGTTTCTCCTCTTCTGTCCGAGATGGAATGCTCCAGTGCCACACAAAGCTACATCTAGCAGCATGGAGAAGAACTGACCAAAAAAAAAAAAAAATACTTAGTTGAGGTACCAGATGGTAGAACTATACTGCAGTAGGAGCCTGGCGGAAAGGAGGAAACCAAAAAATTAATTCAACTAATGATGACAAGTTAGCCCAAACATCAGCCTGGACCAAGAGGAGCAATGAAAATTTGGGCTTAAAAAAACACATCTGTAATTGGAAATGCGAGCAGAACTTATAACAACAGAAGGAACAGCAGCTTTCTTCTATGTTTCTGCCAGCCAACTGGTAATTAGGAACATTAGGAATAGGGTTAGGCATTCAGTCCCTCGGCCTTATTTCGCCATTCAATTAGATCATGGCTGATCTGCACCTCAAATCCATTTTCCCACCCTTGCTCTATATCCCTTATCTAACAAAAATCTATCTATCTCAGTCTTGCGAGCCCTCATTTAGTCAAGCTATGTTGTGCCATATCTCTGGAGTAAAGAGAAAAGCATAACGTTTCCAAACCATCAGGATCATCATTTTGTACATCACTGCGCACATGTGTCTGAGAAGTCCTTTTCCATTGAAGACGCTGCCAACACTATGAACAAATACAGACCATCAGTATCAGCATGCCATTTCTGGCCACCAAAGTGGACCAATGCACACTGGAAGGGTTTTTTGTTCTCATATGTTCATCATGGGAGTTGTTTTTGACACCACTTAGACCCTCAATTGCATAACCATTGCATCATTCAGCCTACTGTGCCTTCAGAGGAAATTTCTGGCCTTAGCATTTGTAACATAATATGAAAGGGATTTAAAGACTTGACAATGAAATTACATTTAACTCAAAACAAGCTAGACTGATGGTATAAGCAGAATGCTACACACTGAAGCTTCTCTTAGTGTATGCTGAGTCCATTTGTGAGATAACTAGGTATATTGTATAAACAATGTCAGTTACGAGCAATTGAAGCTACCTCACTGAAAGAATAAAAGTTCTGACAGATACATCCATATAATGATACCCTTTACTGGCTGATTTCAGTTGCTTCACCAAAAGTCCATATTCCTAAAGTTGGAATATTGGGGTATTACTGCATCCAAGATAAAGAAAGAAACAGAACGCCAAAACGCTTTACATCCAGTGAAGTACTTTTGAAGTGTAGTCACTGTTGTAATGTAGGAAATGCAGCAGCCAATTTGCGCACAGCAAGGTCCCAAAAACAGCAACGAGATAAGTGACCAGATCAACTGTTTTTAGGTGTTGGTTGAGGGATAAATTTTGGCCAAGACACTGGGAAAACCCCCCAATTCATCTTCAAATAGGATCTTTTACGGCAATCTGAGAGGGCAAACGGGACTCTGTTTGACGTGTGAGACAGTTTGACGTCTCATCTAAAGGATGGCACCTCGGACAGTGCAGCACTCCCTCAGTACTGCACTGACGTGCCAGCCTAGATTATGTGCTCAAGTCTCTAGAGTGGGGCTTGGAACCCATGACCTTCTGACTCAGAGGCAAGAGTGCTACCAGCGAGCCAAGGCTGAGACTCAATATGAGGCTCTTCTTCTGAAGAAAAAGCTTTTTAAGCGAGAGGTGAAGTTTCCTTCCATTTACTTCCAAATATTTCAACGTCAGACCTTCCTTTATGAAGCTGCTGCAAACCGGATAAAGCCAAGCAACTTGTGTTCTTGGCAGTGGTATCCTTTCCACTGGGCAGGAAGACCACATATAGTGGCTTGCTTCCTTTATGTTCTCCAAGTCTTAGTGTCACTTGCTGCAGCACTTGCATTCTCATATTACTTGAGTAAAGGTGGTCTGTCATTCCACAACTAGTGGAGGTGTATCAATTCTAGTAGAATATTCTTTAAATGAAAAATTGACAAGAGAAAACCTCAGCTTTTATTCCACTTTTCATGTAAACAGTCAATGAGCTACTAAGTACTTGGAATTCTGATCGCCAGAAACGTTGATGACTTGGTTTGTCATTAATCCCCTCCTGACTCCGTGCAATTGAGCTTTTATCTTCTCTCACCACTTCAAAATAGCAATTGTGCCTATCTTCATGCCTGACCCAAGGGCATTGTCCCAATGAGAATGAGGCATGCAATGTAATTTTCAACATGCAGAAGGCCCTGCAGCAGTATGATGGAAAAAGATTTTCAACGTCATGATTAGACTGGTCTCTTGACGAGTTGTGATTTTTTTAAAAAATTAACTTTTCACTTGCCCAAAACTGGGGCTTGACCGTAAACGAGAGAGAGCGAGAGAAACAAGTGATGAAAAAGGAACTTGTGGTACCTTTGGTAGAAGGTAAGAGCTGTGACAAAACAAAAAGAATCAAAGCCAGCAGGAAAGAGGGAAAAGAACAATGAGGAATTAGAGATGGAAGGATAAAGACACCAATGCTACTTACAAGATGATGGGTTGTTTTTGTATTGTAGCTCACCAACGCTGGAATGTCATTTGCCTCCGGCTAGCAGGCCAGTGGAATTTTTCATCGTTGTCCCACCTACCAGTGCATGCAGTTACCCTAGGTTAACTGAGGTGGAGAGATTGTAAGTTCTTGGCATTACTTTTTCTTCTCCGAAAGTCAGCCTCCATGGATTCTGCAGAGAATTATCCAGATTTCTAACCTCAAGCTACCTAATGCTCAAGCCCTAATTTAAAATATATGGAAATTTGTTTCAATTCTAAAGACGTATGCAAAGAGAAAAGATTAGCCTGGCTAATGGCACATCAATACCCTAAAACTCACGCATTACAAGATTATAAATTAGCAATCTACATTTATACTGGTGTTGTTCACCAAAGCAGAATTTAAGGATTATAGTAATCTGTTCCCTCCCTAATCATTAGGGTTTGAGTATTAAATAGCCCACGTTAGCCAATCTGGATGATCTTGTAACTCCACAGAGGAAAAAGGTGAAAGCACAAACCCCCCATCCTCACCCTCACCAGCTAATCGTAAGTGGAACTGATTCATCAATTGGCACTTGAAATGGGTATCATTCCACCTATAGGACAAAGACCCTTCCTTTCGCCTCCCCCACCCCCAAAACAGAACATTAATTATTCATGTTGTAATTATGCCCATGGAAATGATCCAGCAATCATATCAGCTTGATTAAATCTCTTGAAGAGTCAGGAAACTTAAGCTATTTCTACCTGGAAGAGTTCTTTCAAACTTCATACTTTACTATACTTTAAAAACCATTAGATCTCTCTCTCTCTCTCTCTCCTCTCACTGCTGAGTTTGTATTGCAGTTCGTTGAAGGTAGCCTGTATTTCAGGGAGATATGGCTTCTAGGGTTTGTAAGGCATCATTTTAAACTGGGGTTAAATGTTGCTTTTCAAGAGGCATGGACTTTGGGGTAAAGTTGTGGGGGGGGCGGGGTTTAAGTACTGTTAACTTGAACGTAAGAGCATCTTCAGCTCGGGTTCTGCTCGATTTTGAGGCCGACAAAATTTAGTATTTGATGCATTAAGGGGAAGCTAGATAAACACACGAGGGAGAAAGGAATAGAAGGTTATGCTGATAGGTTTAGATGAAGAGGGGTGGGAGGAGGCTCGTGTAAACACCGACATGGACCAGTTGGGCCGAATGGCCTGTTTCTGTGCTGTACATTCTATGTAATTCACAAACAATGTTAATGTATTTCACTCTGTAATAATCTTATTATTGTTACAATCATATTAAAGGTTTAAAATATTCTTGGATTAAACCTCCCCCTCCCCAAAAAGAGACTTATCATTTTTAGGAACTGCATTAATTTCAAGTTAATGCTCAAAAAAGGCTCAAAAATTGAACCAACCATCCTTTTCCTTTTCGGATGAGGACAGACCTAGCATGCATTTCTCGATTTTGTCTCTTTCCCACTCACATCTCCGAGAGGGCTGGCAGTTTTGTGTAATTACAGCACAAGTTTAAATAGGTTGTTTCCATTATAACTGCGAACATAGGAATCGATTATGGATAAACTTGACAGGCTTGCACGCAGACAGAAGATTTTTAATATCTATATATAAATGCGCATTTTCTGTATACTCAAGCTCATCATTTAAGAAAACGAAATAAACATACTATTGTAACAGAAATTTAAAATGCTATTAGAATTACTGATTCAGTTCATTGAAACAGCCCAATTTTTTGCAAACCTATACGATGAGAAAAGAAAGGTTAGTGAGCAATCACTGAGATTGAAGGTTATAGAGATATTATTACCACTGCTTGAATTTTTTTCTGGAGATGCAACTTGGTGTATCTTAGAGGGGAATTTTCCCAGCCCTGGGGAGGCGGGTATGGAGGCGGGACTGCCGGGAAAATGGCAGAAACTGGGGGCAGGTACCGACCCCGCTCCCAACCCGCCTCCGTGCCATCTTCCCGGGAGGCGGGTTCCTGAGTCACGCAGGGACCCGTCTCCTCGAGGCGGGAAGGGGATTAGAGCCAACTAACTGCCTGTGAACAGGTAGTTAACAGGCAGGTTTGAGGCTTTTCCCCATTTTACGCCTGCAAGTGCGGGCTTCCCGACGGCTGCGAACCTCGTCAGGGTCAACGAGGCGAGCAGTGGGTCTGCGGGGGTGAGAGGGGTCGATATGTCAGCTGTAGAGGTGAGTGATGTGTGCAAGTGTGGACAGGTAAGTATGAGAGGTGAGTGTAAAGTGTTGGAAAAAGTTTCCTTACCTTTGCTTCTTTCTGCAGGCTTCAACCTTTGAGGATCCGAAGGTGCCTCATCTCAACGGCAGAGATGACAGAATGGCTGCTGCATTCTCAGATGCAGCAGCCATCTGCTTTCTGCTGAGGAGAGAGGTCTTGGTGAGCCTTCTATGCAAGGGCTCACCTTAGAACAGAGATTGCCAGTGTTTGACAGCTTCTCAAAGGCTTCTCAAAGCTGTCAAATGCTGACAATTCATCTGTCAAAAATTTTTCAACAGATGAAGCGTCATACGCTGATGTCATCTGTCACCGGCTTTCCCTTAATTGGCTGGTAAGCCCGCAGGGCGGGCTTAACAAGGCCAATCAAGGGAAAATAGCATGGGTTGGTCAGACGTCGCTGGGGATGGGACTGAAACCTGGAAACCAGAAGTCCCGCCTCTAGCACATCTCCATTGATAAAATCCAGCCCTTAAAGTAGGTGATCAACAGATGGTATGGAGGGAAGTCTATCATATAATAATCGTGTGTGGACTTTGATGGAGCCTAAACAACAATAACTTGCATTTATATAGTGCCTTTAGCATAGTAAAACGTCCCAAGATGCTTCACAGGAGCATTATCAAACAAAATTTGATACCGAGCCACATAAGGAGATATTAGGACAGGTAGTTGTAAGGAGCATCTTCAAGAAGGGTACGGTAGCATAGTGGTTATGTTATAGGAACAGGGGTAAATGTGATTAGAACTATTGGCTGACATGAAGGGTAAACGTCATCACGGATTGATTGGGCTGAATGGCCTGTTTCCATGTTGTAACTTCACTGGGAACGGTAGCATAGTGGTTATGCTACTAGACTAGTAATCCAGAGGCCTGGACTAATGATCCAGAGACGTGAGTTCATAATCTCAACACGGCAGCTGGGGAATTTAAATTCAGTTAATTAAATAAATCTGGAATAAAAAGCTAGTATCAGTAATGGTGACCATGAAACGACTGGATTGATCGTAAAAACCCATCTGGTTCACTAATGTCCTTTAGGGATGGAAATCTGCCGTCCTTACCTAGTCTGATCTATATGTGACTCCAGACCCACAGCAATGTGGTTGACTCTTAACTGCCCTCTGAAACGGCGGCTCACCACCACCTTCTCAAGGGCAATTAGGGATGGCCAATAAATGCTGGCCTTGCCGGCAATGCCCTCATCCCACGAACGAATAAAAAAAAAGGAGAGAGAGGTTTAGGGAGGGAATTCCAGAGCTTAGGGCCTAGGTGGCTGAAGTCACAGCTGCCAATGGTGACGTGATGGAAATTGGGGATGCTGTAGATGCCAGAAATGGAGGAGCGTGGAGATCTCGGAGGGTTGTAGGGCCGGAGGAGGCTGCAGAGATAGGGAGGCTTGGTGAGCTGAATAACCTTGCTTTGCTCCATATTTTCTTATGTGCAATTAAAATAAATAATTTTGCAATAATCTAAACATTCAGTTTTAAATGAAATATCAGTGCAATAAACTGTCAGTGCTACCCACAGCAAAGCAAAACCACGTTGTAAAAACCAATGAACACATAGACACTTGGGGGGCGATTTTGCCAGCCCTGGGGAGGCGGGTATGGAGGCGGGACTGCCGGGAAAATGGCCGGGTCCTGTCTCCTTGGAGGCGGGAAGGGATTAAAGCCTATTAACTGCCTGTTAACAGGTAGTTAACAGGCAGAAAATAGGATTATCCCCTTTTCACCCTCACAAGTGCGGGCTTCCCGAAGGCTCCAAAACCCGCCAGGTCAGCGAGGCGATTACTGGGTCTGCGGGGGTCGGAGGGGTGCAAAAGTGTGCTGTGAAGGTAAGTGATGGGTGCAAGAGTGTAGAGGTGAGCATCTGAGGTAAGTACAAAGTGTTAGTAAAAGTGTACTTACCTTTGATTCTTCCTGCAGGCTTCAGTCGGTGTGTATGCGGAGAGTCTTGGACCTCCGTGTTGGAGATGACAGATGGCCGTTGCATTCTCCGATGCAACAACCATCTCATTTCTGCAAAAGAAAGAGGTTTGATGAGGTCTTGAATTCAAGACCTCATCAAACTGCAGAGAATGTCAGTGTTTGACAGCTTCACAGAGCTGTCAAAGGATGACAATTCATCTGTCAAAAATTTTTGACAGATGAAACGTCATACGTTGACGTTCTCTGCAATCGGCTTTCCCTTAATTGGCCTGCTAAGCCCGCTGGGCGGGCTGAACAAGGTCAATCAAGGGAAAATAGCGTGGGTTGGCCAGAAGTTGATGGAGGCGGGACTGAAACCCGACAGGTGGGAGTCCTGCCTCCAAAAGCTCCCCATTGAGAAAATCACCCCCAAAGAATATCAAACTAAAAAAAAATGTAGCCCCTTGATTGCATGCAGTATGTAGTTAACGGTTATAGTCAAAATTTTGTCAGAAAATTTTAGATAATGAGTATTTTGCATATTTTTAGCAAAATATAATTACTGGACATAGCTTTCATCAAAATTACAAATGTACACTGAACTTCTACACATCTAAAATTTGGCCTTTCTATCTGTTCTACTTACTCCCCCCGCCCTCTTTTGCTGATTTCTGGGTAACTTGGCACTTCCCTCAAGTTTTCTCACTTTTCTCTAATAAACAGGGGAAGCTTTGATCCATGATTATTGCATTTATGTAACCTTTTTTCTTAAAGTTCTAGGCATCAGTTAAGACCTAAATGTTTCAGTGTTAAACAATTCCCCTTTTTGCAACAAAGTGGAACAGAAATTCACGCCGGTTCAGGTAATTTGGTCAATATCTCCAACCTTCTTCCCAAGTACAATAATCAAGGATTGAAGCTTCTTATCAATATTATCCAACAAATTTGGAAACGGAAAACAAATCAGAGAGGAATACCAAGCTACTGAGGGTAGACAAAAATTGAATTGAGGATTTAGAAGTTGCAAAAAATATAAATGTTACTCAAAAATGCTTTTCTCCCTCGATTGTCCAGCAGGTTAATGCCTGGCCTGTGATAGATCAGCTCATCCCACCTAGGACAGCAATTAGGATGGAGTTCAATGGGGAAATGTGAGGTCATCCATTTTTCAGCCAAGAAAGATAAATTAGAATATTTCCTTAATGACGAGAGACTAGAAACTGTGGTGGAGCAAAGGGATTTAGGTGTCAAGGTACAAAATTCACTAAAATCTAGTACACAGGTACAAAAAGTAATCCAAAAGGCTAATGGAATGCTGGCCTTTATCTCAAGAGGGCTGGGATACAAATGGAGGAAATTGTGCTTCAGTTGTACAACGCCGTGCCTAGATCCCATCTGGAGCACCACATTCAGTTTTGGGCACCACACCTCAGGAAGGATATATTGGCATTGGAAGGGGTACAGCGCAGAGTCACCTGAACGATGCAGGGCTTAAAAGGGTTAAAATTATGAGGACAGGTTGCATAAACTTGGCTGGAATTCCTCTGAGTTTAGAAGGTTGTGGGGTGATCTAATTGAGGCATTTTAACTGCTTGTCCGACATCCACTTCTGGATGAGCAAAAACTTTCTCCAATTAAATATTGGGAAAACCGAAGCCTTTGTTTTCAGTCCCCGGCACAAACTCCGTTCCTTAGCCACTGACTCCATCCCTCTCCCTAACATCTGTCTGAGGCTGAACCACACTGTTTGCAACCTTGGTGTCATATTTGACCCTGAAATGAGCTTCCAACCACATATCCGCAGCATAACAAAGACCGCCTACTTCCACCTCCGTAACATCGCCCGTCTCCGCCCTTGCCTCAGCTCATCTGCTGCTGAAACCCTCATCCATGCCTTTGTTACCTTTAGACTCGACTATTCCAATGCACTCCTGGCTGGCCTCCCACATTCCACCCTACGTAAACTTGAGGTCATCCAAAACTCAGCTGCCCGTGTCCTAACTCGCACCAAGTCCCATTCACCCATCCCCCCTGTGCTCGCTGACCTACATTGGCTCCCGGTTAAGCAATGCCTCGATTTCAAAATTCTTATCCTTGTTTTCAAATCCCTCCATGGCCTCGCCCCTCCCTATCTCTGTAATCTCCTCCAGCCCCACAACCCCCCGAGATATCTGCGCTCCTCTAATTCTGCCCTCTTGAGGATCCCTGATTATAATCGCTCAACCATTGGTGGCCGTGCCTTCTGTTGCCTAGGCCCTAAGCTCTGGAATTCTGTGCCTAAACCTGTCCGCCTCGCTACCTCTCTTTCCTCCTTTAAGACGCTCCTTAAAACCTACCTCTTTAACCATGCTTTTTGTCACCTGCGGATCGGTGTCAAATTTTTTGTCTTAAAATACTCCTGTGAAGCGCCTTGCGACGTTTTACTGCATTAAAGGTGCTATATAAATACAAGTTGTTGTTGTTGTTGTTGTTGTTGATAAAAGGATTCGATAGGGTAGATACAAAGAAATTATTTCCTCTGGCAGGGGAATCCAGAACATAGAAACATAGAAGATAGGAGCAGGAGTAGGCCATTCGGCCCCTCGAGTCTGCTCCGCCATTCGATGAGATCATGGCTGATCATCCAAACTCAGTACCCTGTACCTGCCTTCTCCCCATATCCCTTGACAAGGGGGCATAATCTTAAAATTAGAGCTAGGTCATTCAGGGGTAAAATTAGGAAACACATTTTCACACAAAGGGTAGTGGAAATCTGGAATTTACTCCCCCGCAAAAGGCTATGGATGCTGTGTCAATTAAAAATTTCAAGACTGAATTTGACAGATTTTTATTAGGTAAGGGTATCAAGGGATATGGATCCAATGGAGTTGAGGTACAGATCAGCCATGATCTAACTGAATGATGGAACAAGCTCGATGGGCTGAATGTCCTATTCCTGTTCCTATGTTTCTATGCTACATTCGGGCTCAGGGCCTTTGGGCTAGGGAGGGGGTGGGGGGGGGGGCGGGGGGAAACAACCAGACAGAGCTTTCATTCCTAATCACCATTGAGTAGCCCCTGCTGGAGAGTGTATGTGTGTGTGTGTACATATCAACCAAGAAAAGGATCAAACTTGGTTGCGATACCTATCATAGTTGTATCGAATCAAATTCTGCTGACACTGGCTGTCTAGATTGGCATAAGAAGAATGGCCATTTGGATGTGGGTATTTTACCTGTGTAGCTGTACCCCTGCAAAACCAATAGGGCATAGTTTCCTATTATTACACTTGGTGTAAAGCGCCTCGTGGGTGCAACACATAAAGGAAAATAAAGTGGAAAGATTGCATGCCATAATAGAGTCTGTCTCATTTTCCACACATTTAAATGAATGGGCAGAAAATCAGGTGGGCTCCGTTATGGGTGTGCAATCCTCCCAGTCATGAATTTCCTCTATGCTCGCCACCAAGTGCAATAACAGGAAAATCTGCCCCAATATCTCCAAGAGATGAAGGGAGGAAGTTGAATAAAAAAAACAGATGTACTTTGCTATTTTGTTCACTTCCTCAGATTCTCCTACCTGTGGGGAATCACGGAAGGAGCTTAATTTTTTGCAAAAATAATTAGTGAATTTCAATTGTGCTCAAACTTATTTCACAAATTTTATTCATGTAGTGTTTTGTTCCCACAGGTTTGTGTTTGTGTGTAATCTTTTAAGATTTTCCATCTTCTATATATATTTGAAGTCTCCTGTAGAATAAGGTTAAAATTGAATAAGAAGCTCGACACCATCCAAGACAAAGCAGCCCGCTTGATTGGCACCCCATCCACCCCCTTAAACATTCACTCCCCCCACCACCGGCGGACCGTGTCTGCAGTGTGTACCATCTACAAGATGCGCTGCAGCAACTCGCCAAGGCTCCTTCGGCAGCACCTCCCAAACCCGCGACCTCTACCACCTAGAAGGACAAGGGCAGCAGGCACATGGGAACACCACCACCTCCAAGTTCCCCTCCAAGTCACACACCATCCTGACTTGGAAGTATATCGAACGATCCTTCATTGTCGCCGGGTCAGAATCCCGGAACTCCCTCCCTAACGGCACTGTGGGGAGCACCTTCACCACACGGGACTGCAGCGGTTCAAGAAGGTGGCTCACCAGCACCTTCTCCAGGGCAATTAGGGATGGGCAATAAATGCTGGCCTCGCCAGCAACGCCCACATCCCACGAACGAAGAAAAAAAAAACTTGCAAACAATCAAATTCTGAGATAGTCAGGTTTCGTAGGAGAATGTTTAAGTAGCAATTTAAAAGGAAAATAGTATGAAATAATTAGGAGATATCCAAAAATCCAGCCAATGTGCTTTTCCTACTGCTGTTCCTCACAATTTGAATGTCCAATTTCTGTTAGGCTATCTTGAACTGAGTGAAGACAAGACATTTCCCCAACAAACTGGTGAGAAAATTAAAGGGTGAGTCGGCATGTATTTCTCCGATCCACATGGCTGCCTTAAGAGTATCTTAGCTGTAGGGCACGGAGCTAAGTCTACTCTCAGTTGGGGAATGGTGAATACTGTGGAGGGAGCTTAAAGAGTGAGAGAAATAACGTAACAAAATAGTGGAGGAGGATATCAAAGTTGCCAAAGAAGGACTGGGAGAATGCAGACAATGCCAATGTTTGTAAGACTTTAGAGGGGGAGGAAAAAACCCATTGTCAATCGAAAATAAAGTGAAACGTTCAGAGTTTCACAGCCTTTGAAGATTTAAGTCTGTGTGTTACTTGCTTCAGTAAATTGCTGTCATCACTACTGTTTGATGGTTTTCCATGATCCTGTGTTCTAGTACAGTTGAATACTGAACACTAACGAGACACAAAGGAGACAGAAAACTGTAAACATTTGAAATGTTTGGCAAGTGTTTTCGTACCAGGACACTGGCGGAATCTACCGTTGGTTCTTGCAATAGAATTCATTTTAAAGTAAGTCTGAAGGCAATTTAATTGTGACTCTTATTAAATACCGAGGATATTTATTTAGGGTCTCCATGAAACCAGCCGCTTGCTCAAATTTGGCCAAATATGGCCAGGACAACTGGCAGGACTTAGACCTTTAGTCTGCTGCTATAAAATTTGTATTTGTTCCAAATTTACAACTGTTTAGAATCCAGATACATAGTGAATATGATGCACTTTACACTAGTCACCACAAAACCATTTGATATACAGTTCCATAATCTCGCGTATAAAGTATTCTTTATGGCTTTGTGTCTGACAGTTTCTCTACATACGTTCCCTCCACTACGTTTGTATGGATTTCCATTATTCATGGAAGACCGTTTGAGTTTTGAAGCTACTGCTGAGTCAGAATCTATCTAAATTGGGTGGCTTTGAAAGGATAGATCAGGTTGGATCTCAGATGACTGAGGGCCATTAATAGTGCTTCAACAATACAGGTTTTTGGGGCACAGGTGTTGTCCATTGAAAAGCCTTATCCTGCAGAATATTACAAAGAATTCTTAATTAAAACTTAAGTGGGTCAAGAAATGTAGTGCTGAATCAAAGTCACCCCCAAGTGTTCATTCCTAATGACGGGCATTGTCATATTTCAAGGTTTTTGCTTATTTTGACCTAGAAGGAATTTTGGGTTGTGATATTTAGGTAAAAGCAATCCACAAGAGGATAACTCCCAGTGAAACACTAGCTACCTGGGACGTGGCTTAGATCTATTCACTGGGATCAGATGAAGTAGCTAACAGAAGTGTGTTTCTTGCATACCATATCAGTTTGAGACTGTGGGGTCCATTTGTACATTAGAGAGAGGAATTGGCTATAATGCTAAAATTGTTTTATTCATTTCAGCACAATAGGAGTTGGTTGAATGGGCAATATAGGTGCCTTGAGGGGCAGGCTCCTCATTGGAGGGGGGCAGCACAGTGACCACACACAAAGTTGGAGGAGGGACAGAGATTCAACTTTTATTTATCTGTCTTTTTCTGGGTGGATAAAAATGCAAGTCTGAAATAAGTTTAAATTGGAAACAAATCAGTGAAGTAGAGAACTTTCACTTTTTAATGAGCCAGGGAGAGGTGGAATCTGTTGGTTGAACTCTGAACAGATAATGTACGGTAAATGAAGGTTGGTGCCAGGTAGCTTCAGGGGTTGGTAGCCTGTAAAGTCGGACAATCCTGTTAACAGTGGCAGAGCAGTGTACGTTGCCCATGTTATGAGTAGTGATATGAAATAGATTGAATTTAACTGAAAACTATGCTCTGTTCAGTCATGTACTTCATGTAAAAGAAACCAATTATTTGGGCTTTCAGTTGGCCTCATCTCACTAGGGTGCTTATCAGTCGTTTTACGGAATGTATGTGAAGCACACATGGGGCATGTGTAATATCAGGGAATCCAATACACGTGTCTTATGGCTTTGGCCCTGGGCTACATGAAATAACAAGATATTGGGCAGTAAAGGTATACACAGATTGTCGGGAATGCAGAGTCAGTCAACAGGGAGACCAAAGATGTTGAACTCTAGAGAATATCAGGTGCAGGCCCAAAATTTGTAACAGGCGAGTCACAGAGAAGCATCACTGTTATCTGCCTGAAAGATATATTGGAGTTAAACGCCAACCTCCTGATATTGGTCTTAAACCAATTACAACAACAACAACAACTTGCATTTATATAGCGCCTTTAACGTAGTAAAACGTCCCAAGGCGCTTCACAGGAGCGTTATCTGTGTTTGCTTAAAACCTGTTGCATCTTCCAGTTCTGACAAAAGGTCACAGACCTGAACCGTTAACTCTGTTTCTCTCTCCACAGATTCTGCCTGACCTGCTGAGTATTTCCAGCATTTTTCTGTTTCTAGCCCATATAGTTTCTAAGATAGTTTCTAATAAATCCAATAGGGAAATAAGGAGAAATGTCTTCACGCAGAGAGTGGTTAGAATGTGGAACTCGCTACCACAAGAAGTGGTTGAGGCAAATAGCTTAGCTTCAAAAGGAAACCAGGTGAGTACATGAGAGAAAAGGGAATAGAAAGATATGCTGAAAGGCTGAGATGAGCTAGATGGAATGGGAGGGAGGAGACTTGTGTGGAGTATAAACACCAGCATAGACTAGTTGGGCTGAATGGCCTGTTTCTGTGCTGTATACTCCACGTAATTCTATGTAATAACGACTTACAAAAATATATAGAATCACAGCAAGATTTTTCCATTTTGTAGTCTATTCTGAATTTTAGACACTCTTGTTATACTGTACAAAAAAACGCTGCAACATAGTCCTCAGTGGGTTAATTATTTTGTGGCCACTTCCTTTATCACTTGAGTCACAATAGTATGTGAACAATTTACCTCATCAAATTCGCATCAGTGGCAACCCTGCAATTCGGCCCTCATCACTGGGTAATAAATGCAAAAACCTGCCAAAGCAGGCATCTGTTTGGGTTAGAAACAATGTGAAAATATGTCAGGTACGGTCAAAGTCTGTTGATGCACACCACATTTAGAGAATCGCAGCTTTGAGGATCTGAGCTGCATCCATCTCCGGGACAAGTGGATTCCTGCACAGCAGCCAGGCTTCAAAGAGGGATTTGTCACAGAGGTGAAAGGCCAGGTTGTCTTTCAGAGTGAATTAATGGTGAAAAATATTTAAAAGGTCAATAAATCAGTTTTGTATTGATAGTTCTGTGACACTGTTTCCTGAGATTACGCAGGTTTTGAGTACTGGAGAATTGTTTTTTTCTTTCATTCAGTAAAGGGTGTTTTGTTTTGTTTCTGCCTGTGCCTGAATTTCATGTGGTTCCCGTGAAGACAACACTAGGCTTTGGTGGTAACTCTCAGAACTCGAAAGACTTGCATTTCTACAGCACCTTTCATGACCTCAGGACGTCCCAAAGTGCATTACAGCCAATGAAGTACTTTTGAAGTGTAGTCACTGTTGTCATGTAGAAAATGTGGCAGGCAGCTAGGTCCCACAAACAGAAATGGTATAATGACTAGATGATCTGGGTTTTTTTTTTTAAATTGATGTTGATTGAGGGATAAATGTTGGCCAGGACACCGGGGAAAAACTCCCCTGCTCTTCTTCGAAATAGTGCCGTGGGATCTTTTACGTCCACCCAAGAGGGCAGACGGGGCCTCGGTTTAACGCCTCATCTGAAAGACGGCACCTCCGACAGCGCGGCACTCCCTCGGTACTGCCCTGGGAGTGTCGGCCTAGATTTTGTGCTCACGTCTCTGGAGTGGGACTATGAACCCACAAGCTGCTGACTCCGAGGCGAGAGTGCGACCAACTGAGCCACGGCTGACACCAGATAAGACATAAAAAGTATTTAAAGGATAACTCGAGATTCAAAAGTAAATACGCAGTGAAACCTGGTGTTCAGTAAAATCATAAATTATTGAAGACGTCGATTTTTCTCAGAACCAGCAGGTGTTTGATTTATTTAAAGTTGCTGTGCCCGTGTTTGTGCGGGGAGGGGGGAGGTGGTTGTGGAGGGAGGCGCAAATATAGTCTCTAGTCCTGTCTGCTATATAAAGCCATATGATCTAGAGGCAGGTTAGGTTCCACTAAAATGGAACTATTCTATCTATTTCCTAGTAACCATTTCCTTAACAGTTTTGGTGGTAAAATATTGCAACCTGAATTTCTTATTTTACAAATGCATCTCATGCAATCGGTATGTAATAAATAAACCGCATAAAATTACTAGGTGCAACCTAGTGATAGTAATCTTATTTAGGACAGACACCTGGATGAGATAGGAACCAAGAAAATTGACTGGCAAAGATAGGTTATCGCATACAGTCAAATCCTGTCCTGTGGAGCGAGTCATAATGCAAAAGTGCTACAAAGCCTGCAGAGTTGCGTATTGAACAAGTGACTGTCACAGACTATTAGCATCACCGGCTGTGTAAGCTGCAACATTGGAACTGGGAAACTATTTGCATATATCTGAACATTGCTTGGAATTTACTCAAATAACATAGCAGCGAAGAAAGCAGTAAAAAAAAAGAAAAAACTGCAAACCCTGGAGATCAAATAACAGCAGAAAATGCCAGAGGTGCACAGCAAGTCAGTCAGCCTCTGAAAGAGAAAGATGGGTTAATGTTTCTGGTAGGATGCTCCACCGGAACTGGTGAAGAGTTGCACTTAAAATGTTAGCTCATCTTTCTCTTTCAGGTGCTGATTGACCGGCCGAACATTTTCTATATAACTAAGTGAAGTGCTGTTGCCCGATATCAAATGCATGATTTCCCAAGCAGCGATCTTGATGCAAGTATTTCAATCCTCATTGGGTGACTGCAGGTTTGCAGAGCAGCCATTTTGAGGGAGATGTTACCTAATTTTAGTGTGTCAGCTGTGGCTCAGTTGGTAGTGCTCTTGCCTTTGAGCCCAAAGGTTGTGGGTTCAAATCCCACTCCAGAAACTCGAGCACAAAAATCTAGCCTGACACTCCAGTGCAGTACCGACGGAGTGCTGCACTGTCGGAGGTGCCGTCTTTTGGATGAGACATTAAACCGATATTTATCTCTCAATCAACATCACTAAAACAGATTATCTGGTCATTATCACATTGCTGTTTGTAGGAGCTTGCTGTGTGCAAATTGGCTGCCGCATTTCCCACATTACAACAGTGACTATACTTCAAAAGTACTTCATTGGCTGTAAAGCGCTTTGGGACGTCCGGAGGTCATGAAAGGCGCTATAGAAATGCAAGTCTTTCTTTCTTTCTGAAACGATAGTAAATGATAGAATAATTCTGTCCTTGCCACCAAATCACATCATGTGCTTAGGTGCTAGTCTAGGAAAATTAGGCAAAGAACTGGTCATTAACATACCCAGACGGCACGATGAAAGTCTACCCCTTGTTGTCTAGACTAATGCATGAAGAATGGACGCTTGAATGAGGTACCAGAGAGTAGTCAGTGCCAGTGGAATCATATCCCTACATGAATCAGCACCTTCGCCACCAAGATCAGCAAATGTAGGCTATGTCTTATTAAAGTATGCTAAAAGTCATAAAGAAACCAATTGATGGGAGTTTCAGTTTCTCCAGTAAACACACCCCAAAGTATAACGGTGCTGATGTGGTTCTCCCCCTGACAAAAGGCGAGGAAAAAAAGCCACTTGTTGCATTATAAAGCATTTTTCAGTGCTTGCATTTCTGTGGCAATGTCAGAAGTGCTTAGCTGACCTGCGCTGTAGTAATAAGTTCGAAATTCTATATTCTGCGAGACCAGTTTTTTTGACCCAGCACCTGCGTTTAAAAAGTGCTGTTTTACATTCACTATTGACATTGAATAATTTAGACTTTTGCGAAACTGATACTTATGGTCTACAAAGGAACTATAACTTCAAATGCTAAAAGATGCTTAAACAAACCAATCTATCTGCAAACAGGTGTCAGCCGTGGCTCAGTGGAAGAGCTCTTGCCTGTTGAGTCCCCCCCCCCACCAGAGTCTTAAGCACAAAATCTAGGCTGACACTCCAGTGCAGTACTGAGGGAGTGCTGCACTGTCGGAGGTGCCGTCTTCAGTAGACGTAAAAGAGCCCATGGCACGATTTTGAAGAAGAGCAGGGGAGTTCCCCCTGGTGTCCTTTACCTTTCCCAGTCGAATCCTACACATTGAGCACATTTTTAGAAACATATGCATTTCTGCCTAGATCTAAAGATCTGTCTATAATTTTTAATAGGCAACTCCACACACACACACCCACTATAGAAACACTGAAAGCAAATCATTTTCGGAGAATTCGTTCAAAAAAAATTAAGTTTTTTTTGATTCTTAAAGGATGTGAAGCTGTCAGGTTCCCCCTTTTCCTCCCTTCTCACGCTCGCAATTTGTAGGTGTCTGTAAGCTCCGCTTACTATGCAAGTTGTGCAGCAATTGGGCTTGCAACTCAGTGGTGCAATGGATAGGATTTCACAGCTCTGGTCACATGCTCCAGTACCTGAATCCAGTGAGTGCAGTTAGTTCTTATTCGTGCCACTAGGGGGACACCTTGTAATATTACCTGTGTAAATAGCCTCAGGGCAGGAACGATTGGCACATACGGCCTTGGGCCATACCTCACATGCCTGTAGTCCCCACTTCCCCTGAAGTCATGTATAGATCTGTGCCTTCCTTGCTCGCCCTCTCATAGATAGAAGAAATACTGGCCGGTAATAAAAAAAAAAATCTCCAAAACACCAATGAAGAAGGAAAACAATGCGACAACTATATTGTGTATTAGTCCAATTATTAAACCGGCAAAATATGTGTGTATTTGTATCTCTTTTCTCATCTATTTGTATGTTTCTTTCTATATTATGGAACTTATTTTTAGAAACAACTGTTCCAAGGAGGCTGAGAATTGCCTCTACTCAACTACCTTGTCACTCAACTCATTCCTATGAAAGACCTCACTAACAGTTTCATATGTATTTCTATGGATGAGCACATGAAGAAAGACATTTCCTTGTAGTGGAGAGGGAGTACATTATCTCATTCAGCAGGAATCTGACCTTGGGTCCTTTCCTCACAACTTAATCCTTACACTGTCAACAGAACCTGAATCATCGTTGTATTCAATGTTCCCCCCTATTTTCCTAACATTTTACAGCTTGAAAAGTCATAAGAATAAAACTGGTATTGCCATGATGCGCGTGAAAGAGTTCATAACAACAACTAAAACTGTATTTGTTCAAGCAGGAGGCTGAAAGAATGGTGTGAACCATCAAACTGTGTAGGCTTTCTTGTATGTACATGTACATCAAGAAGAGCGAAACATTGCCAGGAACGGTAATATTTATTCAACTTTGTTCTTGATAACAGTATAAATACTCACTGATCTGTGATGGCACATCGCTTGTCAAAAGGTACAACTTCTCCAACAATGCAAGAAAGAAAGAACTTGCATTTATATAGCATCACCTCAAGACGTCCCAAAACACTTTACAGCCAATTAAGTACTTTTTGAAGTGTAGTCATTGCTGTAATACAGGTTAACGCGGCAGGCACTTTGCACACAGCAAGATCCCACAAACAGCAAGAGATAATGACCAGGTGATCTGTTTTAGCTGTTGGTTGAGGGATAAATATTGGCCAGGACACCAGGAAAACTCCCCTGCTCTTCTTCGAATAGGATCTTTTACGTCCACCCAAGATGGCAGACAGAGCCTCAGTTTAACGTCTCATCCGAAAGACATCACCTCCGACAGTGCAATGCTCCCTCAGTACTGCACTGGGAGTGTCAGCCTAGATTACGTGCTCAAGTCTCTGGAGTGGGGTTCGAACCCACAAGCTGCTGACTCAGATGCGACGGCTGACAGCTCAACCCCAACCGTAGAAAACCATCCTATAACAGCATGATATTCAAACTTTCCACAGTGTCTATCTTTATGACTTCCCTGAACTAGTGTCACAAAAGAACCTACTTCTAAAATGGAGGGCAGGTTTGCACAGTGAATGAATGACTACTAGCAACAGAACTGAGCAACCCAGTTTCAATTCGCATCAGGTCCTGAAAAGGAAGAAACTATTGTCGCATGTAACAAATGAATTTGATCATTGGTCAGTTGAAAGACAATATTCTGAAGTTCTGTGTGATCCAGCCTTCTCATCCTCCAATAAAGTAGCCTTTAAGAGCAGGCAGTATTGCAGTCACTAGGGAACTCTGTAGTTTTATTTTAGTCTCAGTGGAAAATGACACTTCAGCCCACTTATTCTCAGGAATAGCTGAAGACATCACCTTGGAGAAAAGCAAGCAAGAAAGACTTGCATTTATATAGCGCCTTTCACGACCACCGGACATCCCAAAGTGCTTTACAGCCAATGAAGTACTTTTAGAAGTGTAGTCACTGTTGTAATGTAGGGGAAAAAATGGAGGATAAAATAGATTTGGTCCTTATATTGTCAACAGTGTGTGTCGCTAGAGCACTCCCTCATCAAAAAGCAGAGAAAAGTTAATAGCCTTTTGAGTTTTTCTCTAGGCTGGATGAGGATGTGAAAAGATGAATAGGGCTGCTGGAACAAGAGGGAAAATTAGTCAAGGCAAAGGACCTTTGGATCAGAAGCTCATCAGGAGCTGAGTTATTTTAATAATAACTAAAGATCTCCTGTGTCATTGCTCATGCAAAGTTAGATGATCTGCTGTTTTTAATGAGAGAAGCATCACACCATGAAACGCTCCATATAGTGCTTGGAGGCAGCTGTGTTTATCTTCACCCATCCTTTTAAGCCTAATTCGTCTAATTGCTATCTATGATGGACCTCCTGAAGTCAATTATAGTTTAATTGTTATTGGTGAGGGAAGTTTGCAGATTGGCAGGTGCTTGTAAATTTCTGGATGCAGGTCAGAAGAAAGTAGTATAAAATTACTGTCTTTCCTTCTCTTTTTATTATTTTTAACACTTTGAACTGTGGTGTCTGAAGTGTGGAGGATTCAAAAGTTATATAGAGATAGAGATAGAGAGAGAGAGAGAGAGACACACACACACAGACAGTCAGAGAGAAGATAAATAAATAAATACATATTTCTAGCTTCACGAAAGGTCTACATAAAACTAAATTAAGAGAAATTATTTAGTTGCCTACAACAAGCCTCCCGCATGTCGGTGATGTCACCATTGGAAGTTTGACGAGATATCTGCAATTTATCTGATTGAGAAATGGAATCGATTTCAAGCTACATTAACAAATACTTGTAACTATTATCAATCATCGTGGTCTACCTAACTAATCAAGAACCTCTTAGAGTGGCGTAAAAAGCATCTCAAATCACTGAGACATGTGGCACTCAGCCTCGGTGAAGATGATTGGGAAAGCAGGGTGAAGGTTAAAGACCCACAAGCACTGGACAAGACCGAGGCTGAAAAGAATAAAAGAGAAGACAGAATAAAATGAGGAAGTAGGGATCATCTTACACAATACATTAACATACATATACAATTGCAATTTTAGGCAACGCTTTCAGAAAATGACACAATATCTCTGCATACGTTTGATGCGGCGCTATCTATACTATTGGGGAAATGCAAAGGCAAATATTTTCATTGTTGATATCACTGTGACCAAGACAAATAAGATGATTGAGGCATTGTGATGGAACTAAGTAAGCTGAGCAGCAAGAACCAGGCTGTTACAAGATTACTTTCCGCAGTGTAAAAGCAGATTTGTACATAGGTCATAAAATGATATGACAAGATCTCAGGCTCCCTATGCAGCGATATCCTCAGCTACCTGTGGTTTTTATTCCAAAACTGCTTTCTTGCGTTTCTGATTGACTTAGTTGTGAATGGAGTGTTTTAAATAGTTTGCACGCTGGCTTTTTTTTTAAAAACCAGAGCACATAAAGGCCACTAATCAGTCAGCTGAACTGTAGCTTTATCTTATTGGGATAAGCGTATTTACAAGGAATTACTGATAGACAGTAGTGATGCAGAGGTACCAGACTGGGACTGGTGCAGGAACTGCACTGGGAGCAACAGGAGTCATGAGTAAAAGTCTGCAGTAAGACATTGTTAGCTTAATTGGGAGGTTCTAACACCGCATATTTTTCCAAGCTCTAGAATAATATGATTGAACAAAATTGATACATGACTTGCACTATAAAGAGTGAATGAAACATAGATCGGACTAGTTTGGTATCTTTAATTGGTGCTATTATATCACTCTGTATCCCATTTATCCTGCCAAGTTTATAATGGAACTATGCCACTATTTGTAGGAATCTAGGATGAACTGAGTTTTATAGCTCCACCAAATTTTATAATCCAATCTCATGCTCAGAAAAAAAAACCCACACCTCTCCACTGGACCAGATGTGATGCCAGCATAAGTTAGGAGCTTGCTATTGTGCAAAACATTGCAAGTCTCCCAGGTGCTAAGTCTATCAAGTCATTCCCTGGAAAAGAGAAGCTGGGTGTAAGAGAGCGAACCGCAGCAATAGAAGATAAAGGATAATGATGAAAATGCATGAAGTAAGAACATAAGCAATAGGAGCAGGCATAGGCTATTATGGCCCCTCAAGCCTGCTCTGCCATTCAATAAGATCATGGCTGAACTTCTACATCAACCCCACTTTCCCGCCCTATCCCCATATCCCTAGATTACCTTCGTGCCCAAAAATGTATTGATCTCAGTCATGAACATACTCAACATCCACAGTCCCCTGGGGTAGAGAATTCCAAAGATAAACTAGTACAGTACTGACATATCTTGTTATTAGAAAACATGTTGAACTGTAAAAAATACCTGAACTAATGTTTCACAGACATACTTGGCAACTAAAAAATAAAGTAACTCTTAATGATAAAATGCTATCAGCAGAGAGGACATGAAGAATAATACCTATAGCAAAAACAAATTTGTGGGATGAGAGGGCTGTCCTATGAGGAGAGATTGAGTAGATTGGGCCTATACTCTCTGGAGTTTAGAAGAATGAGAGGTGATCTCATTGAAACATGTAAGATTCTGAGGGGGATTGACAGGGTAGATGCTGAGAGGTTGTTTCCCCTGGCTGGAGAGTCTCGAACTAGGGGGCATAGTCTCAGGATAAGGGGTCGACTAAGATGAGGAGGAACTTCTTCACTCAGAGGGCTGTGAATCTTTGGAATTCTCTACCCCAGAGGGCTGTGGATGCTGAATCATTGAGTATATTCAAGGCTGAGATAGATAGATTTTTGGACTCTAGGGGAATCAAGGGATATGGAGATCGGGTGGGAAAGTGGAGTTGCGGTCGAAGATCAGCCATGATCTTATTGAATGGCGGAGCAGGCTCGAGGGGCCGTATGACCTACTCCTGCTCCTAATTCTTATGTTCTTATAAACAAGGGATTCAAAAAGCAATACTGAGAGTATTTCTGAACACAGGAGGTGGATTGCTTAGACAGAAATGGGCTGGATTTTGTCTTGGGGTCGGGTTGGGGTCATGTTACCCGCATTTCGCGTTGCCCCCCCCGACTCCAGATTAATGTGGATGAATGATGCAATTTTCACTTAATTGGGCAATTGCGTTCCAGCATGTGGGAACCCATGAACCAATTAGTGGTTTCAGTCTGAAAGTCGCCTCTGATGATGTCATCATTGCAGGTCAGAGACTGCCTGGTCTCAGAGATTGCCTGGCCTTTGCTGTGAGAGGACCTGGATGCAAAATGAGCAGCATCAGAGAGAGAGAGAGAGAGAGAGAGAATTTTTTTGCAACCAAGTCCTCCCAGGCAGTCTCTGAAGACATTCAATGCAGCAGCATCAGAGGCGACTTTCACACCTAATATTACTACTACCTTCATCACAATACTACTACTACCTTCGTCACATCTCCGTTGTAATAGTGGACCTGCAGCTGATAGTCAGCTATCCACTTGTGCTCCCGCCAGGTTTCACTGGCGTGTTTCACATCAGGCGTACTTCACGTCGGAAAAGGGTTAAACTAGCTAAAACATTTCAAAATGGCATTACAGAGCCAATTTAGGGCTTGTTAAGGGCTTTAATGGCCTCTCCCGCCTCTTGGAGGTGGGACGGAGTCGGGAATCCCGCGACCGATTTTGTCAAAATTGCGTGGAGGCGGAATGGAGTCGGGATGGGGTCAGGACCCCCGATTCTGCAACTTTAACCCCCCACACGCCTCCAAACCCGACTCCACGGGTCATTGAAAATCCAGCCCATTGTGTTTGCATTCCAGCCTGTTGAACCATGCTCAGTAGCAGTGCACCCTTTCTCTGAGTGTGGAGCACTGTGCTTGAGGGGGTGACTCCACTTTAATCTGTACCAGCAAAATGATTTCAGAGATTCAATTAAACCCCAGGTCTCACTGTAAACAAGGTAGAAACTAGATAGGTATGATCAACGTAAATTACATGAGCTGTTAATAGACAGACACAGGTTCATTTTACTCTCACTGGTCTTGTGCACAGCTCAGGTACTTTGTATCATCAATCACTATTACTTTCAGGCTTTACAAAGGCTATGAGGTTCAACCCACTAAAATCGACATCACTAAAACAGATCACCTGGTCTTATCACGTTGCCGTTTGTGGGAGCTTGCTCTGCACAAATTGTTTGCCGCGTTTCCTACATTACAACAGTGACTACATTTCAAAAGTAGTTCATTGGCTGTAAAGCGCTTTGGGACACCCTGAGGTTGTGAAAAGCGCTCTATAAAGGCACGTCAAAATAGAAGTTTAAATTGTTCCAAAATCAACCACTTTCTAAACATTTGGATAAATCTGAATTGCTGAAATCAAGCACTAATTGTGATAATCTAGTGTGTATTTTGTGTAAAAGATATGGGCTTAGACTACCATCAGCACATTGAATGATAGCACTCTCGCCTCTGTGTCAGAAGGTCATGGGTTCAAGTCCCACTCCAAAGACTTAACAAAATCCAGGCTGACACTCCAGTGCAGTTCTGAGGGAGTGCTGCACTGTTGGAGGTGCCATCATACGAATGAAATGTTAAATTGACGCCCCTCTGCCCTCTCGGGTGGATGCAAAAGATCCCACAACACTATTCGGAGGAGAGCAGGACCGTTCTCCCCAGTGCCATGGCCAATATTTATCCCTCAACTAACATCACTAAAACAGATTACCTGGTCATTATCGCATTGCTGTTTGTGGGAGCTTGCTGTGTGCAAATTAGCTACCATTTTTCCTACTTTACAACAGTGACTACACTTAGCAGTATTTCATTGGCTATAAAGCGCTTTGGGGCATCCTGAGGTCATGAAAGGCGCTACGTAAATGCAAGTTCTTTCTTTCACTCGTTATCTCTTGATTTTCACCTCCATTCGTAATTTCTTTTCTAGTGAGGCCTTAAACAGCTCATGACTAAAATGTCCCATCCATCGGTGTACCTGTGTGTGTGTGTAACTGAGATTGATCGTGGATCTAATACTTGAAATTAAACAAGAATTTGCTGAGACAAAAAGTAGGTTTTATATATAGGTTTATTATTTATCTTGACTATTGTTCATGGTTGGGTAGATGTTGATGAGGTTTTAAAGGGATTTATTTACCTGGAATTGTCTTACGAGGTTAATGTTAGAAACTATCACTGAGGGTGGGACTGTACATTGGGGCACCAGGGCACAATGCACAAAGAAGAATGTAGGTTTGGAACTGAAGCACTGAACTGCTCAGAGAGTTATCTCTAGTGGAGGACCTGCAATGCCAAGATGTTTAAATCATCTTTGGTACCAAAAGTAGTAAAAAGAACTCAACAAAGTTTAATAGTCTGAAAGTATCACAAAGTTCAGCATGACCAAAGGCACAAACAAATGCTGAAAGAATGAAAGAAAAAAAAAGAAAGACTTGCATTTATATAGCACCTTTCACGACCACCGGATGTCTCAAAGTGCTTTACAGCCAATGAAGTACTTTTTGGAGTATAGTCACTGTTGTAATGTAGGAAATGCGGCAGCCAATTTGCACACAGCAAGCTCCCACAAACAGCAATGTGATCATGACCAGGTAATCTGTTGATTGTGGGATAAATATTGGCCAGGACACTGGGGATAACTCCCCTGCTCTTCTTCAAAATCGTGCCATGGGATCTTTTACGTCCACCTGAAAGAGCAGACGGGGCCATGGTTTAACATCTCACCCGAAAGACGGCACCTCGGACAGTGCAGCACTCCCTCAGCACTGCACTGGAGTGTCAATCTAGATTTATGTGCTCAAGTCCCTGGAGTGGGACATGAACCCACAACCTTCTGACTCAGAGGCGAGTGTGCTGCCCACTGAGCCACGGCGGACACTCTGGAGCATATTATAAAGTACTGGCATTTAAGATTTTTTTAAGTATCAATGCTAAAATAATATAGCACGAATAGTCATTTTTGCAGTTGATGAAGATTTTTGCAAGCTGGTACCCTCCAGTGCCCCTCTGTGTTATTAGTTTGGGACTAAACAATGGTTTCATTCCACACAATTCATCTTCATTTATTTTATTTCTATTAACGAAAGAAAGACTTGCTGTTAAGATTCACGTTTGTAATTTGCTCCATCAGCCATGGATTGCAAAATCAGCTATTATAGATTTTAAAGGAAGTTGTGTGGAAACTGCTGTGGGACTGAAGCCCAGATGTTACGGAGTTGCCCATATTTTAGTGTCAGTAAGGGTGGCAGTACACGTGGCAGAATTCACGGAGACCTGTACATGATGCCATTGAGTCGAAGAATGTAGGTTTGGAACTCTACCATTGGGCGAGAAACCAGCGAGACAACCTTTATTGATGAGAAATCCAGCTCTTGAGTTACTTCCACTGTCGTTTCTGCATGTGCTTTCTTTCTCCTTATGCATTAGGAGCAGAACAAAATTGGTTAGGGACAAGGCGGATTTAGAAATTGCCCTCCCATTTTAAGCTACCAATGATTTGCAGTTGGAACTTGCCATGGTTTTATGCTCGTGAGTAGTGCTGGCATGACATCAGACCACTTTGAGCACATTATAGAAATGGAGGAGTGCCATTTGAAGATTTTCATCCTCGACTGTCAAATTTGATATGGTGCTTGGTGATATTTTTTCTCATTGTCTCACTTTGTCTTTTAATTCCTCTGCCTGTCTTTATTTCAATGTGCACCACTTTCACTCAAGTTCCTTCCTCTTTTGTAGGAAATTATGTGACTACATTTATCATGCAACAACACTTTCATTCTCAGGGCGGGGACTCGGACTTTTTCGATTCCTTCCGAATTAATTTTTTTTTTTTAATTAAAGTTTACTTCGGCAACATCCTATCAAAAAAAATAACCTTCCAAGCTGACCCTGATAAACAAAGCCGTTACAGGCACATCAATGAAAAACTTAATCGGATCAGGGCCAAAGAACAGTCAACTATTATTCTCTAAGATGTCCTCGTGCTCATCAAGGTGAGGAGATGACAGCACAGGGGAAGGGAAACTGTTTCCACGTTTCAGCAAGTGAGTGCGACACTCATTCTCAGGTCAGGTACCACTTGTGAATTGCAGCCAAAGTGGTTTCAACCCCTGCACGGTTCCAGTAACGTGCCTCTAACCAACCACAAAAGGAGTACCCCATATTGCGACAGTGTGACATTTCCATTTTCCACACTCTTTATTCATGCGGCCTCTCAGAGAGATTTCCAAATGAGAATTTATGACAATCAGTGCCAAATTTTTGGATATTTTTTTTTGGTTTGTTTATGGATTCATGTCCACAGGGAAGTGGATTAAGATTATCACAGCAAGGGTCAAATGCTTAATTTTATTGGCTGATTGTTATTTTTAAAGGGAATGTATATTCTTATCCTCCTAGATGCTACTGTCTTTTTCTTAAAAACAGATTTTAAATATAAATCTGCAGATGTATAATCTTTTAACTGTACATTTATAATGTATAAAGTTGGGACATGGGGGGGCGATTTTAACCCTATTCGCTCTGCAGAAACCTGGCGGGTGGGCAGTTAAAATCGCCCCTGGCTCTTACCTGTCCGAAAGCCGCCACGATCACAACATCTGCAATTTTAACCTGCTCTCCTGAGCCAGGCAGCAAGGACACGCGCCCGGAGCCAACAGGGTCCTTCTGTGCAAATGCATGTTGCAGCCCGATGACATCATTGAGACCCGACTTAAAATCAGGGCCGTTTATGTTAAAGGCGCTATATAAATGCAAGTTGTTGTTATAAAAATACTTGTGTATATATTTTAAAACTTGATCCAGCACATCATGGACCCAGTCAGTCTGGCCTCACTCCAGATTACTTATAGTGGGAAAAATATTAGCCCCGATATTTATCTAACCCACCCGGCAGGAACAGGCCGCCCACATTTTACACCCCGCCCAATTCTGCGCTTCATTGATGGGCGGATTAGGTTAAAATCAGGGCTAGAATATTCAAACCCAGCTACTGGTGGCTGGAAAATAAGACTGAGCCCCAGTCTCTCGGGTATTTCATATTTTCTCCCTTGATTTGTTGGCACACAGTACACCATTCACAGTGAAGGGGGCAGGTGGGTAACTTACTCCAAGTCCTCCACCAATGCTGTTCTATAACAAGACACTGGAAAGGATGCAACAACTCTCTGGGTTAACTCTCCCTCTGGTTTTCCCTCCCTCCCTGAAAAAATCCTGTGGAATTGAACTGTGCCCACGTTGGTACTGTTGAGACTCGGAGATGGTGAGCATGAATCCACATTGGATGTCATTCTCACATCCTCCATCACTTAGCTTTCGAATCCGCAACTTCTAAAGACAATCATCTTCAAAATCAAAGCCTCTGTTGGAAGTTTTTTTTAAATGGAGAAACTTTGGTCCCCGTTGACTCCCTCAGAACCAGTCAAAAACGGTGACCATATTCTTCCGCAAATTGCTTCATACTACGTTCAGAGAAAGGGTTAAAACAGATCGAGCTTTCCTGAGCAAAGTGGCGTAGTACTTCTGAAGATTTTCTGTGTCCGCTTATTTTAAATCCAGATGAAAGGGGCCAGCCTATCCTGATGGACACAAGACAAAAGATTGTCCAGTGCTCAGCAAAAAGCAACTGTGAAATATTGATAAGCTTGTCCCAAAAGCCCTGAGAGCAATTCACACTGCCAGAAATATTCCCAGTGGCTATAATGTGCTGGTGACAATATCCAGCCACCAGCATGCTGCAACTCACAAAGCTGATATGGTGCTTTGAATCAATTAAGTATTTCTTTAGTTCTACAGTGACAGTGGGGCTAACAAGCGACTTACTGCCACTTTTGTTCGCGATGAGTCTTTCATACGCTTGAAAGAATACTTGTATTCATCCATCACCGATGGTGTATGTTATATGATTATACAGGCTATGAAACTTTGTTCTGTTGCATTCTTATGTGTGAAATGCACGCGAAGAATAGATAATTCAATAAACCTCTATTGCCGAAAACTAGAAAACAATTAATAGCCACAATTCAAACACAGCTTCACAGTAAACAAAACATAATATCAGAATAATTGAATTTCAGAAACCCTATTAACCAGATTGTTAACAACTATTTTACACGGTTTCCTTTGTAAGCTGGGCATTTTAACTTTTCAAAGCCCACATGGATAAATTATCAGAAAATCAATAGACTAGAAAGTAATACACATCCCTGATTTTTGGAGAGACAGCTTCATTCTGAAACCTGAAACGTTAACCCTATATTTCTCTCTCTGCCTGTCCTGCTGAGTATTTCCAGCATTTTCTGTTTTTATTCCATTCTGAACTTATTGTCCAACATTTGCCCCAATTTCCCTCTCTCTCTCATGAGCTGCTTTTCTTCTTTCAGTCTATGTTAGATAAGAGGGTAAAAAGTTTCTGTTAGCTCTCAGCTGCACTGCTACACAGAGCTCCATGCAAGTGTAAGGTGTCCAGCCAGCAGGGGTGGGAGTGGCGGGGTCGGGGGGTGGGGGGAAGAGCAGGAAGGGAACTGGCACTGACCAACGCCTGAATGAATCGTAACCCCTACCACTGCTAAAGCCATTTATAAAGGCTGTGTGAGAGTCAGTGGTCTAGACTTTCCCCTCTCCGAACAGTGGGCAAGCGAGGCGGGGGTTCTGTGTTTGAAAACTGGCAATGATTGAGAAAGAAAAAAATCAGCAAAATATCAACGCAACCATTTTTGAGAAATACAGGACTTTTCCACAAGTCTTCATATCTGGGGACCAACACCATCCAATGATTTGCTGTTGGAGACACAATTATAAAGGGATAGAATGGATCCAGTCAGTTTTTCCCTTGCCCTGTTATTCCCAACCAGATCAAGAACTGCCTGAACTTACCTTAACTCCGATAGGTAGATTGCAAGGTCAAACAGCCAGAAGTTTGAATTTTTCGCTCTTCTATGTGAGTGGTTCTTACTTCTCTTAAAAAAAATGTTTGCCAGAAGATTGACTTTCACCTCACAATTGTATTGCATTAGAAGCTAATAAATAGTGGCCTGGTACCAGTGATGTTAAAAAGTTCAGCTCCCAACTTGAAAACCTGAGCTTCAATCCCAGTTTCAACTCGGATTTGCACTCCGATTTCCCCTAACCCACAGGGTGAGTTTTGCCAGTCTCTGATGGGTTGTCTATGGAAGTGTGAACCACCCCACTCCTTCAAATAACATGGAAGTAATGCCTGTGAAAGGCTGGCCAAGGAGTGACGTTTATGGTGCCCCAGGAGATGGCTTTGAACATTGATGTCCCACCCACCCAATTGAGGAGGATAGCGTAGTCATGGGAGGAATCATAGAATCCTAGAATCATAGAATGATTGCAGCATGGAAGAAGGCCATTCGTCCCGTTGAGCCCATGCCGGCTCTCTGCAAGAGCACCTCAGCTAGACCCACTCCCCCGCCCTTTCCCCATAGCCCTGCAAATTTCTTTCCTTCAGATACTTATCCAACTCCCTTTTGAAAGCTGTGATTGAATCTGTCCCCAGCACCCTTTCAGGCAGTACATTCCAGATCCTAACCACTCGCTGCACAAAAAAAGTTTTTTCTTACGTCGCCTTTGGTTCTTTTGCCAATCACCTTAAATCTGTGTCCTCTGATTCTCAACCCCTCTGCCAATGGGAACAGTTTCCCTCTATCTACTCTGTCCAGACCCCTCATGATTTTGAACACCTCTATCAAATCTCCTCTCAATCTTCTCTGCTCCAAGGAGAACAACCCCAGCTTCTCTAGTCTATCAACAAAACTGAAGTCCCTCATTCCTGGAATCATTCTCGTAAATCTTTTCTGCACCCTCTCTAAGGCCTTCACATCCTTCCTAAAGTGTGGTGCCCACATTTGGACACAGTACTCCAGTTGGGGCCGAACCAGTGTTTTATACAGGTTCATCATAATTTCCACACTTTTGTACTCTATACCTCTATTTATGAAGACCAGTATCCTGTAAGCCTTTTTAACTGCTTTCTCACCTTCAACGATTTGTGCACACATACCCCCAGGTCTCTCTGTTCGTGCACCCCCTTCAGGATTGTACCATTTAGTTTATATTGCCTCTCCTCGTTCTTTCTACCAAAATCTATCACTTCACACTTTTCTGTGTTAAATTTCATTTGCCATGTGTCTGCCCATTCCACCAGCCTGTCTATGTCTTCCTGAAGTCTATCACTCTCCTCCTCACTGTTCACTATACTTCCAAGTTTTGTGTCATCTGAAAATGTTGAAATTGTGCCCTGTACACCCACATCCAAGTCATTAATATATATCAAGAAAAGCAGTGGTCCTAGAACCGACCCCTGTGCAACACCACTGTATACCTTCCCCCAGTCCAAAAAACAACAGTTCACCACTACTCTCTGTTTCCTATCACTTAGCCAATTCCGTATCCATGCTGCCACTGTCCCTTTTATTCCATGGGCTTCAACTTTGCTGGCAAGCCTATTATGTGGCACTTTGTCAAACGCCTTTTGGAAATCCATGTACACCACGTCAACCGCATTACCCTCATCAACCCTCTCTGTTACCTCATCAAAGAACTCAATCAAGTTAGTTAAACATGATTTGCCTTTAACAAATCCGTGCTGGCTTTCCTTAATTAATCCACACCTATCCAAATGACTGTTAATTTTGTCCCTGATTAGTGTTTCTAAAAGCTTCCCCACTACCAAGGTCAAACTGACTGGCCTATAGTTGCTGGGTTTATCTTTACACCCTTTTTTTGAACAATGGTGTATCATTTGCAATTCTCCAGTCCTCTGGCTCCACCCCCGTATCTAAGGAGCATTGGAATATTATGGTCAGTACTTCCGCGATTTCCTTCCTCAATTCCCTCAGCATCCTAGGATGCATCCCATCCGCTCCTGGTGATTTATCTACTTTAAGTACAGCCAGCCTTTCTAATACCTCCTCTTTATCAATTTTTATCCTATCAAGTATCTCCACTACCTCCTCCTTTACTATGTCTATGGCAGCATCTTCTTCCCCCTTGGTGAAGACAGATGTAAAGTATTTGTTTAGTACCTCAGCCATACGCTCTGCCTCCATGCATAGGTCTCCTTTTTGGTTCCTAATCAGGCCCACCCCTCCTCTTACTACCCTTTTACTATTTATATGCCTATAGAAGACTTTCGGATTACCTTTTATGTTGGCTGCCATTCTATTCTCATACCCTCTCTTTGCCCCACTTATTTTCTTTTTCACTTCTCCTCTGACCTTTCTATATATAGCCTGATTCTCAGATGTATTTGCAACCTGACATCTGTCATATGTGCTCTTTTTCTGCTTCATCATATTCTCTATCTCTTTCATCATCCAGGGATCCCTGACTTTAGTTGCCCTGCCTTTCCCCCTAGTGGGAATGTACCTCAACCGTACCTGAACTATTTCCTCTTTAAAGGCAGCCCATTGTCCCATTACAGCTTTGCCTGCCAATCTTTGATCCCAGTTTACCCGGGCCAGATCCGTTCTCATCCCACTGAAGAACGGTCATGGGAGAAGAACTTGTGAAAGGAAAGTAGTCAAAAGTAGGAACTGGGGGAAGAGGAGAAAAGGGAACAACATTGTTGCAGATCAATTATAGTTTTAATGCATTTATTAAAAGTAAAATAAAGCAAGGCCTGTTAGGTTAAAATGGTTTCCCTGAAGAATTCAGTGTTGAAAGAGTCTAGGAAACACTACTGAACTGTGTTCGGAGAGCACTGAAGAAGAGATTGTGTAAATTTGATTCTACCAGTTTTGAAATACAGCCTGTGTTGACTGGCAAAAAAGGAATACTGCCTCTTTAAGCGGAATTGACTGAATAGACACTTTCCTCTTGAGTGCATTGATGCTGTAACCTGCAGGCTGGTTTGGAACGGCGGCAGGAAGGATACTTGCCAGCTGCCGCTTCTAACTTCCTCTCTTCTTAGTTCAACTTGCCAACTGTTATAGATGTCTTCCTGGCCCTCGCTTCGGCTAAGGATTGACACGTCAAGCAAAGCTGTATACCAGCTGAAAGGAACTGGTTACCTCATAGCTTGTTCAAAAGTGAAGAGAAACTTACAAAACTGGTTTCGTAAGACTGGCACTTTACAAAGCACCCATTATTGAAAAAAAAAAATGTAATGATTATTCTGTTTGGGGAAGGAATTATTCCATTTTAAAGGGCTACAAATTTTTGAGCGTTGCTTTGGCCTAAACCAAAAATAACGTGCTCTTGTAAATTGTGCAGTGCTTAAGTTCTTATATTTAATCTGGCCACCCACAATTTAGCAATGGGTGGTCTGATGACAAGGCTGCAGTTGCTGGCCATCACATATGTAATACTGTCACCAAACACTTGCAAATGCTACTTATCTGATAAAGATTTGGGGCTTCTCAACCATTAACCATGCATAAAATTTCCAGGTATTGACATGATAAAAGTGTGGTTTGGACCATTTGAAACAGAAATACAGAGTTTGTTGAGGATAATCTCTCAGAAGATGTCTTATCTGCTAAGACTACCATTTGTTTCGTTTTACTAAACCCCAAACCATTATTTTTAAGTCTATTTTTAACTTGTTTTGTTGCCATACTCTTCACATGGGGAGCGAGCATTGGCAACTGATGGGCACTGCCACTGTCATACTGCAGCCAGCCAATAGGGATGCTGAAGCACAACTTGAGGCAGCGCCACCTGCCTGTTCCCCCATGTATGTGTACACAGGACCAGAGACGATGAAGAATGTAAGAACATAAGAAATAGGAGCAGGAGTCAGCCATTTGGCCCTTTGAGCCTGCTCCGCCATTCAATAAGATCATGGCTGATCTTCTACCTCAACTCCACTTTCCCTCTCTATCCCCATATCCCTTGATTCCCTTAATATTCAAAAATCTATCAATCTCTATCTTGAATATACTCAACGACTGAGCCGCCACAGCCCTCTGGGGTAGAGAATTCCAAAGATTCACCACCCTCTGAGTGAAGAAATTTCTCCTCATCTCAGTCCTAAATGGCCGACCCCTTATTCTGAGACTGTGACCCCTGGTTCTAGACTCCCCAGCCAGGGGAAACATCCTCCCTGCATCTACCCTGTCAAGCGCTGTAAGAATTTTGTATGTTTCAATGAGATCACCTCTCATTCTTCTAAACTCTAGAGAATATAGGCCTAGTCTACTGAATCTCTCCTCATAGGACAATCCCCCCATCCCAGGAATCAGTCTGGTGAACCTTCATTGCACTCACTCTATGGCAAGTATATCCTTCCTTAGGTAAGGAGACCAAAACTGTACACAACACTCCAGGTGTGGTCTCACCAGGGCCCTATATAATTGCAGTAAGATGTCTTTACACTTATACTCAAATACTCTTGTAGTAAAGGCCAACATACCATTTGCTTTCCTTATTGCTTGCTGTATCTGCATGTTAACTTTCAGTGATTCGTGTACAAGGACACCCAGGTCCCTCTGAACACCAACATTTCCCAATCTCTCACCATTTAAAAAATACTCTGCTTTTCTATTTTTCCTACCAAAGTGGATAACTTCACATTTCTCCACATTATATTCCATTTGCCATGTTCTTGCCCATTCAATTAATCTGTCTATATCCCCTTGAAGCCTCTTTGCATCCTCCTCACAACTTCCCACCCAGCTTTGTATCATCAGCAAACTTGGATATATTACATTTGGTCCCCTCATCCAAATCATTGATGTAGATTGTGAATAGCTGAGGCCCAAGCACTGATTCTTGTGGTACCCCACTAGTTACAGCCACCCAACCCGAAAATGACCTGTTTTTTGTCCATTAACCAATCCTCAATCCATGCTAGTATATTATCCCCAATCCCATGAGCCCTAATTTTGTTTAATATCCTCTTGTGTGGCACCTTATCGAATGCCTTGTGAAAATCCAAATACACCACATCCACTGGTTCCCCCTTATCTATTCTGCTAGTTACAACCTTAAAAACTCTATTTGTCAAACACAATTTCCCTTTCATAAATCTGTGTTGACTCTGCCCAATCCTATTATTATTTTCTAAGTACCCTGTTACCACGTCCTTAATAATAGATTCTAGCATTTTCCCTACTACTGATGTCAGGCTAACTGGTCTGTAGTTCCCCATTTTCTCTCTCCCTCCTTTCTCAAATAGTGGGGTTATATTTGCTACCTTCCAATCCACGGGAACTGTTCCAGAATCTATGGAATTTTGGAAAATGACAACCAATGCATCCACTATCTCTATAGCCACCTTTTTCAAAACCCTAGGAGGTAGGACATCAGGTCAGAGGGATTTATTGGCTTTCAGTCCCATTAATTTCTCCAGTACTTTTTTTTACTTTTCCTGTGAGGTTTTTGTGCCTTAAAGGAATGTATATTTGTTGTAAATTATGTATTAATTCTTTAAATGCTAGCCATTGCTTGTCTACCGTCAGACCTTTTAATGTAGTTTCCCAATCTACATTAGCCAACTCGCCCCTCATACCTACGTAGTTTACTTTGTTTAGATTTAAGACCCTAGTTTCAGATTTAACTAAATCACTTTCAAACTCAATATAAAATTCTATCGTATTATGGTCACTCTTCCCTAAAGGCCCCTTTACTACAAGGTTATTAATTAACCCTTTCTCATTGCACAATACTAGATCTAAAATAGCCTGTTCCCTAGTTGGTTCCTCAACATACTGATCTAGAAAGCTATCTTCCATACATTCCATGAATTCGTCCTCCACACTATTACTGCAAATTTGGTTTGCCCAGTCTATATGTCGATTAAAGTCCCCCATGATCACTGCATTACCCTTGTTACATGCGCCTCTAATTTCCTGATTTATACACTGCCCTACATTACAACTACTGTTTGGAGACCTATAAACAACTCCTACCAATGTTTCCTGCCCCTTGCTGTTTCTTAGCTCCACCCAAACTGATTCTACATCTTGATTTTCAGAACTAAGATCCTTTCTCTCTACTGTCTTTATCCCATCCTTTATTATCAGGGCTACCCCTCCTCCTTTTCCATTTTGCCTATCTCTTCTAAAAGTTAAGTATCCTGGAATATTTAGTTCTCAACCTTGGACACTTTGCAACCACGTCTCCGTTATCGTTATTAGATCAAACCTGTTCATTTCTATCTGCGCTATTAATTCATCTATTTTGTTGCGACTGCTTCATGTATTCAGATATAGTGCCTTTAGCTTTGACTTATTTCTATTTTGCCCTGATGTCACCTTAGTCACTGATGCCTTATTACCTTTGTTACTCTCTCTGTCCCTTCCTGACCCACTTTACGGTACAGAAAGAGACCATTCAGGCTATTGTGACTGTGCTGGCTCTTTGCAATACCATTCTAAAACGATTCCCAATGCCCTTCTCTTTCTTTATAGCCCTGTATCTTCCTATACTTTAAAGACTTAACACTTTTCCCTTAAAAGATGCAATGTTCTCTGCCTCAACCATTCCCTAGGGCAAAGCATTCAATGCTCCAACAACGCTGTAAAAATGAGTTTCTCCTAATTCCTCATTCTCTTCGTGACAATTCTAAATTGATGATCCCTCTCATCACTGACTCCCCAATCAGAGGCTATATACACACACAAATTAAATCTTTCACCCTTCTATCGGATCGCCTCAGCTGAGCACTGTGGCTGACAATTCAGCTGAATGATAACTCAGTACCTGGAGTAAGCCCAAGCATGAATCCAGTTCTCCTAGGCTACAGCACATCAAACTAAGATGTTCCGCCACTAGCCTGCTGAATCTATTCATTGCTTACAAGAGGCCATGCGCAAAAATTGATTTCTTTCACAAGCACACAAAGGCTATCCTTTTGCTCACTCTCCTCTCCTCCTAAAAAGCATTCGGTAGGAAATATAAAAACGGGTTATCATCCTTCGCTCTGTACAAATTCCGTTAGTCATAAATGGCTGATAGCATTATCTCTTTGGAGCAAAATCGCACCTTCTCAGAGAATGTTGCTACTGGAGAAAATACTGAGGCATAGCATTGACAATCAAGCACAATCAATTACATATTAGCCTGGACATTGCAATTGGTAATGTTATATGACATTTCCCTGTCAGCTACTTGTAATGCAGACATATATTTTAAATGGGTTAATGCCTCCACTAAAATAGTGGACAGAGGAATCACAAAAGAATGCTTTAAGCTTTTGTCCACTAATAGTAATTGAGAACTATCATATATACAGGTATCAGCGGATGCCAAAAAAAAATCATTAGGTCAGGGTAAACAGGACGATTGCTATTTGTTGATACAGTGCATTCATTCGAATACAAAAAGAAAATACTGCAGATGCTGGAAATCTGAAATAAAAACAGAAAATGCTGGAGATACTCAGCCGGTCAGGCAGCATCTGTGAAGAGAGAAACAGAGTTAACGTTTCAGGTCCATGACCTTTCGTCAGACGAAAGGTCATCGACCTGAAACGTTAACTCTGTTTCTCTCTTCACAGATGCTGCCTGACCTGCTGAGTATCTCCAGCATTTTCTGTTTTTATTGCATTCATTCTAATGTTTAGCTGGAGCAAAGATGATTTTCCTTTAGTTACAACTTCCTTGTCACAGAGTTTCCTCCTGCAACAACCACAGGATAGTAATTTTATCTGGTATTCTTAACTAATATTTTTTCATGGAGAACTATACCTAATCGCATCTTCAGCCCCCTCTGCTCTCTCAGGTGGGCGTCAAAGATCCCATGGTACTATTTCAAAGAGAGCAGGGGAGTTATCCCTGGTGTCCCGGCCAATATTTATCCCTCAATCAACATCACTAAAACAGATTATCTGGTCATCATCACATTGCTGTTTGTGGGAGCTTGCTGTGCTCAAATTGGCTGCCGCGTTTCCTACACTACAACAGTGACTACACTTCAAAAGCACTTCATTGGCTGTAAAGCACTTTGGGACGTCTGGTGGTCATGAAAGGCGCTATAGAAATCATAGAATCATAGAATGGTTACAGCTCGGAAGTAGGCCATTCAGCCCGTCGAGCCCGTGCCGGCTCTCTGCAAGAGCACTTCAGCTCGTACCACTCCCCCGCCCTTTCTCCGTAGCCCTGCAATTTTTTTTTCCTTCAGGTACTTATCCAACTCCCTTTTGAAAGCCGTGATTGAGTCTGCCTCCACCACCCTTTCAGGCATTGCATTCCAGATCCTAACTACTCGCTAAGTAAAAAAGTTTTTCCTCATGTCGCCTTTGGTTCTTCTGCTATTCACCTTAAATCTGTGTCCTCTGATTCTCGACCCTTCTGCCAATGGGAACAGTTTCTCTCTATCTACTCTGTCCAGACCCCTCATGATTTTGAACACCTCTATCAAATCTCCTCTCAATCTTCTCTGCTCTAAGGAGAACAACCCCAGCTTCTCTAGTCTATCCACGTAACTGAAGTCCCTCATCCCTGGAATTATTCTCGTAAATCTTTTCTGCACCCTCTCTAAGGCCTTCACATCCTTCCTAAAGTGCGGTGCCCAGAATTGAACACAATACTCCAGTCCTTTTTTTAATGCATTTTATTGGAGATGTGTCATCAGAAAAGCTGAAGCTAAAGGTTTAAATATTCCGAATGACATTATGTTGATGTGAGAGCAGTGCTGAGGGGGACATCCTCCACTATAAGGACCTTCTTCTCAATAAAACCTCTGAATGGTCATTGTGGACAAGCTTTTTACTGTATTTATGGCATGCACTGCAGATTAGCCAGGACTATTTGGGATCTGGGCAAGCAATCACTGCCTTGAGTTGGGACCATTTTGCTCTGAGTGATCTGAACATGAATCTCCTGCAGGCTTCACTTAGAATAGTTGTCACTGGCAATCACCAAGGTCATCAAAAATCAAAGTCAGTGGTGCCCACGCTCAGTGTTATAAATGTTCTATCTGCTTACTGGTCTCAGCCAAGATACCAATTGGTACTCTACGATTGACCTCAGTCCCCTGGGCTGGGGAGAGGAAAGATCAGCCAGGCTACTAGGCTCCTGATCAGTACCAAGTGATCACTATTGGAAAGTGCATGTGCATATGTTAAGTGCAGACAAGATTGGATTCACCTGTGATGCCCTCTATGTTAGAGTAGGCTGGCAGTGAAGGGATAATTACAAGTCCTAGCCCTTTTCGGGTCACCCCGGATCAGGCATATTCCCCAGACGTTCCCCTTCAACTAAAGTTAGAGATCGCCGAATCCTATAAGACGCTTAATTGGGTCTAAAGGTCCAGACTATCTCTCCCTAAAGGAAAGAAATGACTTGAAGATATTACCGTCCTCCAGATAGCACTTTTAATAAGTTTAGCTAGACTGTAACCTTCCGGATATTATGAGGGTCCGGAAAACCCCATCAGAATTCTGCAACTCCTCACAAAAGAGTGTACAGAGATTTGAGTTTGCGAGGTTGATACAGAAATACTCTGTGAGACAATTCTAAAAATATATAGATTTATTAAGGAACCGACATTTAGTTAACAGTTGGTGAGTCAATCGCAACTTTAACAGTTCAAAATACAAATAGCTTACAATTCTTATTCTTTGAGATCCTTATTCTCAAATCTTAACTTCGTTACATTTTTACATTTGTACTTATTTTTAATCCAGAATATCCACCAAAATCAAATAAAAGTACCGTTTGATCCCCGAGACTCAAAGAGTTAAAAACTTACAGAGCCTGCCTCTGAAGCTGAGAATCGCCTGCCCGTTCCAGCGACTTCTGTTTTCCCATTTGAAAATCCCATATCTTATACTCTTTTTGCAGTGGTATCTCCTTTGAAGTTTTCTGCTGATGTAAGCTAATTATCTCTTGTCAGTCTTTCTGTTGACTTCTTTCTATTCTTACTGTTAGTTCAGCTGCTAACTCTCAGAATCCTGTCTGCTGTATAGGTGTTTCATAACTTATCAAAAACAATTTGACAGTCGTTTTTTATTTGATGCTATTCTTACGAAGGTCTTCCATTCAATTCTAAACCACCTCAGCTGCTTGTAACCCAGACTTCGCGTCTCCCAACTGTTCCAAGTTCAATACAAAAACCATGTGATTGCTTGGTGCATCTATTGATATTATATCTTCAAAGTGTTCTGTAGGTATCATATTTATAATATGTAAATCAAAACCACTTCAACCAAGGTGTTCCATGCATTTCTTAGCTACTTCAATTGGTTGTATATATAATTGTGTTTCCTGTTTCATTTGATGTTACTTTTACAAAGGCACATGGTTTTTCAATGTTCTGTGTTTCTGTTCGAAGTGTTATTTTTTAACACTTTAAACTGGGTATAGCATTGTGTTGGTTCCAAACTGCAGACTCCTTGGAAGCAAGCCTTTGCTTCTTCAATAGGGCCATTGTCTCAGTGTCAATAACCATTTCCCATTTCAAAAGCTTGTATGGTGTTTACAGCTTTGTGTCAACAAGCTCATCTTATCTCAGAAGCCTGTATTTACAGCTTTGTGTCGTTGAGGCTTTTAGATTTTTAAACCCAGTTTGTCATATTTTAATAATGTCAGAATTCTGTTCATAGGATGGTGTATTTTTCTGAAATATGGCTCATTCCTTTACAGCAGCAGTCATTGCCTAGGCACACACCGAAAGAATGATCCCTTAGGTGAGGTACCAGAGGGTTGCTAGTGTCCCTTCCAGATAAGAGGGAGAAAAGGGGAATAAACACATTGCAAATGTTGTGTCTAAAGTTTGACAGGGGCACACTTTGGGTAGCACAGGGAGAATCAAGGTAACAACCTGGAGTAGGTACTTTGTTGTCTGGTAACACGGTCAAAACTTGCCCAGTTCTTGACGTGGGCTACTTCAAACCAGAAGACCATTATCAACCTATTTCTGCTGAACAGACAAAGCCTCACACACAGAGTTTAAATTCCTCTCAAATCAGAACCTGGTAACACAAAACTGTGGGAAAAATTCCATACTAACCAGAAATTGTAGTTAGCCGTCATTACTTGTCAAGTAGAAATCCGTCACCACTCCCTTCAATACATCATATGCTTCCCTTCTATAAATAATTACTGCTTTATATTGAAGGCAAGTCCTCTATTTTAAGTACCATGGGATCTAATAAAACAAACTATTTTGGAAATCATTTTAAAATTCATTTATTTTCCTCATCTTCACAAGTCAAGAATCTTGCCTTTGTACAATAGTGTTCAAATAATTGTTAAGTTAGTCAGTTGTGACTGTATGATTGAGAGAGCTATGATGGCAACAACTTTAAACCTACAATTCAGACATTTCTTTTACAACCTTATAATGCCTGGTGTCATCGTGTCATTCGGTATACGTGTCACTTGTTGGGTCACAGCACTGACGATATGTGCCGATACTCAGTAGACTGTGCATGGTGGCAGCGTAGCAAATGACAACACAGTAGGATTTTGGGCTGTTACAATTTGTTATTACTATACTAACATCTCCAGGCCACCCACAAGAAAACACTGCCCCTTTAAAAAAGTGTCATTTCACATGGACTCGGGCTAAGAGATTGCTTTCATGGTCCTTAACCATAAACCTACTACCACAGCAACCAGCTCCTAAAGTCTTTGATAATTCCATTGTGCCTTCTGCTTGAGATGGTGAAGTTGAGATTGGTGGGTTCCAGGTACAGGTTTTACCTGTGTTGGATAGAGTGCTACATCTAGCAATGTACTATACCCACAAACCTGCACAGAAGGACTCAAACAATACAACTAAATGTAATTATGGATATCAGGGATTGACCTATATGGACTTCCTTATATTGTCACCCTTACTACGAGAAAAGGTAATTGCTGAACATGAATATAGAATGAGATGTGTCTTTCCATTCTTTTTAAACATTCAAACTTAGATTACCAATGATCAGATTCTCAGTTTCTGTTCCAGCCAGGAACTAAGGGGGTGAAATTGGGTGCTTTGCGCCTCCAGTTAGCGTCCCCAGGGTGTGGTAACAGTGGCGCAAATGGTTTTGCAACCGGTCGCGGTGCTGGCGGGAGTTTTGCGGCAGCACTACGGCGTTGCGCCTCGATCTCCTTCGCCCGGAGATCGTGACGTCATCGCTGTGCGCATCGCCCCAGTAGCGTCCCGGACCCAAAATTGATTTCTGCCCCCTGCAGCAGCGCCGGTCGAAAACACCAAGCGCTGCAGGAGGCGTGCATCGGGCAGCCGGCCACTTCGGGGGCGATGATTAAAGGCGAGGTGGCCGAGGTAAGTAAAAAAAAACTTACCTTTCTTGTTCCAGTTTTTTTCGCGTGTTCCTGCCCACGATCGATCAGCCCAGCTCTCTGCTTGAGTGGTCCAGGTAGGTACTTATTAAATTGCAGAGCCTGCAGCGAAGGCCCTTCCCTTTATGGGAGGGAAGGAGCCTTTTCTTATATACCTTTATAAGGTCACCATATAACAGAACAGGCTCGATGGCTGAATGGTCTACTCCTGTTCCTATGTTCCACCCCCTCACTCACCTCCTTCCAAGACCAAAAAGCCCAAGTATCCGCATAACTCAGTTCTCTGGCGCTTGGAATGAGTCCAATGGGTCTTCTCTGTCTCTTAATGCCTTAAATGGGCAGTTTTCCTGGAACAGTCAAAAGAACCTGAAAACACCACTGCCATTAAATAAATTTGGCTTAACACACCAAGTATGTGCTGTGACAGATGCTAGAACTGAAAATCTGGGATCTCTCTCTGTAACTGTGATGGAGCAGGAATGGTGATTCATTGGTCATCTGTTTTCCTGACCCCACTGGAGGATCCGGGGTCCTGCTGGGGTCATGTAATTTAAATAAATCTGGCAGGTGGTTGAGTCAGTATGAGTGCCTCTTGGGCACCTGCTAGGGTGCAAAGTGCTGCATCTAGGGAGAAGCTTGTGGCACTGACTGAAGATGTCTCCAATCTCCCATATAAGAGGGCCAATTTTATTGTGCCAGCCAATAGTTGGAGGTGTTCTAGGCCTGGACAAAAGCCCCTCTCGTGACCTGGGCGGCAGTAGCTTGCCAACAATCCGGGTCACTTGGAGCAAAGGAGACATTAGCAGCGGGCATTAAGAAAGTAGCACCATCCCTTGACTCCTTTTATGTCAGCCCATCAATGGGGCAGACAGACCTTCCAACCGTCCCTTCTCCCCCGCAACCCCAAAGTGAATTCTCAGAGTGACCTCTTCGAGGCAGAGTCCTGGCATTTCTAGGTCCTTTCCCAATTTCCCACTCCTGTTAGTCCTCTCCCACCCCTTTTGCACTGGAGCCCTACCCCAAGCTCGGAGGAAATTCAAGGTCGCTATGTTTACTCCAGCACAAACACTTACAACTTTATAAAAAGATAATAATTAAAGCTAAGCTAAAAATAAAAACCTGCCAGGCTTGATTAGCAACATGATGGTATTATCCCATTTGCCAATCACATCCTTTTTCCTATTTACTAACCCATTATTTACCAGAAGAAAATGGTCCATTAAAATAGGACCATTGGCTTCCTTTCCAGATAGCCTGTGGCTTTGCAGGGCTATTCTCAGGCCATTTCTATCCTCCTGTATTGCTTGTAGATGCTGTGCAATTGCAAGTTATTTACAAGCATTGGGATTGTGGACTGATATGATTGTTGTCTTTTGGCCAAGTGCAGAGAAATGTTGCAATTAAATAATCACAAGCCTTCTGCCTTGTGTTACTTCCAGTGTGATTGCTCAACATGGCTAATGTTACAAGGATTTTTAATTTGTTTTATGTTTAGTTATTTCACAAGAAAACTCTGCTATTCCGTTGGTAAAGCTTCAAAAATGGCTGTGTGAATTTGACAGGTTACTCTTTGACAAATGAGGTCAACTGGAATGTTCCAAAGCAGCGCATCATGACTTCTGCAAGGAGTTAGGATGGCCGAGCGGTCTAAGGCACTGTGTTCAGGTTGCAGTCTCCCCTAGTAGGGGTGGGTTCAAATCCCACTTCTGCCATTCAGTCCTATCACATATACAAAACTATTATCTTTGGAATTCTCTATCCCAGATGGGTTGTGGATGCTCCGTCGTTGAGCATATTCAAAACTGAGATCAATAGATTTTTAGACTCGAAGGGAATCAGACGGGAAAGTGGAGTTGAGGTCGAAGATCAGCCATGATCTTATTGAATGGCGGAGCAGGCTCGAGGGGCTGTATGGCCTACTCCTGCTCCTAATTCTTATGTTCTAACTTACCAAACTGTCCCCCTTACTCCGTGCCAATGACATGACACATACACATAGGATATTTCTCTAAGAAACTGTAAGTACCAAATGGTTCTCAATAGATGTGAATTCCCCCAAAATACCAAATGCAAGCTCTGTTTACGCCGCACTTTTTCCCCCCAAAATTAGGGTCCAGGATACAAAACATCAACGAACCTACTGAACCCAACTAGTTGCCACAAAAACTGGATCTGAGGGCCTCCAAGGGTTCAAAGTACAAAGTCGCAATAACATTTTTCAGGATGTAGTGACTATTGTTTCTAGCCCAGCCATGACTTTACATTGGATTGAATATGTCCAGTGCAGTTGGGCTGATTTCTTACAAGCCCAACAGAACCCTTGCTCATTGTGAAGTGTGTGGGTCCTGTCGTACTCTGTAAATAGGCTTGCTTCAGTATTAATGTAGGGCCCCTTAATCCCCAACAGCAACAAATAGATTGTGAACACTTCACTGGGAACATAAATGAGCAGACACTGTAGGTGTTTATCTTGGTTTTCGATCACCAAACACAAATTAAATAGCTCCATCCCCGAGAGCTATTACCACTAATTAACACCCACGTATCCCATTCATCATTGCTTTCTAATGACATTTGAGAGGGTGGAACCATCAACCACTGCAATACTGTTGTGGTTTTAAAATATTTATTGGATTTAAATGGCGTCTCTGCTACATTATTAGGTAAAACCTGTACAAATTATTTTTTTATGCTGGGAATTAGCATTTTGTATATATTTTTTGAATTCACCAAATCAATTTAAATTAAAGCCTCCAAAAAATCAACAGATTTACAATAAATTTATATGTTATAGTAAATGAAACATAGGTGTACCAATTCTTTGCATCTAAAATTCAATTGTAGTGGACCATAACCCCACCGCTGAACATTTCATCAACTTTGCTTCTAATATCCAACCATCTCTTACCTTCTCATGCCACCTTCCACAGCAGAACTTCCAAAATGTCTTCCTTTTTCCTCAGCCAAGGAATCCCTTCCACCGTGGTTGACAGCGCCCTTGACCGTGTCTGTCCCATTTCCCACACTTCCCCCACCCCCGCCCTCCACCCCGTCTCCTCCTGTCCAGAACCATGACAGAGTACTTAAATTCCAGCCCACCTGCCTCCGCATTCAACGGATCGTCCTCCGCCATTTTGGACAACTCCAGCACGATGCTACCACCAATCACATCTTCCCCTCCCCCTTCAGCATTCCTCGGTGACACCCTGGTCCACTGTCCCATCAAACCCAACACGTGCTTCCCTTCCCAGGCACCTTGCCATGCAAATACTGGAGATGCAACACCTGCCCTTCCCATCGTCAAGAGCACCAAACACTCCTTCCAGGTGAAACAGTGATTTACTTGTACTTCTTCCAATTTAGTATATTGTATTCGCTGCTTACGAAGCGGTCTCCTCTACATTGGCGAGACCAAACGCAGATTGGATGATCACTTTGCTGATCACCTCCGTTCAGTCTGCAAGCATGACCCTGAGCCTCCGGTCGCTTGTCACTTTAATTCTCCATCTCACTCGCACTCTAACCTCTCTGTCCATAGCTTTCTACAGTGTTAGAGTGAAGCTCAACGCAAGCGCGAGGAACAGCACCTCATCTTTCCACTCGGCACTTTACAGCCTTCCGGCCTTAACATTGAGTATAACAACTTTAGATCTTAACCATCGTCCCATTTTCTCTCATACAGCAGTTGCTGGTAATGGAGGATGGCTGCACCAGAGCCACCGGGAGTGGAGGAGGTGCAGGCTGGTGCTTGGGGTGGGGATTCCCTATCGGTACAAGGCTGGCGGGGTGGTCCTCACCCCTGGGATATGCCTACCTTTCTTCCAGCACATTTCTGGGCCATGGGAATCTTCTCTTTACCAGATTTCCCATGCTTCCTTCATCCTCTGCTATTCTGCTGTAACCTTTTACCCATCCTCTGGGCCCATCTTTTGTTTCTATACTTGTCTCGCTATCAGATCCTTTTGACTTGCACCATCATCACTTTGGTCATGTAATCACTCCTGCCCTCCACCCAATCACAGACCTCTTTTTATTCTTTTCCTGCCGCCTTTTCTCTGAGTGTGTAGTTGCTTAAAAGCTGTTCATCCCTAACATCTTCCAGTTCTGATGAAAGGTCATCGACCTGAAACGGTAACTCGGTGTCTCTCTCCACGAATTTCAGATTTCCAGCTTTTGTTTTTGTTCAATTATATAGCATGATTTTTGAAAATACCACACAGCCAACCTCTTCTGTGGCTAGGGCCACATGACTCTTTGTACACGTGCTCACTTCCTGAAAACCAGTAACTACCTTGAGTGCCAGCATTTGTGACATTTAGCGACGTATGTGGTGTTCTCTGCCCTTCATCTGTGTTTTGTGCTAGATTTGTATACGTGTCTGCGCAATACTATGATTCTGTTTTTCCTTCGACCTCAAATTTGTTGAAATGTTTTTAACCGTTGATTCTCCTCAGGAGTTTCTCTTTTTCTATAAAGTAACTTATTGTGTTTATCTCAGTGGCTCAGTTTGTCACAATAGTTCAGTAGCTCAGCACTACCTGCTGTGGAATTGAACCGTACAGAGCGAAGGCGGCTCTGGGCTCAATCACCAATCTGTGCTGCGTTAGCTGATGTCAGCCAAGGTGTTGTAGCAGTAACCCCAGGACTGATCTGGAGTCCGCAGCTCACTTTTTGTTTCAGGGGCCAGTTTTCCTCCCCCTCCCATCCTCTTCCTCAGGCTAAGGTGGACAATGTGCGACCACCTGCCAGGACTTGAATCCACCCGTATTGGTGGCTTCGGGAAGTGTAATGGCCCAGATGCTCCTCAATTGCAGGGACACTTGCTGTCAAAAGGGGGCGGTTGGGGGAGGAGGGAACTGTCGTGTTAGTGCAAGCGGAGGGCACTGGAGGCAAACAAGAAGGCTTGCTTCCTATGAGCACTGCTCCATTTGGGCCTCGCCCAGCAGGGACCCAGGGAAATGAGGCAAGAGGTGTGCTGACATCACTCCCATCTCATTCCCATCCCATTTACGTGCTTCCTCCTGTTCCACGCAAAAGCTCTCCACACCCCCTCTCAAAGAAACTCCCACAGGCACATGTGAAGGGAAAAGGGAGCAGAGTCCCATTGCGGGTCTTTTGCCTTTGTTCCTCTGCTTTGTGTCTGGGAGCTGAACCTACTCTGAATGCAACACAGCGTAAAATTAATCCCTTTATCTCCCCTGCATAATTCTGCATGGTTTTCTTTTGACCAGTCTTTGACAAGGCCGCAATGTAGACATTTTTTCATTAGTTTTCTTGAACACGATTTAAGATAGGGAAGGGCAAGACTCACAGTGGTACAAATGGACGAAAGACTGTTACCACATTCCAACATCTTGTGTTTCCTCAAACCTACTTCAGCATTAAAATTAACACCACTGGGGAAAAAATCCCTCTCCAGAACTTTACAAATTGGACTTCACAAGATCGCTAGAATCAGGCTCCTGTAAAGCACCTTGGGACTTTTTCCTACTTTAAGGATGCTATAACTATGCAAGTTGCTGAATATATTCCACTGAATTTTAAGGCAGCTTTACTTTATTTGCTTATTCATCGAGATTGTACTTCCACATGAAAAATCGAAGAGAGTAAATTAGAGGTATTCTCCCCCCAGTTTCGTGATCTTATCACGAAGTTTTCTGCAAACTCAACAGGGTTGAACGGTAAAAGATTTATTGAAATTAGCTCTAACTCTCCAATTCAACAGTAGACAAGATTTTGATTGATTGCTTTTATTTCTGAATATTATCTCCCAGCAGTGCAACTGTAGAGATTTCCTGCTGTGATGCACACATCCGACCTCTACTTCCTCCCACACACACACACACACACACGCATATCCCCCCCCACCAACACACACACACGCATATTCCCCCTCACCCACACACACACACACGCATATTCCCCCTCACCCACACACACACGCATATTCCCCCTCACCCACACACACACGCATATTCCCCCTCACCCACACGCACACACACGCATATTCCCCCCCACCCACACACACACACAAACACCCCCCCACACTAACAAGCATGCGATACACCCACACACATTCGAGAACACAGAGAAGAACTGGATTAATCACCTGGTCGCTTGATTACACAAACAAGGCAAGAACCATTGCCGTAGCTCAATCCATATGAAGACTGGGCAAGGTACTGGAGGGCAGCTAACACTGGCGGAACCACATCCCAGCCTGAACCAGCATCTACAGCAGAGGAGAGCAAAAAAATTGAAGGGAGGGATTTTAGGATCTAATGTCCAGGAGTTAGTGGTAATGATGGTTAAATTTAGCAGCTTGCAGCAAAGTACCGTGCATTAACTTTGGCATAAGCTCCAAAAGTTCCTCCTGAAAATAAGGTAGTGCAATGCCCAGTAATGTATAGACCTGGTGTTAACTCGGTTTTCTTTTTCATATTCGCTGCCAGTTAAGCAGCAATTAACGAGCAACATGCACATTTCCTCCAGATTTACTGCTTCTTAAATGGTGTTGATTAGTTCCATGTCTTTCTGGAGTTAAAGCAATGGAGGGAGCAAGCAGAATTTATACGAAGCATAGGGTTATTGGCAATCGGAGACCTCAAGCAACATGGGTGTATTACAATTCTATTGATGGTCATGTCGGAGGGCAACAGGAAGCCATCACAGGGCAGGTCCAAAGATGTAGGGAGAAGAAGAAAGGAACTTGCATTTATATAGCAACTTTCACAACCTTGGAAGTCACAAATACAGCCAATGAAGTATTTTTGAAGTGTAGTCACTGTTGTGATGTAGGAAATGTGGCAGCCAATGTGTGTACAGCAAGCTCCCACAAACAGCAATGAGATAAATGGCCAGATAATCTGTGTTAGTGATGTTGGTTGAGGGATAAATTTTGGCCAGGAAATAGGAGGCAAATCTTCAGGACTCAGCGTTGCCTGAGGCGTGCATGTTAATTATTAATGTAGCAAAAACCCTGAATGTTAGGCTGTACACAAAGGTCTGTATCACTCAGGCTATGTACTGTCACTTACCCAATGACCTCCAGTCAGGGGTGCCCCATAAAGGATGACATTGTCTGATGAATCACACCTTTTCCTGCAAAGAGAAGAGCAGAATACGATGTATACGATTAAATCTTAACACAGAGTAGGGAAGGCACCACATTGTATATTTTGCTAACCGTATGAAATATCTCACAACCTGCAGATACCAAATCAAAAATTTACAGATAGCTTGTATGGGTGCTTTTTCCAGCATGTTTCTTCTTTCCCTGCCTTTTGTGCTACATTTGCATCATCTTAGCAGATGAAGTCAAATTTTTAATGAAACTTATTAAACCACAGCTGAGACCTGCTATCTCCTTGGATAGCCATTGACAAATATGTGCAATGCCCATATATAGCTATGTTGCTTAATTGTAAAGCAGATCATATAGTGTAATGTAGGGTAATTATCCTCGAAACCTATATATTGCTAAGTAAAATAATTGTGACCCAGACCCATATATAGAGGGTAGGAATTTCCTCTAGTCACTATATAAATCGCAATATCCTACATCCATTCATGAAAAATTCTTCTGTTCACTATTTCTAGTGAAGTCGGAAATCACCCACAAAAGGAAGGTTATTATGACTTTGTGCGAAGTACCAAACACAGAAAATCATCATGAACAGATTTACTGTGTCCATACACAAAGTAATCAGAGGAATTCTTACCCCATCGTAGTGTAAGATAAGCGACAGTCATACTTACTTTGGTACTTTGCTTCAGATCAGATACCTTCTTCCTTATACCTCCCATGTGTGGTGGCTGTGAGACGTCACAGAGCTCCTGTTGTCGATTCATTTCCATGCCTTCTGGACCCACTGCTTGTTTTTATTGAATGGTCCCTCAGACCCCTAAAGGGCATTCCTATTCTCTTTCACACTGTTCAACGTAATCTGCAGGGCATCATCAGTAAGCCTAGCCTTTTCGCACTTCATCTCTCCGCTGCATTTCAGATTTGCTGGTTCCACATCTTTAATTACTCACTGTGCATTATTTGTAACCCTTCCATCCCAATTGCACTGATTAAAGAGCAATTAAGCAATTGTGTAGCACGTGTGAGCAGACTGGCTGCCCCCATCTTGCATTAGTACGAACACATCCGAGTTCGAAGATAGTCCATTATGTAAAAGTATGTAGAACAGACATTGCTTTAAAGAAACAGGAGCAGCAAATAACTCGTTTAATGTTCATGCATCCGCAGTGTGCCAAGAGGAAACTAGACACGTTAATATTTACCTTGAAACATTCTGATGTTTTCAAATTTCATTGCATCTTATTCGAGTTTTTATTTCTATCCCTCTATTTATTTCTTCACAATGCGATTGCTTGTTGAAAAAGAGCTTAGAAATAAACAGTCAGGCACACACAGAACAAGAGACCTGCCTCACTAGATAAAGATACAGCATAGTTTTAAGTATTTCATAGGATCCACTCAGGTATTACTCATGATAGTGTGCACATGGGTGGGAGTAAGGTAAATATCATCAAGTTAGGAGTTTGTATCATTTTATAAATTCTAACAGACCAGTAAAGTTCATGGCAATGCTTCAATTTTTGAAATACTTAACTTCACTGTTAATGCCCACCTCAGTGTAACGTTAGAAAAAGAAACAGCCTGCATTTAAATAGCACCTTTCACATCCTCAGGACTTCCCAAAGCACTTGTGAATTACTTTTGAGGTGTAGTCACAGCAAAGGAGATGAATGACTAATTAATCTGTTTTGCTAGTGTTAGTTCAGGCATGAATATCGTCCAAGACACCCGGAAGAACTCTTGGCTGTTTCTCGAAAAAGTGCAATGGAATCTTTTGCAAGTACTTGAACAGGCGCACAGGGCTTCAATTTAAAGTCACATCTGAAAACTTCACCTATTATAGTAAAATTTGTTGCCCCGCTGATGGCTTAGCTAGTTTATCCAGTGAGTCAATGCACCATGAAGACTAAGGGCGCGATCTTGCCAGCCCTGGGGAGGCGGGTATGGAGGCGGGACTGCCAGGAAAATGGCAGAATTTGAGGGCGGGTGCCCAACCCGCCTCCATGCCATCTTGCCAGGAGGCGGGTAGCCGTCTCACGCCGGGTCCTGTCTCCTTGGAGGCGGGAAGGGATTAAAGCCTATTAACTGCCTGTTAACAGGTAGTTAACAGGCAGAAAATAGGATTATCCCCGTTTTGCCCTCACAAGTGCGGGCTTCCCGAAGGCTCCGAAACCCGCCAGCTCAGCGAGGCGAGTACTGGCTCTGTGGGGGTCGGAGGGGTGCAAAAGTGTGCTGTGAAGGTAAGTGATGGGTGCAAGAGTGGAGAGGTGAGTATCTGAGGTAAGTGCAAAGTGTTAGTAAAAGTGTACTAACCTTTGTTCCTTCCTGCAGGCTTCAGTCGGTGTGTATGCGGAGAGTCTCAGACCTCCGCGTTGAAGATGACAGATGGCCGTTGCATTCTCCAAAGCAACTACCATCTCATTTCTGCAAAGGAAATATGTTTGATAAGGTCTTGAATTCAAGACCTCATCAAACTATAGGGAATGTCAGTGTTTGACAGCTTCACAAAGCTGTCAAATGATGACAATTCATCTGCCAAAAATTTTTGACAGATCAAACATCATACGTTGACGTTCTCTGCAACCGGCTTTCCCTTAATTGGCCTGCTAAGCCCGCTGGGCGGGCTTAACAAGGTCAATCAAGGGAAAATAGCGTGGGTTGGCCAGAAGTTGTTGGAGGCGGGACTGAAACCCGACAAGTGGGAGTCCCGCCTCCAAAAGCTCCCCATTGAGAAAATCATCCCCTAAGAAATGCACAGGTTCAATTCTTGATTTGTGTCAAGTTAGGTCTGTGCGGCATTGGACTCAGTGCCCCTGCGTTAAGGGAGGAGAAAATCAACCAGGGTTCCCTTTCCTGATTCAGTGACCTCTGGCAGAAATGCACAGATGAGGATAGGATCAGGCTTGGCTATGGTGCCCTGTGGTTGTATAGTTGGCTGACACCCACTATTGAGGCTCACACTGGAATAATGCTCACTTGGGAGCGGGTACCAGAGGGTAGTCAGTGCCCATGGAACCATATCCCAGCAAGGAGTCAATGGCTGCTGGAGAGAAGGCAAGGGGAAAAAATTGGCAAGAGAAAAAAAGTGATGTTTTTTGGCTTTGGGGGTTGATGTTTCCAGGGCTACAACTGAATGTGGTTCAAAGTAGTATCCTAGTGAATGCAGGCAAGACTTCAGTATGTAAGCTGCAGGATGATGAAAGTATGAAGGAAAGAGAACAAGGAGCCAACATTTTCAGTGGAGATGGGGAAATAAGGAAATTAGGGAGAAAGCGAAGATTATAGTAAATGCTGTCATAGATAATGTTCACTGCCGATTGTTTGGATGCAATGCCCTTTATATCCCATGCCAGAGTGATTCATGAATAATACCCAAAACTAGTGCTCATTCGCCACAATTGTACTAATTCAATTTACAAACTACCATGGACTTTAACATGGGAATAGCTTGTCGTTATTAGTTACTTCTTGTATCTCTAGTCTGCAAATATACAGCATTTAAACATTTACAGCAAGAGTGAGATGGTGAGGCAGGAATCGCATAAGCAACAAATTTGACTGGGAAAGTGGAAAAGGTGTGTCGTTAACTTTACAAAGTATCACCTTGCCTGGATTACACTGTGAGGAAAAGGGCTGCAAAACTAAGAAGTAGATGGGACAAGTCTCCACAGTGTGGCCGCATCCAAGGCTGCCGCCACGGTTTAAAACTAAAGATAAAAATGTTGGCAACGGGATGGTTGGAGCAGCTAACTGAGTGCTGACCGAATGTGGTTCAAAGTAACATCCTTCCAGTGAATACAGACAAGTCTTCAATATGAAGGCTGCAGTATGATGATGGTATAAAGGCAAGAGATCAAGAGAACAAAGCGTCAACATCTTCAGGAGAAGAGAGGAGGAACTTGAAGAGAAAAAGCAGACAACAGTAGATGTTGTCTTCATGAATTTTCATTGCAGATTCTTTGGACGTAACACCCTCTATACCACATGCCAGGGTGATTCATGAAGACTAGCACACTGCCTTTTCACCTCTGAGACCTGGCTCTGAATCCAGTCTGGGATGAGGGAATGAAATCCTCATTTGACATGTATGTAAATTATAAAATAATAATTCACATACATCACATAATAACAATGTGAGTTATTTGGTAATGAAAGATATTTAAAGTTTAACTTTTTTTTCTTTCCATCCTTCTTTTTCTATCTTCTTACCTCTTATTGTCTCTTTCTCTCTTTCTGCTCCTCAACTCTATCTTCTTTATAACTGAGGAAGGGAATCTCTTGCCTCACAGGAGAAATCTTTAAGAGAACCAGATAATATCTTTTCTTTTAATTTATTTATTCTCGGGATGTGGGCATCGCTGTTAAGGCCAGCATCCATTGCCCATCATTAGTTGCCCTGCTATGGTGTGGGTCTTCTCCTTAAACCAGTGATTGTAAAAGAAAAAGAAAGACTTGCATTTATATAGCGCCTTTCACAACCTCAGGGTGTCCCAAAGTGCTTTACAGCCCATAAAATACTTTTTGAAGTGTGGTCACTGTTGTGATGTAGGAAACGCGGCAGCCCATTTGCGCACAGCAAGCTCCCACAAACAGCAATGTGATAATGACCAGATAATCTGTTCTAGCGATGTTGAATGAAGGATAAATATTGGCCAGGACACCGGGGATAACTCCCCTGCTCTTCTTCGAAATAGTGTCATGGGATCTTTTACATCTACCTTAGGGGCCTCGGTTTAACATTTCATCAGAAAGATGGCACCTCCAACAGTGCAGCACACCCTCAGTGCTGCACTGGAGTGTCAGCCTTGGTTTTCGTGCTCAAGTCTCTGGAGTGGGACTTGAACCCACAACCTTCTGACTCAGAGGTGAGAGAGTGCTACACACTGAGCCAAGGCTGACACCGTGGGTTTGATACAACTGACTAGTTTGCTTGGCCACTTCGGAGGGCAGTTAAGAGTCAACCACGTTGGTATGGGACTGGAGTTACACAGAAGCCAAGGTAAGGATGGCAGGTTTCCTTTCCTAAAGGACATTAGTGAACTAGTTGGATTTTTACGACAATCCAACAGCTTCATGGTCGCTTTCACTGATGCCAGTTTTTTTTATTTCCTGGTTATTTTTCTTAAACTAAATTCAAATTCTCCGATTGCCTTGGTGGGATTTGAATTCACGTTCTACTGGAATATTAATCCAGGCCTCAGGATTACTAGTCCAGTAACATAATCACTACACTACTGTAGCTCATCTGGCACCACAGTGGGATCGGTATAACTACTGGGCTCAACTAAGTAAGGCCGGACTGTACAGCAGGGCTTTGCACAGCGCACCATTTATTTTGATAAGCTGTAAAGCAGTAGAGGGTGGTTCCTTATTTAAACGGTGCATTGGCTCAGCCAGTCGAAGGAACAGCTGGCTCAATTGGCACTGCCAGTGGCCAAATCATGAATATTGTGCTCCCGCAAATCAATAATCTGCCAAATAAAAAACCTACAATTCATAATAATCTTTTGTTTTTAATTCCACCCCTGCTCCCCTGTGAGTGCCAGTGTTTTTGAATCTGGTAGGTTTGGCAAACTGTAGCTATTTGATCCCATTCAACCACAGTTTGACCCCAAGTCCCTCAGGAGCATATGCCACAAGAACAGATGTGACAGGTATACTATCATGTCTGTCATTTCAGCTAATCTGTGGGGAGGAAAGACCAGCTGGGTTGAGGCACTCCACGAGAAAGTATTTCAAAAATAGATCTAAACTTAAAAAATAGCAGGGTGGATAAGGGTTGAATAATCCATTTTTTATTTTCTTTCAAACCAGTTATGTTGTATTCATCTGTGTCTCTGTAACAGCAACAGCTTTGTAATAATTTGTAATGATTTAAAGAGCAAATGTCACCATCAATTCCCCTTTAAAAAAAACTTTAATAAAGATTAACATTAAATCAAGCAAACTTTGCTTTAATCCTGTCTTTTTTTTAAAAAGCCGATTTTATTTCAGTTCTGAGGGTTAGTGAGATGACAAATTGGTTGAGAGGATTTGCTGAATCCGATGGTGTGAAGGAGCTGAATTAACAGTACCCGTTAAGGATAAGGGGTCGGCCATTTAAGACCGAGATGAGGAGAATTTCTTCACTCAGAGGGTTGTGAATCTTTGGAATTCTCTGCCCCAGAGGGCTGTGACTGCTGAGTCTTTGAGTATACTCAAGGCTGAGAGAGATAGATTTTTGGACTCTAGGGGAATCAAAGGATATGGAGATCGGGTGTGAAAGTGGAGTTGAGGTTGATGATCAGCCATGATCTTATTGAATGGCGGAGCAGGCTCGAGGGGCCGAATGGCCTACTCCTGCTCTTACTTCTTATGTTCTTATGTTCTTAATCTAGGCTATTGCAGAATCAACTCGATGCATTTGCTCAGCTCCACTCCCCTTACACACTAAAACTCCTCCCACATAATGCTCCAATGATGTCAGCAGCATGCCGTCCTCAAACAAAAATATTCAAAAAAAAGTCAACAGAAAGACAGAAGTAAATACAAGGATGTTAAAATTAATCATAAGTGTTTGATTTTCTAAAGGGGGTACAGATAGTGATACTCACTCTTTTAAGAGCTACCAGGCGTGACACAGCCACAGAATCAACATCAGTAACAGTGAGTTAAAGCATAAAATATAGTATAGTATGACAGTTCTTCTTTGGATTTAGGACTAATTTTATTTTTAATTGAGAAAGCTCCACGATTGGCCTGGGCTCATAGTTCAGTACATCACCGAGGTTGGAAGGAGTAGAAGACAAGATCATTCGAGCAGTAGTGATTAGATGACATCAAGCCTGTAGACTTTAGGAGAAAGGGGATACTAAGGTAAGGAGCTTGACAAGTTTGAGCCCTGTGCAAGAATGAGTTAGATTATGAGCGATTGTGATGAGTCTTGATTTATTACATTGCAAAAGGGTTCTACACGATTTACAAGTTATCCTATTAAAATCATATGGGATTCAGGTTATCCTGCAGGTTCTGATAGGATGGATGATATTTCAAAAGGATGCTGAAGAGAACTGTTGAATACACTGTGTTGAAGAGTTTGTCCTAAGGCTTAATGAAGGACTATCATGGCGCACTATTTAGCCAATTATAAATTACCAAGTTTAGCTTCTCTTCACTAAAGAGTGCAAATGCCAAAATTGTTTATATCCATTCTCTAACATCCATTGGATGTTAATTTATTTGGAATTTCTAAAGACACAGCAATCTTAAAAAAGTATTTTGCTAACTTCCTTTTGGTCGAAGTTTACGCTTCCAGCAATGATATAGGTGCATTGCATAGCAGATATCAAGATTGAAAATTGAACTTAAAGTAACAGTACTTAAAAAGATCAATATTATCTAATCCACATACTATTGGGATTTGATGGATATGAATGTACCATATTTCTATATTATGAACAAATATCCAATTTTTTCATTCGCTCTATGATCGAAGAACCTAAATTTGCTGAAAGGAATGATACGGTTCCAAAGAATCGGTTAAAGAACTGCTGTTTATTTGTTTAAATTTAATATTGCAAATATATATTATGAACAAATTAAGATTTTTATAGTATGTAAATGTAACTATTAAAGTTTCAGATGTATTACAATATGTTGCACATTACATGTGGGCAGAGAGAATCATTTGATAATTGTTCAATTTAGCAAAGAGATAAGTCTCGCCAATTCGCATTTATTTTTTTTCCAGGTGTTTTCAATGATTTCCGTTATTTTTTGTATTTGCTTGGTTTCTCCTCTCTGTAGGCTGACTGCACACTGAAACAATATCTCATGCTCCACTACACCTGACTGTTAGAGGCTGTCTTGCATTATGCATCACTACTTTCCTTTCAGCCAAACATACCTTCAAAGGATAAACATCTTCATTTGGGAAGGGAGAAGAGAGGGAGAGCTAGATCGTTGTTTTAATGGACAAATTTGTCCAGGCCACATATTTACTTCAATAGTCAAAGATGTAACAATAAGAACCAAAAGATGTCTTATTGCAGAGTCACAGGTTTTTTTTCTCTTTAGATTTGAATTATTTTCCGATTACATTAAATATTACCTGAACATAATAATGAGTACAGAAGGCTATAGGAACAACAGTCGGCCATTCAGTCCCGCAAGCCTGCTCCCCCATTCAGTTAGATCATGGCTAATCCGCACCTCAACTCCAGTTACCTGCTTTAGATCCATATCCCTTCATACCTTACCTAATAAGAATCTGTCGAACTCAATCTCAAAAACTTCAATTGACCCAGCATCCACAGATGGGGGTGAGAATTCCAGATTTCCACGACCCTTTGTATAAAAAGGTTCTTCCTGATTTCACTTCTGAATGACCTAGCTCTAATTGTAAGACTGTTTCCCCTTGTTCTGAATTCCCCCCACCAGAGGAAATAGCTTTCCTGTATCTATTCTATCAAATCCCTGCGTCATTTTAAATACCTCAATTAGATCACCGCGCAATCAGGTGTAGTGGAGCATGAGATATTGTTTCAGTGTGATGTACTGAACTATGAGCCCAGGCCAATCGTGGAGCTTTCTCAAATGTTGACCTTTCTCTCAAGGGGGCTGGAATGCAAAGGGTAGGAAATGATGCCTCAGTTGTACAGAGCCTTGGTCAAACCCCATCTGGAGCACTGTGTTCATTTTTGGGCATCGCACCTCAGGAAGGATGTATTGACCTTGGAAGGGGTACAGCGCAGATTTACCAGAATGATACTGGGGCTTAAAGGGTTAAAGAGGCTGTCTTTCTGATTACTGTTTGTACCTGTGAACTAGCTTTCAGTGATTTGTGCACCCGAATACCCAAATCCCTTTGCTCTTCCACAGCTCCTAGTCTCACACCGTTAAGAAAATACTGTATTGTGATTTTCCTCAAAATTCCCCACATTGAACTCCATCTGCCATATTTATTGCACAATCACTGCTGAAGAACTGATGCTCTTTGCTAGTCATCTAAGTTATCTACATTTCCCATCAATAATGGTAGAGTTTTTGACTGTCCTCTTAATTTTTTTTCTCAGTCGAAGTGAGTGAATACGACACCTCCACTTGTTACCCATCCCTGATGGCATGACTGAGATAGGGAACCCTCTGTATTTGTAATCTCAGGAGCAAACCTGACTTTTAGCATTCCATCATGCACCAATGCATTGTGCCACCAAGATATCATATGAAGCCATTTTATTATTTTTACAAGGATATGTTGTCGGTGAATAATCATCCAGTTACATCACCATAAAAATCTATTAGAAGGCTTTTGTGTTTAACTCTATAGTGCTTTTTTCTTATGGTTTGATATACTTGTATCTACAACTTTAAACAAAAGTGCTATGACTAAGCCATCTTTTAAGTGTGTATAAGTGATGACCATAACAAAACTGAGTGATGGAGTCCCAAGTGAAAATCAAATGGCAAGATCCCAATTTTGGAACCTTTAAATTATAAATTATAAATCTGTTTTAATGGTATTGGTCGAGGAATGAATGTTGGCCAGGGCACCGGGAGAACTTCCTGCTCTTCTTCAAATAGTGTCGTGGGAACTATAATGTCCACCTGAACCATAGGAACAGACAGATAAGGCCTCAATTTAATATTTCATTCAAAGTATGGTACTCTTGACAATGCACTGGACTATCAACCTAGTTTCGTGGGCTCAAGGACCAAACCCAAGAACTCTATCATGTATAAACAAAAATGAGAAGTCGCACAACACCAAGTTATAGTCCAACAGTTTTATTTAAAATTACAAGCTTTCGGAGCTGCTGCTCCTTCGTCAGGTAGAGGTACAGTGAGGGAATCTAATACGCAGTATATATACACAGAGAGCGACTTGTCTACAGAGATACAATCCGTCAGGAAGGCACTACATCAAAGACACATCAGAGCACAGCCAAGACAATGAGGTGGGCCACAGGGGGTCCTCACAGGGGTCCTTAGATTCCCTCACTGTACCTCTACCTGACGAAGGAGCAGCAGCTCCGAAAGCTCGTAATTTTAAATAAAACTGTTGGACTATAACTTGGTGTTGTGCGACTTCTCATTTTTGTCCACCCCAGTCCAACACCGGCATCTCCGCATCATGTATAAATGAGTGAATGTTTAATCTAAAGCCTTGAGGGTTATAGAGATATTTAACAATATTGCATGATTATTTCGAGGGGAAATCAGGGAAGGAAATTAGTGCTCCCTGAAGTAAGGGATCAACAGGTGGTGTGGGAGAGAAGTCCATGATACAATAATCATACCTGGGCTCTGGATGGACTAGCTTGGTGGGCTGAATGGCTGCTTGACTTTCTTATGTTATTATGAAATAATTTGGGCAGGATTTTTTTTAAAACTGCCAGGGCTCCTTGGTGGAAAGTAGTTACTTGGATGCTGAGTGAAGACAGGATCAGGTCGCCCCACACCCGCACCCACCCCGCCTCCCAAGCAATAAATAGCCAACCAATACTCACTTTCCAGGCTCACAGTTGAAGAATGGTCACTTGCCTGAGGTTCGACAGGACTGCTGACTGCCGTGAAACAATGCCCCGCCATAAGTCACTGCCTTTAGGAAAGGAAGGAGGACGAAAAAAAGTTGGTAAACAAATTATATTCTGCCTTTTTAAAGGTTTGGTTGGACACAGCTCGCACTGTCCTAGCTGTTTGGTTATTCAGGTAATTTTTAGGTTTGCCACTCCTAGCTTGGAGCCGCATCTTCCTAGTGCTCACAATCAAAAAAATGACCCTGTAATCTCTAAAAAGGATTATATACATGACACCAGATATTTACCATTTGCTAGTTCAGCACATATGTTGCACATAAGCGCGAGTTACATCCCAATTAGAGTAGGTTCAGAATAAATTTCATATATTGACTGATAATAGATTGATCCCTGGGATGAGAGGTTTGAGTAGATTGGGCCTATATTCTCTGGAGTTTAGAAGAATGAGAGGTGATCTCATTGAAACATAGAAGATTCTGAGGGGGATTGACAGGGTAGATGCTGAGAGGCTGTTTCCCCTGGCTGGAGAGTCTAGAACCAGGGGGCATAGTCTCAGGATAAGGGATCGGCCATTTAAGACCGAGATGAGGAGGAATTTCTTCACTCAGAGGGTTGTGAATCTTTAGAATTCCCTTCCCCAAAGGGCTGTGGATGCTGAATCGTTAAGTATATTCAAGGCTGAGATGGATAGATTTTTGGGGGGAGAAATTCGGTACCTTAGCGCCTCCGGGGGGCGCTAACGGGGCACTACCGGCTTTGCGACCGGGCGCGGCAATAGTACCGACGCCCGCAAAATTGACGTGGAGGTTTGCGGCGGTGGTAACCCCTAGTGCCACGATCTCCTGCGCCCGGAGATTGTGACGTCATTGCCGTACGCATCGCCCCGGTGGCACCCCAGACCCGAACTTCGGTTCCGCCCCCTGCAGCATCGCCGGGCGACGACACCGACAGCTGCAGGAGGCTTTGTTCGGGAGGCCGGGCGCTTCGGGGACGCAAATAAAAGGGGATGTTGGCACGGGTAGGAGAACAATTTTAACAACGTTCCTATTGATTTTTTCCATTCCTCCTGAGCCGCGATCGATCAGCCCGGCACTCCACTGGAGTGCATGGGGCTGATCGGGCCGGACCGCGGCTGCCGTCAGGGACCAGCTAACTGGTCCCAATGCAGAGCCTGCAGCGATGGCCCTTCCCTTTAAGGGAGGGAAGGAGCCTCGGATCACGGCAGCGCTACACCTCTACCGCCCCGCCCCGCCTGCGCCCTTTAGCGCTTCAGGAAGTGGAGTGCTTGATTTAGCGCTCCACTTCCTTCCTGGAGCGCAAACACCGAATGTTGCAAAAGCTGGGAACCATTAGCGCCTGGCACTAAGTTCCCCAGCTTTCTAAAGTTAGTGCCCCAAACGGGGTGATACTGAATTTCTCCCCCTTGGACTCTAGGGGAATCAAGGGATATGGAAATCGGGCGGGAAAGTGGAGTTTAGGTCGAAGATCAGCCATGATCTTATTGAATGACGGAGCAGGCTTGAGGGGCCTAATGGCCTACTCCTGCTCCTAATTCTTATGTTCTTATATTCCATTAACATCTATATAATTGGTAGGTAGTCTTGTGTTATTAGAATATCAAAGTTTACTACCTACACTTCTAAAAAGGACTATTCAGTCCAAACTATCAAATGGCTGTAGAATAGGTAATCCAAGTTCTTCGCTGAAACATGGAACCCTGAGGTGATTGAATGTCAGTCTATCAACCTGTTCTTAATCAGCTCTGTAACGTTCCCGTATTCCAGTACAGAATCCATTCTATTCTTTTACACTATAATCATATTAAATACATAAAGGACCAGTATTCATTAATTGGCAATGTTGGCAGTAGAATTCCAATCTTGCTGTCAGTGATCTGACAATTAAAACTACGTGATTTAAAATCTATAGGCATTTTAAATTAAATTTCAGCACTGCTACTATCATGCAAGTGCCACCCTATTCTGCACGTGTTAAGACAACTGGAGCTGCACGTTCCTGTCATTTAGCCCCCAGTTCATAGGCTGCCTAATTACTACTTATTACTACAGCTGATCTCTGAGAGGAGCTGGGTTAGAGAGGTACACTGCAACAATTTCAACTAAAAATAGTTCAGAAATACTTTTTGTGCATTGCCTGGCAGATGGATGCAAGTACGAAATGAATTTTAGAACTAAACATTAAAATTGAAACCGTTAACATTTTATGACTGCATAGATCAAGACTATACTATTTAAAAAAACATTTTTTAAATTTGTTCATGGGATGTGGGCGTCGCTGGCAAGGCCAGCATTTATTGCCCATCCCTAATTGCCCTTGAGAAGGTGGTGGTGAGCCACCTTCTTGAACCGCTGCAGTCCGTGTGGTGAAGGCACTCCCACAGTGCTGTTAGGTAGGGAGTTCCAGGATTTTGACCTAGCGATGATGAAGGATCGGCGATATACTTCCAAGTCAGAATGGTGTGTGACTTGGAGGGGAACTTGGGGGTGGTGGCGTTCCCATGCGCCTGCTGCCCTTGTCCTTCTAGGTGGAAGAGGTCGCAGGTTTGGGAGGTGCTGCCAAAGAAGCCTTGACGAGTTGCTGCAGTGCATCTTGTAGATGGTACACACTGCAGCCACGGTACGCCGGTGGTGGAGGGAGTGAATGTTTAATTAAACAATATGAATTAAATAGCACTGCATGTGCAATTGCATTACAGTCGGATGCAATTGAGGGAGACACAGTTCGACCAGGGGGGCGAGACCACAGGCTGAGTCTTTAAATCAAGTTGCTGTCATCCATTACAACAAACCATATGACCAGAAGTTCTGCTATACTTTCGTTGGGAGGTGGGGGGGCGAGGGAAGGGATGAAAGAATATTTAAACAAATTATTTGTTTTTCACTTTCTTTGTTGGCCAGTATGTGCTAAAGAAACTCGGCAAGGTCACATGTGTCAGTGGAAAATAATTTTCTGCAACTTGGATTTTGGATTTTTTTTTTAATGTGACAATTTTTTTAATGTATTCTTATGATATGGGTAACACTGGCAGGGCAGTATTTAGGGCTGGATTTTGCCAATGGGGAGCTTTTGGAGGCGGGACTCCTATTTGTCGGGTTTCCGTCCCGCCTCCATCAACTTCTGGCCAACCCACGCTATTTTCCCTTGATTGACCTTGTTAAGCCCGCCCAGTGGGTTTAGCAGGCCAATTAAGGGAAAGCCGGTTACAGAGAACGTCAGTGTATGACGTTTCATCTGTCAAAAATTTTTGACAGACGAATTGTCATCGTTTGACAGCTCTGTGAAGCTGTCAAACACTGACATTCTCTGTAGTTTGGTGAGTTCTTGAATTCACGACCTCATCAAACCTCTTTCTTTTGCAGAAATTAGATGGTTGCTGCATTGGAGAATGCAACGGCCGTCTGTCATCTCTGCCACGGAGGTGCGAGACTCTCCGCATCCCCATCTCTTGAAGCCTGCAGGAAGAAACAAAGGTAAGTAAACTTTTTCTAACACTTTCCACTTACCTCACATACTCACCTCTCCACACTTGCACCCATCACTTACCTTCACAGCACACTTTTGCACCCCGCAGACCCCCGCAGACCCACTGCTCGCCTCGGTGACCCTGGCGGGGTTTGGAGCCTTCGGGAAGCCCGCACTTGTGAGGGCAAAATGGAGATAATCCTCTTATCTATCTGTTAACTACCTGATAACAGGCAGTTAAGTGGCTGTAATCCCCTTCCCGCCTCCAAGGAGACGGAACCCGGCGCGGGTCAGCTACCCGCCTCCTGGCAAGATGGCACGGAGGCGGGTTGGGGGCGGATTGGGGCGGGATGGGCACCCGCCCCCAAATTCTGCCATTTTCCCAGCAGTCCCGCCTCCATACCCGCCTCCCCAGGGCTGGCAAGATCGCGCCCGATAATCCGGGACAAAATTCACAGTCACTTGGACAAGTGTGGATTAATTAAGGAAAGCCAGCACGGATTTGTTAAAGGCAAATCATGTTTAACTAACTTGATTGAGTTTTTTGATGAGGTAACAGAGAGGGTTGATGAGGGCAATGCAGTTGATGTGGTGTACATGGACTTCCAAAAGGCATTTGATAAAGTGCCACATAATAGGCTTGCCAGCAAAGTTGAAGCCCATGGAATAAAAGGTCAGTGGCAGCATGGATATGAAATTGGCTAGGTGACAGGAAACAGAGAGTAGTGGTGAACGGTTGTTTTTCGGACTGGAGGAAGGTTTACAGTGGTGTTCCCCAGGATTCAGTACTAGGACCACTGCTTTTCTTGATATATATTAATGACTTGGACTTGGGTGTACAGGGCACAATTTCAAAATTTGCAGATAACACAAAACTTGGAAGTATAGTGAACAATGAGGAGGATAGTGATCGACTTCAAGAGGACATAGACAGGCTGGTGAAATGGGCGGACATGTGGCAGATGACATTTAATGCAAAAAAGTGCAAAGTGATACATTTTGGTAGGAAGAACGAGGAGAGGCAATATAAACTAAGGTGTACAATTCTAAAGTGGGTGCAGGAACAGAGAGACCTGGGGGTATATGTGCACAAATCATTGAAGGTGGCAGAGCAGATTGCGAAAGCAGTTAAAAAAGCCTACGGGATCCTGGGCTTCATAAATAGAGGCATAGAGTACAAAAGCAAGGAAGTTATGATGAACCTTTATAAAACACTGGTCCGACCTCAACTGGAGTATTGTGTCCAATTCTGGGCACTGCACTTTAGGAAGGATGTGAAGGCCTTAGAGAGGGTACAGAAAAGATTTACGAGAATGGTTCCAGGGATGAGGGACTTCAGTTACATGGATAGACTGGAGAAGCTGGGGTTGTTCTCCTTAGAGCAGAGAAGGTTGAGAGGAGATTTGATAGAGGTGTTCAAAATCATGAGGGGTCTCGACAGAGTAAATAGAGAGAAACTGTTCCCTTTGGCGGAAGGGTCGAGAACCAGAGGACACAGATTAAAGGTGATTGGCAGAAGAACCAAAGGCAACATGAGGAAAAACTTTTTTATGCAGCGAGTGGTTATGATCTGGAATGCATTGCCTGAAAGGGTGGTGGGGGCAGATTCAATCGTGGCTTTGAAAAGGAAATTGGATAAGTAGCTGAAGGAAAAAAATTTGCAGGGCTACGGGGAAAGGGCGGGTGAGTGGAACTAGCTGAAGTGCTCTTGCAGAGAGCCGGTACGAGCTCAACAGGCTGAATGGCCTCCTTCTGTGCTGTAACCCTTGTATGATTCTATGATTCTATGAGTGAAATTGGTCTTTGGCAGTAGCTCAAATGGGGCGATAGCAAATGGGCATTGAAGTCAATGGAATAGAAAATCAGGTGGGGGTAAAGCAGGCTGCTGATTTTCTATCGCCTGTTTTGCATTGCCACCCAAAACAAATTTCACCCCCTTTAAATTTTAACCAAATCTATTTTATTTGCAAAGGCATTTATACTTACCGCCAATAATTTTACTCATGACAGGTGCCATCTGTTGCGATCCTATTATATCAAGATTATTGAATACTGAATGAGTTGTGAAGATAACCTGAACTGAACTGTGAACAAGCAACTGCTGCAGCTTTTACGTCTGTTAGAGAACCTCAGACAGATGTTTATCGGTCCTTTTCATTTGAGGAAGAGTGTGGGTTATAAAGAGTTAAGTCTAGGTTCTGGTTGAATTGGCTCCAACTTTCTGAACCATTAATAAGCAAATGCACATAAAACCAATGCATCCAAGGGCAAGGTTGGATAGTTTCTAACAAAACACTATAACGACAGCAAATGTGTCTTTTTTAAAAACAGGTTTTTAAAATATCCTGATTATTCATAATTGTGGACTGAGATTTGTTACACACAGTATATGTAAAGGTGTTTATGGTTTGGATTGAAAGAGGATCAGTTGATATTACAGATTGGGTTGCAAGCAAGATGGCTGAGTGACCATGCATCAGATTTCTTTCTGCCGCTGAAATATAAAAGGGTTTGTGAACGAGCAGGCTTCTGGACTCATTTTATGATAAGAAAGAAAGTAAGCAAGAAAGAAAGAGTAAGAAAGAAAGGAAGAGAAAGAAAGAAAGGAAGAGAAAGAAAGAAGGAAAGAAAGAAAGAAAGAAAGAGAAGAAAGAAAGAAAGAAATTGTTGTCACTGCCGTAATGTAGGAAATGCAGCAAACAACGCCTACCTTGGAGTCCCACACCTGGACCAGTCAACAGTCCTAGGACATCTGATGTGGTCAGTCCCTAATTGAGGCTACTCAATTTTCCAATTGTCCTGTTTGAGTGATACTGCCAACTTAGTGTCAATAAGCACAGAATTAAGGGTGTTCCGTGCTGTGAACCAACAGCTACTAGGAACTGGATTAAAAGTGACCAACAATCTTCCTTAACCATTGAGATTTTTTTTAAATGTTGACCAAACGCTGATAACCACCTTCTGATAGGTTTGTAAAATTAAACCTTCTTCATTCATTAGGTTTTTGACATTTGAGGTTGGAGTTCTTTTATTTCATTGGTGTGAAGAAATTAATGATCTATAAAGACCTTTGTGGTTTTACTAGCATTTACGAACACTTGTATTTATTATTTTAATAGCTGTTACTACAGTAATGGTTTTGTCAAATCTTCTGTCATCTGTATATTGTTCTACTGAGGTCAGACGAGGAATTTTTTTTTTTTACTCAGCGCGTTGTTATGATCTGGAATGCACTGCCTGCAAGGGTGGTGGAAGCAGATTCAATAGTAATATTCAAAAGGGAATTTGGATAAATGTTTGAAGGGGAAAAATTTGCAGAGCTCTGGGGAATGGGACTAATTGAACAGCTCTTTCAAAGAGCCGGCACAGGCAGGATGGGTCAAATAGCCCCCTTCTGTGCTGTATCATTCTATGATTCTATGACTGAAAACTTACTGAACCACAAACCTGGGCATGAACTTGAGCAAACAGTCTAGCTCCACAGTATATGATGAACTCCTGCATTTCACCACTTAACCAAAGTTTGATGTTACAAAAGTAAGTAATCAACAGAAAATAGCTTCCATGACCTTTGTGCTGTGCAAGACCCGGTGGGCAATTTAAGAATTGAAATTTTTGGCAGCTCTTTCAATTTTTTTCCCAAATTTTTCTCTAAGGCACCTTCTACTATTCAAAGAATTCTGTGCCTCGTTCAACAAATCTAATGAAAAGAAACAGAAGAAGGGTAACCCCTTCATCCCATCACCACCCATCACCGATATCACAGCTGTAGCTGGCATGATATGTTAATGCCACTAAATAAATTATTAATGATCGGCACACGCAAGAGATTCTCCAAAGGCATTTTAAATCCTTTGTTGATAACTTTGCTCTAAAATCTGAACCTGCGCCTCCTACCATACAGAGAAATGTGGGAAGGTATTGAGAGGCAAGACTATAAGAAGGCATAGAAAATAAAGTTGTCTCAAACTCCGTTCCCTAGCCACTGACTCCATCCCTCTCCCTAACATCTGTCTGAGGCTGAACCACACTGTTCGCAACCTTGGTGTCATATTTGACCCTGAAATGAGCTTCCAACCACATATCCGCAGCATAACAAAGACCGCCTACTTCCACCTCCATAACATCACCCGTCTCCGCCCTTGCCTCAGCTCATCCACTACTGAAACCCTCATCCATGCCTTTGTTACCTCTAGACTTGACTATTCCAACGCACTCCTGGCTGACCTCCCACATTCCACCCTACGTAAACTTGAGATCATCCAAAACTCAGCTGCCCGTGTCCTAACTCGCACCAAGTCCCGCTCGCCCATCACCCCTGTGCTCGCTGACCTACATTGGCTCCCGGTTAAGCAGCGCCTCGATTTCAAAGTTCTCATCCTTGATTTCAAATCCCTCCATGGCCTCGCCCCTCCCTATCTCTGTAATCTCCTCCAGCCCCACAACCCCTCGCTACCTCTCTTTCCTCCTTTAAGACGCTCCTTAAAACCTACCTCTTTGACCAAGCTTTTGGTCACCTGCCCTAATTTATCCTTATGTGGCTCGGTGTCAAATTTTTTATCTTAAAATACTCCTGTGCAGCGCCTTGGGACGTTTTACTACGTTAAAGGCGCTATATAAATTCAAGTTGTTGTTGTTGTTGTTGTTGCTTAGCTTTTCCCTGACCTCTCATTTGGGAAAAGAATTTAAAAGAGGAACGGGAAAAAATCTTTATCTGGGTAGAAAATAAGTTTTCAAAATTAAAAAAATAAAGATTGCTGTGGCTGAAGTTTTACATTGTTTCTTGGAACAGAGTTAATATGAGAAGAGTGAAAAATCCCTAATGTGATATCAATCTTTAGCAAAGTACAGAAGCGCAGGCAATCTAGCTTGCTTGACATCAGTCATGGCGAAAAGGCAATTGGAAAAAAAAGCCATTCCAGACTGAAGGTAACAAACCTTACAATTTTTGATGGATCAAACTAGGCTCATGAATGAAGGAAATGTGGTCTGTTATTTATTTTGCACTTCCAGAATGCACTTGGCACAGTTTCTTGCAAAACTTTCATAGCTAAAAAGGAGGCTGACAGGATCAAGAGGGGCATTGCAAGTGTGGACAGAAATTTGGCTTGACAACAAAAAAATAAAAAAATGTTCTTAAACAGTAATTATTTGAATTGGACTATGGGAACTAGTGGAATCCCACACCAATCAGTCCTATGGCATCTTCCATTCAAAACATTTTACCTTAACAAGCAGATTGTAAGCAGAATATTTAAGCTCTCTGATGATACAAAGTTGTGTGGGATGTCAAGATGTGCTGAGAAGTTGGAAATTACTTAAATAGCTTTGGGCAGATGAATAGAAAATAGCACTTAGTGGTATTAAGCGGAAATCAATTGACATAATGTGCTAAAAAATATTACTTAAGATTAAGCTTTTGGGCTGTGACATCATTGCTACACTGAATTATGGGTTTGTATTACAAGTCAGGAGACACAGTTTTCAGGTGGGCTGTCTGAATTATCTTGAATTATGTTGTGATTTTTTAAATTACAATATTTAGTTATGTATTTTACAAAACAGAAAGTTATTATTTATTATTAATGGTTCCCAAGTTCAAGAAGGAGCTCAATCCTAGGAAATCTCGGTCGGTTCACTAATGTGGGGGAAAAATCCAACCTTAAGTAAGCAATTTGGTGTCATTATCGGGATTGATAATAATCAACAAAAGCCACCATGGATTTATGCAAGGGATGTTGTGCCTAAAAAAAATTATTGCAATTTTAATATTATTGATGACCTCGGTCGAGGTCACTAATGAACATTATGAACGGCAGATGTCCCAGGAGTGGTCCCTGTAGGACCCCTGTGGTCGGCAGAAAAAGAATTCAGCAGCCATCTGAAAACTGATTTCACAGATGTAATTAAACGCACAATTCTATCTCCCCCAAAAAACTACCAGAATGTTGTCACCCACAAGCTTAAATCGCACACGGTTTGAAGAGCTTTATCAGCAGAGAGAAGAAAAGGCACAATAGGTCAGAGTAGGAAAGGAATGAAAGTAAAAGAAACATATGGTAATGCTAAGTTCATCGCATAAGCATTAGCCATTTTCTCTTTGCGATGAGATATGTTAAAGAGTTCATTTGAAGCCATGTTCTATTAACAATGCAATTTGATTAAGAAGTTATTACATTATAGGAATACAGGAAACCTGATTTTACAGGGCCATGTGCAAAAATGACCTTAATTATGACATTGCAGTGAATACTTCACTGGCTGTAAAGCGCTTTGGGATGTCCAGTGGTGGGGAAAGGTGCTATAGAAATGCAAGTCTTTCTTTTATATAACGTATTTCTTCTCTATGGAAAATAGTTGAAACTAAGGGGAGAGATTTCCAGATTTCCACAACCCTTTGTGTGAAAATGCGTTTCCTGATTTCACTCCAAGAAGGCCTAGCTCCAATTTTAAGATTATGCCCCCTCATTTTGGATTCCCCCATCAGAGGAAAGAGTTTCTCTGTATCTACCCTATTGAATCCATTTATCATTTTAAACAACTCAATTAGATCATCCTGCAACCATCTAAACTCAAGGAAATAGAAACCAAGGGGGCGATTTTGCCAATGGGGAGCTTTTGGAGGCGGGACTGCTGCTTGGCGGGTCGATGTCCCACCTCCATCGATTTGTGGCCAACCCACGCTATTTTCCCTTGATTGACCTTGTTAAGCCCGCCCAGCGGGTTTAGCAGGCCAATTAAGGGAAAGCCAGTTGCAGAGAATGTCAACGTATGATGTTTGATCTGTCAAAAATTTTTGACAGATGAATTGTCATCGTTTGACAGCTCTGTGAAGCTGTCAAACACTGACATTCTCTGTAGTTTGATGAGATCTTGAATTCAGGACCTCATCAAACTTCTTTCTTTTACAGAAATAAGATGGTTGTTGCATCTGAGAATGCAACGGCCATCTGTCATCTACAACATGGAGGTCCGAGACTCTCCGCATACCCACCGACTGAAGCCTGCAGGAAGAAACAAAGGTAAGTACACTTTTACTAACACTTTGCACTTACCTCAGATACTCACCTCTACACTCTTGCACCCATCACTTCCCTTTACAGCACACTTTTGCACCCCCCCCGACCCCCGCAGACCCAGTACTCGCCTCGCTGACCTGGCGGGTTTCGGAGCCTTCGGGAAGCCTGCACTTGTGAGGACAAAAAGGGGATAATCCTATTTTCTACCTGTTAACTACCTGTTAACAGGCAGTTAATTGGCTTTAATCCCTTCCCGCCTCCAAGGAGACGGGACCCGGCGCGGGATGGCTACCCGCCTCCTAGGAAGATGGCATGGAGGCGGGTTGGGGGCGGGTTGGGCACCAGCCCCCAGATTCTGCCATTTTCCCAGCAGTCCCACCTCCAAACTCGCCTCCCCAGGGCTGGCAAGATCGTGCCCCAAGTTTATTCAACCTCTCATAATTTAACCTTTTAAGTCCTGGTATCATTGTAATGAATCTACGCTATACCTCCTCCAAAGCCAAAAGCCAATATATCCTTCCTGAGGTGTGGTGCCTAAGACTGAACGTCGTACTCTAGATGTGGTCTAACCAATGCTCTGTACAACTGAAACATCACTTCCTCACTTTAGTATTCCAACCCCCTTGAGATAAATTTAAAGCCTTGGTTTGTGACTCCCCCTTCTCCCTCTCGAATCTAATATCAAATGTAATCATATTCTGGTCACTATTTTCAGATGTTCTCTTACCATCTGATTGTTAACTTGGGTACCTGGCATCATAAAACCATACTCTGGACTTTTTCAAGAGAGAATGAGAGAAAATTGGAAAAAAAAAAGTTGAATTACTTCCTCCTCCAAATATCAAGAAATACTTAAGGGAAAGATTTCTCCTGTTTTGTATCTGTCAACAACTTTGTAACCACAGCGAGATGATTTCCTATATTCACTACTTCTAGCAAAATGATAAAACATTTTTAAAAAATTCATTTATGATTTCACTGGAAATACCAAGCAGATTAAAAATTTTCCACCACATTTACGACCTCATTGGCACATAGTGACCAAAAGAAGCTTGCTCTGCAGTGATGTTAAGGAGCATCAGAATCCATTGGGCATCTCATAACATTTCCTGTTGGCTAAGTAGGATGCGGACTAGGATCAGTCCCAAGGTTATTTGTAGCTGCCCGATTGCCCTTGCAAGTGAAAGTGGACATCCAGCACTGCATTGCAGAAGGGAAAATTATCATTGCAAAAGAATAAATTAACCCTTTAAGTACTTTGCAACGTTCCAAAATACAGAAGATTTCAATCACATAACATCAGAAAAACTTTGCTTGTACAATATACGTTTCTGATACAGAATAAAGTAGGAGTGCAAATGTTAAATAATATTATTATTACATAAGTAAGCCAAACATTTTCAAAAAATATCTTGATGCAGAAATTCTATTTCAGGTGCTTTTGTTTTTCATTGTCAGTAAAGATCACTGGTATTTTTGATAACCTGAATGGGAAAGAATTAGTCAGACTTGTTTGGGCAAACACCACTGTCTTAAGTGACTCCTAAAGCTGCTGATTTTGCAGTCTGGCTAACAAGAAAAATAATTTTGCTAAGTTAGGCTGTGGCCTTGCATTTCGCAATTTGACTAACTGTGAAGTTAACTCTTTGTGTACTTAATTTTTCCGCAAGGCTTTCAATTTTTTCAATCGTATTGAACATCTGAAAAAATGATTTCTGCAAATTAGATGGTCCACCACCTCCTTCTCAGGGCATGTAGGAATGGTCAATAAATGTCTCCCTTGCCAGTGACGCCCACATTCTGAATGAATTTTAAAAGCTTTTGTGGCTTCCTATGGATAATGGCATCTCAGAAATGTCCCTGAGGGTAAGCAATTGATCCCTATGGAGGCATTAGTTTGGCCATTACCCACTCTGTAGCATTAGTTAATACTCACATTAACTGCTCATTTATATGATGTGCAAGTTCCTTGAGTGTCAGATCAAGCATGCAACAGATAGATTCTTGTAAACTTGGTGAAATCTTGATGTGTGTTTTTATTTATTTATTAATCCCGTATTCCCTTTTCCTCCTGTTTATTTAATATCTTCCCATGCTGGCGTGCACCATGTCCCCGGTCCAGGGGGCAAACAAGCTACCAATTTTTGGCAATCCTGCTCTTGAGGTGACCACGCAAGAGTTGTGTAACTAGAGATAAAATTCAAACCATCCTCCAAATATCACTCCCTCCATGTGGGCATGTGCCGACCCTGGGTCCAGCAACTCGCCAGTGTCCCAGGCAAGAGTGGTAACTCACCATGTGAGGAATCACAGGCCTGAAGCCCATCTGCCATCTTATCTATGACATTTTCCTTTGATGTAGTTAAAATATGGTGTATAAAGGATCATGGTTTTCAACAGTAACAAACAAAGGTAGTGCACAAGCTGTCAGGTAAACATGTAGTTACATAAAATCATCAAACTTGCATTCTTCTTCGGGAAATAGGAAGTTCTCAATTAGCCTCACTGTAAACATATTAACTAAAGGAAAACCAAAAAAAATGCTGTGGATGTCGGAAATCTGGAATAAAAACAGAAAATGCTGGAAAACACTCAGCAGGTCAGGCAGCTTCTGTGGAGAGAGAAACAGAGTTAACGTTTCAGGTCGAAGACCTATCATCATATTATGTAAAGGCCTGTGAGCCCCATGACTGTGTCTCACTCATTCAAACTGCTGAGTGTGACACAACAAAAACTAACCCATGACTGTCGGAGGCGTGAGTGAGTTATGCTTCTGTTTAGCTTTCATGAATTCAGAACATTAACAATGCATGATAGGTGTAATATTCTCTTTACTAAAGATGAAAGAAAGAGTGCATTTTATACAATGGTTTGTCACATTCTCAGATCGTCCCAAAGCACTTTACAATTGATGTATCTTGGAGTCCCTCCACTACACGAACCCTACCTGAAACTCTAAAACACAGTCCATTACTGCATTTTAAGCATTTTAGTTGCCAACATAAATTGTAACGTGCAAAAAAATAAGAATCCAAGGACCAATAGCCCTTTAACAGAAATAACTACACACCAGGCATGAGGGTGGGGTGTAATCAAATTGTTTCTTGCCAGCGACTACATTGATAGGAAATAATCTCTGTGTAGGCAGCTGACTTTCTCTCATATGTGCTCACTTTTTATTAAACTATATTAGGATCATCCTCATCCTCACCCTCCGTAAACTTCAGCTCATCCAAAACTCTGCTGCCCGTATCCAAATCCTGCACTAAATCCCACTCACCCATCACCTCTGTCTTGCTGAATTAGATTGGTTCCTGGCCTCCCAATGCCACAAATTTAAAATTCTCATCGTCAAGTTTAAATCCCTTCCTTGCCTCTCCCGCACTATTTCTGTATCCTCTTCCAGCCCTACAACCCCTCCCCCGCCCTGCCCACTCCCAAAACTCTGTGTTGCTCCGACTCAAGATTCTTCTGCATCCCCTCCTCCCTTCGCTCCACCATTGGCGACCATAGTTTCAGTCACACACTTCTCTACCTGTACCTGCATCTCTCTATGTAGAGTAACTGTGTTCTGGGGTAAAGTATCCAGATATTCATAAGAACATAAGAAATAGGAGCAGGAGTAGGCCATTTGGCCATTCGAGCCTGCTCCACCATTCAATAAGATCATGGCTTATCTTCTACCTCATCTCCACTTTCCTGCACTATCCCCATATCCCTTGATTCCCTTAATATTCAAAAATCTATCGATCTCTGTCTTGAATATACTCAACGACTGAGCCTCCACAGCCCTCTGGGGTAGAGAATTCCAAAGACTCACAACCCTCTGAGTGAAGACATTTCTCCTCATCTCAGTCCTAAATGGCCGAGCCCTTATTCTGAGACTGTGACCCCTGGTCCTCCCCCTCAATTTGTGTCAGAGTATCACTAGCTCGTGCTCCAGCTCAATGTCTCTTAGCTGGAATGACTCAAGGCAGAGACATTTCCCACAGATCTGGTTATTCCCCAGACACCTTAAATTTGAAATTCTCATCCTTGATGTCTTTTCCATCCTCCTCCCCCAAACTCTCCGTTCCTCTGTCTGCAGCCTCTTGTGCATTCCACCCTCCCTCCACCCCACCATTGGTGGTCGTGCCTTTAGCTCACTAGGTCCTACTATCTGGAATTCCCTCCATAAACCTCTCTGTCTCGCCACCTCCCTCTTCTTCTTTAAGATTCTTTTTAAAACCCACCTCTTTAGCCTTACTTTTAGCAACTCCTCCTAATAGCTCTTTCTTTGGCTCAGAATCTATTTTTTGTCTGTTTACTCTCCTGTGAGGAGTTTTGGTACATTTTTCTATGTTAATCGCACTATGTAAATGCAAGTTGCTGTTAATTAACCTGTTTTGAAATGTAGATGTGAAGATAAAGATGAGCAATAGATCCAAACACATTGTTTACTGTCCTAATAGTCTCTGTTTGGGGAAAAAGATTAATGCATTTGAATTCTACAGAATTTATTGGTGTATATTTTATTTAGTATCACAATAACATACACCCATAAGAAGCGGCAACTTTAAAATTAAGCTCTTGTCCAGGTGTGATAAAATGTTTGTAAGGAAAGCTCGAACAATTTTTATTCCCTTTGAGCAAAACACTATCCTATAAATCACAGTTGTTGTCACTTCCGCCAACCTCCAGCAAAACATTGATAAAGCTTTAACACCAAGGAAGAGCTTTCTGAACAACACTGTTGCTGTCATCACTTTTAACTCCGAATTTCTACTTGCGTCTCGTGGCCGAACATTGGAAGGCCTTTTGAATGGAACCAAGACATCTTGGATTAAATAAGTATCATCTCACAGCATACGAGTAGGGTTCATAAGCGGCAGAGTCTTCTTCCAGTTTTGTCAAGATGTTCGTTGTCATAGCAAACACCAAGGATGCGTGGGCTTCTGAATCAATTCACACGATTGGGCCTCAAGTGTGATTGGAGTCCATATCATAACTGCCTTGATATGGAGATTTATGTCACTGCGTGTTAGAGGGAATAGCACGCACTGCCTATATTAAAAGAACATCACACTGATAACTTGCTGAAATAGGAAGTTCTTAATTAGCCTCACTGTAAACATATTGGGCAGGAGTTTCCGCTCGGTTGTGCTGGATTTTCCGGCGCAATTCGTTCAAAATCGGCCAAACCAGCGCAAACGATCGCAGAATTTTAAGCACAAATTATGTTCGACGCATATCGAGTTTCCGCGATCTTTTGCGCTCGTTTAAAAATTATCGCGCTAGAAGCCGGCCCCGCCCACAAAGCTGACCACGCCCTCCCCAGATCGAATTAATCACCATTGGGAGTTTCCGCTAATTGTTCCCATTTACGGGCCTGCGAGGAGGCTCTTACAATTAAGCTCTTTTTTTTTAGGCACAAGAACTCTAATATGCACGTTTTAAAAGCTTTTGAATATAATTTGTTTTAATTTACTAAGAAACTAACTACTGTACACCAATATAACTAGCAAATGATTCTGTATAGTTTTTTTAAGTCATTTTCAGTTATTTAAAATCGGGTTACTCACAGGTGGTGGACTGGATACTCTGATTAAAATGCTTATTTTTTGTGATTAAACCCATTTTCAGTTGTATTATTCAAACTGCACCAAGTTACCATTCTTAAATATGTCATGGAATATTTTTTAAAGCAGATATTTTGGAAAAAAAATTACGTTCTAAAACGCTGCCCAATTGCGCTGGTTCATGGCAGATTTTACCTTCGGCGATATGCAAACGAGTTTGAGCGGAAACTTGAGAAAAAAAAACACTTCTCAAAACTAGCATAATTCTGGGCGCAATTTGCGCCTGGGTCAATTGGATCCAAAGCTAGAAACTCTACCCCATTATATAAAGGCCTGTGAGCCACATGCTAGTGTGTCACTCATTCGAACGCCCAGGTGTGACACAGAAAGAAATAACCCATGACTATCACAGGCATGAGTAAGTTATGTTTCCGTTTTTTCATTCGTGAATTTAAAACAGCAACACTCCATTACAGGGGTAATGTTCTCTTTACTAAAGAAGAAAGAAAGAACTTAATAGCACTTTATCATATCCTCAGGATGTCCCAAAACAATTTATAACCAATCGCATACTTTTGAAGTGCAGTCACTTGCTATGTAGGCAAACATGGCAGCCAACTCTATGAGAGCTCTAGTTGCATGTGGCTTTGATTATAGCATTGCTCAGTATTTGTGCTCGGGTTCCCGACAGGAGTAATGAGCCAGGTCCCCATGCAGCCAACCTCTGACCCGATGGTCTGGGTGGAAGAGAAGGGGGATTGAGGATTGGCGCAGGACAAAGGCATTAGAACAACTGCCAGAAATCAGGGCGCAGACCTGCCTGTGGTCACACTCCAGCTACACATTCATAGAGTGGAATCCCTGCCTGTTCATGAATACTCCGGGGGCTTCAGATGGACCACGCAGGGCCATGTGTGTGCAGTCAATTATTCCTGCACTTCTAGGAAGCCCACAATTCAGGTGAATCCCAGAGCTCTCTCCTGTTGCTTGGCAGGCTCCGTAGGGAAGATGATGAAATTGTTCCTCTTGTTGAAGAGTGCATCTGTCACCTGCCTTTCTGCAGCAGTCCACTGCAAATTGACTGATATTGCTGATGCCATCTGTTGCAGCTTGGAATTATCCTGAAGCATAGAAATGGATGGCCACTGTTACTTTAAGAGCCACAGGCAGCGCCGTACATGCCCTGCTGCTGGGCTCCAGTTGTTGCTGCAACGGGTGACGTAGCTCAGTCACTGCTGAAGCGGAGGCAAGGGACAGATTACTCCTCACTCAAGTTGAGGTGGGAGATCCTGTTGCGGAAGACCCGCGTGCTGTAAGCCATCCTGAGACCTGCCCTCCTTCGCCCTCTTGTGCCAGCAACTGTAGTTCTCCGCTGTCTTGTTTGCTACTGCTCCTCCCCCTCCTCCCCCTCCTCCTCCTCCCCCTCCTCCTCCTCCTGCAGCCCCAAAGGCAGACCCAGCAACACACCCATTTTACCACATTAAACATCTGAAGCCCTTGCACAAAGTCACTTTCCAGAACTTGTCCGCAAAACATATCTCAGCCACGGAAGCCTTCAAAAAATGCCTCCAAGCCTACTAGCAGCCTAAAAAGACTTACCAGAGATTTATGTGAGTGCAGCTGACGCTGATGCAATCTGCCTGCGGACTGTTGGCCCCAAGAATCACTGGGTGGGCCTAAAAATCCACAAATCCAGCGTTCCCACAGTCCAATTTCACCACAGTTACATATTTCATTTGCCTCAGCACTTTGTTCAGGCTACCGACCAGAATGACTTAAAGGACCAATATGGCAACCTCCGAACTTCCAGGGAAGATCGGGCATGGGATGCCACCTCCCGGAATTCGTCCCTCCTGTCCCTAAAATCAGGCGCGAAGCAGCTTAATTTCTCCCCCCAGTGTCAAATTCATAATTTTAACATTAAATAAAGCTAATAAGAAGTTTTAGAAAGCACTGCCAAGCCAGACATTGCATTTTGTATAAAGCAAATTTGCATAGTTGTCTAGAAATGGCACTTGAGTCTATTTGAGATATTCTTCTCTTAGGGGGTTTCCAAGGGTTGGGTTATAAGTCTGCAATTCACTGGTTTCTATACTATAGATAAAGTAAAAAAGGAATTAATATCTACGTCGAACATCTGAACGAGGTTTATGAGAATTAAAGTCACCACTTTCTGGTCGATGAATCATTTGAAATATACATTTTTTTTAAGTGTTGCTTGTCTTACATTTTTAAAGACGTAATCTCCCTCTCTGGGACCTTTCTTCTGAGCTTCAAGAAATGAATCAACAAAACTGTTTTCTGTACTTAGGCTATTTTCCCCATATTGTAGAGAAAGAGAGAGAGAGAGAGAGAAGGTGTGCCAATAAATATAAGGGTTGGTTCATTTTGAACTTTGGAAAATTGCCAACTGTAAAATCAGCTGGAATAAGGGATGGAGCTCACAACCTGGATTCTGGTTTTTCTTCTTTCATTCTGCAGATGATAGGTGCTGTACATCTGACAAAAAGGACCATAGGTCATTCATTTTTAACATGCCATTTCTGAAATACATAACAGATGTAATACTTTATATTCATGATTTATGTATGATTAATCCAACAAATTGGATATTTTGGCTCTTTAAAATTGCTCGTTACAGGCTGTCGGGCAATGTTTTGTATTTGTTTGAATCACACTTGATGCAGCTGTGCGAATTTAATCAAAATTATCATCATGTCACTTGCATGTAGCAAGCTAATGATAGAAGTACCTCAAAGAAATGTCCTTCTGGCTCTCCTCCCTCTCCAAACTGAAAAGAGTATTTATCATTAAAATGTCTCATGAGTATGCTTTCAAAATAATTCATTTCATATCTCCTTCCTTACTTACATTCCTATTGCAAGCTTACTTGCTTGTGTAATTAGAAAAGTAAGAAATCCAGAAACAATGGATGTCACTTGAACTATACAGAATTTGTAAAGGTGTCTTCTTATCAGGCATCAGGAGATCAGAAACTACTGGATGTAAACTCAAGTTAAGTTGAGGAAAGGGTCTAAAATGGTATCTACAATAAAATCTGTGGTAATGTTCAGTCATAATTTTTGCACAATTCAAAGGTATCACATAAATAATACTTAAAGTATCACTATTGTAACAACTACAATGGACTTCATTACGAACCATGATTCAAATTAGTCTCACTTTTTTAAGTCACTCGAAAAGATACTTGCTTTATTCAGAAGGTAGGAATAACTCTTATTTCACTTTACACGCAAGAAAAGGTTGGTTTGAGCAGAGCAGCATCATGAGGAAATTGCACATTCAATATTTTACAAATGTGGCAGCTCCCAAATTATTATTGTTTTACTTCATTTTTGCAATCAATTTATCTGATCAACTTTAGCATACCTTGTGCCACAGACTATTTTTTGGTCCAAAGAGCACATGGACAACCCGTTTCCAAGTCTTGGCATTTCCTCTCTCCTACTGCTGGAATAACGTGTGCAAGAGATGCCTCAGATGACATGATTTTGTTGCTCTCCTCATATTGGGAACCATTCCCCATTCTCTGAGATTACTGGGTGCTCACTGTATGTTAAACCATGATCTGCAACTCCATGGCACTGCACGACCACCCCAATGGAGCTCACCAATTTTATAAACTTGCCTATAATAAGATTTACATTTTCAGTTGATTTCCCTTACTATTTTACTCATTCATTTTCTCCCTCCCACGCCACCCCGCCCTCCATCTCTCCTGAAGATGTTAACTCCTTGCTGGGGTATGTTTTCATGATCACCCTCTGGTACCTTGCCCACATAGCCATTATTATGAGGCTTGACAGTTAATGTCACAGGCAGCACCTCCCAAACCTGTGACCTCTGCCACCTAGAAGGACACGGGCAGCAGGCGCATGGGAACACCATCACTGGAAGTTCCCCTCCAAGTCACACACCACCCTGACTTGGAAATATATCGCCGATCCTTCATCGTCGCTGGGTCAAAATGCTGGGACTCCCTCCCTAACAGCACTGTGGGAGTACCTTCACCACTAGGTCTGCAGCGGTTCAAGAAGGCGGCTCAGCACCACCTTCTCAAGGGCAACTAGGGTGGGCAATAAATGCTGGCCTTGCCAGCGACGCCCACATTCCAGGAATGAATATATTAAAAAAAGGCTATACATACAAGCCAAGCACTATCCTGTAGCTATATTGTACTGATGCCCACACACATGCATTTCCAGCAGGGGTTGTTGGTTAACAATGAGGGTGGGGGTGAGATTCCTGCTTGATTTTCTCCTCCATAACCCAGAGCACTACTGCCACACTGGTTAAGGTTAGCGAACTCAGCACAGACTTCAAACTTGGGACCTTTCTGGTTTTATGACTACTCACCCGATAAACTTGCTGAGCCATCAGGCGAGCCTGTTTTCTTTCACTTATACATATAGATCCTTCGCAGACCCAGAATGAAATTTATAAACTTAAAGTTGAGGCAGAATGGGTCATTGGTGCTCTGCAATATAGCTGCAATGCACTGTACAAAAAAATTGAATGGCTGCATATTTGAATCTGAATATCTCACATTGTGGGTAAAGTTACTCTTTGTAGAGCTGAAACGAATGCTACGTCTGCACGTGTAGTAATTTGGTGTGTTAGTAACAACGGAGCGTTAATGCATTTTTGCCCACTCTCCCAAAATTCCTCCCAGCACACAGGCTTAATGTTAACATTTTTTGGCTTGTTAAGCATCAGTTAAAGGCAAACGTGCAAATTTGCACATGCTACCTTTCCAGCCTACATTGCATTAATGATGACACCCATTAAGCTGGCACCAAAAGACCGAGCAAATCTGCAGCACAGACTCCAGGAAGAGCGACCCAGCTGTTTCAGTTCACACAGCAGCATGGGTGCATCACAAAGTCCTACTTTTTTGAGCATGTTGGAGGAGGAGATGGTGGATGAACACCAGAGAAGGGCCAGGGAAACCTAGGCCATAAGAGGAGAGCCCCTCTGAGATCCATTACTACCTCAGGTAATATGTCTATTGCTCCTCAACTTCACTGAGGAGCACTGTGTAAGGAAGCTATGCCTCCCCAAGGAAGCTACAGGTGAAGTGTGCCAGCTTCTTGGAAGCCGATCTGCAACCAAGGAGCAACACCGGCACCATGTTCCCAATAGTGGAAAACGTGAAAACGATGCTCAACATGCCTCAGGCTTCTTACAGATAATGGCAGGGGACTTGGCAAGGATCCATAAGTTTTGTGATTCACCGCTTCACAACCAAAGTCGTCAATGCCTTGTTTCGACATGCTGGTGAACAAGTTAAAATTAGCGCTGGCAAGCAACAGCAGCAGGAGAGGTTGACCGGGTTTTCCGAAGGATATTGTATTCTCAGGGTTTAGGGCACCATCAACTTCACTCATTGTCCATTCAACCACCTGAGCAACATCCTATTGCACTCTTCAACAGCCAAGGACGCAATGAACATCCAAATGGACTGCATATGACACATGGTTTCCAGGAAGTACCCATGACATTCATATTTTCAAGGAATTGTAGTCTACCTACTTAACCAGGTGCAGATAAATTGTATGGCCTTCTCTGGAAAGATATTGATTACCTGCTGAAATGTACCTATTGACACTGCCTCACAACCTCCTCCTCAGTCAGGAATGTACAGCAATGCATATTTGAGAGGTAGGGCCATAATCAAGCAGAAACTTGTTGTGCTCAAACATTGATTTCAATATGTGCAACAAAGCAAGGTGCTCTACGATATGTCCCAAGGAGAATGGTAGTGGTGTGCTGTGTGCTAAATGCTGCACAAAGTAACTATCAAATAAGGCATGTAGTTGTGTGTGGAGAATGAACAGCAGCAAGGCTTGGTACAGGAGGAGAAGACATGGGAGGTTGATGATGAGAGGCCAACACAAGCTCAGCAGTCATTGCAGCAAGTAGCAGGGATTTTCTAGGTTCTAATTGAACTGTTCTTTCCTTGCGACCTACCTTTATGCTTCATTTGATTTTTAAAAATATATAAACAACTTCTTCGGCAGCACCTCCCAAACCCGCGACCTCTTCCACCTAGAAGGACAAGGGCAGCAGGCGCATGGGAACACCGCCACCTCCAAGTTCCCCTCTTAGTCACACACACCATCCTGACTTGGAAGTATATCGCCGATCCTTCATCGTCGCTGGCTCAAAATCCTGGAACTCCCTCCCTAACAGCACTGTGGGAGTACCTTCACCACACGGACTGCAACGGTTCAAGAAGGCGGCTCACCACCACCTTCTCAAGGGCAATTAGGGTTGGGCAAAAAATTGCTGGCCTTGCCAGCAACGCCCACATCCCATAAATGAATTTAAAAAAACTATTAATCAGCAAAGGGAAGGAAGAACTTGCATTTATGACTCAGCGTTCATGACCTCAGGACATCCCAAAGCACTTTATAGCCAATTTAGTCCTTTTGAATTGTCGTCACTGTTGTAATTTAGGGAAATGTGGCAGCCAATTTGTATACCGCAAGGTCCCACAAACAGCAAGGAGATACATGACCAGATTATCTGTTTTGGTGAAGTTGGTTGACAGATAAATATTGACCAGGATATCGGGAGAATTCCTCTGCTCTTCTTTGAATAGTACCATGGAATCTTTTGTGTCCACCTGAGGGGGAAGATGGGGCTTTAACATCTCATCCAAAAGATGGCACCTCCAACAGCGCAGCACTCCTTCAATGCAGCACTGGAGTGTCAGCCTAGATTGTGTGCTCAAATCCGTGGAGTGGTGGTTGAAGCCACAAGCCTTCTGCCTCAGAGGTGAGAGTGCTGCCACTGAGCCAAGGCTGTTTATGTGGAAACCATTAATTTCAAAAGGAAATAATGATCGTAGGTTTAAGATGAGGTGCTGTGTTTTTATTGAAAATAACAGTGAAGATGTAGGGTGTGCTTAACGTGATGTCCTGTTGTGCTGAATCCTTGTTGGTACATGAACGAGTCCATTGCAGTGTTTCTATTCTACTATTCCTATCTGATGTACTACTGGAAGGAATAGGTATGGAGGCCACCTGAGAGGTTTGATGTGGATCTGCTTCAGCTGGTAGCCACCTCCAATGGTAGGAGCAGTACTACAGTGTGGCAGGCTCCGACAGTCCCGCCTGTGTGTCAGGAACAGAATCCCCTGTTCCTGCTATAGGCGATTTCAAAGGCTTCTCATGTCGCCTGTCCAAAGGCAGCTCCAGGGAAGGACTATTCAGCCACTCACCTGTTGCCCTGCTTCTAGCCACATGCACCTACTAAAAGCCAGGCCTTGCAATCAGAGATTGCTCTGTTCAAACACATTGCATTGCCTTGTGGCCTCAGAATCCTGTACTCATGAGTCACTGGCATCTATCTCCAAGCTCTTTCCACAATGATGGTTTTTTTTTTATTCGCCTATGGGATGTGGGCTTCGCTGGCAAGGCCAGCATTTATTGCCCATCCCTAATTGGCCTTGAGAAGGTGGTGGTGAGCCGCCTTCTTGAACCGCTGCAGTCCGTGTGGTGAAGGTACTCCCACAGTGCTGGTAGGTAGGGAGTTCCAGGATTTTAACCCAGCGACGATGAAGGATCGGTGATATATTTCCAAGTCAGGATGGTGTGTGACTTGGAGGGGAACTTGGAGGTGATGATGTTCCCATGCGCCTGCTACCCTTGTCCTTCTAGGTGGAAGAGGTCGCGGGTTTCGGAGGTGCTGCCGAAGAAGCCTTGGTGAGTTGCTGCAGTGCATCTTGTAGATGGTACACACTGCAGCCACAGTACGCCGGTGGTGGAGGGAGTGAATGTTTAAGGTGGTGGATGGGGTGCCAATCAAGCGGGCTGTTTTGTCCTGGACGGTGTCAAGCTTCTTAAGTGTTGTTGGAGCTGCACTCATCCAGGCAAGTGGAGAGTATTCCATCACACTCCTTACTTGTGCCTTGCAGATGGTGGAAAGGCTTTGGGGAGTCAGGAGGTGAGACACTCGCCACAGAATACCTAGCCTCTGACCTGCTCTTGTTGCCACAGTATTTATGTGGCTGGTCCAGTTAAGTTTCTGGTCAATGGTGACCCCCAGGATGTTGATGGTGGGGGGATTCAGCGATGGTAATGCCGTTGAATGTCAAGGGGCGGTGATTAGACCCTCGCTTGTGGGAGATAGTTATTGCCTGGCACTTCTGTGGCGCGAATGTTACCTGCCACTTATCAGCCCAAGCCTGAACGTCGTCCAGGTCTTGTTGCATGTGGGTATGGACTGCTTCATTATCTGTGGAGTTGTGAATTATACACCTTCAACACCCATTGCACAGTATCATTGGTGAGGCCTGGGATCAGATCACCTTCCTGTTCTGTCAGCTTGGGTGGAGCATGGTGTGGGGAAATACAGAAAGGGGAAGGAACAAATAATATACAATACCGGTAGTCTGAAAAATGATATTATACATACTTCTATTTTATCTTTGAAAAATATTACCCAGTTTTACTGCTAAAACGAAATGAATGGTTTCCCAGTTACTTCCTCATGAAATCCACGATTCTAAAGGTACTCAGTACAACCCTAATTACTGTCAACAGATAAGAAATATTCTCAGATTACTACTTTAACTAGAAAAGAACAGATGATCCTACTTGGGCAAGACTCTAATATCTTGTTCCGTTTCCTTTTGTTTCCCGTATTGACTGCTGGCTCACGTTCCATTCTGTGCTGTGTTCCCCCTGACCTCAAAATTAAAGGTTTTAAAATCCAAAATCCAATAATTCCCCCCCCCCCCACCCCCACTCCATGATTGTTGATGATCTTGACAACGTGTGACACCCTTGCACCATCATTTTATCTCAATGTACCGTTTTATCTCAATGTGCCGTTTTGATTTGTGTATTGAGTACCTCCTTAGCACAGGTTGAACCAGATTACTAGGCTAAGAAACATGAGCAACAGTTTGGGTGTATTCATCACAATCTCCAGCCATCACGGCAGAATGGAATTTGCTGCAAAGCCTAGAAGCAATATTAAAATTGTTAACACTTGAGTTTTGACATTTGTGCCAGTGAACTATAATCCTAGATTCCTTTCATATAAATCCATTTCATATTTTGATATAACTTTGTCATGGAGATTTTCAGTTCTCCTTTTTCTAGAAGTTACCCTTCCTTGCTGTGCATTAATAAAGTATGTTTCTCTCTCTCCCTCTCTCATTGACAGGGCAGGTATCATAGGATCATTTAGAATCATGGAATGATACAGCACAGAAGGAGGCCATTCGGCCCAATGTGCCTGTGCCGGCTCTTTGAAAGAGCTATCCAATTAGTCCCACTCCCCTGCTCTTTCCCCATATCCCTGCAATTTTTCCTCTTCGAGTATTTATCCCTTTTGAAAGTTACTATTGAATCTGCTTCCACCGCCCTTTCAGGCCGTGCATTCCAGATCATAACAATTCGCTGTGTAAAAATGTTTCTCCTCATGTCGCCTCTAGTTCTTCTGCCAATTATCTTTACACTTTGCTGTTATGCTCACCATGGGTGAGATTTCCTCTATGCTTTATGCATAGTGAAATATTAAATATATTCTTTATAAATACATTTGTGATGGTGTTACTTACAAAGTACCCTGCCAATATTTCACTGCATCTGGAGCGGGCAGGGGCAGAAAAATTTCTGGGTTATACACTCAGCCATACCCCTGTCTCTGTGCACCTCCCCCTCCCATTTCCCAATGGCGAGACCCAGCAGTGCCGAATGCACTTGTCCGTCTTTCGGGTGAGACATTAAACCAAGGCCCCGTCTGCTCTCTCAGGTGGACGTAAAAGATCCCGTGGCACTATTTCGAAGAAGACCAGGGAAGGTATCCCCGGTGTCCTGGCCAATATTTATCCCTCAATCAACATTGCTAAAACAGATTATCTGGTCATTATCACATCGCTGTTTGCGGGAGCTTGCTGTGCGCAGATTGGCTGCCGCGTTTCCTACACTACAACAGTGACCACACTTCAAAAAGTACTTCATTGGCTGTAAAGTGCTTTGGGACGTCCGGTGGTCGTGAAAGGCGCTATAGAAATACAAGTCGTTCTTTCTTTCATATTTGGGTGGGTCTTTATGAAATCTATGCAAATAAGAGCATGTATGTCCATCCACATCTTTCCTTCTATTTGCACCATTTGAATGTTGGACGCGTGGGATGCCTGTTAGGCCCAGGCGTTCAATTTTCTCAGTGCTGAGATCGGCAGGTGGGAGCACAGAAATGTTTTTGGTAGCTAGGGTCTGTGCAAGCGCTCATGGAGCAGGGCTCCTCACAGGTCAAAAAGGGAGCATAGAAATTCTTACCCGTTATACTGGCAGCTTGAAGACTGCCTGCCACTGGAATTTTCCACCCCAATTTCAGCAGAGCTTCCCGGCAGAAACAAAGTTCAGGAATCCCGTTTCCAATACATAAATGACCTTAGGCCAGAAATAAGGTCAACTAAGTGCCACTGGAGATGCACCCCATTCAAGAAAAACTGTAAAATCCTGGCTTATTCATACGCTTATATATCCATATGGTATAAGATTATAGTACAAGTGGGTATTACACTGCTTTACCATTACCTTTACACAACAAACTGCATGTGGTTCAACAGCCATCCAGATCCTTAGCTGTGAGGTGTAAGAGGTTAAGACCGAGAAGTCTGAGTTGGCAAGAGAGGATCCTGTCCAGAAGGTAGAAAACACAGGTTTCCAATCATTAGCCACATATCGTTATTTTCAAGTCACACCACTGGCACCAGCCATTCTCCCAGGACATTCCAGGGAGGTGAGCTGTTTATTCACTGAAGTGACTCCTATTGTCTCACACAATGCCATACCATTTACTACAACTCGGCAATTTCCTCCAGGATTTAGGAATAATCTTGTGCTTAATCCCTTACATTGCCACAGTCTTGCAATTAGAATGTCATTCTAAGAACATTGTACAGATGCACAAATGTTGGCAGATACAAAAGCTACAATTGTAGAGTTAATACTCAACTATGGTGTTTGAGAAAAATATGCATTGGAAAGTTAAATTAGCGTAACAAATTAAGTCAACGTAACATTTGGAAACAACGTAACTCTGTGGGGGAATTGTGCGGTGGGGGAATGTGGGGTTTTGCGGATATTCTGAGCAGAATATACACCCTTTTATTGTTGAGGATTGCTCCCAATGTCATTACTGCCACTGGCAGCAAACACTTGGTATAACCATAGCAGTGCTCCTGCCATTGGAGGTGGCATGCACCACCAAAGTAAGTGGTTTTCATCTTTTCCTCAATTGGCATCTCTATCTCAGCCTCCATCATCACTGTTTAGATGGATCTTTTTACATAGAATGTACAGCCCAGAAACAGGCCATTCGGCCCAACCAGTCAATACCGGTGTTTATGCTCCGCACAAGCCTCCTCCCACCCCTCTTCATCTAACACTATCAGCCTAACCTTCTATTCCTTTCTCCCTCATGTGCTTATCTAGCTTCCCCTTAAATGCATCTATGTTATTGGCCTCAACTACTCCCTGTGGTAGCGAGTTCCACATTCTAACCACTCTCTGGGTGAAGAAGTTTCTCCTGAATTTCCCATTGGATTTATTAGTGACTATCATATATTTGTAGACCCAGTTCTGGTT